>CAVMJV010000021.1:0-1200000 GCA_963681835.1 Meloidogyne enterolobii
CCTATGGATTTAGTTCAAGCTAAAATACTTGGAATTCCAATGCCCTTGTATATTCCAGGTTATTAGAAATTTTTAAAAATATTTTTTCATTAATTTCATATTTTGGATTAACGATATAATTCCGTAAAGATCATTTGAATAGAAAGTACGTACCAAACTGGTCATATTCTGAAAGCATAGTATTTTTTATTATTGGTATAGTTGACGGACACTAGAATTAAATAGTTCACTCAAATAATAGTTCACCTAATAAATAACCTTAAAATTTAATTCAGAAGTTAACACTGCTCCGCCTGAAGGAACTTCAATGGGTATTTGGGACAGAGCTCGAACTTTATACAATCGAATAGAAAACAAAGCTGAAAAATTTTTCTCAATGGACGATTGGTGTAAAGAAATATTTGGCCAAAATTTAATTCCAAAAAATGAATTATTATTGAGATCAGCATTCTTTTTAATTAATACACATGAAATGCTTGATTTAGCTAAACCAATTAGTGCTAAAATTAAACATATTGGTTTGTAGTTAAAAATAAATTTTGAAATTATATTTCTGCTTATGTCTCCTTAAGGTCATTCATTGCTCGATAGACATATAAAATAAATTAAAATTTTGTTTTCTAAAATTAGAATTTAGGCGGTTTTACTTTACAAAAGAATACACAAAAAATTCAATTGGATTCCAAAACAGAATTTCTCTTAACTTCAAGTAGCAAAGGTGCAATTCTTGTTTCTTTCGGTTCTGTGGCTGATCCGAGTCAAATGCCAAAAGAAATGTTTAATAATTTAATGAATGCTTTTGCTTCTTTTCCAGAATATAATTTTATATTAAAATCTAATGATAATGGAGAGAAATTAATTAAAAATGAGTCAAGTATTTCATTAAATAAAAATGAATATAATTTGCCTGAAAATGTTTACAAATCTGGATGGGTGAAGCAAAGGGCTATTTTGGGTAAGAAATTAAGCAAAATATTATAGCGAAAATATTATAGCCAAATGTCGATGGCCATAGTGTTTATCGAGTTCTGTGTTCTAATAAAAATTTGAATTTCTCCTTTAAATAATTAAAAATTATTTTTAGCACATCCAAAAACTCGCCTTTTCATCTCACATTGTGGTTTAAACAGTCTAAATGAGGCAGCATTTGAAGGTGTTCCATTACTTTGTATTCCAATATTTGGAGATCAAAATTACAATTCTGCTATTGTAAATCAAAGAAAAATTGGGAAAGTTTTACTTAAAAATCAATTGAATGAAAAGAATTTAAAACAATTTTTGGGTGAATTACTTGAAGAAGAAAATAATGAGTAAGTTTATTTAGTAAGTTAATTTTTATTAAATAAATCTTCTCATAAATCCTCAAAAGTTCTTTTTAAAAATTAAAAAAAATTCTTTTAAAAACCCTCAGTTTTAAAATTATCCTTAAACTTTAAGATACTCCCAAAATGCAATAATTGTTAGTCAAAAAATGCAGATGGCCCCATTCCAGCCCAAAGAAATACTTTTACGCCATGTTGAATTTGCGGCACAATTTGGTGGAAATTTTAGTGAATTAAATTTGGAGGGAGCTAAGATGAGTAATTTTAAATATTTTGGATTGGATATACTATTTTGCTTAGTAATTTTTGGAATTGTTGTTTTTATTGTTGGATTTAATATATTTAGATTTTTATTTAATAATTTTGTTATTTTAATTAATTTTAAAAAGAATAAAATTGAATAATATTTTTATTTAAATATTTTGAGACCATGAATAATCAGCTATTTTGAAAGTAAACTGTTTAATCCTTTAACAAAATTGAGTTTTTTAAATATGTATATTTATAAATTTCTTTTGATTAACTCGCAGATAGCAATCGCTACTAAAAATTCGTAAGAAAAATTATTTTTTTCAGAAAAAGTTTTTGAAATACCTATATCAAAATACTCAATAAATTTAGATAAGATATTTAATAAAATAATTATTAGATATCTAACTGAAAATATTTTAAATATAATTTAATTAAAAATATTATGTACATATGTATAACAGTACAATATTTTAACAAAAATAATATTTTATGATAATTTTATTATTATTTATATATATGTCCTTTCCAATTTGTCTATTTAGACAAAATTTAATGGCTTTGCCATTTTCCCACAAAATAACAAATTTGGATGTGCAAAAATAAAAATAAGGAAGGAAAAAAAGTTAAATAAACTAATCAAATAAATACATATATATTCAAACAAAACTTTTCCACTGGGAAAAGAAAAATCTCGACTATTTTGACTGGAAAAATATTTTTAGTTTTCATATTCAATTTGTCATTTTCTCATTAATTTATTTTATTTTTTCCCCTTTATTTTTTGTTGTCCAAATAATTTTATGAAGTATTCTAATACACGCAATATGTTGTTAATAAACAGATATTTTTTTCGAATTATTTTTTTAATCTAAAAAACAAATTTAAATAAAGAAATATTGAGAAATTCAAAATAATTTGGAATTTTCAAAATTAATAAATTCTCGATAAAAAATTAATAATTATTTTTTATAAAATATTATTTCTTCGACAAAAACAGGCCTTTTTTGAAAAAATTTTTGTACTAATTTGTAATAAAAATAAATTTACTATTGTAATTAAATTTAAATTGTTTTTATTTTCTATTTTTATTTTCCACAAATTTCCTCAGTTTTTATCTAATTTGTGTGTTGCTCTGTAAATAGTAGGTAGTATTAAAAGAATGACAGATGTGGCCTTTAATATATATTAGCTTATTTTCCCTTTTTTTATTTTTTACATTTTTGTGTGGTCTTCCGTTAAAAAATAAAAAAAGAATATCTTTAATATAATTTTTTTGAAAAAATTCTTGCAAAAATAAAAAAAATAAATTAAATTAATACTTATAATTTATTTTATTTCCTTTAAATATTTAATTACCGTATTTGCTAAAATAATTACCCAGGGTAATTATTGTTTCAACTTCTTGCTGGAGGGGGTAATTAAACGGGAGGGGGTAATTATTTGAGCTTTTTTTATAAAGGCTAATTATAACTATTTTTGAGAGGGGTAATTATTGTTTCAACCTCTGGTTATAGGGGGTAATTAATAGGGCGGGGGTAACTATTTGAGAGAGGGACATTATTTCAGCATTTACGGTATCTAATTTTTGTTTTTAAATTATATCTATTTTTAGATTTCCTTTAATTAATAATTTATTTATTTTTTGCATGTTTTGTGGTTTATTAAATAAAAATTAATTAAATATTTCATATTTAAATATTAAATTATTAAAAAATAAGGAAGGTGTGGGAATTGACAAGGCCTATGTAAATTAGTGGCAATTAATCAGCTATTCATATTTTGGGCCTTAATAATTATTATATCAAGCAAAAGCGCACAATTTTGATATTTATTCTGCTGCAACTTATAGTAGGAGTTTTTCTGTTCAAGCCTTATAGATAAAATAATCCTCACATTTAAAGCTTTTGATTATTATTTAAATCTTTTAAAAATCAAAAATGTCAGTGCCTAAAATATGGCCTTTAGACTGAATCGGCCATTCTAAAACGCCCTTTACCTAAAAAATCAAAACATCATCTAAACAAAACTTTATCAGAATTAAACACTATTAAATAAATTTAAAAAATAAAAGTATTTTTTTTACTTTTCACTATAAATTTTTATCAATTCTCACACCCTCGATTTAAAAAATCTTTATTTTATTTTTTTGTTCCTTTTTATTTTCTCACACGCTCCCTGGAATGACTGATTGCTAAAAATTTTTAGACTTTTTTTTTCTTTTTACGGAAATCCTTTTCTTATCCTAAAGAAAAAGAAAACTTTTTTTTTGTTTTTTATACCAAAAATAACAAAACATTCCCAATTTTAAAAATTTGTAAAAAAATTATTTCTTTAAATATTTAAATTCAAAACTAAATTTAAAAATATTATTTTATTTATTTTAAAGAAAATTTTTTTATTTTAATATTTATTTACTTTAAATATTTTCATCTTTAATTTTAAATTTATTTTTATCCTTCCGCTATAAATTCTACTTTTTAATCATCAAATATTTTCTTCTTTTTTTTTCTTTTAACTACCCACCCATTCATTTAAATATCCTTCTTCAACATTTTTTATTTTCAAAGATATTCTAGTATATTTCCGCATTTTTTCATAATTTTTGACTAAAAAAGTGCCATTTTCCCTTTTCTTGAAGGCTTTGACACTCAATTTTAATTCCTTTACTTTTTATAGAAAAATATATATTTAAATATCTTGATAGCGTGAGGAAATAAATAAAAATAATTAACTAAATACGTAAATTAAAGTAAACAAAAGGTTATGAATTTATGTGAAAAATATATAAAAATATAGGAAAGTAAAAAAGGAGTTGGACGTATTTCCGGTTATTCTTTTAAAATTTTTAAATTAGAAAGAAGAGCGGGTTTTTGGAAACAAATAGAGTTATCACACAAAGTTCCCGTCTCTTGTATTTTTTTAATAAAAATCTTCGAGTTATCCCATATACTAACCCTCATTTCTATTTTTATTTTATTTTTATAAACTCAAATAGAGTTAATTACAAAGATAATCTTTTATTCAAATATTTCTTTATACTTTTGAATTTATATATTTATTTTTTTATTTTTTATTTACCACAATTTGTAGTGAGAAGAGTACATTTCCACGTTCATCTCCTTATTCAAAAAAATGAGAAGTAACTGGGCCAATTACCTCTCAACAATGATTTCCTCAATATATTTTTTTCTTTTTTTTTCAAAGTTTGCCGGATGTTAAATAACAACTTCCCCCACGATTTTTTTTGTGAAAATTTATTTTAGGGAACAGTTGGTTAATTAATGAATGATTGACTTTTAAAAAATATTTTTTATTTATTATTTATTAACTACTTTTAAATGCAAAAAGTTTTAAAGAAAATATTTTTGAAAAAATTTTTGATAAGGAATTGTTTCCTTAAAAAATAAAATAAGGAAATAAAAAATTATTTTAATAAATAATTTTTCTAATTAATTAAAAATTTGTTTAATTTTTGAGACTTTAAATTTTTGTTTTATATTTGGAATTTTGTAATTGTCAAAAATGATGTAAATTTTTTCCTAGAACGTGACTTAATTAAAAATGCAATCGAAAATATTTTTTAAATTTTGATAAGAAAATCTTTTAAAAATTTAAGAGTTATTTTTTTTTCAAATTTTCTATTTTCGAACTTTTTTGATTTCAATTTTTTATAAAATATATTTATTTAAATAAATTTTTTTCTCCATTTTAACAAAAAAAATTTTTTTTCACTTTATCTTTTTATTAAAGTGTGCTTTTCCTTTTTAAATTCATAGACACAAATTAGCTTTGTTTACTCGCTCAATTGCCTCATTTTCCTTTTCATAATCACCATTTTCGTCACTTGTTTAAAAATGAAAGACCCTCTATTTTCAATTGTCTTTATTTTAATGTTCTGCATCACTTCCCCCCAATTTTTTATTTTCCACTTAAAAGGATAAAACAAAAACTAAATTATAGAAATATCAAGAGGGTCGGATTCAACCTCTCTCAATTTGTTTGGGAAATTTTCTGATAATTTTCTGACAGTCAAACAATTCTCGTTTTGAAATTTTCTCTATAAAATATTTTTTGATCTTTCCGCATCATTTTTTCACTGCTTTTCATGCTTGTCCTCTTTTTCATAATTTTGTAACATTTTATCAAAAATTTGAGAGAAATATTTAATAAAAAGTTAATGGGAAAATTGAAGTGTTAGGAGAAGGGTGGGGGAATATTTTAAATTTTTAGCTTGTTGGGCTAAAAATTTCAGAATGAGACTTTTTCAATTAACACTTGACTTGCTTTTTAATCCAAAAGTTTAATAATCAGAATGACATACTTGAAATGAGACAAAATATATTTTTCAAAATTATTTTTTAGATGCTAATATAGACTGAATGATAATCCTTTTATTAGTTATTAATATTTAATGTAAAAAAGTTTTTTTCCTAAAGTTTTTAGCAGTCATAGTTTACTTATATGTACATATATTAATTCGTTTTTCAAGAATATTTAGTCTGTGGGAAGAATTTCATTTTTTATTATTCTTAATTAAATTGAAACCAAATTAGTAATAAATTATTTTTTATTCATTGTTTCTAAAAGCCTTTTTTAAATAATTTCTAATAATTTTTAAATAATAAAATTCTGTCGGAAAAAAGAAAAAATATTCCGAAGTAAACCCCTAAGGCTCAGTAAATACACACACAAATATTTTAACAATATTTATTTCCAAAAAGAATATTAACAATTTAAATTAATAGAGAAAGTTAAAGATTAGCTTATTGAATAAGCAGAATTAAAAGATAAGGAAAAGGTTCAGCCAATGCAAGGCTATAGGGAACAAAGAGTAAAAGAAATCAGCTAGTGCGATTACTAAGCTGTAAGGAAAGAAAATTAAATTACTACAAATGAGCACAGAAAAAGCAATTGAATATAAGAAAGCGACTGAGAAAAGGGTTTATAGGAAAAGTTTATATAAGGAAGATTTATCTCTTTGATCTTGAGAATTGTTTGGGAAAAAATATTTTTTATAAACGACCGGAAAGGAAAATAAATATGATTAATTGGGAAAATTCGCAAACTGCGACACTCCGCGGACAAGAGTATTGTTTTAGGACAACCGCGGGAAAAGAAAAAATTTTAGGGTTTCAATTATTTTTTTCTTCAATTTTTGTTCTTTGGGTCAGCAACAAGTTTGATAATTGTTCATTGGGATGAGTGAGCACTACGGAAATGAGCCAGAAGTAGGATACATCTGTTGTTGTGGATAAGAGTTGAGCATTGAGTTCCTTGGAGCGAATTGATACGGACAAAGAGTGGGTGCATATTCTCCATGTGCAAACACACCACCTAAGGTTGAAGGAAGAGCAACACCTGTGGGAAGAAAAATTTTGTTGAAAAGGGAGGGGATGAGAGAGGGGATGTTTAAATTGTTTTTATAATTAACTGGGGCAGGGTAGGTAATGATGGGATTATATGTCGAGGGTAACACGCGATGAGCGCGCTCCCGCCCAGCAAAAATTGGTAAAGGGGATTTTTGAGCTATTTTTGGGATATTGGATTTAGGATTAAGTACATTTAAATTTTTAAATTGATTCTGGTGATAAGAAGGATGGCCGTATGGACGATTTCTGTCCAAAGGGAGAAGAGGACGAATTTGATGTTCTCCATTCATTTTCTGGGATTTAGGAAGGCCTGAGTAAAGATTTGACCCAAAAGTATCTTTGGGATTTTTCAAAGGTGTGTTAAATACAAGAGGCTCCTTATTTGAAGGCTTTGATTTGTGTTTTTTATGAGAGAATGTTTTTATATCCTTTAGGGTTTGCCCATTACAATTGGGAGATAATTGAACTTTTGAATGGGAAAATGGGACTTTAGGATTATTTTTAGGTGGAGATTTATGAGGGGAATAGCCATTTATTGTCTGGTGAGAAAAATTCGTTATACAATGTCTGCATTCATTATACAATGTCTGCATTTATTATTTTCCTCTCTTAGAGTATTAAACGTGAGAGTTGGGATATTATTCGGAGTTCTAGAAATTTGGGGTGATTTCGAGATTGAAGAGGGTATGGGACTCCGAAGGGAGGTGGAATTTAATGTTAATGTCTCGATTTGTTCCTTCCTTTTTAGGATATTGTGGAGCTTCTCCTTAAGCTTGAGGGATGACCATTCATGGTCTTCTTCTTTAGATTTAAAAATTTCATCCAGTACAAAACTAGGTAAACGTTCTTCGACCTCCATCTGGAAGGAGGTAGTGTCGAATGATTGATTACGTTGGGACATTTGGACACAGATACCTTCTAATTGGTCCAGTAAATTACGAAGGTCGGAACAGAAGTGATCGCCACCGCGGACCTGCGGCAATTTACGAAGAGAGTTGTGTAAAGATCGGGCTACTTCTGTAGGATTATTATAGTTTTTCCGCAATAGTTCAATAGCTATAGAGTATGACCCATCAGTAATGGGTAGGGCATTAATTAGAGTAAGAGGTGGGCCGGAAAGGCATTGTTTTAAATAAGTAAATTTAATTGACTCGGGAATAGGCAGGTCGTGGACGCCTGCTCTAAATGTATTCCAGAAAGAGAGGAAGGAGACGCAGTCTCCTGAAAATGAGGGAAGTTCGGTTTTAGGAAGGTGGATTAAAGATGAGGCTGCGGGTATAGTGTTTTCCACCTTTGGGATTAAATGTTCTAAACGGCGGCGTTGAGACCGCAAAAGACGGAGATACCGACGAAGGTCGGACATTGTTTGAGCAAATGGGACAGTAATTATAAAGGCATCATATTCTGTGTTGTCCTGCAACCTTTCATTACCTGTCATATTGGTACGGAGATTTGTCCATTTATCATCCACATCTGAAAGTTGACTTGAAATTTCCGCTATTTCTACCTGTTCAGCGGTTAAATCCTCTAAAGTACTTTCAATAATTAGTTTATATTCATTATCCGTCTGTCCTCCAATTCTGGGAGGGACGGGAAATTCTTTTTTATTGTCTAGTAACTCAGTAGCCTCTGTAAACAAGAGGGAAATTTGGGTACGAAGGTGTAACGACATTTTTTCAAAAAATAAGGGTGGGAATAGAAGAGATTTGTTTCGGAAACGGCTGAGCTGTCGGAAAAAAGAAAAAATATTCCGAAGTAAACCCCTAAGGCTCAGTAAATACACACACAAATATTTTAACAATATTTATTTCCAAAAAGAATATTAACAATTTAAATTAATAGAGAAAGTTAAAGATTAGCTTATTGAATAAGCAGAATTAAAAGATAAGGAAAAGGTTCAGCCAATGCAAGGCTGTAGGGAACGAAGAGTAAAAGAAATCAGCTAGTGCGATTACTAAGCTGTAAGGAAAGAAAATTAAATTACTACAAATGAGCACAGAAAAAGCAATTGAATATAAGAAAGCGACTGAGAAAAGGGTTTATAGGAAAAGTTTATATAAGGAAGATTTATCTCTTTGATCTTGAGAATTGTTTGGGAAAAAATATTTTTTATAAACGACCGGAAAGGAAAATAAATATGATTAATTGGGAAAATTCGCAAACTGCGACAATTCTCAGGTAGGGTATTATTATAATTACTAGAATCAGCTAAATAGTACACTATAATTACTTCCCTCCTCCATGTATTATTTAAAAATATACCCGAATCCTTTGGAATCCCGTCCTAAAATCTCCGTTTTTGCAATTTTCGGAATTGACGAGATTCCTGGATTTTCTAGATTAATCTAGTCACTGCAGAAATCTGATTTACGAGGATTCCGCCCTCTCAAAAATTTTTACTAATAATATTTATTTATATTTTTAGATTCAACCCTTTCAAATTTTCAAATTTTTAAAAATTGTTTCGAAACAATGAAAAAATTTTTAAATTTTATTCTAAAATTAGAAAGCTTATTATAGTAAAAAATAATAGGCGTTAAAGGAGCAATTAAATATATAAAGGTAAAATAATTATTATAAGAATAAGTAGAAAAGGCAATTTTATGTTTTAATATTTATTTTAAAATATTCTTTTAGTCCCTAAACAATTAAAATATATTTCCAAAAGTTTTTTGCATAAAATTATTTTATTTAGAGATATTTAATTTAAAATTAATTCATTAAAAAAACTCAGGAAATTTTTTGGAATAAATTTGGTTTATTTAGATTAATAATTTAATTTATCTTTATATTAATTTAATTTTATTTATTTCCTTCAAATTTTAATTATTCACAAATTCCACTATCAGACAATTATTTAAATAAAAATGATAAATGAATAAAAAAATAATAGACTTAAGAGGAAGTACTAAAATAAGAGACCAATAATGTATATACACTTTTAATTCACGCAAATAAGCTAAAAGGAGTGTGGGAATGAGCCTCGGATGTGACGAAGTAAAATAATAAATATAATTTAACTAATATATAAAACTTTTAAATTAAAAATTAAGAAAATTCTGGCAATTATTCTTAGAAAGGAGTTTAATCTTTAAATTAGAGTTGATCAAAACGATACTGGTATCGGCCAACCCGAGACCGAGATTGACCGATACTCAAGAACCCGATATCGAGACCGATACCATCATTTTGAGCCGAGACCGATACCGAGAAACGATACTGACCGAGACTAACAGAAATTTTTTATTTTATGTCAAAAAATACGTGTAAAAATTATTAATTCATTATTTTCATCATCAAATCATCAGATAAATACTCTTAATCATCTGGATCCGATCTGGCTTGGCAATGGATAGTAGTTTTTGTGTTTGTATCCGAATTGGTTTATCCGTGAGGTCGACATCCGTATCCGACTATATCCTTACAACTTTTGAGGCATATCCATCCGCGGGTATCCGCGGATGGCCGAAGTGAAAATTTCGGTTAAACAAACCATTATTTCAGCGCTGCAGGCAAAAATTTTTTAGAATTTTAGAAGTGCAAGTCAACAGATTTCTTCCAATTTTCAGCGACGCAGGCGAAAATTTGTAGTTTTGGAAGGCCAAGAAGCCAGAATTTTTCCTATTTCAACGCCGCAGACAAAAATTTGAGAAATTTGGAATTTGAGAATTTGCTTCCGATAATTTTAAATCCACTTAACCACTGGTGGGAACAACAGATGCCGAAAATCGGAAGGCTCTGTAATCAAAATCTTGAAAATCTAACGGCCGAGAGCTCGGAAAATTCAACATTTCAGCGCCTCAGACGAAAATTTATTAAATTTTGGAAGGCCAAGTCACCAAATTTCTTCCTTTTTCAGCGGCGCAGGCGAAAATTTTTTGAATTTTAGAAGACCTTATTCGAAAAAAATTCACTTTCTCTGTTATGGACGGATATCCGAAAAAATTATGGACGAAAACTTGGACAATATTGAGAATTTTGATTCTTTGAGTCAGTATCGTTTCTCGCCGAGAAATGGACCGAGAATATCGGTATCGGTTTCGAGACCGAGAAAGAAAAATCCGAGACCGATATTGGAAAAAAGCCGAGAGTCTCGGTATCGGTCTCGGTATCGGTCTCGTCTTGATCAACTCTACTTTAAATGGTTATTTTAAAAATAATATTGGGATTGATCTTTTTAAAAAAACTTCCTAGTTTTATTCCAAAATTAGAATTATTATTGCGTCAAAAAAGCAATTAAATAAAAGTAAAATATAATTATTTAAAAATATAAGTAATAATTATAATAACCAAAATTTTTATGTTTTCTAAATAATTTTTAACATCAAACCAAAGGTTAAAATTTTAATTCAATTTTTCTCATTTTTCTGATTTCATTTTAATTTACATCATTATATGTATGTATTATAAAAAATGTTCTTTTAATTTTCTTTTGCCTTATTCTTAAATTTTAAAATTAATTTAAAAAAATATTTTTTACAAAAAAATATTTATATATATAATCTACGTACTTTAATATGTTTATATATATTTTAATTTACGTAAATACTCGAATTTGAAAATAAACAAAAATAATGACCTAGCTACGGAAATGAAGGTTAGATAATAATAATATGTGACTACAAGTTACTAACAAATAAGCCTTCTTAAATATCAAAAAGCAAAATTTTTAAAAATTATTATTGAAAATATATTGTAATTAATCTAATTAATTTAATTTTTTATTTTACTATTTCTTCTATTCTTTTTAAACTTTAAATATTAGATGGGTTTAATTTAGATTTATGTTTATTTTTTCTGTTCTTTATAATGATATCAAATCTGAACAAATTTAATGATTTCCTGACTTTTATTATTTTAATAATAAATATATTTAGTCACTGTTGCGGAAGAAAAAGTAAATTCTGGAAAGATTTTCTAGAAAATCCATTTATTAAATTAATATAAATTTTTGTTATATCCATTTAGAAAATTAATATTTTTATAAAAATACGTGGGTAGGTAGTTTTTAGTGAAATGATAAGGAAGTTTTTTAAAAGAAGTTTTTTAATTATCACTTTTAAAAAGCCAACACTTAATTTTAAATATAAGATAGCTAATTATAAGTTATCTAGTTAGTTCTCCTATTTATGGATGTAAGGAACGTGGTTAGTTTCTATAATCTTTTTACTTTTATCTCAATTTCAAAAATTCTAGTTCTTCTAACATCTTTATTTACTCTAGATTTATTTACTCTATATCCCTTCTAAATCCCTTTACTGCTAATAAGTAAAAATACTTCCTTGAAACTTTTTAATTTTTCATTACACTTATTCCTCTCCCCCATAGACGTATTCTTCGTCTCATTTCGGTTCCCTTAATATTCCATCATAAAGGGGATTTTAAACGTAACAAGCCCCCTTTCCCCAAACCTCTTTCACCTCACATAAATTTTCCCTCTCACCCCCAAAAAATTCGTTTCGCCTAAAGATTATTTCCTAATTTAAATTTAAAATAAACTTCCTCTAAATATTTTTTTATATTTTTCTGGTTATTTTATATCCTCTCAATAAGCCATCCGTGAAAGCGAGACCAGTAACATTCTCTTTTTGTATATTTTTAAAATTAAATTTTGGCAGTTTGTTTAGATTGCCTTCCCTTTTTCTCTTGTAAAAAACTGCCAGTAAATTTATAAAAAAAAAGAGGCTTAGTTCTTATACTTCAATTTAACTTTAAAAAAGGGAACAGCTGTGCCCTTCTACGCGCAGGCACTTTTTTTAAGTACAAATTAAATTCGTTTTAGATTTCTTTCCTTTTTATAGGCTTTAAAAGAGAGAGAAGATAACGTTTATTTATTTATTTCCCATAGGAAGAACAAAATTAAAGCTAAAAACGCAGTAAACATTTTATAAAATAAAAAATGTGACCTACCAAAATTGTTGACCAAAAAATTGGCAATTTAACATGAGTGAGGGAATTTAATAAAATTGAAAAAAAAATATTTTTTTGGTGAATTTAAATAGAAAAATTGTGTTTATATGTATGTATATTTGCTTGTTTTTGTTGTTGCTATTTTATATCATTCCTTTTTTATTAATTTAATTTATCCTTCCTCGTTTGCCAAATTTGCTTCCTTTTTTCCTCTTAAATTATAGTTGTGCCCTTCTCACAATTAATCAGAGGAAATACTTTCTCGAAACTTTTTTTAATTTTTTATGACACTTATTCCTCTCCCACAGTTATAGCCTTTGTCTTATTTCGATTTCCTTAAATATTCCATCATAAAGGGAAGTTTATTATAGTTTATTACGTGTAGTTTATTATATAAAATTCTCAACTGATATTTAACTACAATCTGATTTATCCCTAGTGGTGTTCTCTTTTTGAGAGGCTTATAATAACCATTTTTCAAAATCCAAAAATAAAATTCTGATATTTTTTTAATTCTAGGCTTTTTGTGCCTTTATTTAAAAATATATTTACACATACATATTCTAATTAAAAATAATGACGTCTAATAATAATAACGGCAAAAGTGCATGTGAGATTGGTACTTTAGAAATGCCACCCCTTGAGGGGCTCTTTACCGCCGTAGCTGCCTTTCAACAGAATTATGGACAGATTCATCCCTATCTGGCTGTTGGCCTTTGTATTGCCGGTAATTTAATTAAAAATTTAATTTAAATGAATATTATAACCTTAATTTATTTTGACATTATATGGATAATCCCCTCTCACTTATTATGCCTGAATCATTTGTTAGATAACGGAGGAATAAAAATATCAATCATAATATTTAATTCAAAATTTTTCCCCAGGTACTATAATGAACTTAGTGACAGTTTTGGTGCTAACCAGGCCATCTATGCGTTCCCCAGTCAACGTTCTTTTATGCGCAGTGGCTTGTTGCGATATACTCGTTGAAGTCTCTTACCTCATTTTTGTTTTACATTTTTTATTGGCTTCAGCAGATCGTTGTGAACCTTCAGATTTTAGGTAATATTTTAATACATTTGAATTTAATTTTGAATATTTAGTTGGTGCTGGGCTGTTTTTATGATGTTTCATGCACATGCTTCTGTTATTTTTCACGCTGCAAGTATTTGGATGCTTGTAGTTATGGCTCAACTAAGAGTTTTAACTATTAGAAGGTACAAATCTTTAAATATTTTGAATATTCTATTTTGTAAAGTCTCTCTAATTTTCAGAATTTACTTATAAAATATTTAAAATAAATTTTTAGAGCCACGAAAGGGCCAACAACTCCATTAATAACAGAACGCTTTACTGCATTAATTGCTTTACTCACAACCATTGTTAGTTTTTTAATAAAATAAAAAATAATTAAATAATTATTTTTAGACAATGACAATTGTAAATATTCCAAATTTTTTGACATTTGAGGTATTTGTAATATAAAAAAAAATAAATTTAAATATAAAATAAAAAAAGATAATGGAAGAACAAGCAAGCGTTATTCTTCCATGTTGGCAACCTTCTACTAATTATTTAACGACTGTGCCTTCAAATTATAATACTGGCATTGAAGGATTTATAAATATTACTTCACCAATAAATAATACAAATAAAATTAGAAGACATAGACTAAAGTAAAAATAAATAGAAATTTAAAAAATAATTAAATTTAAAATCTATTAATTTAAATTATTATGGCAGTTATCATCTAATCTCGTTACTACAATCTCTTTAAATATTATGGGGAGTAAGAACCTATCTAATAATAACTCTATTTTTTAATATTATTTTATTAGTCTCCTTGTTAAATATCTAGTTATCCCTCCTAGTTATTGAAGGAAAATATAGTTGGGGATTTATTCAAAAATATAATTGCTTTTAATTTCTAACCTCCAATTTTAATATTTATAACTTTTAGACGTTTTCAACGAGAACTACCAACTTTAATTGGAAATGACCATTATAATAATTTAACTAAAACGACACAACCTCCCACAATTTTTAATAATGAACCAATAGTTTATACAGTTCGTCCACACGAAAGTGATTGTATGAATCTTAAAGTAATTATTTAAATTGTGAATTGAAGTTAAATTAAAATTTATTTTTAAAGTTAGCTTTTTGGACAAACGGAATTTTATTTAAAGTAATTCCCTGTATTTTACTTACATTTTCTATTGCTGCTTTACTAAGAATTATTGCGGATGTTGCACATAAAAGAAAGAATCTGGCACAAGTTATGCGCAAAAAAGTTCCAAAAGATCATACAACTCCAATGGTAGGAAGGAGAGGGAAAGGATTTTTGAATTAAGTAGATAAATGAGTTTTTTACTTCTTTTGGGAAATTAAATTATCTTTCACAACTTTTATCTAAATATTGAAATTGAGAAATATATGATTTTATTTCTGGGGATTTTGAAAAAATTAAAATTTTAATTTTAAAATTGTTTCTTCTTATAGCTTGCTGCAATTTTAACAATTTTTCTTTTGGCTGAATTACCTCAAGGTCTTTTACACGTTTTGAATGGAATATTTTCTTCTGAGTCTTTTCATAAACGTGTGGTAATTAAATTAATTATTTTTTAAATTTTTTAAAAAGAATTAATTTAGTATTTGCCTTTGGGTGATTTAATGGATCTTCTTTCTCTCTTAAATTCGGCTGTTGGATTTTTAATTTATGTTGGAATGTCAAGGAAATTTCGAACAGTTTTCCTGCAAATACTCTTTTCAGTTTTGCATTTTATATTGAGGTAATTTTTAAAAAAATTTTTAATTAAAAAATAAAGATGGCGAGGCTTTGGTGGTCTTTAAATTATTAGACTTTTAACATTTTTAAAAATATTTGTGTTGTTGTTAAATATTCTTTTTTTTCTTCAATTTTTCCTTCAATTTAGAAATTTCTTTATTTAAACATTGTTTTAACTAAATATATATTTACGAATTATCAGTGATATTCTAATAATTTAAATCCTTTATTTTTTAACATTTTCTTTAAAAATTGTGTTCTCGTGTTTTTGAATTTTATTTTCTGATGAGCATTGGTACAAAGAAAGGAAATATTAGACAAAGTTCCGTCTTTTTAATTTATTTTTTACTTTTCTTTTAAGTTAAATTTTGTGACTATCAAAATTTTTTTTAAATAATTTTTAAAAAAATCAAAAAAAAAACTTTTCAATAAATTTTCAATTTCCCTCTTAATTTTATAGGGCCGAACTTTGTCTCGCTTCTCTTCCAATGCCAATGCTCAAAAGAAACCGTCCTAAACCTATTTTAAATCAATCTATTCGGATTAAACAAAATTCAAAAAATAAAAATGGTTCTGGTGGGGCAATTGTAGTTCAACAATCACTCAGAAAATTAGAACAACGTTTGGCTGAGGAACGAGAATTTTCTGAAGTTTTGGGAAATTTAATTGACAACAAATATTTTCTTCTTCGAAATAAACAACAAAAAAATTTAAAAACAAAATCTTCCCCTCATTCTTTAGTTCACGCAATGAGTGAAAAATCGACGTGTTCCTCCTCATCTTTTATGAAAAAAAGAAATTTAAAGCGTCAAAGAGAACCTTTAAAACTTCGATCTTTTTCGACTATATCTACTTGCCAAGAATCTTTTTATTCTAAAAATTTTCTTAAAAATAATCAAAATAATTGTATTACTACCACCTTAGCCTTGCCTGAAAATAAAATGATTGAAGAAAATAATTATGAAACTGATAGAATATCAAAAAGATATATTAATCGAATGGCTGATTCTCGAAGAAAGTTTTCGAAAAAATAATTAAAAAATTAAATAAATTGTGAGAGGAAATAAGGAGCCATTCCAAAAAAATATTTTATTTTTATTTTAGTAAATGTCCATGTTTCAAAAAATTTTTGGCAAATGATTGGGAAAATGGAAATGAAGAAGAAAAAGAATATTGCAAAGCTATTTTCCTAAGAAAACAAAAACAACAACAATTCTCTCAAAGTCATTATTCAATTGCTGAACAACCAAGTTGTTGTTGCAATAGCACAATTTTGCCAATTGTTTCTAATAATGGAGGAAAAGGGGAAATTTTAAATAATGAAGGAAGGAGTTATTGTAAATGGAAATGTCGGAATGGAGGTGGAAGGGGAAGAAAAATTAAAGAAAAGAAGAAAAAAATGCAAGATGATGAATATGGTTGGCTTAGTTGGAGGAGATTATCTAGGAGTAGAACAACTGAATTCACTAATAGAACTGAACAGGTAAAAAGAATTTTTGTTGTGAAATAATATTCTAAAAGGTATATTATTATTAAATAATATTCTACGATTGTATGTAAAGCTAGAACTTGCCTATCTTAGTTAGTCCCATTGTGACTCATTTCCTAGATGAGTTAATAATATTTAATAAAATTTTAGTAATCCTGATACTTCCCTAGTTATTTCCTTTTGTTATTTACTTAACAGTCTAAATAATTCCAAGTGCTTTCATGACTTTCTTCTTCTTATTACATTTTCAACTAATTCCAGTTATCAATCTGTCCAAGTAGCATTCTTGGCCTTCCTCCAATTACCCTTGCCGCTTCTTGTTCAGCAGGTATAACTGCTGCAGCTGCTTCTGTGGGCGTTCATTTACTCCAATTGGAGGCTTCTCCTTCTGCATTAGAAACACCTGATCAAGAAAAATTATCTCCATTTGGTTCTCTACTTTTATTGCCAAAAATTGATCAATCCAGAAGAGCCAGTAATGAAAGTCAACAAAGCTATAATAATCAATTTTTGGATGTTCCAGACCAAAAAAGGGCTTCTTTTCTTTCTTTAAGAGAGGAAAGAAGGAGAGCAACACTTGAAACTAATCAAAATTTAAAAAGGCCTGAAAAACGAATTTCCTTTAATTTACCTCATCAGAAATTGACAAAAAATTTAAATGAAAATGAAATAAATTTTAAGAAAAATAGAGGAATAGCCCAATTACGAAGAAATTTTCTTCTTTCTATTGCAAGTAAAAGAAGAGAATCAGTTAAGGATATTGAAGGGCAAATGGAAGATAAAAATGTTGGTCGGTTAAATTTTATATTTTGAATGGTTGTAAGAGTAAAATATTCTTTAGAATATTTTTTAAAACCTCCAAATTAACTAGAAATTAAAATTTTGATTGAAAATGAGTGAGAGAAACGTTTGATTACATAACAATGCAATATTCATTATCAACATTCCCTCCTCTCCCCTGAATAAATACAGACTCAAAACATTTTTACTTCATAATTTAAGATAATTTATTTCAGATGTTTCTGAGCTAACTAAAAAATCTCTCTTAAAAATTGAATCACCCAAAGAGAATCAACAGCAACAAAAGAGAAGATTATCAACTTCTTTATTTAAAGTATTACTTGGCAGATTTCCTCAAAATAATTCTGAAAGATCAATTGATTCTGTCTCGAATAGTCCACACAGGAAAATGTACACACTTTCTGCTGAAACTAATTATGTTGGATGGACACCTTTAATTTAAATATTTTTAATTAAAAAAGGAATATCATTTATTAAATATTTCTGTGATTTTTTTATTTTTTGCTTTGCTTTTTTAATAAAAAATAATAATTTATAAATATTTAAATCTTTTAAAATGAATAAAACAATTATAAAATGAAAGTTTAACTTTTAATTGAAGTGTTTTTTTTTGTTATTTTTATACGAGTTTATTTTTCAAACATATCAGTGAGATGAGTGAAAATTAGATTTGCGAGTTAAGGCAACAGTAAATTAGAAGCCCAATGTTAAAAGTCCATTCGGGATTTATTTATTGAGAAATTTAGATTCGAAATTATTTTTTAAAAAATTATTTTTAAAACTTCCAATAAATTTTTACATTATATTCGAGCTAATCAAAGTCATTCTTTTAAATAAATATTTTTATAAAGTATCAATTTAAAGTACAAAATTTTCTGTAAGAGTGTATCCATGGGGATTATGTTAAAGTTTTTTTAATTTCTTAGAAATTACCCAATTTCTTCGCATTTTTTGTTTAATTTTTACTTTTATCTTCTTTTTAATGACTGACATCTTTATCCAAATATAAACAGAAATTAATGGCATTTTACTTTAACAAAAAAAACATTTAATTGTCAGTTAATATTTTGATAATAATAATTGGGAATTTTACGTTTATAAAATACTACTCCTATATTTTTTTTATTTTTTAAAAAAAACTTGTGTAAATAATTAGATACCATTTTAAACAGTAACCTAACTAGAAATGTATTAAATTGTCAATTATTTCCTCAATCCTGTCGACATAAAAAAATAAATTCTTAATTTCAGGGAATTTTTGGAAATTTACAGGCCTTAATTAAATATTTTTTTCGTTCTCTGAAGGTTGAAGATAATAATTAATTAAATTATTTATAAATATAAAAATTAATTTAAAATTCATTTTTAAAATTAAAAAATTGTTTTCTGTCATTTAAAAACATTTTTTGATTTTCTTTTTTCCTTTAAAATTATTTGTTAAGATCAACATTAACAACAAATAAAAAAATATAAAATGTGCCAATTGCTTCTTTCTCTGCTTTATTCCTTAATATCCCTCTTATAAAAATTTTAAAAAATTAAAAGAAAGAGAGAATGTTTTTTTCTTCTTTTTTTCCTCAATGAATGTATCAGTTTCCCCTGCAGAGAATGAAAAATAAATCTTCTTGGCCATAGACAAAATGAAAAAATTTTTCCCTCTGTCTCCAACAACCGTTAATAACCACTTTTCCTGTATCAATTTCATTTAAAAATGCCATTCAATTTATAAAATTATTTTTTTAATTATTTTTTAATAATTATTTTACATTTTATTTGCTAAAATATTTTAAGAAAAATTTGATTTATGCATGTTGCTTAAACAAAATTTAATTAATTTTCTAATAATAAATAAAAATTAAAAAATAATTTTATTTTTGTACTTAAATAAATTATTTTATTTATTTTTAAATAATTAAATAAGGAAAAAATAAATAATAATATTTAATGTTTCTAAATATTTATACATATTTATTTAAAAAATTATAATCTAAAAATATTTTTATTAATTTTCTTTTTACTGAGAAATTTACATAAACTAACCCAGTGCTGACCTAAACAAAATTATTTTCTACATTTCCTATAATTTTTAAAAATTTATTTAATTCTTAAAAGTCATGAATTAAAGAGAAAATAAATTTATTTTAATAAATATTTTATATAAATAAATACTTTATTAGTTTCATTAAATATTTTTTTCCACAAATTTATCTTATGTATGTAGATTTTCTTTTTAATTATTTGCTTAAAATATTTATTTTAAATGATTTTTGAGATTTTATATATAAAAATTTTAATCTTTAATATTAAACAAGTTTTTGTTGAAAATTAATTATGTTTGATTTAATAGGAATTAAAAAGATTTGATTTTCTGTTTTACAGTAAAAAGAATTACAAAAATATACCCCTCCTCAAATCATGATTTTTAATTTTAATAAATTTCGTATAATTTCTATTTTTGCTAGATAATTTTTTATAAAATTAAAATTTTCTCTCACAGTATTATAATATTAAATTTGTTTTTAACAATATTTTCTGAATTAACATTTTCATTTTTGCCTCGAAAATTCATTTAAAAAATATTTTTATAGATTAACTTAATTAAATTTACATAAATTATTTAATTATTTCTTCATTAAAAACATGTCTAGAAGTATGTCTCTTTATGGACGTGCTCCAGCCGAGCGAACAATGAGCCGCCCATTAGGACAGGATTTTGATGAAAGGTATGTAGTTAATATTTAATTTAAATATTTTTAATAAATTAAATTTTGATAAAAGAATAAAAACATTTAATTAATGTAATTGAAATGTCTTTTTTGTAAAGCAAAACAAACCTCAATAAAATTTTAATATTTTATCAAGTATTAATAAGCTTGTGTCCGGACATTCAAAAACTTTGAGTTTATGTAATATTTACTGTAAACAGGAATTTTGACAGTCTGTTAATCACAATAATATTTAAAAATTACGAACTTTACAAAATATATTAATAAAAAACAAAAAAACTCTTAAAATTAAACTATCCGTAAATCAATCCTTTTCTAAAATGCCAAAAATAAATAATTCACAACAAAAAGCACATTAGTATATGCATCGATGAATTTTCATAGTTAGTGGGTGTTACTAGTACATAGTTGTTGTACTTTTTTTTATTTTTTCCAAATATATTTTAGCATTATTTTTAAATTTTTTAAGTAAAAGTTTTCACAAAAAATATAGAATAATTTTATAAATTTTGATTAAAATTTTTTTAAATTTAATTATATTTTTACAATTTATTTCAATAATTATTTAAAAATTCTTTTTATTTTTCAAAACTTTTTTAAATAAATTTATTTGAAGCATTTGTTCTTCCATTATTTTAAATCTATAGGTGATCATAATTAATATATATTTATATTGATTAAGCATTAAATCTCCCAAAATAAAAATTTTTTAATGATTTTTTTATTTTTCCTTGTGATTATTTTTTACTAAAATTTTTAAATTTTATTTTACTAAATAATTCTGTTAATTAGGGGGACAATAAAAATTAATTTATTTTGTCTTAAAATATTCCTAAAGCCAATTCTCTTTAAATTAGGTATAGTAATAACAACTAAAACAGTTGTTATTGCCTATTAAATATTTTAATTATTATTATATTTATTTGTTTAAGGATAATTGACCATTTTTATAATTTTAATTTTTTGTTTTTTTAAAATAATTTAATTGGTTATTTTTATCGTTTATTCTATTATATTCTTCTTTATAGTATGTTTTTTTTTCAATTTTGTAACAATTCTCTTTATTTTCGAATTATTAGAAACAATTTCCTAACATTTTTTAATTAAAAAATTCTTTGTTGACTTTTAATCTCTTATAAAATATACCTATTTTATTTCTCATTATTAACATATATCCTTTACTAAAAAACAAATTCCTCCATGTCTAGGCTTTACTCCTTTATTTTATTTATTTTATGTATTTTTTACAAACACGGAAACTCATCTGCTTAACAAAAAAAGTGAGGAAAGGAAGGTTAAATTGAACTTGCTGCATAATAAATAAATTCTTTTTTTATTTTAAAATGCTTTTTCACATTAAGTTGGAGGATTTAGTAGATTGAAATAAATAAATAAATAAAATTTTATTTAGTTTCCTTTATTTCCTTATTTAGTTAAAATATTTAAAATATATTTAAAATATATATCCTTTAAAAATTTAAAATACAACCCTCACTTAAAATGCAATTTTCTCTTAAATAAAATAATTTTTAAAGTATCAATAAATATTTTGATATTTTTGTGTCCTTCAGTTTATCTCTCTTCTGATTAATTGAGAAATTAACTTTTATGGATAAAATTTTGTTTTAGGAGATAGTAACTTTAAAATTATTTCCTATTATGGAGTCGGGGACTCTGTAAATGCTTTTAATTACAGCTTGGATTTCCGTTTTAAAAATTTTTAAATAATTATATTTTTCTCTCTCATTTATTTTTTATCAAATTAGCTCACAACTTTACAATAAAAAATCCTTATTTTTCCAAATGTCAACTCTAAAAACTTTTTTCTGTCCCCCTTGTTAGTAAATGGCAGTAGAAACAAAAATTGCGTCAAGGGAACGTGTTAACATTAGCGCTTAGCAATTTGCCGCATCTCCTCTCTTTTCTTTTTTAACTTCTCTCAATAATTCTAAATAAATGCTTCTCCAATTTCGCCACATTTTTTGCCAACCCAAAGGGGAATTTTTTTAACATGGACGGGTAACTCTCCATTTAATTGTTGGCTTTCTCTATTAGTTTTTTTTTGTTTTTAGTTATATACTTACCTCATTACTTTTAATTTAGACTTTCAAAATTTTTATTTAAAATTATTTTTTTGTTTTAATTTTTAGTTGGGGACTTGAGAAAATTTCAGTAGAGTTGTAATTATTACCTGGGTGGTATTAGGTATATATTAATGAGAGATGAGTAGTATTTTCTTAAACTTTTCCGTCTAATCTCTAAAGTTTTTGTCTAATTCTTTTTATGAATTAAGTAATCCTAATTATTAAATTTCAAGCTTCAAAATCCCTCTCAAAATCTGAATTTTCGAAGTAACCCCCCCCCCCCCCCCGTCTCAAACATTCTAGTCATAAATTTCATGAAATAACGCTTTAATTTAATATATTTTAAAGGAGTACAATAATGGACAGTGAATATAGAATAGTCCTCAATGTTGGAGGTGTTCGACATGAAACATATAAACATACACTTAAAAAGATTCCAGCTACACGACTAAGCAGACTTACACCTAATTTGGCTAATTATGATCCTGTTTTGAATGAGTAGATTTTATTTGATTTTTAAAACGTTTTATTAACTAATTTAAAGATATTTCTTTGATCGGCATCCAGACGTTTTTGCACAAGTGCTTAATTATTATAGAACGGGGAAATTGCATTATCCACTTGGTTGGCATTTATAAAATAAAGAATATAAAAATATTATATACTCAGTATTGAGCCCATAGCATTGAGGGGTTTTTAAGATTTTGTTATGTTGCTATAATTCTGTAAAGTACCTGAAAACTCGGTTATGATCGGGGTTTCCTTAAAATTTTGCGTTATTCTATCGAAACATATTTCCCTATTTTATTACTTTTTTTACTATTTAGATGTCTGTGGTCCACTTTTTGAAGAAGAACTCAAGGTTAGAGTTGTTAAAAGTATTTTTAAATAAAATCTTAATAAAAAATCTGAAAAAAAATTTTAATTTTTTAATTTAGTTTTGGGGAATAGATGCAAACGAAGTGGAAAGTTGTTGTTGGTAAGTGAATAAACAAATATATTTGGATGAATTTATTTTCTTTTATTTTGCGAATAGGATGACGTATACCACACATAGAGATACTCAAGAAGTTCTTCAAAATTTGGAAAAGTTAGATCTTGATGATGAAGCTATGAAAGATGAGGTTAGAATGAAAATAAAAGAAAAGAAAATTTTTACTTTTATTTATCATTAAATATAATAATTAGTAAGAAAAATAATCTGATAATTCTTAAAGTTTTACTTTAAAGGAGAAACTCTACAGGCGGTTTGGACTTGACGAAGAATTTCGAAACAAAGAATTAAATTTATGGCAAAAAGTAAAGCCTAAGATGTGGCGTTTGTTTGATGAACCTTCTTCAACTACTGGGGCGAAGGTAACTTCATTAAGTATATTCCTAGTAGCTCTTTTATTCCTTATTTTATCCGTCCTATTTTCGGTATACTTCAGCTTTCCTGCTCTTTTTTTATTCACCTTCGATGTTCAGCTTATTTATTTTCTTTTATCTAGATAGTCGCAGTAATCTCAGTATTTTTTCTTATTTGTGCCATTCTTGCCTTTTGCCTTAAAACACATCCAGGATTGAGAGTTGAGGATCCAGGCAGTTCTCAAATACAAGAAGAAACATTAGCAATTAATTTATCAAATAATTCTTCTTTTAATTCTTCTATAAAACCTTCAAGAGAAAAACCTCCTCCACCTTTACAAAATGAACAACAACACGAACATCAACATCCAACCCAAAAACCTTTTTTTAAATATAGAACAGAATCGATAGGATCTGATCCTGTTAATACAAAACCACATCCAAGCTTTTTGGTTAATTTTTAAATTTTTTGTCAAAGTTTTCTTTAAAAAATATTTTTAGATAATTGAAACTATTTGTAATATTTGGTTTACAATTGAAATTTTAATTAGGTAGGAATTAATGAATTATTTAATAATCCCCTGTAAATATCTATTTTCATTTAGATTCTTCACATGCCCATCAAAACTTGATTATTTCAAATCCCCTGTAAATATTATTGATATTGTTGCAACTGTTAGTTATTTAATTTTTTATAAAATTTATTAATTATAAATTTAGGTAACATTTTATATAGACTTTTGTTTAACTACTTGGTTTGAGGCAACATCTGATTTAGAATTCTTTTCAATAATTCGAATTTTGAGGCTTTTTAAACTTACACAGCATTCACAAGGATTGAAAATATTGCTTTATACATTGAGGTATTTTTATTTGAATAAAATACTACTACTATTAGCTTTTAGAGGTTGGAAGGTGTTATAATTAACCAAAATAATATTTATTTTTAATAAGTCTCCCCCTCCCCCTCCTCCCTCATAAAGAGTCCATAAGATTGTTAAACTAAATTTAGAAGGATAGAAAATCTTTTTTTGTCATTCTTGCAAATAACTTTGTGTAAATAATTGATAATTATTAATATATTTAACTCTCTCCGAATTTTAATTTTCTTTAAAAATATTTTTTAACTAATTAATTAAATTATAGAGCATCAGCAAAGGAGTTAATGCTTCTTGTATTTTTCCTTTTATTGGGCATTGTTGTGTTTGCTTCTTTAATTTATTATGCTGAACGTTTAGAAGAAAATCCTGAAAATCAGGTTAAATTAAATTTATTTTTAAAAAATATTTTTTTATTTTTAGTTTCATTCAATTCCTCTCGGTCTTTGGTATGCAATTGTTACAATGACTACAATTGGTTATGGGTAACTTAAATTTTTAAATAATTGTTATTATTATTTTTTAGTGATATGACTCCCCATACTTGGAGTGGAAGATTAATTGGTTAATAAATAAAAAATAATTTAAATAAATTAATTTAAAAAATAAAGGTTCAATCTGTGCATTAACTGGTGTATTAACAATTGCTTTACCTGTACCAGTTATTGTAGCAAACTTTGCAATGTATTATTCACACACTCAGGCTAGAAGTAAAATGCCAAAAAGGAGAAGAGGGGTTTTAAGTATGGAACAGGTAAATTAATTTTTTGAGGGAATTTTGGGTGAATGAATTTTTCCTAGTTAAATTTTTATGTGAAAAATTTATCGAGTTAATTTTCGAGGGAAACTTTTTTGCCTAGGCTTTTCCTGGGGTTTCCTTTGGAACTATATTAATTCAAAGACTCAACTCATTCAGATAAAACAGCAACCACCTCCTGGTCACCCCCAACAAAGGCGATTACTACTTGCAAGTGCAAAATCTTCAAATGCCACAAGCACATTCGAGGCTAACAATAACAACACCATTAACAATTCCCCTCCTCTTTATTTAAAAAATAGAGCAACAAAAATTCAAAATAATATTTCTGCAACTTCCCCAACACTTTCATCAACAAGAAATTGTATAATAAATAGTTTTAATGAAAATAATGATCTACAAAAGACCGGCTCGTATAGAAGAAGGTCTGGGGAAAAAGTTTCTCAAAAAGAATTAGCAGCTTCTGAAATGTCTGCGAAAAGTACAACACTTTTATTAACCACAAATATTAAATCTCCAACAAAAATGTCAACAATTATATCTGGTGGAAGTGATGATGGAAGTTTTGTTGAACCTTTAGATAATAATAAAACTTCGAATATTATATGAAAAAAGGAAGAAAGAAGGAAGAAAACTAGAATTATTACGGGTTTTATTTTAAAAAATGTGAAAGTTTGCTTGATAATGCCGAAAATATTTGTTGTTTGTACCTTTAATTGTTGGGGTTATATGTATACCGTATATGCTCTATTAATTACCCTCTCTCAAATAATTACCCCCGCTCTATTAATTACTCCCTCCAGTGAGAGTTCGAAACAATAATTACCCTCTCTCAAATAATTACCCTCTCTAATAATTGCCCCCCTCCTATTTTCTATAAAAATTTTAAAAATATTTATTAAAAATCATAATAAATTTCAATAATGGAATATTTTAAAGATCAATATAAAAAAGATATGGAGAGATTAAAAGGATTTTGGGAAATATCGAGAAATTTATGTAGATATCCAGGGATTAAGAGAAGTTGATATAGGAAATGAAAAACTAAGAAACTTTAGAAGCCTTTATATATCCCAAGATAGAAATATTGCTGATATCTACCACTTTAGAGTACATTATATCGGAATATATTAATGGAATATAAATTATATTCCTTAACTAGGATCATACAAATGTGTATACATACCCATGGTGTCTTTATATATCCCAGGACGGAAGCATTGGTGTCATATTACCATTTTGGGCTACATTATTTCGGAATATATTAAGGGAATATGGATAATAATAGAAACTTGAACATTTATCGCCGCATTCGGTAATATATTGTGTAAATTCCTTTACACATGTTTATCAAAAACAAAAGCATACACAGGTCGAAACAATAATTGCCCTCTCTCAAATAATTACCCCCGCTCTATTAATTACTCCCTCCAGCGAGAGGTCGAAACAATAATTACCCAGGGTAATTATTAGAGCATATACGGTATGTATTTGTTGTTGGTTTTGAAGCAAAGCTTTTTTATTTGAAAAAGAGATAAAAGAAAGGATTGTTTGTCAACAATAATTAATCATAATCAACTAATTTTTAAATTTTCTTTTTGTATATATTTTTGTTTAATTTAAGTTTCCTCTCAAAAATTCCCTTTTTAATAAATCTAATAATAATTTTGTTTTATTTTTCTGATACTTAGCCTTTCCCAATTTAGATGTTTAAATGATTTAAAACTTTATCTAAATTTATTTATAAATAGAAATTAACAATAATAATTAGTAAACTTATATTGAAAAAGATTGAGGAGGAAATTAATTATAAATTTTTAATTTTAATAAACCGGTGATTGTTTAATATTAAATATAATTATTTTTAAATATTTTTTTGTATAAATAAAGAATTTAATGTGTTGTTATTTAAATAAAGATAAAGCTATTTTTTACTGAGAAACACTGCTTCACTTCAGATGGTAATGAATTATAGGTAGGTAGATGATGAATGAGATATAGTACATACTATTATGTTTTTATTATCTATTTTTTATTGTATTAGTGGTAAATATGTACATATGTAAGTACATGCCTATATGTAAACTAATGGCCTTTATTTTTAAAATAATGATAACAATTTTCAAGCATTTTTGAAATTTATGTCTTCCGTTTTTATCCCAATTTCCCTTTATATGCCTTTGAAATACTTTGAACTTTTCTAGTTAACTCCATGGTAACGAGTAAAGTTGTTGTACTATGTTTTACTTTTACGTAACCAAGCTTTTTAATTTTTAATTAATTTTTTCTCTCTCTCTCCCTGTTCATTTTTAACAATTTTTATGAATAGAAATGGAACTTAGTTATTTGTATTTCCATTTTTTCTAGACTAGGCAGTTTTTATGAATATAGAATTTTATGAACATAAATTTTAAAAAATAAATTAGCAATTTACTTAAATAATATTTTTTACTAAAAATAGTTTTTTCTCTCTTTATTTTTATTGTTTTTACTTGTTTTAGGAATTCATTTTAAATTAATTAAGTTTCCTTTTTTGAAATATTTTTTTCGAAATTAACTTTAAAAAAATTTATTTTTTAAAAATACAACTATTTCCTCAAATACCTGAATAACCAACAATCTTTTTCAATTTTTCTTTGTATTTTTTCAATGTATCGGCAATTGATTATCCATAAAGAGATATAAACCTGTATTAATGGATAAAAGATTACGCCTATCAAGAGTTTTGAATGATATACTAGAACTCGTTCTCGTTTAGGTAAAAAAAAGCTCATTACTAAAAAAGTACTTTAATCATTATCCTTTTAATTATTTTTCTTTTATGTATATAAAGTGCTTCCAATTAACAAAAGAACGACATACGAATGACAATAATAATTGCCTAAAGAACGTTTAAAATTATTAAAATTTTTGCTATTCTTTAGCCATAAATTGTTATATTATTCTTTTATTTTCATGTACTTTATTACGTCATATAATAATTACATACATGTTTGTTAAAATAAAAAATATTTTTTACATTAAAAATTAGAAAGGATTATTTTTCTATAAATTATTAAATTGTACTTGTAGTTTTCTTACACACATTCCATTTAACAAACTTAAAGAAGCTAGGCGGGATTTATTAATATATGGAAAGGTTTTTAAGGATATATCAGCTAATTTTCAGTTCAAGAGTTCAAAGTTTATTAAAGTAAAAATAATTTATTACTTTGCTTGTTCGTCATGAATTTTTTAAAATATCCTTTTTAAATAAAGAATTCAAAAATAAGAATATTTTTTAAACTTAAAAATTCTTTTTCTTTTTTAAAATCCTTCCAGCTGTTCCTTTCAATAATAACTTTTATTTCCTATCCATCCATATCCTCAATTTAATAAAATTTTTAAAAAGTACCTAAAATTTTTTATGGACTCTTGTTCCATTTTTTTATTTTTGTCTCCATTTTCTAAATAAAATATATCATATTCTCTTTTACGTAAAATATGCTTGATATTTTTTAATAATGACGGCAATTGTCTTTTTTGTCATTTATATAAGCTTTTTATTTTAAATCGAAAAGAATTTTCTGGAATTTTTTGTTAGGTTTCAATATTCTTCCTTTTAAATTAAAAAAATTTTTAGTTTGAAAAATATTTCTTTAGTCTGAATTGCTATTTCAAATTATTTTTTCCTGCTTTTTTTGATCAACTATTCACAATTAAATTATCATTTATTTCATTTTTAAATTTGTAAAAGTGCAAACGATGAAGCTTATAGAATTGGCTGGGTTAAATTATACTAAATTTACTAATTTTTTGTAGACCAAATGAAAGTTTTTGAAAGAATTTTAAAATTCTTAGAAATTCCGAAAATTATGTATTAATAATGAAATTTAAATTACTTAACTTTTAATATGCAACTTAGAAACTTTTTAAAAAATAATTATATTTTTGTTTCATTCTTTCCTAATTGGCTTTTACTTTCTTTAGATTTCCAAAAACCTTTGATGGACTAAAAATATTTTTAAATTAAATTTTCTATGCATTTTTAAAATTTTACTTTATTTTTTTGTTCAAATTATTTTTTGATTGCTTTTTCTTTTTTTTTATTTTAAAATGTAAAGGGGCTGGACGGTGGCAGCTTTATTCTCTTTTTTAATGTTCTTTTAAAGATATTCATCACGAAATTATTTACGTATTGTTCTAAATATATTCACACCCACATTTACATAAATATATACTTTTATCTTTTAAATATTCTCATTTAGATTTTTGTCTTTTTTACAGGGTGCGGCATAAGTAATTGCACACTTGTTTTCTCTCATAACTTTATTAAAACACAATAAAATAAAATCGAAATACAATCAAATGATAGAGAATTAAATAGGGAACAAAAATAATCAAGAAAATTCGAGATGCCCACCCTTGGCTTTGATACAGAGGCAAAGGCGCGAAGAAAAATTTTCGCAAATAGCACGCACCTCTTTGAGTGTAATTAAGAGCCACTCTCGGGTGAGAGAATGTCGCAGAGACTTCAAACTTTTTTGAGGCTTAGTACAGGACCTGGACTCCAAAATAGACCAAAAAGGTCAATCCATCGAATTCAAATCGGGGGAGTAGGGCGGTCATTCCTGAGCGCAGATATAACCAGAAAAATTGGCCTTGCACCAGTCCTTAACTTCTTTTGCCTTGTGTGCCGGAGCAGAGTCCTGTTGGAAAATCCAGACTCTGCGACCAAAATGGCTCTTGAACCGAGGCTTCACAACACGCTGAAAAAATTCTCGCAAGTAATAGTCTTTATTGACTTTTACCACAGGATCCACGAAATAAGGGGTTTTTTGACTGACGCGCAAATACCGGCCCAAACCATGACAGATTGGGGATGTTGGGAATGAGTGATAAGCTTATCGGAAAGAGGAGATTCTGTAGTCCAGATTCTATAATTTTGATGGTTGTGAACGGCTTATATTGTAAAAATTTTTTCGTCTGATAAAAAAATGTCTGGACATGCGTGCCACTGTTGGAGGAGTTTGCATCTTGCAAGCCTAACTTTTTTTGTTTTTTCTGTTAGCAGTTGTGCTTTTTGGATTTTGTAGGGTATTAACCCTAGTTTATTTTTAGCTATTCGTCTGACGGTTCTCTCACTAATTCCGGTTTCACGAGCGACTTTTCTCATGGAGAGTCGAAAATTGCGATACACCCAAATTTTGATCATTTTAATATTCTTGGAAGTGCTGACGGAATGCGGTCTTCCACTTTTTTGTAAGTTCTTAGTTGTGCCATCATTACTAAATTAATTTCAAAAAAATTTTCTCCCAAAAAATTTTCACCAGAATTTTTTGAAAGTGTATTGTACAGTGCTCTTTGGGACATTCAAAAGAGATGAAATTTTGCGGACTGAATTTTTCTGCAAAAAAAGTGAGATTATAGAATCACGTTAACTAGCCATAATAGAGAATTGAATGAGCTAAAAAATAAGCCTAAAATCAATTAAAAATATTGACACCAAAAAAAGTTATAAGGAATTTAAAAGTGTGCAATTACTTATGCCGCACCCTGTAAATAAAAATTTCTTGTAGATAGTATTGAAACCTTTAAATATCCACATCCATTAATATCATTTAGGTGGAATCGTTAAAGGATTTTTAATTAAAAAATTAGTAAATACAGTAAATAAATATTTGCTAATTATTTATTTATTCATTTTTATTTTTTGTTTTTAAATTTTAAAATTCTACAAAAATACAAATAAACTTGTTTTTAAAATTTTGAAAGAAATTTTTTTATCTTTACTGGAAGCATTGTGTACATATTTATTTACCCACACACACACATTTTTGATGGCAAAAATGCACTTTTTAAAAATTCTTTTGAAAAGACGTTCTTTGGATTGTTTAAAAAACACTCTACGAATACTTCATCCCCCCTTTTATCTGTTCCTTCCATTCCTTATAAAAGCTGCCTTACTCTTTGCTTTCACAGCTTTTGTCCTTTCCCTCGTGTGGCAGTTAGTAGCTTTACATTCGAACACTGACGGCTGCATTTTTTTATTTTTTTTATTTAGTCTAGTATTAGTAGTGAATATATATTAGTTTGTTGTACTATGCATCTGCTGGATTATTCTAGAATTTTAATGCTAATGAAGCTTAAAAGCAATAAAATTATGTATGCTAATGCAGACTTAATATCTATTTGCGTTTATGAATGATGTTTAAATTTTATTTGAAATAGGAAATTTAGAATGGCCTGGGCCGGTTTTCTAGGTTAATTTAAAGGTCCAGGTCATTCAAATTTTTCTCTTTTTGTATATTTGGCAAAAATATTCATTTTTAATTTAAAAAGTTTTTTTAGAGTTTTTGGGTCGATTCAGATAAAAAAAACAAAAACCCAGAAAATAACAAGTTTTCTTGCTAAATCCCGTTCTGTTCTCTAAAATGTAATTTTTCACCTAACCTACTATCTGAATTGAGATTGTAAAGATTATTTACATATATATTGTTTACTTGGATATGTAATCCATAACAAATAAAAATAAAAATGGCAAAAAATATTGACAAAAACAATTGTCTGGCATTTCTGTGTATTTCTATATATGGCAAAAATATTTACTATTTATCGTTAAATATATAAATTGTTTTTGTATTGAAATAATTTTAAATTTTTTATTTATTTTTTTTTTCTTCAAAATAAAATTTTTACTTCAATTTTTTACAAAAAATTATTACAAAAAATTTTAGTTACTTAATGATATTTTTAATATATCATGAAGTAAATTGCGGGTAATTTTTCACATTTTTACAAAAAAAAAGTTTTTTTGTGCAACGCTCTAAAATAAAGCGTTCTTGTCTATTTCCACATTTTTTTCGTTCCACTATACTAATTATTTTATGAAAATCTTTTGTTTAATTAAAACTTTTTTAAAAATACTTTTTTATCGTAATATTTAAAAATTTTTACTTATTTTTGTAGATTTATTTTTTAAAAATATTTTTCAAAAAAATATTTAAAATTATTATGACAGCTGACTATAATTATTAAAAAATAAATAATATTTACGACAACGGATAGAGTCGACATTATTTTTATTTTTTTAAGGAACATTAATTATTATCATGAATTTTAAATCCAAACATTTTTGCGGTTTTTTATTTTTAATTATTTTATTTTTATATAAAGTTTCTTTTAAATATTAAATTAGGTAAGATATTTTTTATATTTTGTTATTTAGAATATTAAATATGTTTTTTTAAAAATGTCTTCCTTAATCCAACTTGCGCTTTTTCTATTATTTTTTTGTTTAATTATATTTTTCTATTTATTATTTCCTTAATAATTTATTATTATTAACCATTTATTGAAGGGTAAATAAATGAAAGGCCATTTTTAATCATCAAAATAATTCTGTAAATTATATATTAATATGTAGTTAATTATTTTAGCTAAAGAATAAAATTAAATAATTATAACTAATTTTGTCTTTATGAAATATTGAATATGAATATTTTTAAGAATTTTTCCTTTTTTTATTTGAAATAATTTTTAAAATATTAAAATATTTTTAAGCAATTTTCATTACAAATTTACATATATGTATTCTGCTGAGTGACAAAAATTTATTAAAAATTAATTTATAAATATTAAAAATTAAATAATGAATTCATCAATTAAAACAACAACAGAACAAATTCCATCTTTAATTAAAATATTAATGCAACAGAAAGAATCAGAAAATTTTGAGGTTTTGGAGGCTCCCGATATTGAAATGGGGGATAATGAATTGTTAAGGTAAAGAAAAAATTTAAAAGTTTTTTTAAATTAAAAGTTTGACTTCTGGAATGTAAATACTAGAGACAGGACTGGAAAGGGTTGTAGGTGAATTTTGGGCTCTACTCCAGTTTGTGCGTCCAATCGACTTTTATGCGTCCAATCGACTTTTATGCGTCCAATGAAAGTTTATGCGTCCAATAAAAAGAAAATTGGATTTTTCTTAGAATTGCAAAGTTGGGGTATGGGTCCAAAACATTAGTTCATGTTCCGGACCTACGCCCACTGGGTCTGGGACCATTCCTTACCCTACCCCTCGAAATTTCTGTCAGTTATAATCGTTTTTCTGAAATTTAAAAAAATCGGCTATAACTTTAAGAAATTTCGAGGGATTGGGTAGGGAATGGTCCCAGACCCTGTGGGCGTAGGTCCCGAACATGAAGAAATGTTGTGGAGCAATACTCCAACTTTGCAATACCAAGAAAAATCCAATTTTCTTTTTATTGGACGCATAAACTTTCATTGGACGCATAAAAGTCGATTGGACGCATAAACTGGAGTAGAGCCGAATTTTGTAGCCGAGATTTTTGTTCACGGTCCTATCTCTGGTGCATAAATGTTGTTTTTATATTTTCTGATTTTTTGTTTGAGAAATATGTACATGCATTCTGAAATGTGATTTGCTTTAGTTAAATTTTTATTCTAAAAATAATTCCGTAAAATTTACAAAATAAAGTCTTGTTTAAAACAAAAATTAAAGGCACCGAATTTTCAGAAGGGCAAAGGAAATATTATATTTTCATAATAAATTTTTTGGGCTTTTTATTAATCCTTTAATGCAGTAAGGATTGCTTTTATTTAATTTTGCAATGTTTTTGATAAAGAAAAATAATGTAAATGTTTGTGTTTTTTTTGTGCTTAGTGTTTTTAAGAATTAAGAAATAAAAAATTTTAAAAACTTTTTTGGACTTTTAAAATTTTTTTGAGATAGGAAATGATCAAACAAATCAGGATCTTCTTTGGAATTAATTTTAAATTTAAATAGAATGATCGATGAAAATAAATTTATTTTGAGATAATTTTTCTCATTATTATAAATTATTTTAATTAGAGAAGTAAATTATTTTTAAAGAAGTTTTTTTAGTTATTTTTATTTTTAAATTGGAAAAAAACAAAATTTAAAAAATAGAAATTTTAGAATAGGCCTAAAATAATATTAGTTTAACACGTTTAGTTTAATAATAGTATAAACTGAGTAACCTTAGAGGTAACTACTTAGAGGTCACCCCACAAAAGATAATGCAATTTTTTAAATTGAAGCTGGTCATAGGGTTGAGTTCTAAGGATGGAACCCTAAGGCTTGTCTCCTTCAAATTCAAACAAAGTCTTAATTTTTCAGAAAAATATTATTTTGTCATAAATTGTGTGTACTTTCTACTATATTTCTTCTTCTTTTTTTCTCTTCTCACTTCAATTTAGTCTATTTATTTCAAAAGCAGCTGACTAAAATTGTTACTATTGATTTATTTCCGTCTTTTTATTTACTTGTCTATATAACAATAATGCTTTCAACATAAAAAATTGTTCATGCGCAGCATGCTTTTTTATTATCATAAACTTGTTTTTACCTTTAAAAAATATTTTAATTTTTCCTTATTTTTTGGGTATTTTTTATTGATTTATTTTAAATTTATCAATAATTCTTTTAAAGAATTTCTTCAAAAATTATTTAATTGATTTCATTTTTACAACTAGAAACTAACAATTTAATGTCTTTCCTTTCCCTTTATAATTTTAATTATTTTCAATTTTATTTTTAAAATCTTTAAGATAATTTGTCTATTTAATTAATTAAATATTGGCATTCTGATTAATAATTTTTTGGCAGTATTTTAATATTTTTTTTAATTACTTCTTTTTCTCGACGATCTCTGATTATTATTTTGGCTATTTCTCATTTCGTTTATATTTACTCTTTCACGTGAATATAATTGTTTATTTCTCTCAGTTTCACTAAATAGTAAATAAATATTAAATTACTTTTTTACTATTTTTTAATTTTAATATTTTTGCCCCAATTTTCGAAAGAACATTTTGAAAGAAAGACCTCACATTTTTTTAACAATGAGATATAAATTAACAAGAACAACTGAATTAAGTATATTATTTTTATTTATTAGCTCTCTCAAAATTTATCAATAAAATATCCCCCCCCCCCTATTTAATTTACAAGAAAAAAGAACCAAAATATTTCTTTTTTTTAAATTACCTTAATTTCTTTCAACAATTTTCTTTTAGAATTGTAAATAAATATTATAGCTAATTTATTTTTTTTTCTCTTTGTTTTTCTTCTCTTCAGACACTGATCGACTTTTTTTTCGAAAAAGGCCATAAACAAAAGAAGAATCTCTAAATTGTTGGCACTAAAAGAAGATTATTAACTATAAAATAAAGAAGTTTCATCATTATGTTCTTCACAATTTCAAATGGATTCCTTGAGCGGTGGGTTTGTGTGTTCCTTTCAAGGATGTCTAAAAAAAATTTTATTTTTAAATTTTAAATCTTTTGGATCATTTATTTTAAATTTTGCTCATTTTACTTATCTAGCAAGGCTCGGATTTTCTCAAAAAAATTTTTCTTGCTTGTATTTGAGAGTTTTTTTGTACTTTTCCTTTTAACTCTTATTTAAATCCAAGCCAAAAAAGTATCTTTACACTCTTTATTAGTAGGGCGTGTAATTATATGGAAATCCATATTTTTTTCTTTAATTCCTATGAATGTGAAATGCACAAAAACATGTTTTTGTGCATTTTTTAGGGTTCTAGAATGGTCTTTAAAATCCATATTTTCCATATTTTTCCATAGTTAGCCTTTATATCCATATTTTTACCAATATTTCTCATTTTTGCATATTTTGGTCCATATTTGGTCATTTTTTAGTAAATTTTAATAAAAATTTGCGAAAATTTTCAAAATTTTGGAAATTTCTGGTCAAAAAATATTTTCAATAATTTTTCTCAAAAATTTATTTTCAAAAAAATTTTAACTGAATTTTTAAATCCATAAAATTCTTTAGAATGCTCTTAATATGCAAGGATAAAGGCAAAATTATTGTTATCTACATACATAAAATAATGATTTTTAAAATATATATTTATTATATTTTGGTCCATATTTCGGGATTTTATATCTATATTCACTGTTTATTTATATATTTATATCCATATTTAAGGATTTTATATCCATATTTTATGTCCATATTTTTCGATTTTATATCCATATAATTACACTCCCTATTTATTAGGATATTCTGACGCTGTTCTTTGTGTATATGATTGTGTGTATGGGATTATTTTGTGATTTTTTTTGATTGATTGAAATGATCTAATAAAATTTATTTTTATATAGCTATAGGATTTGATTACTTTTAAATTATTTTTTAGGATTTTTTGTAGGATCTTTTAAGGCTTGTAGGCAATAATTAATGTTTTTGGAATGTAATTTTTATGTATTGTTTTCTCTCCTTTAATTAAGCTTCCTTAAAATTATTTTAATATTTTTAATTAAAAACTTTATTTAAAAATATTACTAATTTAAAAAAAAATTTATTTTTCAAAAAAAATATAAAAAAATTATTTTTTAGAATGCTCGAGGAACCAATTTCACCTTTAACTTTTCTTTCAATTTCTGCCATAATTACTACAATCTCTCTTTTCTTTTGTGGAATGTAAATTTGGTTTTAATTTTTAACTTTTTATTTTTAAATTTAGCCCAATATGTATACAAATTTATCGTCGGAATAGTGCTAAAGATATCAGTGGATTTCCCTTTTTAATGGGATTTCTTGGGTAAATTTTTGTTTAATAATTTTATACTTGAGCCAAAATTTGAGCTCTCCAACTCTTCTTTTAAAATCAATCCTAGAAGGAATTGGGATTTGCGATGTCTTCTAACTCAAATATAAATTTCTAACACTTTCCCTCCATCTCTATTTTTACCTATTCTTTTTTTCCTTTAATTTAATTTTAAATTTATCGAAATTTTAGAGGTTCATTTTGGCTTCGTTACGGCTTTTTAAAATCAGACCTTACAATGATTACAGTAAATGTTGTTGGTGTTACTTTAATGATTTTCTATTTGATGTTTTATTTTTATTATTCCCAGCCAAAAACAAATTTTGTTATTCAAATGGCGAGTCTTTTTTTTTAATTAAAAAATAATTTTTAAAAATCCTTTTTAGTTAATAGTATTTTCAATAATTGTAATAATGCTTGGATTAGTTGATGTTTACAAATTAGAATCGTTACAGCCTCTCGGCTTTGTTTCTATGACTTTTAATATTTTAAATTTTGGTGCTCCTTTGGCTGGATTGGTTAGTCTTTAAAAGATGACATTTGATCCCATTTAAATTAAAAAAAAATTTTCTTAGAATGTTGTTTTGAGGAATCGTAGTTGTTCAACACTTCCATTGCCCCTCTGTATTGCTAATTTACTTGTTTCTTCCCAATGGTGTTTATATGGAATTTATGTTAGGGATATTTATGTTATTGTAAGTTTTTCTTTTAATATCCTTTTGATCCTCTTAAATTTATTAGTTTTTATCTTTTTTTTAAAAATTAATTTTTAGATCCCAAATAGCGCGGGAATTTTACTTGCTTGTGTTCAAATTTCTCTTTTTCTTGTTTTACCGCCAAATGAAAGGTCTCATGCTCCACTTGCAAAATGCTGTCCTTGTGTACTTGATTTGGAGAAAGGGGAAATACTTGAAAGTGAAAACAGTAGCAGACAACGCCGAAGGAAAGGACATCAAAAAAGTAGTGACAAATTTAAATAATTTAGTAAAAAATTTTTTTATTTGCTTTTGTGGAGGAACGCGTTTTTTCTATAAAATTCTAGAGCCTTGCTTTTTTATATTTTTAGTTATTTAGGATGCTTTTTAATTTTCTTTTTGTTTTGTTTCTTTGTGTTTGTTTTCCTTTATTTTACCTTAAGGTGCTTGGATATCTTAATAAGGAAATGATGAAGCTAAAATTCTTTGCTAATTCATTATCTCCAATTTTATTTTAATTTATTGTTGACTTGATTTTTACATGAAATTAAGTTTTACATTTCAAATTTTGTGCCTATATCGGCCAAACTTGCTTGCATACTTTGCTTTAATTTTTGGTTTTTCTTAAAATTGCATTTATAAAATTCACGTCCAAAATTGCTGTAAAATCTTGCTAAAAACGTGTTGTGCCTTTAATTTTCTTAAATAATTTCCACAGATTTTAAATTAAAAAAAAATATTTTTCTCTTTAGAAACAAAAAGAATACATTCAAAACTACCTTGTAAAAAATTATTGGAACGACATTATATTATTGACAATCGAGTTATTCCGGCTTCTCGGTGCATTTTTAATTTGCCCTTAAAAATAATTTAATTTTTAGTGCTGCTTGTATTGAATATTTCCGTGGAGGTTATGGCCGTCCATTCGATGCCAGTTTTGGGTCTGTTAATAGCCGTTCGACAGCAGATTCTTGGCTAACTAATTCATTATCTCGTGTTTCTTCAATTTCCCATCCTGATTTATTCAATTCTGAAATTTACAAAGATGCACATAATAATGGGGCTAGGAACAGAATTGTTGTTGAAGTTTTGACTAATGATGGTGAGAAATGAAATTATTTACTAGATTGGGAGAGAATAATAGGGGCTTTTAAAAAATTAGTGTTGGATTTCTCCAGAATTTTTATTATAACTGGGAAGAGATTAAAACAAAATTTAACAAATTTTTAGAAATGCAACAACAACAGCAACACCATAAACGTCATCATTGTCATTCAAATTGTGGCGGTTCTTTACTTCATTCCCGTACATCAATGTATATTTCAGAACAACCGAGTACTTCACAAATTTATTCAAATAATCAACAACAAGATGAGGGTTTTGCAAGTAGTTCTGCTGCTCTTTCAATTTCTTCTCGGCCAACAATTTGTTTTGATACAGCAGAATATTCGGGAGAAAATGGATTGAGGATGTTAAATGGAGATAAACAACTTTTAACAGAATCAGATCCCGGAGGGGGAAATTATTTGCTTTGCAGGTAATTTGAAAGAATTTTTAGACGAAAAATTAAATTTTATTTTAGGACTTTAAGTGCTCCCAATTTGCAACAAATTATGGAAAGAACGTTTAGAAGTTGAGTTTGTAGCTTATAAATAGACTTTTAAAAATATAAGAGCTTGTCTTAAATAAAATTAGAAAAAATGGGTTTCTCCATAAATATATACATATTTTTATATATTGAAGAAAGGGCATTTAACGATTTAAACTGTAATTAAGTTCAATCTTAAATTTAAATTTTTCAACTATTTTAATTTTTTATAAATGCCTTTTTGCTTATTTTTTTTTATTTCACTTCTATTCTTTTTTTATCATTTATACACGATAATTTCAATTTTAAAATTTTAATTAGAAATTTTTAAATTTAACTTGTCGTGCCCCTAAATTTGTTTGTAAATATTACATTGTGTTTTTCTAGAATGATCGTCCTATATAAAATAAATGCTATATCTTGTCATTTTATTGTCATAATTCGAATAATTAGGTTATAATTTTAAATTATTTTTGGAATTTATGTATAAAATTTTTTTAAATTATGATTTTATTTTTGTCTTGGCATGGGGAACAAATATAATCAAGATACGTTAAATTAGAATGTTAATTGATATATAATTTAATGAACTATAAACATTTAATATTTATCAGTTCAATATAAAATTAACATTTTTTATCATAAAACTATCAGAAAATAAGCCTTTTATTAATCGTAAAGTTGACTTTAGTTTCCTCGTTTTACATTCCAGCATAGAACAAATTTTTATTTAATTTTATCAGGTTTTGTTCTTTCAAATTTTAAAATTTTCCAGTTATTATTGGCTTATAAAATCCTTAAAATTTTTAAGGCATCCTATAATAATTTTTTACTTGTTGGTCTAGAACTATGAATTAACTTCTCTTGACTGATAAAATACTTAATTTTTAGATTTCTTGTAAGAAATCATGATTTTACATTTTACTTATATAATACAGGGTGACATAAAAGAAACTGCACACTTTGTTTTTGGCATAACTTTATTCAAATTGAAGGTAATGAGTTCAAATAAGGCTTAAATAATAGAAAAATGACTGGGGAACAAATATAATTAAGAAATTTCGAAATACCCATCCTGTGCTCTGATACAGAATTCAAGGCGCTTGGAAAAATTTTGGGCAAAAGTTCGCACCTACATGGTTGGGATTTTCTCCCATTCCTGGGCGAGTGGTTGCCGAAGCGAATCAAAACTTCTGTTTTATTAAGAACAGACCCTTCCCTTCAAATCAGAATAAAAATTCAATCTAACGAATTCAAATCCGATGAGTACGGTGGCATTATTTGAGATGGGTTAAAACCGGGTAAATTGCCTGCACACTAACCCTGCACATCAAAGGTCTTATTAGAAGAGGAAGAATTCTGATGAAAGATCCCTTCCATACGCCAAAAGTGGCTTCGGATCCAAGGCTGTAAAACACCTCAAAGGATTTCCGGTAAATTCACGAAAACCCTCAGGACTCACGAAAATCATGGGATTTTGACCATTTCGCAAATAACAAACTATATCATGAAAGAAAAAATGTTTTAGGAATAAGTATCAAGTGGATTAGAAAGAGGAGACTTTTTTCACCAAAATATGCCATTTTCGTAATTTTGACATGATCAGTTCATAAAAAATTTATTCTCTGAAAAAAAATTTTCCGACTTGCGAACTTCTCCTTAATATTTTTCTTCGCGCCTTTTACTCTTTATCCAAATAAGGATGAGGCACTTCAAAAATTCTTTGCAATTTTTGTTCCTTATTTATTTCTCTATCATTTAAGCTTTATCTGAACGAAATATCTTTCATTTGAACAAAGTTATGCCAAAAATAAGGTGTGCAGTTTCTTTTATGTCACCCTGTAATTTCTAGCTTTCGTTTAGATATTTTTTTAAAAATATTTTTTAATTATCTTCTGAATAGGGTTGTCGTTTCTATTAAATCCTTCTGTTGAGCCCACCCCTACTACTAGAGCCTGGCCAAATGCCAGAATAAAATACATATTTGATCAAATATCAATTTTTTAAAGTCTGACAACCCTTCAACAACCCTACCCATTTTTGAACATAATAATTACTACATCCCGAAAATTTTTTTAGATAGCATCCTATAATAATTTTTTACTTGTTATTCTAGAACTACATAATGAATTAACTCTCTTGACTGATAAAATGCTCAATTTTTAGATTTCTTGCACTTTACTTAAATAATAATTTCTAGCTTTTGTTTAGATATATTTAAAAAAATATCTTTCAATTATCTTCTGAATAGGGTTGTCGTTTCTATTAAATTCTCCTGTTAAGCCCGCCCCTACTACTAGAGCCCGGACAAATTCCAAAATCAAATACGTATATTTGATCAAATATCAATTTTTTAAAGTCTGACAGCCCTTCGACAACCCTACCTATTTTTGAACACAATACATAGTTACTACATCACCAAGTTTTTAGATAGCTATAAAATCATTTTTTGAATAATCATATTCTCTTTTAGGTTTTTTTAATTTTTGCTTCCCTTTTTGTTTAATATTTTTTCCTTTATTTCCTTTACTAGATTCACCAACAAAATTTGAAATATTTTTCATTTTAATATTTTTCTTTCCTTTTCCCTTAAAAATTACTTCTTCCATTTCGGGTTCACTTTCTTCACTTGATTCCTCTTTTTCATTTATTTCAAATCCTTTTATCATTTCTCGAGCTTCCTATTTTTTAAATATTAAGATGATAAATAGTATTAAGACCCTATTAGTCTATAAGTTAGAATGGGACCCTATTATGGTGTGATTAATTTTGTGTACTCCGGAAAAAATGGTTGAGTTATAATATTTAAAATAAAAATTAAACTTACATTAAAATGTTCCTAAAATATAAAATAAAATATTTATTTATTTTTTAATTAAAATAAATACCTTCGCTGTTTCAATATCAGTTAAATATTTTTCCGAAAATTCACTAATTTTATCAGCAAATATATTGCTCATCTCCTCACTTGAAAGGTTGTCACTGTTTGCAAGATATTCATATTCTTTAGCTATGTTATAAATTTCCTTTATCTATTGAAATTTAAATTTTAAAAAATATTTTTTTAAATTTAAATTTACCATTTCAAGGGTATATTCTTCTTTCCTTTTTCTTTTTTTGGTTTGAGTACTCTTAATTAATGTTATAAATTATCAGTAATTAAAGCCTTTTAATCTGTAGTCCCAATAATTTTAATGAATTAATTAATATTTTAATTGTGTTTTTAAATTAATATACTAGGATAGGTTTTCCCCATAATAGGTCTTCCCCCAACATTAGAGGAAATTTTATGTGGATAAAAAAGGAATAATCAGAGAAATTTTAAATTAAAACTTTTCTTTATACATACATTTCCATTAATTTCTTCAATTTTCTGTTTCGACTTTCCCTCGCTTAATTCTTTTTGTAGTGTTTCCTTGTTGACTTTTTCTTGCTCAGCAATTAAATTATTGCGGATTTTCTACATATTTTTATTAAATTTTATTTTTTAAATGTTAATTACTCTTTTAATTATTAAGAATAAAAATGCTAATATTATTCTACTATTAAAATAAACTTTTCGGAGCTTAAAATAGTCTATATTTTGTTTTTATTTACTAATTATTAGGGTTGTACCCCGAACGCTCGGGGGCGGGTATGTCGGGGTACGGGGTTTTCGAATTGTTTCGGGGCGGGGTTCGGGTCGGGGGAGCAAAATATGGTCGGGGTTCGGGTCGGGGTACGGGGATTTCCTGGAAAAATTTAAAAAAAAAAATGCTCAAAAATAAGCAGTTTTCGGTCTATTTTCGTTAATTTATTCAGAAATTAAGGGGGAGATGGAGGAATTAGAGATTATATAAGAGGTTTTTAGGGATTAAATGGGATTTGAAGGCATTAAGGTGTATATCTGCGGATATAAGAGGATTTGGAGGAATTAAGGAGCGATTAACTGTATCAGTAATTTTAAGGGATGATGAGAGAGGCATATGAAGAAATTGAGAGGGATATAAGTGGATATGGACGTATCAGGGGATCCTTGATATCCCTCTTAATCTTCATTACTCAGTTTATATCCTTTTTCACCGCCGCAGGCGAAAATTTTGGGAATTTTGGAAGGCCGGAAGGAAGATTTCTTACATTTTCAGAGCCGCAGGCGAAAATTATAAAATTTTTTAGGTCATAAAGCCGGATTTCTTTGTTTTATAGCGCTGCACACGAAAATTTTTGAAATTTTCGTGTCAAAAAACTAAACAAAAAATCTTTGCATTGTTTTTTATAGTTGATAATATTAAAAAATAAGATTAACATTTTAAAATTAAAATTAAACTCTTGTTTTTGTAAAGAAAAATACAAAACTAACGCGTTATGCTTATCTGGATCCGAACACAATCCCATATTAATGAAAATGTAGGCTAAAACCAAAAACTAAGCCACTCAACCACAAGTCTCTTACCGTAAGGGAAGAGAATTTTAATATTTTATTCACTTTTCTTTCAAAAATATTAAAGGCAATGTAATTTTGGGAGAAATTTTTTTTAATTTTCTTCATTAATTTCTCCCAAAAATGGCATTTTTTTGGGTATATAAAACCCCGAAACCCCGAAAATTTTTCGGCCGGGGAACGGGGTTTTCACTTTTTTTCGGGGCGGGGTTCGGGTCGGGGAGAATCGTGAAAAAATCGTTCGGGAACGGGGTCGGGGTTCGGGGTACGGGGTCGGGGTACAACTCTACTAATTATTAAAGAAATTAAATTTAAATATTTTAAACTTTTTAAACTTACATAATAATAAACCTAAATTAATAAATATGCATTAAATTATTAAAATAAAAAATATAAATTACTTTAACACTATTATAACTAATGTTATATATTTCTGAAAAATCGGAAATTTTTTTCAGATATTTTGAGGCTTCATTTTTTTGTAGTTTAATTCCGCCGTTTTCTATTGAATCTTTAGCAATTTCAGTAATCTCTTCAATCTAAAATTAAAATAATAATTATTTAATAAAATAAAACTTCCCATTTCTCGTGTATATTTGGCATTTATATTTAAATATTCTTTTTTGATTTGAAGATTCTTAATTATTTATATTTAATAAATTAAAATAATCTTAAGTAAATGGCCAACTCGCTGGGCCATTTTAAAAAATGGCCCAGCGAGTCCGCAAAAGGCAGTTGAAAATTCTTGTTGGATAACTGTTTTATGTTCTTACAAATTAGTCTAGTTGTTTAAACCCAATGTAAACTAGTCACTTATTAGAGATCTGCCTTATCTAGGCCCTTTTTTACAAATTATTTTTTGAACATGTAAAAGGTATTATTTGAATGATTACAGAAATTATACCTAGCTGTCAATCATTTGATAACCTAAACGGAAAAGAATAATAATGTGAGGTAAAGGAGCAGAATGCAGCAATTAAGAACCTTTTGCGGATGTGTGTCATGCGGGGAGTCTTTATTTTAGCCTATTATCAGATTCTTAACATTTTAACTAAAATTTCAAGAAATATTACCTGTTTTCTGACGATGTTATTTTCATTTGATAATTGCTCGCCTTAATTTAAATACCGTATTTACTCAAATAATTACCCTCTCTCAAATAATTACCCACTCCCTATTAATTACCCCCTCCAGCGAGAGATCGAAACAATAAGTACCCCGGGTAATTATTTCAGTAAATACGGTATATATATTTAATTTATACAATTAATATTTATTTTACCTTTCAATTTTTCATTAAATAAATTAATTTCATTTAAAATTAATTTAATTTCTAATTTTTCTTCAAAAGATTTTTCTTTTTTATTTTTTAACAAATCCAAATTTTTTAAATTTAAATAATAAATTTTCCATTTATTTTCTTTAAATAATTCTTCAATTAATTTATTAAATTTATTTATTTCTTTAATTTCATTTTTATTAATTTCAAATTCATTTTTAAAATTTAAATTAAAAATATTCGAATTATTTTCCTTTAATTTTTGAATAATTTTGTTTGGCAAAATTGAAATATTAAATTTATTTCCATTTCTTTCACAAATATCCAAACGTCTTTTAATTACCTTTTAAAAATTAATTAGTTAATTATAAAATATTCAAATTATATATTTTTTTATTAATCTCTTTTTGGAGAAAGTATCGAGACTTTCTAAGTTGATAAGGGGAATACAGATAATTAAATACATATAATCTTTTTAAAAAATTTAACTATGTAAGGAAGAAAAGATATCAAGCTGCATGTAAAGCATTTAAAATGTTTATTTAATTGTTTAAATAAATAATAAAAATAAGACCAATTAAAAGAGAGGGTGAGAGCAGCGCATCGATGGCTCAATCAATCTTTTGTGAGGTGGCAATTATTACATAATTATTATTACGTAATAATTATTAACAAATATTATTATGTCTAGTACTAAATGCTTGAAGATTAGTGCCTACGCGGCGCTAAACTTTTATTTGTCTCTTATTATGATACTTCCAGAATTAATTACCTTTTTTTCAATAATTAATTCAAATTTATTAAAAAATATTTACTTGGTGATATTCTGCACCTTTAAATTTACTCAATTCTATTTCAAAATAAAAATTTTCTAAAATTTCATTTTGAGGTAAAATAGAAGAGCTACTTGAACTAGCTATTTCTGTCTGGGTTAATAAATTCCATTGAATATTTTTAAATTCAAAAGAATCTTCAGTAACATGTATTCCCTCAATACTTTCTTCTTTATAGACTAATTTACATTTAAATAATTTTGTTGGATCCTCTACTTCAAGTAAATATTTAAAAATTGCATCATTACTCCAATCGTCATCAATTTTTAAAAAAATTTCTGACGAAGCATTTAATTGTTTTAAATAAAATAAAATAAATAATAAAAATATCATTTATCTAAATTTATTTATTTATTAAAGAGAGATAAAATTATATTTAGTAAAAATGAATATTTTTAAGTAAATAAATGATTTTTTATATACATAAAGATGTCTATAAGAATATTACATATTTTGAATAAATAGTGCATATGCACTTTATACATACATTTAAAATTATGAAATGGAGCGGCAAAATATCCATAAAAAATCCCAAATATGCGCATATATGTCAAGAAAATGTCTAAAATAAGCGCCAAAAGTTGCAATATACACTAGAAATAGCGAAAATAGCTTCTTAAAAAATTTTATTTAACAATAAAATAATTCAATTTTGCCTTCCATAATGCAAATTAAGAATTTTTCTAATTTTTCTGTAGTAAAATTCTATGTATTCTCAGCCAAAACATTCTTGTAAATCGAAAAACTCCTTTCAAAATCTGTTGATGAAATAAGAATAATAAAAGAATAAAAGGCTCTAATTTAGGACATGCGTCCCACGAGCATTAATGCGTCCCATGAGCTTTTATGTGTCCCATATGCGTCCCAAAAATAGTACAAGCGTCCCATCAAAGTAAAAGTGTCCCAAAAAGTATAGGCGTCCCATCAGAATATGTATGTGTCCCAAAAAATATCTTTTATGTTTTAAAAATATTAAAATGGCATTTACACGCATTGTTTCCTTGCTAGGAACAATCCCACGGACACCTGTTAGTTAACTCGGTCTCGCTTTACTCATCAATATCCCCCTTAATACCCACAAATCCCTCTAAATCGGCACAAATCCTTCTTTATCACCCAAATACAGTATCTGAAGTTGACCTTAAAGTCATTTGATCAATTGGTTTTTGACCTTTTGGGGTTAGACCTTTTTGTTTTTGAACTTTTGGATTTATCCCTGCTCCCCTTAACTCGTTTTGTTCCTTTCAAATTTAATTTTATTTTTGACATAAATTCTTTCTTTATTAATTTTAGTTTATTGAAATGCGAAAAACTACCTCAGTTAACAAAACAAAGCCCAGAGCCAATACAATTGCCGCCAACCGCAAAAATTTAAATTCTTCAAATCAAAATTCAATTCTTAATTATGTCGATTCAAAACCATCCTCTAGTAGTTCTAATTGTAGAATTACTCGTCAAAATAAAAGACAAACATATTGTGACAATTCTGACGAAAATATTAAACAACAAGTTTTTTATTTAAATTTTAAATTAAGAAAAAAATTTTTTTTAATTTTTAGGAAAATTCTAGACAAGCAAAAAATGCAAAATTTGAGGCAGAACAATTTCTTGAAATTGATAGATGTTTTAAAACTGTTGAGGCTGGGAGGAGAAATGACGCGGAAAAATTGATTCCTGACAGTTTGGAGGAGTTGGCTTCTGACAATGAAGAGGACAAAAAGTAGGGATTCTTTTAAACTTTTTTTCCTTTTTTGAGGACTCACAGTAAATCCGTAATTGGAATCCAATAAGTTCTTTTTTCTGTTTTAATGGGGATAATAGTGATAAACATTATTAATTTTCAACTTTACATCAGGGTGGCCCTTTCCAAATCACCAATAGGAGGTATGGCTTCCCAAGAAGGGGGCGAAATCGATCAAAAATGGGGCAAAAAAGGTCGCATTATTTTAAAACCTAAAAATTTTGGAAGAATTTTGCTTTTTTGAGGTCCACAAGAAAGATTTCCTTTTTCAACAAAAGTTCAAAAAGGGTGCAAATGTCTCCCAAATGAGGCAAAATGGCCACCCTGTTTTACATTATTTTTAAAAAGGAAAATAAAAATATTTTTTTAAAGATTGGGCGAGTTAGGACGTGAAATTGATTGTCTAATCTCTTCTGACCATGTCAAACGACTTCATGCAGACAACGAATTGTTTATTGAATTTAATTATTTTACTTTCGAAATTGTTGGCTCTTTTGGGAAAGGTTTTTATTTAAATTTTAATTTAAAAATTATTTTTTTATTTTTTAGTTTTTTCAATTAAAAACCCAGAAAATGCTCGTAGAGTATCGAAAATATATAAAAATAATTGTTTTCAACTAATTTTCTTTTCGTCGCTCAATTCAACTCTTCGTTCAGCTTTACTTGAATGTTTTCATTCTTTGGCTATTTCTGATGGAATTGAAGTTTGAAAAATAAATTTTTTAAATAAATTTTATTAAAATAATTTTTTAGATTTCTTTTGACAATTTTTTGACTGTTTTCTGTTATGTTTTTCAAACAAAACCTAGCAATTTAAAAATTGATTATTCGGATGATTTAATTGAAAATATGTATACTTTAATGGAAGAAGAAAAGCCTGTAGAAAATGCTAAAGATATTTGGACTATTTTACATGAAAATGTATGTATTTTTTGATTATTTTGTAGGGGAGGTTGAAATTTAATTTTTATAAAAATTATGAGGAATTAATTTAATTGGGCTATTATTTAAAAAAACAAGTCTTTCTGCGCATGATTTAATGTTCTTTAAAACTCTTAAATTTTTCCTTAATTTTATAAAAATAAAAAAGCAATTCTTCCTCATATACTTCCATTCTTTACGGTCTCGAATGAATCGATAAATTTATTTTTAATGTGAGAGATTCAGTTATCAGGTAAGAAGCATAGATCTCTTGCTCCTGGTAATTTTTATTCATTTCTCTCATAACATTTAAATGTTTTAGTGATTGGGATATATCATAGCTATGATTTCCTTTCTTCTCCAATACCTTTATAATTTAAATTTTTCTTTCAGATTTATTCTTTCTTTGATTGTTTTATTTTCATCAACTTTACCCATTGGAATAATCAACAATTAATTTCACTTTTTTGTTTACTTTGCCGGATTTATTTTGACAAACAACTAATTAATTGTCGTTATCTTATTTCAAATTCATTTAAATTGGTTTGTTTTTTTATTTTTGTTTAAGAAAAAATAAAAATAATTTTTAGTTAATTAAACAATTATTTTCTGCTGACGTGGACCGTTTAAATTCGATTCTTAATGAATTTTTAAATAAAAAATTATTGGAATGTGTTGATGAAAATATTGGAAGAACTTTTGAATTGTTTACTTTATTTGCTCAATTTGAGGTTTTTCTTTAGATTTTTTATATATTTTATCGTGCAAAGTAATTCTTTCTTAACTCCTCACTTTTTTCAGATTTTTGGGAAGGCGGGGGGAGGGGCTCTTTTTTGCATTCTAACAATAAGTTTATTGTTGTCTAACAATTAGACGGACTTTCTCTGATAAGAATCTCTAGATAATTGCGACTTAATCAATACTAGAGATCGGTAATATCGCATTCCCGGGATCCCGTAACGGTATTTTTTCCACCATTTTGAACTGGACGGGATTCCGCGGGATTAATCCCGTAAATCCGGGTAATCCCGTTTTCCGCTAAAAATCCGGGATTCCGGGACGGGATCCCGTAAAATCCCGTCCCGTGCCGATCTCTAATCAATACCCCTTCTTGGTTATATCTCTAATAATAACAACTCCTTTTTAATTTTCTCAATTAAAATTACAGCAATTTAATCAACACAAACTTTCAACATTTCGTTCAATTCTTCATTCATTTTCTTCAACAAATTTAACAAAAAAGTCAAATCCTTCAATGGACCAAGTTATCTCTATTTTGCCTTGTGTTGTTAAAAAATTGAAGTTAAACAAAAATTATACTGATTTATATTTTATCTACACACGTTTTATTGATGAAATAACTATAGACAAAAATCTACTTCAACACGAAAAAGAAAAATCTTTAGAAATGGCTGAACATTATTTTAGAGAAGCTTCTCTATCTTTGGTAAATTATTTATTTTTTAAATTCCTCCAAAAAATTAAAAATAAACCATATGCCAAAAATGGTTTACTTCAAAAAATTCCCCAGATTTGGGACCCTTACTCCGGAAATACTTTTAAAATAAATCAAAACTTTGGATGCCCCTAATTTCTTAATTTTTTTAGATTAAATATTTTTTTTATGTTTTTCAGAATAAAAGAAATATAAACGACAAAATGATTGACATGTGGTCACGTTCTTTGCATAGGATACGTGAAGTTCTTCAAAATAAACGAAATAATGCAACAACTTTAAATAATTTGACAGACTTTAAAGTATTACAAAAACAACAAAAATGGCAACCGACAACAATAAATATTACATCAGACAGTATATGGAGTACTAGTAGTGATGAAGAAGGAGAAGAAGACAATAAATAAATAATTTAAAGATTTAGATTACCTGTTGAAAAATATTTTGATATTAATCTCGAGAATTTTATATTCTCACATTTTTACTTGCATTTATACTTATTAGTTTATAAACATTTTATTAATCAATAATTAGATGTACTAATTGTTCTAAAACAAATACTTTGGTATTATATAATTAAGCGAAAGATAATTGTAGAGGGGTAGTTCTATAATGAATTTTAATTAACTGGATATTTCGGTCCGTCAAAATCTAACATGGCTTTTATATGTGCCCAGAGTTTATTTCTGTAGTGACCAATATCAACGACCAAGCTGATCCGTTGGATGGAGGAATAGACAATCTGGGTATACAAATTTAAGCTCGGGCGTCCAAACGTGGAGCGCGTGAAGTCTTGTAAATAAATACATTCATCTCCTTCCGATTTTTATCGTACTTTTCAGTTAACTCTTTCTGATTATTCTTCATTCCCTCCATAAAAACGTGTTTATATATATTTTTTATTGTTAGATTATACTAAATCAAATTAAAAATGGTCATCAACAAAGTATTGCTTGTATCAAATGATAATGAACAATTTGAAGTAGATAGAGGGATTATTCGTCTTTCTAGTGTTTTAAATGATATTTTTAAAGGTTTTTACAAAATCTTTAATTAAAAACAAAATAATATTTAGATGTTGGAATGGATGAACCTGGAGGCAGTGATAATAGTGAAACTGTTCCTTTAGCTGATGTAGACGGTGTTATTCTTCGAAAAGTCATTGAGTGGTGTGAACGTCATAAAGATGGTTTTTTGAAGTTTAGTTTTATTTACTTATTTTTAAATTTTAGATCCACCAAACAAAAACTATAGCGAGTTTTCTAGTTGGGATGATGAATTTCTTAAAATGGATCGGAGCACTCTTTTTGAGATTATTTTGGTATGCAAACTTTAAATTGGGCTTTAATGGGAAATTGAATTCCCGACCTAGTTTAGTTCCAAAAATGGTTGAGATGTTTAGGAGTGAATGTTTATGGTTATTATTGTAGTTTTATTGCTTAAGTTGGCACCTGTAATGGTTGAAACCAACAACCCTATTCTGGAATAACGTCTTAATAATTTCAATTTTTTCTGCTTTTCTCCTCGTCTTTTCTCCTCTCAAAGAATTTAATCAAAAAATTCATTGTTTTTTTAAATTTCAGGCAGCCAATTATCTCGGCATTGATGGACTTATGACAGTTGTTTGCAATAAAGTTGGGGATATGCTTCGTGGAAAGTCAGTTGAGGGAATCAAGGACTTGTTTAATATGCGTATTTAGACATTTTGTTAAATTTTGAAATAAATATTTTTGTGATAAAAAATTTTAAATTGAGTTTCATGATTTTAGTTAGTCTTCCCGCCTTTCAGTTTTTATGTGATCATCATTTTTTAAATTTATTATATAAAATGATTTGACAATCTTTTTGTTTGTCCAAAAATCACCTCCTTTATTTTTATATTTACCGATACCAATCCGTTTGTTGATTGTAATGATATGGTCTATCCAACCTTTACAAAAAATACTTAAATATTTTTAATTTTCCATTAAATTTACCAAGGGCTTTTGTAAAGATCCTTTAAAGGGTAACGACTGTACGGGTATTCTATTGTTCCTCCATAGAAATGACTGTATTTGAAGTTGTTTGAGTACCAACAACGAGTATACCAAGGATATGGTGAATGGAGATTTTGAACTAAAGGGTGTTTTTCATACATTTCAGAATTTAAAGAAAATTAAAATGTTAAATTACAAACATGTATGGATATTCGAATTTATATAGTCTAAATTTTAAAAATATGCTATAACAATTTTATATTTTATTAACACATGTATGAAAGTAAAACACTATTTTAAACATTTTTGTTCTCCTCTAGCTTTCACTGAAAATAAGAGAAAAATTATTTCTCCACAAAATTTCAAACAAACCAATAATTCATATAGAGAGGTTTATGTCTATCCTCTGGATATTCCCAATTTTTTAAATAATTTCTATCAATTCTTTGTGGCGGTGTATAATAATGAAAACGTTCTTCCCAATTAGAATCAGCCTTTTTAAAAATAATATTTTTGTTTAATAAAAATCACACCAATGTTCGGTAATAGCGATATGCATTATAATTCAACCTCCAAGGCTTGTAATAGTAAAAATACGAACTCGAAAGGGGGTAATAATAAGAGAAGGCATACGGCCAACAAGGTGTAGTGCTTGGCCAATGGCCTCCACTTAAAATTTATTTTGAAGGTTTTAAAAAATTGTTTTGAGAGTTACCTACACATATAAGTTGCAAATGAGGGTTTTGAATATGTTCGGGTAATGCCAGGTCCAAAAGGAATATTTAGGGCAGATTGACTACGATAAATGTGCATTTTTAATTATTTTTTAAGAATTAAAAACAATAGAGAATTTATTTAAAATAATTGATTCAAGAGGAAACAAAAACAATAAATCAATATATCCTACTAAATATAAAGCAGCTGGTAATAAACTAAAGTGAATGTAAATAGATATAATGTAGGTTTTGGTGAGATTGAGTTATCTTAGGCTTTTTGTAAACGATTTTCGATGTCAGCTTATTCCTCTTTAATAATTAATTTTTCAGATATTTATAAATAAATTTTAATAGATAAAAATAAAATTTTAAGTATAAAGTATTAATTTAAATTATTTTCATTTTCTCTATATTTTCCAAAAAACTTCGACAAAAACGGCAAATTAGTGCACAATTATTAATCATTAGAGGAATATAATCCTTTAATTTAAAATTATTTTTAAAAATAATTGAATGTACTTATGTTTACTTACCTTTACCCTACACCAATGAATATTATTTTCACAATGTAATTCCACTTCCAAGTTTTTACAACCTTTTGCCGTGTAATATTCTTCATATGTTGGCTTTCTTTCTCCCTCTATAAATTAATTATGTATAAAATGAAGGTATATTCAACAATATACCTTTACATATTCCGCATCCTACAGGGCAACGGTCCATCAAATCCTTTTCATAACCTTCATCTACACAAAATGCTTTTTGTTGATTACATTCGTCTTTTGAAACGTCAAAACACTTTCTTTCATCATCTTCCTTAAAAATATTTTCTAGTTGATAATTTTTAGTTAATTACTAAATTTAATAATTAATAATAACTTAACCTGCTCGTCTTCTTCAAATTGTTCTTGGGCTTCTTCAAATTCCTCTTCTTCGCTTTCATTTTCATCATTTGCATCTTCATAAACTTCATTACTCTCTTCTTCCTCTTTGCCACCATTATCCCCCTCCTCTTCCTCCTCTTCTTCGCTACTTTCCTCACTATTTTCTTCATCTTCATCAGTTTCACTATTTTCTTCTTCTGCTGCTGAGGAAGATCCCTCTTCTTCCTCTTCATGATGATCATCCTCTTCTTCCTCAGAATCCTCATCATTATTACTTTCCTCTTCTTCCTCAGAATCCTCACCAACATTATCATTTTCGTCTTCACCACCACTTGCATCCTTACTATCATTCTGGTCATCCTCTTCTTCAGATGAATCAATAACTACTCCAGAATCAGACTTTTCTTCGCTACTGAAAATTCAGGTTTTAATTTAAATTAGTTTTTAAAAATTTCGGAACTCGGGAATTGTAGGAAATAGGAATTTCGACCCACCTCTCCACGGATGTATGATCATCGTCATCATTCTCTCCACTTTCTTCCTCATCTTCTTCACTTTCTTCATCTTCCTCACTTTCTTCATCATCATCCGATTCTTCTTCATCTTCGTCTTCCTCACTTTCTTCATCATCATCCGATTCTTCTTCATCTTCGTCTTCCTCGCTTTCTTCATCATCATCCTCACTACTTTCGTCACTATCGTTGTCATCGCTGTTATTGTCCTCATCAGACTCATCCTCAATTACCATTCCATCCTCGTCATCTTCTTCTCCACTCTCATCTTCATCCTCGTCACTACTTTTATCTTCCTCATCATCGTCGTCTCCGCTTTCATCTTCATCGCTGTCATCATCTTCGTCGTCCTCCTCATCATCTTCGTCTTCACTTTCATCTTCCTCGTCTTCCTCATCATCTTCTCCACTTTCTTCCTCCTCGACATCATCCTCCTCATCATCGTCTTCTTCATTTTCATCTTCATCGCTATTGTCACTTACACTTTCATTTCCTTCGTCACTGTCGTCACTACTTTCATCCTCCTCATCATCATCGTCGCCACTGTAATCTTCATTGCTATCGTCATCTTCATCAAATTGACCATAACTATGTTCATACTTATTATTTGAATTTTTACTATCTCCATCAATATCATGCCTTCTTGATTCTTCATCATTTCGTCCAACATGTCCCTCAGTTTTGCCTAAAAAATTTATAAATGCAGATAATATCAAAATAAAATTATTTTGTTTTGCATTATTAACCATCATTTCGTCCATTTCCATAATTATCCACCTCTGATTGCCCTTTTCTGCCTTTTCTATTATCAATTCCATTATCTCCTGGATTTATATTACTATGTTTTTCATTTTTATCTTTCCCACTATTTTGTCCAAATATTCCATTATTCTTTAAAAAAATAAGAGCTAGCTGTATTAAATAAAATTAAAAAAACCATATTGTTCTTTGAATTGCTATTGCGTTTATTGTTGTTTTGAAATCCACTAAATTTGAAATAAAATTATTTAAAAGTAATTTGACAGGTTATGATGAATACGAATTACTTGTGTAAATGATTTAAAAAATTAATTTTTCTTTTAAATTTATAATTTGTATAAAATTTACCTATTTTCTTCTTTACGCCCTTTTCTTCCTCCATTTGCCATTCCATCTGTATCGCCTCCAGTCCTTCCAAATCTTTTAACTCCCCCATTCCCATCATGATTATGTTTACTATTTGAATTTTGCTGGGAATTAGAATTTCCATAATTTGAATGTTTTCCTGAAGGTGAATTTAAATGTCCACTTGCGCTATTTGAATGTTTTGCTGCATTATTAGACTTTCCAAAGTTTGAAGATCCACTATTTACCCCATGATTAGACCCTCCATTATATTTATTGTTTGAATGTCCTCCTCCATTTGAATGTCCATTTGCACTATTAAATTGCCCATAATTCGAAGGTTTGGAATTTGAATGACTTGGAATTCCATGAGGATGTCCTGCACTATTTAAATGGCCATTTGAAGATCCAGAATTTGGATATTTTGAATTTTTTCCATTTGAAGATAAATGATTATTTCCTCCTGCACTATTTAAATGTCCTCCTCCATGATTAGATATTTTCCCACCATTTCTGCCTAATCTGGTTGGCCTTCCTAATTTATTTTTTTTATTTTTAATTTAAAAATTTTAAAAAATACCTGATCTTTTAACTCTTTTATTTTCATTTTCTTTTAAATTGTTTTTATTTAATTTTGGATTTGTTTTTATTAAATAATATTTTGGTGAATTTCCAATTTCTTTATTTTGTTTTCCAATTAATTTAAACTTAAAATTAAAAAATTAAACTAAAAATTGATTTTAAATTTACATTTTCATTTGAAATAGGAACAATTTCTGTTCTTAAAATTAACAAAAAGGCCAACAATAAAAGTGCCGATAAAACAATTCTTTTCATTATTGTCTTTCTCTCTCAAGTCATATACAATAAAAATTACCCAAATTTTATCCATTAATAGAAAATACATATAATTATTGCCACGCCTAAAAAAAGCTTTTCTAAAATTATTTGGAAACTTTAAAAGGCAAATTACCTTAAATAAAAATTAAATGAGAATTAATATTCCCCTTTTTAAAAATAAAAGCTAAACAAACAGAGAAAATAATTCTTTGATTTTTTTAAAAGTTTTATTTGGCTATAAATTAAATCAATTTAAATTAATGATAATTAATAAAGATTGTTAAATAATTTAAATCAATCGAGGATATATTAAATATCAAATGAGGATATAATTCAATATGTATATCCTCAAGTGAAGAAGATATATTGAGTAAGTAACAAAAGAATAATTATTAATTTTTGTCTATTTTAACAATATTTTTAAAAAATATTTAGGAAACAAAAGTAAATTTAATTGAGGAGAATGCTGTTCTGTTTGTTTTATGAGTGTAATAATATCCTAAAAACGCTGAATGTTACAAGATAATTTTTAATATCAGTTAACTTAAAGTAAAGATGATAAAGCTTTCTCTGAAGAATATTTTAAAAATTATCAAAAATTAATCTTTAATTTATTATTTAAAAATTAATATTTTTAATTTAAAAGTACATTTATTTCAACATATTTAATGAAGAAATATTTTAAATACATACATATATTTAATTCACATTATTCCTCTAAAAAGGGGGAGGGGAAATATATAAAAAAATAAATAAAGCGGCTTTAAAAGTGCATTGAATCAATTAATTAGACATTATATTAATTAACAATCATTCAAAAATATTTTTATTAAATAAAAATTTAAATAAAGAATAATGTTATTATTTTTATTAATTTTATTTTCTTTAAAATTCTCCAATGCTTCATTTGAAATTGAATTAAAAATTGATGATGATTGGAAAACTGATATAGTCTTTCAATATTTAAATTTAAATAAACAAATTGAAAGTATTAAATTAATTAATGAAGAAATTGGTGTTGAATATATTAGTGGGGAATATTTTGTTGAAGAAAATATTTTTAAATTTAAAAATATTCCTAAAAATTTTTTGAATTTAGACAAAACAGAAATTGCTAGTTCAAGTAATTCTTCAAATAAAGAATTTAATTTAAATAAAATTTATTTCGAAATTATTTTAAATAAATATAATGGATCTGAATATAAACAAGTAAGTTAACTAATTAAAAAATTATGGGGAAATAATTGTGGCCAATTGACGTGGCTTTTGAAAATTGAAAATAAATCTTTTGTTTTGCCTGAAAAAATTTGAGTTTCATACATCCCTGGATCAGCCACAAAACCTTCAATTAAATGCTATAATTTAATGAGGAAGGTGTTTTGTTCACTGCCTTGAAATATGAATTAAACAAAAATTTAAAAGTCCAATTCTCTACTAATACCAAAAAAATTTTTCTACAAGCTAACAAAAAAGATGTATTTATCTGAAAGAGTTAATGAAATATTTTTGAAAATGTCAGAATTTTTAGTTGAAGTTTAATTTTATTTAATTTGTTTTTATTCTTCTTCATTATAACCTTCTCACATGACATTCATTTATTAATCAAAAAGGAAAGGCGCAGTTAAATAAAAGAAAATGACCTTTAAAAGTGCTTTTATCGAATTTTTTTATCGAGTATTCTAATCATGTGAAAATAATTTTAAAATTTTATATTTGACTAAAAATTAAAAATTTAATTTATGTAGCCATTATTTATACATATAGGAAAGATAATTCGATATTTAATTGAAGGTAAATGATGCCCCGAAATCGTTCTAATTTATTTAATAATTAACTAATTAATTTTAACAGGTAATTAAAAGACGTTTGGATATTTGTGAAAGAAATGGAAATAAATTTAATATTTCAATTTTGCCAAACAAAATTATTCAAAAATTAAAGGAAAATAATTCGAATATTTTTAATTTAAATTTTAAAAATGAATTTGAAATTAATAAAAATGAAATTAAAGAAATAAATAAATTTAATGAATTAATTGAAGAATTATTTAAAGAAAATGAATGGAAAATTTATTATTTAAATTTAAAAAATTTGAATTTGTTAAAAAATAAGGAAAATAATCTGAGTGATAATGAAGGGGATTCTAATGATTTTAGTTGGAAGGGTGATGAAAAAATTGAAGGGATTTTAGAGGAGATTAATTTATTTGAAGGGAAAATTGAAGGTATAAAATTTAGGGGAAAATAAATATTTTTAATTAATAATTTGTTTTTCGAAATATTTTCATTAAAAAAGAGTTCAGCAAAAGTTTAACCACCGGGCAGGATTCTTCGAACTTGCGACCTCATTATTGCTAGGCTATTGCTCACCATATACAGGGGCTCAACCACTGGGCTACCGAGGCATCGACTAATGCTTTCTCTTTTATGCTTTTAGATCGTTAAACCCCCGTCTAAGCGTTTTAAATGCTCTAGGGGAATCATCCTTACAATTAAAATAATTTCAATTAAATACCTACCTACCTATATTCTTCTCATTTTTAAATATCCATTATTTTTGTAGACAGTACCCAAAAAATACAAAATAAAAAAGAAAAGAAACAATTACTTCAAAAAATTACCAAAGAAAATCCAAACCAAAAGAAAAAGAAACTTGCTGATATAATTACACAAGTAAATTTGGAAAAGAAAAAATCGGGAATTTCAAATAAAATTAAAAAAAAAGAAAAATCTGAAAAGAAAAGAAAACAAAATAAATATAATGAATATAATTATGGGAAAAAAGATTTTGTACCTTTTTAAATTATTTTCGAGAAAATTAAAAGGAAGATTGAAACAAACAAAGAAAACTCGAAATTAAATTAAAGTACACCAAAAAAAAAGAATTTTGATTAACAAATTTCCTCGATATATTTTGTAATTAAGTATGTAGTCTCTCTATCTGTCACAACTAGAGGTCGATGCGGGACGTGATCGGTATTTGCGGATTTTATTTTTTTCCGGGATACCGCTCCCGCAACGATTTTTCCGACCTCTAGTCACAACATTTGTATAAAATGTGAAAATTTTAAATTAAATTTTAAATTAAAAATTATTAAAAAATTTAAGAGATTATTATGATTATATGTATCTATTTGTATTTATAACTTGATATGTATCACGTCTATTTTAAAAATATTTGTAGTAATTATTAACATAAAATTTAATCTATAATTTTTCTCCCGAAAATTTCCATATTTTTAATAATTAGCGCAAAAACCCTTTAAGTTTTCTTATTCTTTGATTTCATTATCTGAGATTTTTCCTTAAAGTATTAATTTAGTTTTTTTGAATATGTACATAATTTAAAAATATTTTGTATTTTCTCCAATTTAAAGATTTTATTTGTTTTGTATTTTGTATCTCTTTTTTCCCTAGCTGTTGGCTCTATAAAACAGAAAAGTTTTTGCCATTAGTGTTAAAAAGGTGAATTTTGGGAGCCTTCGGCATTTTTAAAAAAATTTGAAAATTTTTCTTGATATGTATTTATATCCTTTGTCAAATTACTCTTTTGTCCGTTCATATAAACTTGTTTTATTCTCCAAGTAAATATTCGTATAGTTAGAGTATTTATTTGTATGGATTTATTTTTTTTTAATTTTGTAGTCATGGTTACCTATTTATTTTTATTTTATTTTACTATTTTTTCAGGATCTTCTTCACAAATAAAATGTTCCACAATACTTTCCAAAGCGGTTTATTATCAATTCTTTACAGCATTGGAAGCAAACCTTTACAAATTTGGGATAAGGTTATTTTTAAATTTTAAATTGTTTTCAAAATAATTTTTAATAGAATGTACGTAATGGACATATTAAAAGAATTACTGATGAAGATATTCATTCTTTAATTATTGAATTAATGGGAGCTAATGTTAGGTTAGAAAATTTTTATTTAAAATATTGGGAATATTTTAATATTTTTATTCTATTAAATTTTATTTTCGTTTAGTTTGGGGTAAATATTTAGAAAAATTTTTTTATAAAAACTGAAAATTAAAAATTCTTTTATTGGTTAGACAAAATCTCTTTCAATTTTTCTTGACAGCTACGTACTATTTTCCTTTTGTCTAACCGTTATGAATTTTTAAATTTTGTCGTTTTATTAAGTCTAATTTTACCAAAGACATTGCTAAATTTATTGAGAAAAATTTAAATTTAATTTATTTATTACTCATTTCCAATTCTTGATTTCACATTTCCAAAATTCGAAAAATTTTTCAAAAAAATATATCATAAAAATATTTCAGCACAACATATATAAGCTGCCCTCTTGATCCAAAGAAAACTTTAGGCATTAAATTGCCTTTCTTTTTTATGACTGTCAAAAATTTAAATAAATATTTTACTTTTGAAGTTCAGGTGAAATTTAAAAAAATTAATTTTTAATTTTAATAAATAAAAAGATTTTGGACGATAAAGGAACAAAAAGGCGTTTTAGAGCATCTAATTTTCAATCAACAACGAGAGTTAAACCTTTTATTTGTACAATGCCTTTGCGTTTAGATGAAGGGTGGAATCAAGTACAATTTAATTTGTCTGATTTTGTTAAGAGGGCTTATGGAACGAGTTATGTTGAGACTTTGAGAGTTCAGGTAGGGGAAATTTTTGGAGCTAATTTGCTTTGCTTTCCTATTTGAAACAATTTATATTTTACTAGGAATAAGTAAAAATTAATTTAAAAACATTCTTTATAAAAGATTTTGTCGAGAAATGTTTTTTAAACTTTAATAACTTTAATTAGGGGAAAATAAAGGGGAAAAGAGAACATTAAATTATCAAAGAAATTAAAAATATATTTTTAGATCCACGCAAATTGTCGTTTAAGAAGAGTTTATTTTGCTGATAGAATTTATACAGAAGATGAATTACCTGCAGAATTTAAATTATATTTACCTGTACATCATAATAAAACAACACAAAATTTGGAAAAGTCGGAAATTATTTCAACAAAATAATTTTTACATATCCCTTTCTCTTTAATTTTATTTGTTATTTTGATTTAAGTATTTGGTAAAAATTGGTGATTACAAATGTATCTCAAGTATTAAAAATTTATTATAATAAACTAATCAAAAATTATTTCCATTTTACATAATTTTTTTTCTTTTCTTTCCTCTCTTTCCTTTAAAGAAATAAACATTGTAAATCTAAACTTTTAGCCCCATCTTTAGCTTTAATAATTTGATTTCCTTTTTCATCTTTCCATCCTTCATAAGGTATTTGAAGTAATAATTCAAAACCAATTTCTTTGGAAATCTAAAAAATAATTTTCATAAAATTATTTTTTGTTACTTTTTGTGTTCCAACGGCAGATAATTCAGAAACAAATCCTTGAACATCCCCCATTTGACGTAAATAATTAACTAATTCTTTTGTTGTTTGGTACCCAATACCTAATTTTCTGTAATCTTTGTGAACTGACAGAAAAGCAACGCTACACAATTTAACCATATTTTTAGGTAGTAAATCCCATACCTTTAAAAAATTGACAAAGTTGTATCTGGAACTATCCAGGTTTTAAAAAATATAGTTATCATAAATTAGGGGGTGGGGGAATATAGATACTTGTTACGTATGTAAAACTGATATCTAATTATATTTATTCTTAATTATTATTAGAAAATGTTACTATTATCCTAAATTAACTTTAGACAACACTTCCTCTAAATTTCTTTTTAGACTTACACAAGATTCACATAAATGTACTAATTTACAATAAATATCAACATTCGGAGAATATTTTGTTTTTTCTCCTTTTATTTTATAAAAATCATTTTGAGGCCCATTTCTATTTATTAATTGCCCCAACATAACAGCAACTAATTTATTTTCCTCATTTTTGGACCTTACAAGCATTGAAATTGGTGGTTCTTTTGAACATATTTTAATAATTTCTAAAAAAGAATTTTCCTTTTTTAAAATTTCTAAAAGTAATTCCAAGCCTTTATAGAAGGGAATAACTTCCTCTCTACTAATTTTTAATCCCTCAAAAAGAGGTTCATCAATCAGAAAATGATCCAATAAAAATTCTAAAATCTCCTCTTCCACTTGTTTATCATTTGGTTTTAAAAGATTAATTTCCATATTTGGCACAGTTTTTAATTGAATTTTCTGCAAAATTGAAGAATTTTAATTAAATTTTTATTAATTTAACTTTATCTGTATTTGCTGGCAAAGAAAAATAATTTTTTGAGTTTATTGTAGAAGTTATTATTGGAGAAGTAAATATTGGATTTGTATGGAAATTTGTAGGAAAACATTCCTTCAATAAATCTTTGGGAAATTAAAAATGTGTTAATTTATAGATTAGAATGTCTAGGTCTAATTTATAAGCACTAGATCTCAAAATTTCGATTGGTATGTTTCCGGTATGAAACTTTAGATATTATGTTTCTAAACCTAAAATTAACAAGTCCCTATTAAAATTTAAGGCAACAACTTATTTTGTACTTTTGGGTAAAAAATTAATTAAAGATATCCAAAAATTAAAATATTAAAAATAAATATTTGTAAATTATAATTAAATTTTTTACAGTTTTTCATTAGGCGATGAGCAAACAATGTTTTTTGATAATTTTTTAACAGCATGAATATTTTATTATTATTTTAAAGAAATAGAAATTATAAAATATTTTTTAAATATATTTTTAGAATTCCTACCTTGTATTTATATACATTTATTTAGATGATTATTCTGTACTTTTGATTAAAATATTTGGTTTTTTCAGAATTTTTGTCAAAATTAAATTTGTTTAATTTTTTAAATTTATGTATAAGTGTAAGAAAAGTTTAATTAAATTTATTTTTTGATTAAAAATCTTAAAACTTTTATTTTGTATAATTTGCACTTCAATAGAAGCAAAACACAGTTTTTCTTTATAATTATTTTTTTGTAAAATTAAAATATTTTAATTATTTTAAATTAAGACCAATTTATTTATTTAATTTAAATTAAAAGATAAATAGAAAATGTTTAATTTGATTTAATTTTAATATCAGTTTTTAATTTATAATACTCCATTTCAAAAAGTTTCCAGCATTTTGCGAGTTCAGAATTTTGGAATTGTAATAGGCAATGCCAGACTTTGAAAATTTAGACTTCATAATAAATTTATTACCCTTTTAAAAATTTTAACCTTTCTTTGCTACATTTAAATTATTTTATATTTTTATGCGAAATACATAAAGTTCATTTTCTTAATTTTCACTTTAAAGTCATAATTTAGCCAATAAAAATCGTTTCCTTGGCAACATTTAATATAAGGATTTATTGCCTTGTATTTATCAACCAACCATTCATTTTATTTTAAAAATATTTTTTTATTATCAATAAAAATAAATAAATGGCATTCAAAATTACCTATTTAATTTTAAAAATACCTAAAATTAAATTATATGTATTCTTTAATATTTTGTTTTTAATTTTCAAATAAAGACTTTCAATAGAATAATGAAATTTACGTTATGGATAGATAAAGGATTCTTCTTAATTAAATATTAGTCCAAAAAAGTTATATCCTAGAAGTACTGAGATTAATTTCTATTTATATAAAACATTGGAATTAACAATTAATTATAATTAATTAAGACTTCTAAATTTTTTTTAAAACTCTCTCATTATTTAAATTATAAGCATTTTCTGATTCTACAAGAATATTTAATATTCATATCCCTCCAAATTTATTTTAAATTTAAAAATGAGTGCTAGTGATCGGTGGGTTAATCACAATTTGCAAAGACAGGTAAATATTCTTTAAAATATTTAATTTATTTAAAAATTAATTAAGAGGGAATTATTAGAAAAACAACGTCAGCGAAGGTTTAAAAGAAATTTATTTTTTAATTAAAAAATATTAAATATAGATTACAAGCTAATTTAACAAGTACAGTCTTCAAAACAAACGAAAATGGACAAAATGAAAATCAGAATTTTCAAATAAATAATTGTTTTTTCACTTTATTTTTTTAAAATTAAATTTTAATTTAAGCAAAAGATGTATTTAATTCCAAACCACAATTAAATTCAACATTTACTACAACACCCTCCACCTCTCAAAATATAAATAATGTTGGAGGACGTCAAATACATTCGAGGTTATTAAATAATTTTTCAGATTATAATTGCCCTAAAATCTGAGAAAAATATTGAGAATTTAATGACAAAGAATTTTTGAATTTTAATTATCAAAAATTATTAATTTTAAGTGGAAGTCTCTATTCTTTTGCTGGAAATGAAAATAGTAGTTTAATATCATCTGCAGCAACTTCCACTAATCAACAATTAATAAATAACAATAATTCCTTAAATCAAAATTTTAAAAGTAACAATTCAATATTAAATAAACAACAACAACAATATTCATCTACTAGTACATCAACATCTTCATTTTCAAGTACTCCAACACCAACAAGTATAATTGGTGATGCAAAAATAATTACTGTTAAAGGTTTAGAATAAATTAAATTAAATATTGTTTGCTTGTTTTGGGTGATAGAATCGAAAAATACCAAGTAAAATTAAAGGAGGAAATAACCCAAAAACAACTCAGATTAATCAAAAATAAAATAAAATAATTATAAATTCAATTATCTAATATATTTAGGATTTACTCCACCTCAATCTAGAAAATCAAGGTTACATAATAATTAATTAAATTACTAATTAATTAATTAAAGCGATGAAAACAACAAAAATAATTCTTTGCGTAAGCCAATACTTAATGTTGAACATTTGGAACCTGTTAGTTATGTTAGTTCATTTAGCTCTGAAGTCGATGAGGATGATGGAGGTTTTGGATGATTTGATAAATTTCTAAATTTTTTGGTTAAAAATTAAAGGATTTCGAGGTTTAAATATTCAAAAAAGTGTTAGCGGTAGAAGTTCTGCCCAACAGTCACATTCATCTACAACAGCTTTGGCAAGTAAAAGACCGTCATGGAATGATGATGGGGAGGATGAAGTTGATGATGATGAAGGGTAAAAAAAAAGAGAAATATTTATTTAAATTAAAGATTGAATGTAAAACAAGAAATAATCCTAAAGAGTCGGAGGATTTAATTTTAATCAATTTTATTTTTAATTTTAATTTAATTTTAATCCTAACTAAAAAGTCGGAGGATTGGGGTGGGGGGGGGGGGGTATGTCTAGCTGATAGATCCTAAATATTATATTTATAGATCCTAGACAATAAACACTAATTTAGTTCAATACCAACAGAAATTCTGAATGATGAACCTCTTGAAATGTTGGATGTTAACGAAAATTTAGAACAATTTGTAATGGGTAAATATAAATTTATTAAATAATTTTTCCATAATTTTATCATATTATAGAACCCATTAGAAAGAATTGTACTTTAAAATGCCGAATTTCTAGAGATAAAAGAGGAGTGGATAAAGGAATGTTTCCAACATATTATTTACATTTAGAAAAGAATGATGGGCGAAGGGTTTGTTTTTGGGAATTTTGAAGAAAAAAGAATATTTTTTTAGACATTTTTATTGGCTGCTAGAAGAAGAAAAAAAGCAACAACAGCTAATTATTTAGTTAATTTAAATATTTAGTCATTAAATAAAATTAAATTTAGATTTCAATTGACCCAACAGATTTAAGAAGAAATGGGCAAAGTTTTATGGCTAAAGTTAGGTGAGAAATAAATTATTTAAAAAATTCTTTGTAATTCAAAAAAAGGTCAAATGCAATGGGTACAATGTTTACAATTTATGATAATGGAGAAAACCCTAAAAAGCCTTCAGCTGTTGGGGAAAGTATTAGAAGAGAGTTGGCAGCTGTTATTTATGTAATTTTCTTATATTTTAAATTTAAAAGATTTCTTTGACCGTTTGAATGGAAAAATAATTTTTTAGGAAAGGAATGTACTTGGATTAAAAGGCCCAAGAAAGATGACTATTATAATGCCTGGTTTTTAAAAATATTATTAAATTTATATTTTAATTTAAAGGAATATATATTGACCCTAAACATAATTATTTACGTCCTTTAGCTGTTAGACCTATTTCGGTAAATATTTATATATTAAAAAAAATATTTTTTAAGGAGAGAGATTCAATATTAGAAAGATATAGAACTAATAGATTGGATGAAATGGTTGTTCTTAATAATAAACAGCCTGTTTGGAATGAAGGTAAATAATAGAGATGTGCGAGACTCTTGGTCTTGGTCTTGGAACCAAGACTTTTCTTGGTTTTTTTTCGGTCTTGGTCTTGGTCTTGGTCTTGGGGTGTTTGTCTTGGTCTTGTCTTGGTTTTATTTTTTGGTCTTGGTTTTTTGGCCTTTTTGGACCTAGTGCTTGGCCATCCAAAATCCTCAAAATTTTCGCCTGCGGCGCTGAAAATGTGAATTTTTTTGGCCTACGGCCTTCCAAAATTTTCAAAATTTTTGCCTGCGGCGCAGGAAAAGGAAGATTTTTGGCTTCTTTGCTTTCATAATTCCCAAAATTTTCGCCTGCGGCGCTAAATCCCACGGCTATCCCTCTTAATCTTTTGATATCACTAATATCCCGTTAATCCACCCAAACCCTCTGAAATAATAACCTATTTTATTGATTTTCCACAGAATAAATTCCCCGAAATTCTTTGAATTTCGCATAAATTTTTCGAAATTATAGATAATTGTGCTGAAGTTGACTGTGATCGTATCAAAATAACAAAAAATAAACCAAAAATTTGACCTATGGGATTTAAAAATTTGGTCTTGATTTTTGGTCTTGAGTCTTGGAGTTTTGGTCTTGGTCTTGTGTCTTGGTCTTGGAAAAAATTTTGTCTTGGGTCTTGAGTCTTGGAAAAATTTCGGTCTCGCACATCTCTAGTAAATAATACAATCCCACCCAAAGTAACCTGTTGAAAAATAGATGCCTAGGGCTTTAATTAGAGCATTTACGGCATTTAAAGTTATCTAAATTTGTAGTATTTTTTTGTTAAATTAGCTTTTATCTAAAATAAACTTTTATTTTAAAAAAGAATCTCAATCATATGTATTAAATTTCCATGGAAGAGTTACACAAGCTTCTGTTAAAAATTTTCAAATTGTCCATTCAATGCATGGTAATTACTTAATAATTTTTTAAGAAAAATACTAATTATTTTTAGCTTCTCAGTCTGAAATGAATCATCAAAATAATAATAATATTCAAGTAATTCCAGATCCAAGTAAATTTCAATTAAATTAATTTATGTAATTATTATGTAACATTTTTGTATTTCTTAGATTTTTCTTTTTAAAATATTCTAATAAAATTTAAAAAAAAGGTGAATATGTAATAATGCAATTTGGCCGACTTGACAATGAGACATTTACTATGGATGTTGTTAGTTTTTTCTTAAAAATTATTTTAGAAAATATTTTTCTTTTTAGCGTTATCCTTTAACACCTGTACAAGCATTTGGAATTGGTAAAAATAAATTTTTAAATAAAAATTTTTCGGATGAAAATTTATTTTAGCAATGACTAGCTTCCATGGAAAATTAGCATGTGAATGAAAATGAAGAAATTAAAGATTAATTTTTGATAAGGTCAAATCTCGTTATAATCTACACCCTTTGGAGTTGAGAAAAGGAAGGGGTGATATAATAAATTTGTGATTTACCTAAGTCAGCTCATACAATGATCAACCAAATTAAAAAATTTAAACTATAAACTGATGATGAGTTCTACACAATAGTGTGTAGACTATAGTGAGAGTCGACCCAAAATATTTTTAATTATTTAAATATTTTTATATAAACCTTTATAAATCTGTTAAATTTTTTTGACTGAAAAAATAACAACAATAAATTTTAAATAAAATTTTTACATTAATATAAGAGTTCTCAATGTCTGACTATGCGCAATAATAAAAATTAATTTAAAAAAGTGAATTGGTATGATAATTCCTGAATATTACTCGTCTTTTTAGAATTTTAATTTACTTCAAAACAAAAACTAAAATTATTTCTCAATAAAATTTCCAAATAATCGCTTAATAAACAGCAATTATTAAAGTCTATAATAAAGTTCATCGCTTCTTTTTTATATTTTGAAATTAAAAAGGCAATATTTAAAAAGAATTTAGAATTTAATATTTTGTAAATATACATAAGTGTTAAAGATCATTTAATTAATTAAAATAATGTTTTATTATTTATTTATTTTATTACTCAACTTCACATTAAATATTGAAGTTTTCCCCCAAAGTTTGAAATTTAATTTACATATAATAATTTTAAATTTATTTTTAAAGTGGTAACGATAGAATTGTTTAATAATTGTAGTGAACCAATTTGGCCGGCAATTAAAAATGATGGCCCGATACCTAATAACGGGGGTTTTGGTCCTTTGCAACCAGGTCAAGTTCAAAGCCTTTCTGTTCCCCCAGATTGGAAATCTGCCCGTATCTGGCCAAGAACTGGTTGTGGAGAAAATATGATATGTATTACAGGGTCTTGTGGAAATGTATTTTTATTTATTTGTTTATATTTAAACTAGTGAAGATGTAAATTTTAATTTAATTTTGGATATATTAAAATACTCCCTCTTAGAATATCTCTAAAAATATTTTTAGGGTGTTTTGGAATGTAACGGACTTGAAGGACAAATCCCCGCATCATTAGCCGAATTTACTCTTAATGGAGACGGGGGGCTTAGTTATTATGATGTTAGTTATGTAGATGGATCTAATATACCTTTACAAATAATTCCAATAGCTGGAACTTTTAATGGAGCTGTTGGAAATTGTAAAGAGATTAGCTGTACAGAAGATCAACGAAATTTGGATTTACAAAAATACAATATAGAAATGAAAGATAATAACGCGGTATTTATTTAATAATTTAATTAAAAATTTATTCTGGACAGTTTCTTATAAAAAATATTTTTATTAATTTCTATTCCAAAAAATTGAACAAAAATAATTTAATAATTCCACTAACTTTAAAAAATTTTTTTTTAATTTTGGGGGAAATTGTTAAGGAATAATTTTTTCTTATAAAATTAAAAAAAATATTTGTTACATTTTTAAATGAAAATGATTTCTTAAAATAATTTTATCTACATAAAATTATTTATTTTCTAAAGAAAATAGTCGCAATAAGAAGTTTATGTAGTCAATATAATACTGATGCTACTTGTTGTAAAAATGCTTACAATGATGGAAATAAATGCAGAAATGGTTGGAATGCTGCACAAAATGATATTTACACAAGTAAATTTTAATTAATTTTTAATAAATTTAAAAAAAAAGAAATTAAAACTGTTTGTCCAACATCTTATTTATATGCTTATGATGATCATACTTCTTTATTTACTTGTAAAGGAGTAGATGGAAGAATTTCTCCCGATTTTAAAGTTGTTTTTTGTGGATTAAAATAAAAAGAAAATTGGGAATTTTAACGAAAGAAGTTATTGATAAATTAAATAAATATTTATTTTGATTATTTAAAATAAATTAAAAGACAATAACTATTTCCTAAATAAAATTTAAAGAAAATCAAGTAAATTATTCAGTGATGCTATCTATATTTTTACATAATAACCCGAATTATATTTTTAATTGAAATAAAATTTAATAAAAATATTTTTCTAATATTTTTCTCTTAATTTATGATATTTTAGCCAGCGGTCGTTAAAGGCCCCGAGCATGTAGCAGACGTTCCTGTGTTTGCATTATTAGTTGATATAGTATTGCAACCATCACAACTAACTAAAAAAATAATTTTTTTACATTAATTCCTGGCCTATGACTAATTGTTAAGCTCAGATTATTGTTAAACTTTTAATATTTTTCTTGTATTTTTACTACCTGCAATTGTTGGGGCTTTAACATAAGGAGATGTTTGCGAGAATGGTAGTAGATTTCCTGTCGCATCAGTTTGTTGAACATAAGTAACTGTTTGGGCATTATTGCTGATAGAGTCTGTGTTGTCATTTGAGAAGAAAACCAGATATGTTAGGCAGGCTTAAATTGTTTTTAAAAGTTAAAGAAGTATGGGAAGGAAATTCGTAGTTCAGAATAAATACCACAAAAAATAAATAAATAATTATTACTTCCTCCAGCATCACAATAAGTAAATAATTGAACATCAGTTACTTGATTAGGTTGATTAAAAGTATAACATTGTTGCCCATTTGATGGGCATGCACAAAATGTGGAATAAACACCACATTGTACGGAAACATCAGCAACATCATTAGCTGGATTACTATCTGGTTGTGTTGGATAACATGACTAAAATAACTTGGTTATTTGATAATAAGTTTCAATTTAATATTTCTTCTACTTGTGTATATCCAGCAGGGCAACCTCCACATGTTGCAGTTGCTGGAGGCATATTAAATTGAAATATTCGAGGGTCTCCGGAACTGTAAATAATTCCTGATGATCCAGCTGGACAAGTACAGACTAAAAATTTTTTTATAATGATTAGATTATAAGTATTTTTGTCTGATTTATTTCTGCGCCCGTTTAAAAATGTTTTTCATGATTTAAATCAAATATTCTACATATACATGCTATATCAAAATTCTCTAATTCTATTTAATAAGCCTTATTTAAATTACTAATTACCGGGTGTTGTAGTTGTCGTTGTTGTCGTTGTTGTAGTAGTTGTAGTTGTCGTCGTAGTTGTGGAAGTTGTTGTGGTAGTAGGTGTTGTAGTTGTTGTAGTAGTTGGTGTTGTTGTTGTTGGTGTGGTAGTTGGTGTGGTAGTAATAATAGATGGAGTAGAAGTTGTAGTAGTTGAGGGTGTGGTTGTTGTAGGGGTTGTTATAATAGAGGTTGTTGTAGTTGTTGGTATAATGGCAGAGGTTGTGGTTGTGGGAATAGAAGTTGTTGTTGTTTGTCTAGTTGATATAGTTGTTGTTCTGGGAATAACTGTAGTTGTTGAACGTGTGATAGGTCTAAATTTAATGTAAAATTATTTAAATAAGGTAGACAAACTCTGGTGTAGAAAAACAACTTAAAACTTGTCTTTTATTTCCTTGCAGATACAAAATAAATAAAATAAAAATTTTTAATAATTTTAAAATTTGTTTTGATGGTTGAAACATTATGAGGAACTGAAAAAAATAAGAGAAAATTGAGTCAATTCTTAAAGAGTTTCGTCTTTATTATTTTTATTTAATTTTTAATAGGAAGTCTGTTTCTTGTCTCAATTTTAGGCTAATTAATATATTAATTTAACTCTGATTTCTTTTATCTTATGTTACAATGTCTCAAATAATATTAATTAAATAATGTTAAAATATTAATTACATAAATAAATATGTATATAAATTATTTTTATTAAATTAATTGTCACTTTTATTAAATAAAAGATAAATATTTTTTAGTTAAATCAACTCCGTAAAATTATATTAAAGAGATATTTTTTATAAAAAATAACTAAATATCAAGAAATAATTAAGGTTGAACACACAAATCGTTTTGTTTTTTACTTGAAAATAAATTCACGGTTAAATACATATTATATTCTTTTATTTTTACTTTCTTAGGTATAAATAATAAAAAAATTTTTGTGGAATAAAAAATAAAATATCCGGGGAATAATTATTAAAGTCTGAAAATCGTTCGTTCTCGATCCCAATGTAATTTACTAAAAATAAGTTGGAACAGAGTTTATTTGAATTTAGTTTTAATGAGGAAAATCAGACTTGAGAATTAAATATCCATGAAATTTGATCCTTAATATGTACATACATACATATAATTATGAGAAAAACATAAATTAAATATATAAATTTAAAAGAACAATGGTTGTTAATAGTATAATATTTAGTTTAAATATAATTATTTATTATTTTGTTGATTATTCAGTACAATTCTCCTAAAATTATGAATTTTTTAAATTGTGAAATTCACCAGAAAATTAGAATTAAGTTTATCTACTTATTCATTTATTCCATCCTATTAAAGCTCTTCAAAATTATAAGTACCATAAAGAATTATTTTATAATTTTAACAAAATAATTAATATTTACATATTTGAAGTTGAAAAATAATTAGATAAATTATTTAAATAAATGTGTAAATTAAAAAAAAATATTTTCCTAAAATAATTTCGTTCTTTGTTTAGCCAGAAGTAGTTAACGGTCCTGAACATGTAACAGACGTTCCTGTTTTTGCATTATTATTAGAAATTGTATTACATCCATCACAACTAACTAAGAATAAATATTTAATTCACAATCCTTTTTAAATTTAATTTACACAGTCTAATCTCGGTCCGAAAGTTCAATCTCGAGTAAGCTCGTAAATCGAGGAGTATATTAACATCAGACTGATTTACTTACTTGCAATTGTTGGTGCTTTAACATATGGGGAACTTTGTGAGAAAGGTAATAAATTTCCTGTAGCACTATTTTCTTGAACATAAGTAACACTTTGTACATTATTGTTTATAAAATCAGTATCATCAGTTGAATAGAAAATAAGATATGTTAAACAAGCTTTAAAATAATTTTTAATTAATTAACTTTACTTAAAAAATACTTTTTCCAGCATCACAAAAAGTATATAATTGAACATCAAACACTTGTTTAGCTTGTCCAAAAGTAAAACATTGCTGGCCATTAGACGGGCAAGCACAAAAATTTGCATAGTTTGGGGTAGCCCCTCCACAATGTACATTAACATCGGGAAAATCCTTAGATGGGTCAGTACTTGGTTGGGTTGGATAACATGACTAAAATAATATGATAGAACGACTGGACATTCAATCGTTAATTTACTTGTGTATACCCAGAAGGACAACCTCCACACGTTGCAGAAGCTGAAGGCATATTTAATTTAACAATACGAGAGTCCGTAGAATTGTAAATAATTCCTGATGTCCCAGATGGGCATGTACAGACTTAATTTAGAGAATTAAATTTAAATATTTCTTTATTCATTTAAAGCCGAAAATTGTCTTCAAGCCACCCCTCCTATTTAAATTCTATAATAATTACCCGATGTTGTAGTTGTTGTTGTAGTTGTAGTAGTTGTTGTAGTAGTTGATGTTGATGTACTAGTTGATGTAGTAGTAGGTATTGTACTTGTTGTAGTTCTAGTTATAACTGTTGTTGATGTGGAGATTGGTCTTCAGAAATAATTTTTTGTAAAAATTATTTAAAAAATTTAAAAACAAACTCTGGTGTGGAAAGGCAACTTAAAACTTGTTTTTTATTTCCTTGCAGATACAAAATAAACAAAACAAAAATCCTTAATAATTTAAATATCCAAATATTTCGAAAATTTAGAGAAGAGTTTTTAGTTTGTTTATAGTAGTACATTTAACTAAATTTTAAATTACATACAAGAAAGAATCTACAAAAAAACTTTTTTAATAATTATATTTTGTATATATATTAATTAAATATATATTTTATTTTTGTTTTATAACCTCTTGTCAAGATAAATAAATGATATATCACATAAAGAAATTATAAACGAATAATTTTTTATTTAAATAAAAAAACATCTATGCGGCTAAAGTAAATAATTAGCGTGAAACTATTTTTTTATTCTCTTCAGGGCCCGTAGAATAAATTCTGGGTTAGGTTACCCGAGTAACTTTTCCCCCACAAAACGAAGAAAAGAGAAAAATCCTTGCGCCGAAGAAATGAAGAAGAAAAGAAAGAGGAAAAGAATACGGTAGAGGTGGAGGGTAAAATTGTTACACTGCTAAGGGGCAGTGTAGACATTTTATTTAAAAAATCCTTAAAAATCGAGATCTCATGGAAAAATTATAAATTTAATATTTTTGGATAGTTTGAAATGTCCTCTATTTAATGATATAAATTTTGGAATTTTTTATTGGAAAATCAATTTATGGCAATTTTTAGAAAAAAGTACCTCATTTTTTAGTCATTTTTTAAGGAAAAGTAGTACCTTGCTAGAAAATTCATAACTTTTAGATAGGTCGGTCAAAATTTTTGATTTTTTGGTAAGACATAGTTAACATTCCAATTTATGTTTTGGCATAAAAATAAAATTTTTATCGCCATTTAAAAAAAAGTTATGAATTTTCTCCTAAATAGGGAGAATAAGAAGCGGGTAGCGGCGCCAAACCCTTTGCTTAGGGTCAAGTCGGCGCTGCCGCTACCCGGGTAACCTTACCCTCGAATTTATTCTACGGGCCCAGACGGAATTTTATTCTCTTAGGGGGAAGATTACTCTACATATGTACAAATATTAAAATTTATTTATTAATTCAACAATTTTAAATTTATTTTTAATTATTTATATGTCCAAAATTTTTAAATTAAAAATAATGAATTCATTTTGAATTTACTTTCGAATGAGTTTTGCAGTAAAATTAGTTAGAAAAAGTATATAAAATATTAATATAATGTATAGTATTTAATAAAGGTATGTCTTTAAAAATTAGATAATAAATAAATTTATACTTTTAATTAAAATAAAAAACAAATATTTATTTATATAAACAATTAATAATTATCTCAAAATTAGCCAGACATTGTTAAAGGTCCAGAACATGTTGTAGCCGTTCCTGTGTTTGCATTATTAGTTGATATAGTATTGCAACCATCACAACTAACTAAAAAATAATTTTTACACTAATTTTTTCCCTATTGCTAAGCTTTATCTAAGCTTTTAATATTTTTCGTATTTTTACTTGCAATTGTTGGGGCTTTAACATAAGGGGATGTTTGGGAGAATGGTTGTAGATTTCCTGCCCCATCAGTTTGTTGAACAAAAGTAACTGTTTGGGCATTATTGCTGATAAAGTCGGTGTTGGAATTTGAGAAGAAAACCAGATATGTTAGGCAAGCTTAAATTGTTATTTTCAAATATTGATAAATTATTTAAAATTCTATCCAAATATAGTAATTACAATGAAAATATTACTTCCTCCAGCATCACAAAAAGTATATAACTGAACATCAAATACTTGATTAGGCTGATTAAAAGTAAAACATTGTTGGCCATTTGATGGACATGCACAAAATGTGGAATAATTTGGAATACCGGCCGTTCCACATTGTGCGTCGACATCAGCAATGTCATTAGCTGGATTACTATCTGATTGTGTTGGGTAACAGGACTAAAATGAATAGTAATGTTAAAACCCTCAGTATACCTCTGTATATCCAGCAGGGCAACCTCCACACGTTGCAGATGCTGGAGGCATATTAAATTGAAATATTCGAGAATCTGTAGAATTGTAAATAATTCCTGATGTCCCAGATGGACATGTACAGACTAAAAGAGTTTTGTTAGAATTTATCGTTATTAATTTAAATTACCAGCTGTGGTAGTAGTTGTTGTTGTCGTTGTTGTTGTTGTTGTTGTGGAGGTAGTTGTAGTCATAAGTGTAGTTGCTGTAGAACTAGGTCTGTAAATTTAAATAAAAATTTTTCTTTGAATTAATTTAAACCAACTCTGGTGTAGAACAACAACTCAAAACATTTAATTTGTTTCTTTGTATCGATAATATAAATGATAAAACAAAAATCCTTAATAATTTAAATAATTTTTCATAAATATTTTTAAAATTATTATTTCTCCTAATTGTTGTTTGTCTCTCTATTTGAATTGAGAAAACCATCTAAATATAATTATTTATTAATTTAACAACATATAAATATGTAGATGTAGATAACTATTAAATTTTAAGTGTCTACTTAGGACCTAACAATCGACGATTGATTTGTTTTTTAAAATATTTTTTTAAATTTTTTATTTTAAACATTAGGAGAAGCAAAAAAGAAATAAAAAAATTAAAAAAGTAAATAATCTCCAATATCTACTGTGATAACTAATATGAAAACCTACATATCACAATTAATTACAACTTTCAATCAAAAAATAATTATTTTTTCTTGTTTTTCTCACCTTTCTTCACCTTTTTAGCGGCAACTCTTTAAACAAAAAGGAAATAAAAAGTATCCATTTTCAATCATATTTTGGAAGTTTATAGATCAAATTATTTTCTTGGATAAAATAATGACATTGAAAAAAAAATTTTAATTAAAAAATAATTTTTAATTAATTAAAAGGTCCTCAAATAAAATTAAATTTTTTAATGAAGGAATTGTTTTTAATTATATTTCTGTATTAAAAACAAAATTTTATTTTTTAAAAAATTAATTAATTTTTATATTTACTTCCTTCCCTTTAAATATTTTTAAATTTTACTATTTATTAGCTTTTGCGATTATTCGTTTTTTGTTTAAATTTAAGCTAAAATCTTAATAAATAAATTAGAAACAAGTTTACTTTCCTTTCTTTCTCTCGTTTCTCCACTTTAAAATTTCGGGAATCTTAAAACCTTTCAATTGTTTGTCTTTTGTAAACAATTAATTTTTAAAAATATTTTTTTAAACTCTTGTCAGTTGCATAATAATTAAAATATTCTCTTATCCGCTTTAATTTTATTTAATTAATTATTCTTTTTTAATTCTTCTCTGTTTTTCCAATTTTTTAAACAATTATTATGCAAAAATTAAACAAATTTATTTCAAAAAAATAACAAAAACGTAGCCCCGTTCCATTTTTATTGAAAGGGCTGTATTTACTGTGAATTGATTGATCTTTACCGCTGAACAATAAATAAATATATTTATATTCCTCATATTTTTGTGAATAAGGGAATGAACAATTTTTTATTAAAATATATATTTGTGTGTATTATCTATTATGCGCATTAGTCATTCAAATAAAATTTTTTTTTCAATATTTTTTATTTTTTTATCATCTCTTCAATTGTTTACCCAAACAATTTTTAATAATAAGGAATTCCATTGTTTATGTTTTTAAATTCTATTTTTAGTAAATTAAAAAAAATTTTTATGTCCAATTAAAATTATTGTTTTTTTAAATAAAAGATCAAAGAAAATTTTTTTCAAAATTTATAAAAAAATTAATCCGCCGAATTTATTGTAGTAAATTTATATTTGAGTAATGCTGAATTTATATTTTAAATAAAAATAATTTTATAGTAAAAAAGAATATTTTTAATTGGTACAGCCTAAGTAGGCGCGCGGACATTACGGCTCAAAGCCATAACTTGCTTCAAGATTTTCGAATCAACAAATTTAGTAACGATTCCTCTATCGAGCTAAAGAGATTGGTACCAAAATTGATAAGAGCCAGAAATTTGCCAGCAAGTTATGGCTTTGCGGCGATATGGCCGCGCGCCTACTTGGTTTTGTCCCTTTTTAATTATTTTTAAACATTAATTAATACAATAAAAATTATCATTCTTCTACTTTAATTCAAAATTTTAATTTTCGCATTTTTGGCATTATGTTTCTTTTTGCGTTTTATTCAAAAATTAATTATTTTTTGATTTTATTAAAATTTAATTATCCCCATGCTCTTTTGTTTTCTAATTTTATAAAAGTAGTTTCTTTTTATTATTTTCTTTTATCCCTCTGTTTTAGATGAAATAATTTTTGTAAATATTTATTGCCTTTAAAAATAAATTAAAAAATAACTACCTACTTTTAATTAAACAAAAAATGGATTCAACAACAACTACCCCAACTTCGTTATTTAAAAACAACAAAATGTTAAGCACAATTTTGCCTATTTTGGCTAGCACAACTGTAGCTTTAACTTTGGAAGAATTTAAGGTAAATGATTGTTTAAAGAAATTAATTTTAAATTAATTTTTAGAGTAAATTTTTGTGGGTAATTATTGCTGGATTTGTAACTTCTTTTCTTCTTGGATTTGGAATGGGGTCTAATGATGTAGCTAATGCTTTTGGAACTTCTGTTGGATCTAAAGTTTTGACATTAAAACAAGCAAATGTTTGTGGATTTTTTTGATTATTTTAAATTTATTTCTAAAGATAATGGCAACTTTAATGGAAACTGCTGGGGCAGCACTTGTTGGTGAGTTTGTTGTCTTGTTTTGTTAACAAAAATTTTGAAAAAATAAAAATTGGGCCAACCAAAAAATTCTTTTTTAATTAATTTCCCCCTCTTTTATCAAATAAAGGTTACAATGTGGTAGACACTGTCCGTAAAAGTATTGTCGAGATAAGCCTCTATCAAGACCAACCAGAAATTTTACTTGTTGGGCAAGTTGCCATACTTGGCGGTTGTAGTTGTTGGTTGGTACTTGCAACATTATTTCGTCTTCCAGTCTCTTCTACTCATTCAATTGTTGGCTCTACTCTCGGTTTCACTTTATTAATGAAAGGAAATGATGGAATACATTGGAGGTTTTTTTGAAAATTTTTTTAGAAAATTTAATTTTTTTAAAGTACTGTTGGGAAAATAGCCATTTCTTGGTTTGTTTCTCCCATTCTTTCTGGAATTATTTCTTCCTCTATTTATATGTGTGTTGATTTTGCTGTACTGAGAAGAGTAAAAAAATCTGTGGTTTTTTTTAATTTATTTTCTAATTTTTAAGAAAAATCCATTTGAATGTGGACTTCGTGTATTGCCTTTATTTTATTTTCTTTGCTTTTCGTTTTACACATTTATGGTTCTCTTTGAGGGTTCCAAAGTTCTTCATCTTCAAAATATTCCTTTTTGGATAACTTTAATGATTAGCTTTACTGTTGGATTTATTGCATCACTCAGCTATTTAATTATTATCCGTCCAAGAGTTATAAAATGGTCACTCGGTAAATTTTTGTAAAATTTTTTTTAATTTAAATAAATTTCTTAGAATTGGATAAAGAAGAGAATTCTCAAAATAAAAAGTCTAACGAATTAAAAATGGCGACAATTCATCCAATTTCTATTACTGGAACAAATGAAGGAATTTCTAATGGAGTTATTGAGAAACAACAAAAAGTGGATAATGATCGTTTTCAACCTTTTGAATTTTGTTAGTTTTTGACTTTAGTTAATTTAAAGAAATTAGAGGTTCCCGAGAAAATAATAAAATTTTAATTCCCATAATTCTCTCTCTTTTAGGAAATATATTAGTTATGGAGGGAGAGGGAGGAGATGCAGGCCCGTAGCCAGAAGTAATTCCCCCCATCCTCGAAATGGAGACAAGGAAAAAAATTTGAGAGAGACTGAGGAAAGAAGTGAATTTTTTGCCTACAGCCTTCTAAAAATTCCCCCCTCCCCCTTGGCCCCTCCGAAAAAATCCTTCCTGGAAGAATGCTATTATGATAATCTAGAATTCTTTGGGAACTCCTCATTTAACCTCCTCAACTTAAAAAATATTTTTAGCTCCAAAAGGAATCCTGCGTTGGTTTATTCCGAGACGTGATCGTAAAGAAGATCAACGAACTCTTCGTCTTTTTAGTATTATACAAGTAAAAGAAAATATTTTATTTTTTAAATATTTAATTAATATTTTTTGTAGGTAGTTACTGGATGTTTTGCTGGCTTTTCCCATGGAGTAAATAATTATTTTTAATTATTATTTTTTTTAATTTTAGGCAAGCGATGTTAGCCACACAATTGCTCCTCTTGTATGTTTTAAATATTTTGTTAAATAATTATTTTTATTTAAAAAAGGTTGCAATGTTGTCAATTTACAATACGAGGTCTGTCTTTCAAGAAGGGGATACTCCCCTTTGGATGATGTTTTATGGAGTTTCGGGAACTTGTTTGGGGTTTTGGTTGCTTGGACAGAGAGGTAGAAATTTTTTGAAAATAAAATTATAATTTTATTTTTTTTAAAAATAGTTATGGCTACAATTGGAAAAAAAATTACAGAAATAAATCCTTGCAAGTAAAAGAGAATATTTTAATTTTTAAAAATATTTTTTAAAATTTCAGTGGTTTTGCTATCGAATTTGGAATGGCAATAACAGTTCTCTGTGCAAGTAAATTAGGTATTCCAATTTCGACAACTCATTGTTTGGTAATTTTTTTTTGAGAAAATTAATTTTAAAAAAAATTATTTTTTAAAGGTTGGAAGTGTAATGTTTGTTGGATTAATAAAAGCTGGGGAGGGGGTAGATTGGAAAGTTTTGATAAATGTAGCTCTTTCTTGGGTTGTTACATTGCCAGCTTCAGCACTTTTTTCTGCAGGGATTATGTTTGTGCTATATACATTTTTTGTGAAATAATCAAAGAAAGAAAATAATAAAATTAATTATTCTCCATTAATTTCCTAAAAAATAATTTTTTCCTTGTCATTTGATCTTTCTTTTATGTGAAATTTGGCTGCAATTCTTACTTATTTTTTTGTGTCGTTGTAAAATAATATATTTATAAATTGCTTTAAATAAAAAAAATAATTTTAACTACATAAAAAGGGAGAATATTTTTAATGGGTTTACATTATTTTAGTTTGACTATTTTTAAATATAGAGAGATTTTTTTAATTCTGTCTTCAACTTTAATCTTGTGACATATTTTGTTCAAAGATTAATGTCTGCAACGGATATTTTAAATTTATCTTTTATCAATTAGCACGTGAAATAATCTTTTTTTTTAATTTTTATTAATTACACTACTAAATTTGAAACTTCTTTGCAAAACTATTTTTGCTTTTTTATATATTTTGATCAGTCAAAGTATCCCTTCTTGCTTTTTCTTTTAGCTTTTTGGTGGCTTGGCTAAAGTGGCTGTTCCTCGCTCTGTCATTCAATATTTTTGGGGCTAGTTGAGGTAGTCAATTGAATTGAATGAGGAAAGAAATAGCTAACAAAAAGCAAAATACACAATATAATTTCAAGTGGGTACATTGTCATCTTCTTTCTAATTTATCACTTCTTTGTGACAAAATCTCTTCCAATCAGTTGACAATTTAAATTAAATTTTTTTCCAAAATAAAATAAAATTTCTAAATTCCGAAATAAACTTCTAAATTATTCACAGTTTTGAAGCTATCTACATAATTCTCAAAATTCTTACAAATTTTTCCAAGCTACCTGCTTCATCTACCACGTCCCTAATTTATTTTTTGTTGCTAGTTTCTTCTAAATTCTTTCAAAATCCATAACACAATTTACTGATTTCTAATAAGATCAATAGTATTTAGCTTTATCCTTCTTTACCAATCCACACACCCAAACATCTTCAAAAATCGCTCACTTTTGTTATTTTTCTATTTATCTTTACCACTGATTGAAGCTATAATTTCTTAGTCTTTTCACCCTCATTTTATAACTTCTGTTATTAGAAAAAGCAGCTTCCAACTACTCATTTTGTTTTGATTTTCTTATAGAAAAATAAAGTACTCTCAAATATTTTTTCCCATTTACCTATAACCCTTTTTTCTCTCATTTGGACTTTTTAAAATTGTTTATCCTATGATATTTCGAAGGTGACACATCCCCGTACCTTGTGCTTAAATCTCGAAAATTCTGTCAATATAGCACGACAAATCCTATAATTTAAATGAGTCACGTTTTAACAAATAAATTTTAAAATAAAACATAAGTTCAATTTTCAAACAATAATAATAATAATTTTGCCCAATTCAAAGAGTCTTTGATTTTTTATAACTATTTTTCAAATTCTAGTACATATAATATATTTTCCATCTCCAAATGGATCTTCGTCCACCCGATGAGAATGGCGTCGGCGGTGGTTCATCATCGGGAGGTATTGGTGCTGTACGTGAAAGAGATGATGGTTCTCTTTCCTCTTCAGCACCATCAGCCTTCAATGGCTTCCATCAATTTCAACAAAAACAGGCAAATAATGAAGGTGTTTTTAAATTACGAATTTCTTAGGAAGAACAAATGAGACGAACTACTAGCGGAGGGGCTTTTCCTTACGACCAACAGGATAATGAAAATAAGGATTCATTGAATGTCTCATCTGAACCAAATCCATTGACGAGACGCTTAAATGATTTTAGGCTTCAAGAGATTGGATGTGATGTTGCTTTTGTTGTTGGAGAAGAAATGGAGGTATAGTGGAAGGGACTTGTCAAATTTTTTGGATTTTTTAATTCTTTCTATAGAAACTAAAAGCGCATAAATTAGTCCTTGGAGCAAGTTCTCCTGTTTTTCTCGCAATGTTTTATGGCCCTTTGGCTAGCGATTCATCACCAACCGCACTTCGACTAATAAATCCAGCAGTTAATGTCGAAAATTCAATTAGTAAGCAACAGGAATCAACATCTGGTGCTCTTAGTATTTCAAATTTGCAACACATCCAACCTAAAACAGCTCATATTGTGAGTTGTTTTTTAATTTAAAATTGGGAAACTTTGGATAACTTAATTTCGTTTATTTAATTAATAATTTTCCAGGTAGGAGCAGAAGAAGAAGAATATGAGGATGAAGAGTATGAAGACGAAGAATATGAGGAAGAACCAGATAATCTCAGTAATGAGTCTTCCCTTACCTCATCTCTCGAAGGAGAGCATCATTTACGCGGAGTAAATGATATCAAAACATTTCCAACTGTTGGGGTTGTTGGAACTGCTCAGAATTCTGGAGTTGATGAAGGAGGAAATTTAATACATCGAAATGTTCATTCTGGTAGATTTTAGCATTTTTAAAATTTTGTAAATTCTTTCAAGAAGGAGTTTAATTCTAATTAATAACAGAATAAGCAATAATTTATTTTTGTAGCAGAAATCCCTCCACCACAACCTCCACATTTTCATCGTCAAATTTCTCATCCATTTGAAGGTGGTTCAATTGTCAAGCGACGTTTCTCAATTTCTAAACCAAAAAACTTGGGTCATAAAACAGTACAATCACAAGGAGAACAACATCAACAACAATTAAATTTTGACGAGAATTCAATGAAAATTGAATTGGCTGTTAAAGGACTTCAAATGGTTAGAGTACCAGATTGTGAACCTAAAGCTTTTGCTATTTTGGTAAATTTAGATTGGGATAAAAAATGATATATTTTTTTCTTTTCCTAGATTGATTTTGTTTACAGTGATTTTGACATAAAAAACCTTTCAAGACGTAATTTACTTAATGAAGAGAATGTAATGAATACACTTTATGCCGCTAAAAAATATGACATTCACCCATTGGTGACAGAATGTGTTAGATATTGTACTGCTAGATTGACTGCAACAAATGCCGTTTCTTTGCTAGCACAGGCACGGCTATTGGATGAAAATACTTTGGTTGAACAGGTATATTCATCAAAGCAAATATCAAGAAAACAATCATCAAAAAATTTATTAGTGTTATCAAGTAATCGACCAAAATACGGATATTGCACTCCATGCCAATGCTATAGCCGATATTGACAGAGATACATTAATTAATGTTCTTGGTCGAAATCAATTGGACCCTTCATCAGAATTAATTATTTTCCATGCAGCAAAAGCTTGGGCAGAAGCAGAATGTTCTCGTAAACATATTCAACCAACAGTTGAAAATCTTCGAAAATGTTTGGGGCCAGCAATGGAATTAATTAGATTCTCTTTAATGGATGTAAATGAATTTGGACAGGCAGCAAGCTCTTCTTTGTTAACATATGAAGAGATTGCTGAAGTATTCCTTCATTTAACAGTTCGCCCACGCCCTCCATGTCGATTTGCTTGTAAAGGCTTTCGAGCTGTAATTAAAATATAAATTTAAAGAAAAAATATTTTTGAACAGAATTCTCGTTCAAAACACGTCGTTCAACGTTTTCTTTCTGTTTCGGCAAAACCTCGTTCTCGACGTGAATACAAAGTCTGCTTTACTGTAGACAGAAATGTTCTTATAAGTGGATTGAGTGTTTATGGTGTTTTTCAATCAAATAACAAAGTTTACGATGAAAATCCGAAGACAACTTGGGAATATGACGTTGAAATAAAGGTGGGGGGAGTTTTTAAGGGATTATTTTAAATGTGTGAAAGTTACTTGGAGTGAGGGGGGATTTACTGGTAGTGTTAGGAGATGGTTTTAAAGGGAGGAAGGGATATCACACTTGAATTTTATAAAATGTTTTAAGTGTCTAATGAATAAAATAATAATTATTAGATATTTTCAAAATTAAAAATTTTATCAATTAAAATAACCAATATTTATTAAATACAAATTTATATCGTTTAAAAATTAAACTAAAATATTTTTAAATTTAATTTTAAATTAATTACAATTTAAATTTTCCTTTTCTTTCTTTTCTTTTAAATTTCGCTTATTTCTCCTCAAGAATCTTCCCTTCATTGTCTTTATAAAATTCATAATTTCCATTACGAAATAATGGATAAAACTTTGCAATATTATCAAAATTAATTCTTTTGCTTTTATTTTTCTTTTCAATTTTAGCTAAATAAATACTTAAACCTTTTCTTAAATTCCCCAAATTTTCTCTAAAATTTAAATTAGAATTCTCTTCTTTATCAAAAAATTTAGAAACACATTCCTCCTCTTCCTCCTCCATATTTTTAAAAATATTTATTGAAAATTCAAATAAACTTTTCTGTTGTAAATTAGGAGAAGAAATATCTGTTGGATAAACTTTAAATAAATAAACACCTTTTTGTTTAAATTTTCCACAAATTTTTATAAAAGAAATTTTTTTAAGTTTATTTATTTTTGTATTTTTTTCTCTTTGTTTTAAAAGCAAAATTAAATTTTTTTCCAACTTTTCCTTTTTTTCTTTTTTATTTTTATTTTCAATTGTACTTAAATAACTTAAAAATCTTGTCATTTCAAAATAATTTATTTTATTTTCTTCCATAATTGCTCTTTTATTGTCAACAAACATTGTAGTATTTGATATAGTCTCTCGATAATTAGTTAAATCCAAATTTATTAAATTCTCGAAAAGTGGGCGAATTTGGATTAGTGCCTTTAAAGAAGGGTTTATGGATAATTTAAATAAATTGTTATCGAGTTCTGTCTTCATTATTTTCCTATTATGTAACTCCTTAATCTACACACAAAGGGTGTGTCGAAGCTAATCTTAAAAAAGAACGGAAACTACCAAAAGCGGTATCTCATATTCGGTATCTCATCTTCAGTATCCTATATCCCGTTATCCACTTTATGATGTAACCCCCTAATTTCATAATTCTAACTTTATTTATAAAGTAATGAAATAAATTCCTCACAACACTTCTCCCTCCATTCCACATATTTAATTTCTCAAAACAAATACTTAAACCCTTTCTTAATTCAATATTACTATCAGAATCATTTAACATCATTATTTCATCCATATAAATATCTGGATTAGCCATAGCAAAAGAATATTTAATAACATTGTCAAGATTGCCATTACAGTTATCTCTTAATGAAGTAACATAAAAATTACTTCGATAGTGGATCTGAGGATGGACAGAAATTAATATAGCCATTGGTCTTTCATTTAAATTATTTTGTAAAGATAAATTAATTTTTAGTTTTTTTAAATTAATTAATAATTCTGTTTTATTATTTTCTTTAAATTCATTAGTTTTATCAATTTCAATTAAAAAACGTTGCTTGTTGGTAATTATTGGTATTTCTTGAGAAAATATAAACAAAGTTTTAGTTAAAATTATTATTAAAGTAATGAATATTATCATCGTAATTTTCAATTACTGTCTATAAATATTTACTTGTTGGAAATTTAAAAAAATTAATTTGAATATTAAATTATATTTTTTTATTTTATTTTTTATTTTATTAATGTTTGTTGTAAAATTATTTTTTTAGACATTATGGTTTATTTATTTATTTTTTATTTCATTATTGTCTGCCCTTTTAAGTTAAAAAAAACAAATAATTATGTAATAACTTTAATATTTTTATAACAGTATTACATAATAATAGACAATCTCTAAAATGCACTTTTAAAGTATAAACAATCCTTCGCCTATTTCAAAATTTAAATTTTAAAATTTTTCAGTTAGAGGCACCAGTTGACTCTCCAAGCATTTACGGGTCAGCATTAAAACTTCTCGCATCAAACATTGTACAATTGAGTAGCAAATTTGGCGATCCGAATCCCCTTGTCGCCTATTTTACTGAACCAGTTGCTTGTCAAGCAGATATTACTTATTTGGCTACTGTTCATTTTAAAGTAATTTTTTGGAGAGAATTCTTTTTGGAAATAATTTTTAATTTTAAAGAATGAAACGGGTGTTTCTACTTTTCAAGGCAAGGATGGACAAGATCGTGTTGTTGTTGAATTACCTTTTGATGAAACTGTTACTTTTAAGGTATTTTGAATGTTTAGTGTTTTTGATATCTGGGAAGCTTTGTATTCACACAATAAAGAATTTATAAGGCGGAGAAAAACAAAAAGAAAACTTCCCCCTTTGTTTTGGGACATAGAAAACTTCAAAATAACTTTTAAAAATTTTAGTTCCATTCTTATCGTTTTGGATTTGACGGAGGTGACGGTGGAAGGACCGAAGGTCAGATCCCAGCAATACATTTCCTTATGCAATGGTCAGATGAAAATCCACCAAAAAGCTTTAATTAAAATAATTATTTAAACTAAATTTGTTTTAATATATATTTGGATATTTAATTTAACCAAAAATCGGGCATTTTTATTTATTTTTCATGAATTTAAATTTATTTACTTATTTTCTTCTTTGCTCGTCACCAATTAAGGCAAAATTCAATTTATTTTTATAATATTTCCTAATTATTTTTATTGTTAGTTGTTTGAATAAAAGCATTATTTGGTAATTAATTTGAATTAGAAATTACAAAAATAGACAAAAGAAAGTAAAATTCATCCAATAATTATCCAAAAATAATTAAATTTAACAGTTAAAAGATTAAAAAATACTGACAATAATTAAAGAGAAAACTAGAAAATAAAGTTATAATTAATTTAAAAATTCAATTTCTGTTATTTTTAAATATCATTCACATCAAAATATTATCACACTATATTAAATACCCAACCAAAAAATAAAATAAAAAATTCTAATTTTGATCTTCATTCAATTCTAGTTCTTTTCTTTAATTCTTAATTTTATTCAAATCAAACTTTGCCAATTCTAAAGGCAAAAACTCCTCATAATCTGTATTGTAAACTTGAGCACGAACAAACAATTCTTTATCTTCAGGCTCTGGATAAAGCTTTGCACTTCCATCCTTTTTTGAAAATTAATTTTAGAATTAATTTTTTTACAAAAATATTTACTTTATAACATTCTTCCCCAATTGCCACAGCAATTTTTATTGAAATTTCGGGAACTTTTTTGAGATCGGGATACAGACAACCAACCGATAATTCCTCATCAGAAACACATTCTGCTAATTTCTATAAAATAAAATTAATAGATTTATTTATTTTTCGTTTTGAAATGTATTATTTCTTATCGTCATTTCCCGACACTCGAAAATTTAAAAGGAATTATAAGGAAGGTTTTAATTTCCAAAAATTTGTTTTAACATTTGGAAAGTTATGAGAAAAGACAGGAGAAGGCATTTCAGATTACTATGTATTAGGGCTGGGCGAAATCTAAAAATAAAAAGCGAAATACGAAATGCGAAACTTTTCGCGCTAAAAAATGTGAAATATGCGAAAGATGCAAAACACGAAAATGCGAAATTAGCCCAGCCCTGGTATGTATGTATATACATATTTTTATTGTTATTTTTTGCATTCCTTTAATAGAGAAATGCATTTTTAATATAATATTTTTTTAAAAATTAATTTTCAAAATTCCCCACCAAAGCAGCAATTAAAAATAATTTATCAGGTATATTAGCCACTTTAAACAAAACAATTCCCAAAGCAACACCAGGAAATATATAAGCATTATTGCATTGGCCTGATCTAAAATTTCGTCCATCACTCAATTGAACAGGAGGAAATGGACTTCCAGAAGCAAAAAGGGCAGAGCCCTAAAGAAAGAAAATTTTTTTTAATTTTCAAAATTTATTTTTACATTAGTTCCTTTATATGCTTCAATAGCTGTACATTCAGATTTACTTGTTGGATTTGAAAGGGCAAAAATTACTGGGTGTTTATTAAATGTAGACATTTCTCGAATAATTTGTTCTGTAAAAGCACCCCGAATTGTTGATACTCCAATAATTGCTGTTGGTTTAATTGCCTTTAAAAATAAATATAAGGGGGAGGGGGACTAATTTATAATTTTAGAACTGGAAATTTTCTCAAGAGAAATCACAAAAAATTTTTTTAATAAAAAGTATAAATTACTTTAACAATTTCATACAAATCTTTAAGATCAGGTCCATCTTTAGCAAAAGGGACTTGTTGTTCAGAAAGTGTTTGTCTCTTTTTAATTATCAATCCATCTGTTTTTACAAGAAAAATTCTTTCTCTAGCCTTTTCTTTTGAAAGGCCTTCACAATACATTTTTTCTACCAAAAGTTCTGCACAGCCAACAGCTGCTGTACCTGCCCCGTGAAAAAGAAATTTCATATCAGAAATTTTTTGGCCAGTTATTCTGGCAGCAGCAATTAAACCAGCAACGGAAACTGAGGCTGTTCCCTGTTAAAATAACTTTTATTTAAAAATAAATTCCTCTATTTTTTAGACACTCGTATTTTCAACCCCAAGAGTTTGTGTAAAAGCAAGGTCTGAACCAGGGATGTCACGAGTTGAGAAAAAGTTGGACCGGGTTTTAGAAAATTTCTCGGGTCGGGTTTCGGGCCGAGAAAAAGGCCGGGTATCGGGTAACCCGTGACATCCCTTTCAAAATTGTCTAAAAACAAAAATGTCTATAAAATAGAGGTCCAAAAAATCTAATTATTTTACAGTAAACAAAAACATTTTTACTTGAATATCATCATTAAATGTGCAATAATCATTTCTAAAACGTTCCAAAAGTTTGTAGGCTGTATTCTTTCCAAAATCCTCAAATTGAATTAAAACATTCTGACCAAAACTAAAAAAAAACTTTAAAAAATTAAAAAGGAAATCTTTTCACTGTTTTCGACAAGCTTTCATAAAATTATCAATAAAATTTTCATATTCGGCTCCACGTACTCGTTTTTGTTTAAGTCCAACATAATCCGGATTAGACAAAAACTCTTCGTTATCTGTTCCAACATCCAACTTTAAAAAAGAAAAAATATTTTTGTAGAAGAGATCCCCCTCCCCTCCCGCCAACAAATTCTGAGTAAAAATTTTATTAATTTTAACCCACTTGTATAGGCAAACACCACCGAGGCTGAACTCCTCCAAGGGCCACATAAAGAGCTAGTTTGCCAACAGGAATTTCAATACCTACAAAATTAATTTTTGAATTTCTTCCCCCCAATTTTTCTACCTTGAATTCCCAAATCTCCAAGTCCCAAAATACGTTCACCGTCAGTTACAACAATTGCTCTAACATCCTTTTAAAAATAAAATTTTTTTTAAAAAGTTTTTCTAAAAAACTTGATATTTCCAGTTACTCAGAATTTGATAAATTTTGCTTATATTATTGTCTTTAATGCTGATAAATAATGCTCTAAATTTTATTTTAATTTATTTATTAAAAATTGAAAAATTCACTTTGGGTATCTATATTCAAATTGAAGACAAGCATCGCCGACTGTCGGCTAAAAAATAAAAAAATTTTGTCTAGTCTTTAAAATTATTTTAAAAATTCCTCACAGTATAAACGATAGGCAAAAGTTCATCGGGATATTCACGCATAAGTCGATAAAAAAGTTTCTCGTCTCTCTCCTAAAATATTTTTTACCAAATAAAATTTAAATTTAAAAACACCTTTAATGCCTCCAAAAAAATAAACCGAGCCATATCATCTGGCTGTGCCCTCAATTTTTTAATTGAAGAGGAGCATTGTTTTGATTGTGTTCTGTGAATTTTGAAATTAAATTTAAAAAAAAAAATTATTAAAAGAGTACATGCAAGTTTGAGGCATTAGACCATCAAGTCCCAAATAAACACGTTCAGCTGATGTAAAAGACAACCCCTTAAAGGATATATTTTTTATTTATTTCCCCCTCATCCCCCACCTTATTAACAGACGCATCTTTAAGCAATGTATGTCCTTTTGTTTTAATTGTTGACGGCTCTGGACGATATAACTCCAAAAGAGACATTTTAGATGCTCTATCCATTTTTATTCAATTTTAATTAAAAATGAGAGGAATTTAAAAACTTAAATTGAGAAAAATAAATAATTAAAAAATAATTAAAAAATGGGGTGCCTGAACGTGGCATGCTTATTATTTTTGTATATATTTTTGGTGGGCCCATTAATAAACAGGTCGCTCCATTCACGCATAAACAATGTGTTTTCCGTTTGAAAAGTAAAGAGAAAAACATTAAATATTTTGATAAGAATTTATTGAATAAAAAGGAATGTACTGAAGTGGAGGGGAGGGAATTAAATATTGTGATTTTTAGTTAAGAAAAATAAATTTAAATGGAAGATAATTAAGATTAAATGTCAAGAAAATAAAATTAAATATAACGCCAAATTTATTTAAAAATTGGATTAAAACTTGTTTTTGATTTTACTTTTCGTTTATCCGAATAATCATTATTTGTAAATAGAAGACTGAAGAAAAGGATTATTTAATTGTAAAAATAATTTTTAATTTAATTTTTTTATAAAAATATTTTTTAATTTTATTTTGAACAAAAAATAAGAAGAAAATTGTTTTTAAAAATTTTTTATGAGTAAATATTTTATTTGAGAATAACTTCAATTATTTAAATAATACACAATTTCTCGTAAAAGAAAAAATAATTTTGAATTGGTCCGAGAAAGAAAAACAAGTCACGAAGTTTTTAAAAAAAAAGTTTATTGTTGGCAATAATAAAAAAATATAAAGTTTTCAATAAAGAATGTCTAAAATAAGATATACATATGTATAATAAATTTCTTACAATAATTTTTTCTAAAAGTTAAATTTAATTTAGTAAAATTTATTCAAGTATTCTTAATTAAACATTATTTGGATATCCGAAACAAAATTTGTGTTATTCAAACCCTAAACCGAAAGATCTTCGGTTCGATTTTTGAAATTGACAAGGAAAAAAATAAATGCGAGAAAATAAACGGATAATAAATTATTTTGTTTTAAATACTTAAATAATTTTACTTAAATATTAAAATAAATATATTTTTTATTTAAATATTTAATAGTAAATGCTGTTACTAAAATTTAAAATTTCGAATCAATTTTTATTTACTATGTACATTCATTGATTTTTATAACAAATAAAAACAAATTTAAACAAAAAATCAAAATAAATTTAGAAAAGACAAAAGGAAAAATATTTTTTTATTTTAAATTTTTGCAAAAATAAAATTAAATAAAATTAAAAAAAACTCTAAAATTCAAAGCTGTATAAAATTTAGAAAAAGACTCGACGGAAATTTAAATATTTAATTTTTAATTTTTTTATTAATAAATTATAGACAAAATTTAATAAAAAAATTTTTTTTTCAAATCGTCGGGTATACATATTTTGGTTTAAAAATTAAATTAAATTATACACACCTCCACGTTTTTCAAAGAAAAAAATTAAAATTTAAAATTTATAGCTCATCTAAATAAATAAAATGGGTGGAATGACGGATGGAATTTTTTAATTTTTTATTTAAAATTTTAAATAAAAAATTTAAAAATTTAAATTTGCATTCTCAAAAATAATTTTGAGATAAATATTTTAATTATTTTGAGTAAATAAATGGCATAAACTACTAAATTTAAAAAACTGGATGTATATAATATGGATTAAAAATGCCATAGAAGCATTAAATAATTAACTTAATAATATTAAATTTTGAAAAAAAAGTTTTTCCTTTCCTTTCTCCCAAAAAATATTCTTTTAGAATATTCAAAAATTCAAAAAATTAAATAATCTGAATTTTTTGAAATTTTTTAAAATTCTTTACTGTTGCCAGTTTTATTCGAAACTAAAAATTTTTTTAAACAGATCTAAATTTAAACGGCAACCTTAATTTTATGTATATCTTTTCAATTTTAATCTACTCATCTAAAAATTTTCTAAAATTTATTTTTATATTTTTCCATCAATTTATTTTATTGGAGTTAATTGTTAATTATATAAAATAACATTTACAAACATTTTCCTTATATTTTAGAAAATTTACATAAATTTTTAAAATAATTTAGGGGAAAATAGAAGGAAATGACATTCCTCAAAATTACTTTTTCGACTCTTTTATTGTCCTTACTTGGCACAAACATTTTAGGATTTGGTCCTTGTGATCGTATGGAATGTAAAAATAGAGTGGTAATTATTTAATATTTTTATTTTAAAAATATTTTTAAAAATAAACTTGAAGGTGGGTAATTGTAAAAATAAAGTGGCGTTGTAAGGAACGCTTAATAATTTCTTTTAAATATTTTTAATTTAAAGCTTTTATTTTTTCATTAAAAATCATCAAAAAATATTTATTCTAATTTAGTTAGACGATACTTTATATGTGGATAAAGACTACGATTGTGGATATACTCGTCTTATACCTAATAGAAATAAAATAGGATATGGAGGAAAGAATGAACATCAAAAACCAGTAGTTCAAATAAGTAATGGTGCAACACTTTCAAATTGTATAATTGGGGCAAGAAAAAATTATAAGACGGCAGATGGAATTCATTGTGTGGGAAATTGTAAAATTAAAAATGTTTATCATGAAAAAGTTGGAGAAGATGCTATTACTTTATTGGGAACTGATCCAAATAGTCAATATCTAATTGACGGTGGTGGTGCACAAAATGCTAACGGAAAGGTTGTTCAATTTGATGGAGCTGGAACTCTAACTATTAGAAATTTTTATGTAAATTTTTACATTTTTTTATATAAATTGGGCTCGGTTGATAGAAGACCTCGATGTTGAAAGGATTTTAAAAATTTAAAAAAGAATTAAAACCCTCATTGTTGGAGGGAACCCCCTAAAGCGATACCCCCTAAGTTACGATTCCTTTTGGCTCAAGTTATTTTATAGTCCAAAAAATTTGATTAAATCCCAAAAATATTTTCTTTTAAGATGAAAAATGTCTACGCAGGTATAGCCTCATGTGGAAATTGTTTAAAGCAATATAGAAATAGAAGAATTAATGTTGAGAATTTAATTGTGGAAAATCTTACTAAAGGACAATTTATTGTTGGAGTTAATGGAAATTATGGGGATAAAGCTACCCTTAAAAATATAACAATAAAAGGAAAATCAAAAAGACAAGTCTATCCGTGTAAAATATTTGACGGAAATAATCAAGGAAAAGACTCTCCAGTTAGAAGTATGCAACCTGACAAGGATCATTGTATTTTAATTGATAAATTACATATAAGTGCTGATGATACAAAGAAATAATTTTTTTAAAGAAAACTTTTTCCAAATTCCTTTCCTCTACTATATACCTCTAATTCCCTCTACTACATACCTCCTTTAATTTTTCTTTAAAATCTTTAATAAAAATATATTTAGCATTTAAATGATTGGATAAAAACATTTATATATATTCTTTTATTTTTTTAAAAATCATTTTAATAGGGTTGTGTAGAAGGTGGTTGTTTAACTTCTCCTTTTGTTTCATTATTATTTATTTCTGTTGTTGTAATTAATATTCCTTCCTCTTCTTTTTGTTTTTCTGTTGTTTCAATTTCTGAATTATTTAATGTTGTTGTTGCCGGAGAAATATTTTCTTCCTCTTCGTTTAAAGATTTATTTAAATTTTTATCATTTCTTTCTATTCGTTTTTCTTCTTCATTTTCATCCTCCTCCTCATCCTCAGTTCTTTCAAAATGTGAAGAAGTATCAGAATCAATTATAGAAGAAACATCTTCTGTACATTCCTAAAAAAAATTTTTATATAGTTTCTTGTACACAATAAAAACCCCAAAATTTATTTAAATAACAAAACATTTTTATTTAATGAGGGTACATATTTCTATTTTAATTAAATCGGTTAAAAATCCATTCCCTTATTTTTATTAAACAAATATATTTTTGAAAAATATTTAAGAATTACCTCACTCGAGGGGGCAACTTCCAATGTATGAAAGTCGATATCGTTTTTATCATCCTCAATTAAATCATCTTTTGCTTCAATCAAAATAGGGAGAATGTGAGTATAAATACATTTTTTCTTTAAAGAAATTTTTTAAAGATTTTTATTTAAAAACTAAATTTAGATGAATATCCCTAAAGTTAATTTATATTTTAAAATTTATTTACTTACCTTTTCTTTAGTTTTGTTATCTTTAACAGAGCAATTATGTTTAATACGTAAATACGGCTCAATCTTTCCAAACCATTCATTCTGTTCTCCTTTAATTTCATAAAATCCTTTAGAATCTGTATTTGTTATTCCAAGTAAATCATCAGGTTCAAAAACTTTTTTAAAAAATTATTTTTTAATTTAAAAATAAAAATAAACTAACGATCAGCCTCTAAAAGTTCAATACTTGCTTTCGTTAAACCTTTTCCAGCACATGTTAATTTTCCTTTAAGATGGACAACTTCGGAAGTTGAAAAATTAAAGAAAAAGAATAAAAATAAAATATTTATTAACCCAAACATTTGTTTTAAATTAATAAAAAAATTTTAAAATTAAAAATAATTATGTGTATATTCATTAAAGATAGGCATATATTATTTATTTATATCAAAATAAACAATTCATAAATAAAGTATTAGCTAAAATAATCACCCAGGGTAATTATTGTTTCAACCCCTTGCTGGAGGGATAATTAACAAAAATAATTGAGAGCAATTTTTTAATTTTTTATTATCTCCTTATTTGAGAGTAGGACGTTATTTCGGCATTTACGGTAAATAAAATTAAAAAAATTCTCAAAAGAAAATTTGAAAAAAACTTTGATTTATCCAAAAATACTCAATAATAATAATTTATTCCCATAGTATAAAGAGGATTTATTTTACTTGATACTTTATTCAGAAAAATAAATAAAATTAGAGATTTTCGAAAAATATTTAAATATTTTTTTTTAATTTCCAATTTATTTTCCCTAAATAATTATTTAAAAAATTTTTTTAAAAGAAACTTTAAATGTAAAAATTTATTTTATTTTCTACCCTTAAATAGACCTTTTAAATTTAAATATATTTATTGTTCATTTATTTATTAGCCCAATTCTTGTCATTTTTATTATTCATTATTTCCTATGCTTTATTTTATTTAATCATCATTTTTTAAATTTAGTAACCCGAAAATTTATTTTGATTCACCCTCAATTATTTTTTAACAAAAAAAACTTTTTTAAGCTAAAAAAAGAAAAAAATTTTGCACGAAAGGAAATTAAAGAAAAGAAACAAAAACAATTTATTTAAAAAAAACCAAAAAATTCTCTCTTCATTATAGCTAATTTTCCATTAAATAACAAAAACAATATATTTTTAAATAAAAAATTATGAAAAAGAAAAATTAAAAAATGGGCAAAATAATTTAATATTTTTAATTAAAAATTAAATTAAAATTGAATTTAAAAATTTGAAATTAAAAATTAATTAATTTTGAAATTAAAATATTGACAATTTCTTAATTCAAAATTTAAATAAATTTATTATTTAAAAGAGATTTAGACTAGCTAGGATTCATTATTATAACCATTTCATATCTATACGAGATGTCTAGGCTTTGTTCGAACATTTCTCTGACATCTATTCTTGGCCATAATGTTATTTCTGACCATAGAACATTTCTGAGTTTTTTCTTTTATTTATGAAATGATGATTTAAAAAATTGAATTTTAATTAAGTTTTTTTTAATTTTTTTACTTTTTAGTCGTTCAGCGGCCTAACAAATAGAGAGATTTTAATTTTATTCGATATTCCAACTTTTTTTAAATTTACATATTACCTGGAAAAAAATTTTTTTCTTTCCTAAAATTTAAAAAAAACTTAAAAATGATTCATAATTTTGAATAATCATTTATTACCATTTATTACTATTTAATTCTTCTTTTTTTCTAATCATTTACAATTATTACTCATACGATAATTTTAATTTTTTAAAATTTATCACAATTATGTTAAGAAATATTAGAATAAAAAGAATTTTTGTGTTGAGAAGAGGTGTGTTTAGATGGTATAGATTATTTTTTTGGAATTATATTTAAATAAAATTATCAGTTTATTTAAGCAAAAATTTAGGAATTTAAGTAATCATTTATTTATTTTAATAATTTTTAAAAAATGTAAACAATTAAATAGTAGTTCTTTTATAATTTTGCAAAGAATTAGTAAGTAACTTCTAAAGAATCGAAAAAAATTTATCTAATATTTTGTTAATTTTGTCTATTTCCTCTAAGTTTTGGAAAGAAATTTCTTTAACTTCTGAGGAATTTATTTAAGATTATTTCACAGTATTGGCCGTTACAACGGGATTAAACCCTTTTTTATCTCCTTCTTATTATTTTATCCTGAAAATAACACAAATAGGTAAATTAAAAAAATATATTGTTATATTCTCATGATTAAAGTTTGGGGGAACAGATTAAGATTATTTTAGCCAAAAATCTTTTTACATAAGATTTTTTCCTTTAAAACAATTACTTCTTTTATTTAATTTTCTTTAATTAAAAATAATCAATTTTATTATTTTGTTGTATTTAAATATTAATAAAGCTGTTTAAATATTTAGAAAAATTCCTGAAGATTTATAAATACTCTAGCTCTCTCTTTTAAATTAAAATTTTATTTTTTTTTTTAGTTTTTTTATTTGCCAACACAGAAAATTTTTCTAAAATTCATTTAAAGTTTTACTCTTTTTAATTTTTCTCTTTCTCTTTTATGTCAGTTTATTAGCAATTCTTTAAAATAAAATTTTCTAAATATTATTTATAAAATATTTTTTGAAAAAGTAATTAATTAAATATAAAATTTTGGAAAAGATTTTAGGCAAAACAATTTTATTGTAATCTTAATATCAATTGAATATTTTAATTTTAATTTAAATTAATAATTGAAAAAAAAAATCAAAGCAAATAGTAATTTTCAAATAATAACTATTTTGAAGTAATTACAGCGAACAATTATTTTTTGAGAATTTTTTATAAGATTTAAGTTTAAATTTAAATCCCCAAAATTAATTTAAAATATATTTTTAAATTTTTAAAAATTAATTTAGCGTTAAAAAAAAATTATGAAAATAAACACAACAGACAAAACAAATTTAAATTCATTAACTTCTTCAAGTAGTACAAGTTTGGGTAATTTATTTGTTTCTAATAATGGAATTAGTGCAACATTAACACAAGATGGAGCTTCTGGCTCTGTTTTGCTTCTAATTACTTTTTTAAAATTATTTTCTTCTGCAAAACAGGGAAAAATAACAAAAGAAGGAAATAATATATTAAGGGTTGGATTGATTTAAAGAAATTAAAAATAAAATTATTTAAAAGGTTAATTATGATTATGACTTCATTGGAGATAAAAAGATACAGCTTACTATTCATTGGGATTCTAAAAGTCATCAAAAATTGGATTTTTATAATTTTTATTGGAAAAAGCCTACGGGTTTAAATTCTTTACATGTATGTGGTTATTTTATGTAGAAATAAAATTTTTGTTTATTCAAAATTAATTTAAAATAATAATGATTAAATATGTATAACCTTAACATTTTTAAAAATTAATTTAAAAAAGGATTCAATTAATTTGGGATCAGATAATTCTGTCCATTGGTATGGAGGAATGAATACACACGAACAATCTTGGCCAATAAAAAAGAATGATTATAAATTAACAGAATTTGTTACTAATGATGTTATTCAAGTAGTTTTTATTTATATTTAAATTTAAAAAATAAATTTAAGACTGGAGTAACTGGTCAAGAACGTTATTGGCTTTCTTCAAAAAAAGTTGTGTTAAATGTTCCTTGGAGTGTTCCGGTAGATTAAAATATTTCTTCAAAATAAATTTTTTTAAATTACCCTTGCTCAAATAGAAATATCAATATTTTATTGAATATACAGTCGAGAGTTTTATTTACATTTTTCTATTTAATAGAGGAAGAAGGAGGGGGGATAGCACAAATAATAGATAAACATAATTTTACCTACGTATCTCTTAGTCCCAAGCTTATGGACACAAGAAACTCGCTCCGATTGTCTTTATTAAAAAACCCTCCCTTAAATTATTAGAATCCAAGCTTCTAAATTTAAAAATTTTTTCAAATTAAATAGCTTTACACATCATTACAAAACAATGAATTAGACTTACAATCAAAATTAGATGAAGATTCTTCTTTTTTACTTCGTAACAATTTCCTTGAATATACTTTAGCTGTGCCTAAAGAATGGGAAAAAATTTCATTAAAAGATTTCCATCAAGAATGTTTTGAATTGTTTTTAGCGGCACCAACTGGTAAATTAATTTGTTTGAAATTTATTTTAAAAATTATTTTTTAAGCACATCCAAGTTTGGAAATAATTAGTAAACCAATTTGGTCAACTTGGGCTAATTTTTGGAAAGCTGTTGATCAAGATGGGGTAAGGAATTAAATTTAGTAGTTTCTCGTCTCTCATTTGAGCCGTGGGGATATGCCGAAACTTGCACCCTACTGATATACATATTCTCCTCTTCTTTCTAAGATTGATTTAAATTTTCTAGTTATTAGAATATGCTAAACAAATTTCTGACAATAATATGCCTATTTCACAACTTGAATTGGACGATATGTGGACTGTCTCTTATGGGGATTATCAAATTGATAAACGAAAATTTTCTAATTTTCCTGAAATGTTAAAAAAGCTTGAAAATGAATTTGGAATTAAAAGACTTAGTGGTAAATAAATTAAAATAATTTAATTAAACATTTCTTTGAAATTAACAATAAATGTAAAAGAAAATTGAAAAATTTAGCATTTAAATTAAAATATATAAATGTCTAAAGCTATCATATATTTTTACTTTAATTATTAAAAGGAAGTAAATTTTTACTTAATTATTAGCCTGGGTGCACCCATTTGTTGACGCTGACTCTGAAGTTGGAAAGAATCCTGAATTGCGTAATAAATTATTTGTTAAAAACAGAGATGGAGATGTACCCCTTGTTTGGTGGTGGGATTGTCCTGTTAAACCAAAAGATCCATCAAAACCTGTTGGGCCAACAAATCCTGACATAAAAGAACCTTGTTCTTATGTAAATAATTTTAAATAATTTTATAACACTTCTAACCTTTATTTAAATAAAATTAAGTTCCCCTTCTACTTTTAATTTATAATTAAAAATTAATTATTTAAAGAAAAGATTAATTACCTAAATATTAGGATAATAAATTATCTAAAAAATATTATTTTCTGTCCAAAAATATTTATTTTATAAAATAAATACCTCTCTCTCTCAATTAAAGGTTCTCGATGTAACAAATCCAGAAACTCGGGAATGGTGGTATAAACAATTAGAAGCTATGAAAGCGGTTTTAGATATAAAGTTATTTTTTTATTTAAATAAAAATAATTTTAGGAAGGAATTTGTACTTTTAAATTTGATGCTGGTAAATAATTAAATGAAATTATTTAAAATTATTATTTTGTAGGAGAAGCTAATTGGTTACCACATAATTATGTTCTTTATGATGGAGCTCATCCAAATAGTTTTTATTTTCTAAAAAATTTTATTTAAATTTAAAAAGGTTATGGTAAGCATTATGCACATTTTGCTTCTCGTTTTGGTTCTGCAGTTGAAAATCGTTATGGAAGTGGTACCCAACAAACTAATTTCTTTACTAGAACTATTGACCGTAATTCTCTTTGGTAAATTTAAAATAAATTTTTTAAATTTAATTTTTTAATTAAAAGGGATAAAGATGGGGGGTTGTCTACATTAATTCCTTGGTTTGTTTTCTAAATATTTTTAGAAAAATTTTTATTTTTAAGGGCATTACAATCATCCCTTCATGGTTATTATTGGAATTTGCCAGATATGATAGGCGGGAATGGACTTAATCATAATGAAAGTAATATTCGTGGAGAGCCTCCAGAAGAGGAATTATATATTAGATGGACACAAGTATTTTTTGAGGAAATTAAAAATTAATTTTTATTTTATTTTTTAAAGGCAAATACTTTACTTTTAGCAATGCAATTCTCTTATCCTCCTTGGCATTCTAAATATGGGGGAGAAGTATTTAAATATTTAATTTTAAAAAATAATTATTTTTAATTTTTAGGTACTTAATATTGTTAAAAAGTCTCTTGAAATTCGAAAGAAATGGATGCACTATTTAATTAAAAATGTTAGAAAATCTGTGGAAGAAAAAGTTCCCGTTATTCGGTAAAAAATAATTGAATTTTATTTAAATATTCATAAAAACTAATTTTTCCTTAATTTTCAAGTCCAATGTGGTGGGCAAGTGATGATAATGAAGCATTAACAATTGATGATCAATTTATGGTTGGATCTGATTTAGTTGTTGCCCCAGTAATTAAATCTGGTAAAAGAAAATAAATAATTTGTTAATTTTTAAATTTATTTTTTAGGCCAAAAAGCTCGAAATGTTTACCTTCCTGAAGGTAATTGGCGAAATGGGAATAATGTTTCGGAAGTTGTTAAAGGCCCGACAACAATTAAAGATTATCCGGTAGATTAATTAATTAATTTTTTAAAGAAAAATTAATAATATTAAAAATAATTGGAATAATCCTCAAAAGTTTTTTATTTTTTTCTAATTATTTGAAACAAATAAACCTCAAAATCTCTTATCTCTGTGTGACAGAAATAAGAAACCTGATAATAAATTCAAATTAAGCCCTTCTAACAAAAAATATTTAAATCAAATAATTTAAAATTTATTTTTTAAGTCTCCATTGGATGTTCTTCCTCATTTTTATCGCACAGATTCTGATGACTCAGGTAATGGTAGCTCTTCAATTTTTGGAAAATCTATGGGATTATTTAGTTTAATAATTTCGATAATAATTTCTTTATATTTTTTAAATTAAATTTTAATTTTATGGTAATTTTGTGGAGGGGGATATATTTTAATTAATTTTGAATTTGAATATTTTTTAATAGAATTGCCATTTAAACTTTAAAAGATTTTATCACATTTGATTTAAAAATTAATTCAAAACGGATAAAGTTATTAAATTCCAATTTTATATCAGAGAAAATAACTTTTACTAATAAATTTATTTGGCAATTTTATTTAATTATTTAAAAATAAATATTATTTTATTTTAAATTATATTTAAATTTTGCATTTAATTTTATCGGGAAAAATAAATTAAGTATATAAATTATCTACATTAATTTTCAGCGTTTTTATTTTGAATTTTATAATTGTTATTTTTCATTCAAAAAATTATTTTTATATTTATTTTTAAATTAAATTTAATTTTTAATATCATTTCTTACTTACAAATTACTAAGTCTTACGCATTTTTAGTACTAAAAATTATATTTTTATTATTTATAGAATATCCCTGAACTGAAAATAAAAAATAAAAATAACCGGCTGGACAACAAAAACTAAAAAATAAAATAATTCTCTCTCTCATTTTTTATAATAATTATTAATGCAGTCCTTGTTGTTTCACTCAAAAATCATTCAAACGTAAATTGCCAGCAGTAAATAATTCTATCAGATTCTAGCTGGAAATAAATAAATAATTCTTTGTTAAATTTGTTTTTAACAAAATTATATTACATATTACTCAATTATTATCATTCGGGTGTGTCAATCAGAGGGAATCTTAATTCCGACTTCAATCTTTTTTAAATTAAGATTTATCTTAACTCTATTATAAATTATTTTTCATTTTATTCAGATGAACAAATTTAAAATATATACAAAAGAATTACGTGTATATTATTTAAGTAATATCTTCAAAAAGACCAAAAAATAATACTAATAATAAATATATTTTTATATACTTCTTATAAGCATCTGTTCAATCATCAAAAATAAAGAAAATTGTTTTTCATCTTTTTTATAAAATATTTGTACAAGTTGAAAATAAAGAGAAGAGATTTTTGTTGAAAAAAAAAATAAAAATCCAAAAATGGATTTGGGCGGATTTTTTACTTAAAATGAACAATTAAATAAAAGCTCGTAATTTTTAGATTGTCATACATTCACTTAAAATAATTTTAAGTAAAAATATTTCTTTAAATAATTCCTTTAAATATTTTTATTACCTAACTTGAATAAAATTAAATTAAAAAAGGGATTTAAGGTTCCCATTGAATTTCTAAAATCTGGCCCTATATCAGATTACTTGTATTTAGTCAAAGAAATTATCTACATATTACCTTCCAAGCAGTATCATTAACAATAAAGAATTGACTTTTTAAAATTTAAAATGAATTTGTTTTAATTTTAATTTTCAAATTTAAAAAAAGATTTTAAAAATGTATTATTATCTATTATCAACCACAATATTTTTAATTTTAAATTTAATTTCTGCTCAAGATATTGGGCAGAATTTAAATAATAATGCCCAATTAGAACAATTTTTAAATCAACAACAAAGCCAAATATCTATTGACTTTCCTTCATCTTTAAATAATGGGCTAGTTTATAAAAATTCTAGAAAAAAAATCTCATTTAAATTAAATTTCAGAAATCTCCCTTCCCAACAACAATTAGTAATTCCCCAAACAATTAAATCAGCAGATAAAACTTCAATATTTCCTTCTTCTCAATTACCTTTTGATGGAGTTCCTCCTGGATTTGAGACAGTCTTGCCTATTGAAGTTTTACAAAAATTGAGGGAATTACACAAAAATACAAATATTCCTTTAACGGTTAATTAATTTTTAAAAATAATTTAAAATTAAATTAATTAATTAATTAGGGAGAAACTGAGAGGGAGGGGGAGGGGGCGATCATATTAAATATTTTTAATTAATTTATATCTACTAACATTTTTATTTTTGATTTTTAATATCAAAAAAAGTGTGAAATCTTTATTATTGTTACCAATAATGCCTGTTTAAAGATATTTCTGCTTATTTATCTACATTATTTAATTAAATAAATATTATTATTTTTGAAATAATTTAAAAAAAATAAAAATAATTAATTAATTTTCAAGATTTAATCTCTTCCTCTCTATTTATTTAATAATATTCTCTTTAGAAATTACTATAATTTTTTATTATAAATTCCAGAAAATAATTATTAAATAATTAATATCAAAGCTTTAACAAAAAAGAAATATGTATTATTCAAAATTTTCTTTTCAAATTTTCCCCACAAGTCCGTTCTTTAATTAATTATTTTAAGCAAAAACAATCAGAATTTGACAAAATAATGACTTCAGTTTCACCAAAATTACTTGCTAAACTTCCTTTACCGCCTGGATTTGAAGCACTTCCTTCCAACATTAAAGAGAAAATAAAAGAAATTAATGGTTTAAATCTAAATTTAATTAATTTATCTAAATTCTCTTTTTAGGTGATTCTTCAATTGATTGGAGTAAAAAACATTTAAAAGTTAAAGAATTAATTGGAACATTACCCCAACAACAACATCCACATCCTCAATTACACAATCCTATAAGAATTCCATCAACACAAATTCAACAAACAAATTCTGGAAATGTTATTCCTGAATTTTTTCCACCCAATGTTTTTATTTTAAATTTTAAAAATTTTTTTAAATAAGAGAAAGAAGAGAGAAGAGATAATTCAAATACTAAAATTATTTTCATTTAATTTCCCTTTTTTCTCCACAGCCTCCTCCCGGATTCGAAAAAGTTTTACCCCCAGAAGTATATCAACAACTTTTACAAATTCACCGTTCCCCTCAATTAACTGTCCAACAAAAAAGTCTACAAATAGATCAAATAATGCGTTCATTGCCTCAAAACATAATTGACAGTTTGCCTTTGCCGCCGGGCAATTTTTTAAATTAAATTAAAATAATTTTCTAATTATTTTCTTGCCAGGTTTTGACAAACTTCCACCAAAATATATTAAAGAAGTTAGGAAAATTTTTGGAGATAAATCTTTAAATTTTCAAGTAATTTTTAAAGAAATATTTTCTTTTAAAATAATTTCCAAGGAAAAAGACCAGAAAATTGTTCAATTTGTTCATTCATTGCCTCTCGAATTGCGAAAATTAACTCGACCGCCATTACCGCCAGCATTTGAAAAATTAAATTTTGAAGTTTTAAATTTTTAAATTAATTTTTAAATTTTAATTTTAGACAAAAGAGAAAATATCAAATTTATTTGATGATATTACTTTGGATGATAAACAACGACAAAATAATTTTTGGAAAATTGTTAATCAACTTCCAGAGGATGAAAAAGCTAAAGTTAATGAAGCATTTAAATTTCCTTTTTAAATTTTAGAAATATGTATATATTTTCTCTTTTAAATATTTTATTATTAACAATTTTTAAGGGGAAAGAGTTCTCTCAATTATTGCAAATAAAAATATTTAAACGAGAAAATATTTAAATTTTGTCTTTCATTTGTTTTTAATTAATAAAATATTTTCAAATTTATTTTTTCTTTAATTTTGAGTGATTAGAAAAAAATTTTGGGAATTTAATGATATAAAGGATATTATACAAAAAAATTTTTTAATTAGTAAAATTAGTGAGTAACCCCCTTTAGTTTAAAAACAATTTTTACCTCCTTCAAATAAAAACTGGGTAATTTAAAAATATTTTTTATTAAAAATAATCATGTGGATTGTTTTTTGTAAAAGAGAAGTAACGGAAATATTTGGCGAATTATTTAAAAATAAATACATATTTATTTATTTGTAGCACTAATTTGGCGAATATAAAGGAAAGTTTTTTTAATTAAAGGAAAAATTAAAAGGTAATTTTTTAATTCTTTGATAGTTCAATTTGTTAAAGATATTTTTGTGTGAAATAATTAAATAAAAGAGATTCAGAAATTAAATTTAGATCAGTTCCAAATAATTTTCTGATTATTCAGAAAGATTGTTTTCCAAAAGATAAAACAAACAGTAGAATATTTTTAAAGATTTTCTAGTTTTTAACAGAAAATATAAATATTTATAATATTCATTCCCAATTAATAATATGGCATCTTTATTATCCTTTTCTCTACTTTCTTTGGTTTTTACCTTTTTACTCGTCACAACACAAGCAAGGCCAGAATATCGTCAAATCTCTAATGTTAATTCATCGTAATAATATTTTTTTAATTTTTAATCAGAAAATTTAATTAAGTAATCGAGTAAAACGTTTTGGAGGTTGGGGAGGTGGTACTTATCGTTATGGACCGTGTGGCTATGGTGGTTGTTCTGGAGGCTCAGGATTTGGATATGGAGGTGGAGGATATGGAGGAGGATATGGAGGAGGAAGAGGAGGGTATGCTAGTAGAAAATAATTTTTGATAAAAATCCATTCAAGAATTTAAAATGAAAATATTTTTCTATATTAAAGTAAGGACGGTTATTCATAATTTTAAAAATTAATTGTCCCTCTTAAAAAGTGTATCTATAATTTAAAAAATTTCCAAGAATAAAATTTAATCAAAATCCAAATATTTAGTTATGGTGGACGTGGACCATGCGGTTCAGGCGAACACCACAGCGCAGAAGTATACGGCTGTGGTAGCAGATATGGAAGAAGATGAAAATAAAATATTTTAAATAATAAAGTATAAAGACAATGTTTATCTTGTTGATACTGCAAAAACTAATTTTATTTATTTTTTAAAATATTCCAAAATTCAAAAATATTTTTAAATTAAGAGGTTAATTTTTTAATAAAACTACGAGTTTTGCCAAAACTCGTAGTTTTATTAAACTACGAGTCCACTACGAGTTTTGCCGAGGCGAGTAGAACTTGGAAATTTTAAATAATTTATTTATTTAATTAATTTAAATTTTTTAATAAAAATTAATTAAAATCGATATAATATTTTATTTTCTCTAACATTTTAAATATTATTTCTTAATTTTTAAATCAATTATTGAAAAATAAAATTTACATACACTCTAAAAGGGCAAATAATGCCTACCCCCTCCTTCCCACATTAATTCTTAATTAATTGACAAACATTCATAAATTTAAATTTGGCAATTAAGTTAATAAACAATTATGAAATTTTAAAAAATAAAAATAATTTTTATTAAATTTTTAAATAATTCAGAAACTATATTAAATAGAAATAATTCTTTTTCCTCGAATAAAATTTTAAAAAATGCTAATAATTTTTAAGTTTCACGAAGTTGTTTTTATAGAATAATTAACTTGATAAATTTAGTAAAGGAAAAGTTTGTTTTGAATAAATCCCTTAAGTTTTGATTCTTCAAGTAATTTACTACTATAAAATTAATTTTAGATAAATTTTTAAAAATGGGTAGTGGCATTTGGCCACAAACCCATTCCATCCTTAAACAATTTATTTTCCTTTTTATTTGGATAATTCCGATATTTATTGCTAGAGTTATTATTAGCAATAATTCTGAAAGTATTGATAATGTTAAAGAAAATTTTCCTTCAAATTTGGAAAAAAATGTAACTTTGAAAAATGATGGGAATGATCAGGAGAAAGTTGAAATTGTTAATTTTGATAAAGATTTAAGTGAAAAATTAAAAAAAGAAATAGGTGAAGACGGGAAAGAAAAAGTAATTGAGGAAAATGGAATAACTGAAAAACATGATGAAGGAATTAAAGGTTTTCTTAAATAAATTTTAATATTCACATTGCTTGAGATAAGGGTTTGTGTGGTTGTTTAGATAAATTAAAGAATATTCTGTAGCATTTTCTTGATGAATTCGATTCAAGGATTTAACTCTAATTATTGCGCCAGGAAATTAGTTTTCCATTTACAAAAATAGGGAAACTTAAGAAAAGTAAAATTAGTATATTTAAATTAAATTAAAAATATTTAAGACATAAAAGTAAAAGAAGTAAAAGAAATTCTAAAGAAGGAAGAGCCTAATGATATGGAGAAAGAAAAAAATGAAAGCAAAAATGTTGAAGAAGTAAACAAGCAAAACCAAAATTTAGAAAACAAAACAAATCAAACAATTCCCCAATCACCAATTCAAAAAAGTGGAAAAGAAACCCTTGAAAATGATCAAGAAATCGTTTCTCATATTGAAAATTTAAATAAAAAAATGAAAGAAAATATTGAAGAATTGTCAGAGTTAATGAAGGGTAAACCAAAAAATGAAGAATTAAACAAGTATTTAGGGCAATTTGAAATGATACAGGGAGATTTACAAGAAGATGAAGAGGAGGAAGAAGATATTGAGGAAGAAAATGAAGTTGGGGAAATAAAGGAAGAAAGCACAAATGAAGATAAAAATGGAAAGGTGGATGAAAAAGAAGATTTGGATAAAAATAAATTAAATGATTCGAAACAATTGGAAGTTTTGAAAGAAAAGGAAGAAGAATTTGAAAAGAAAAAGTTGGAAAAAGAAAATGAAAAAACATTAAAACAATATCAAACAGAAAATACAAAAAATAATCAAATTGAAACACCAATAGAAAAACAGGTGGATAATGAACAGAAAATTATTGAGAAGGAAATTAAAGCTGAAAAACCAAAAGATGAAAATAAAGAAGGTTTAGAAGAAGTTACAAAACCAGAAGATGAGAAAATAAATGAAACAAAAGAAGAATTAAAGGAGATAAATGAAAAAGAAAAATTAGAGAATAAAAAGGGTAAAGAAGAATTTGAAAAAATAGATTTAAAACAAAATCAAACAGAAAATTCTGAAAATTCAAAATTTGAAGAAATTAAGAAAAGACTTGAAGAAATTGAAAAAGAAAAGAAGGAATTAGAAGAACAAATTGAAAAAATGAAGGAAAAGGAAGGAAATAAAAAAGAAGGAAAAATTGAAGAGAAAGAAGAAGAAAATAAGGGAGAGAAAGAACAAGTAAATGATGATAAAATAAATAAAAGTCCTCAAAAAATTAACAATTCTATTCCAAATTCACAAGAAAGGGATAAATTATGGAGAAAAATTTGGAAATCATTGCGTAAACAACAAAAGAAAAAATTGGTTTGGAAAGCACTAGAAAATCGTAAAAAGCAAGGAAATGTTGGGGGTAATAAAACAGAAAATTCTGGAAATCCAAAATTAGAAAATCCAAAAAAAGATGTTGAAAAAGACAATAAAGAATTGGAAAAAGAAAATATTAAATTAAAAGAAGATGAGAAAATAATCAAAAAAGAAGAAAATAAAAATGAAAAAAACAAAGAAAATCCAAAAATATTAAAAGAAGAAAAGAAGGAAAAAAAGGAAGTTTTGAAACAAAAATTGAATGAGGATGTAAAGATTATTGAAGAGAAGAAGAATGATAAAGAAGGAAAATTATTATTAAATGACAATAATATAGGAAAAGATAATCTTACGATGAAGGAAAAAGATAAACAGGAAAATGATAAAATTAAAATGGCAAATAAAGAAGTAAAAACAAAGGAAACAAAAAAAGAAGAAACAAAACAAAAAGAAGCTGCAAATGATGTGAAAAAAGAAAAATTGAAAGAAGATGATAAAAATACAAAAACAGAAAAAGCAATTACTGACAAAAAAGAATTAAATAATGAAAGCAAAACAAAAAAGGAAGAATTAAATGGAAAAGAAAATGGAAAAGAAAAAAATAATTTGAAAGAAAAATTGGTAAATAAAGGTAAAAAGGAAGAAAAAGAAGCAACAAAAGATGGCCAAAAATTATTAGATAAAACAGTGAAGACAACAACAAAAGTTTTGGATAAAGAAGTTGAAAAGAAGAAAATTGAAGAACAAAAACTAATGAAGAAAGAAGAAGAAAAGAAGGGTAAAAAGAAAAGTTAAAAATTAAAAATATATTTAATAACATTTTTTAAATAAATTTCAGAAATAACCACCAACACCAACAACAACAACAAATTACCAAAACAAAACAAGAAAGGAAAGAAACAAACAAAACATAGCAGTAGTGATGAAGATGACGATGATTCTGAAGAACATATTCCTTATAAACAAGCATTAGCTGATTTTTGATGAGAGAGAGAGTGGGAGAAGGAGAGAATTTTTTATTATTTTTTTGTAGAAATGTACATAAATTAGCTTTGTAAACTAAAAAAACATTTTTTCCTTTTTTGGAAATTTTACAATTTTTATTTAAACATTAAAGCTTTAATAGAAACTCGTGATTATTTAAAAAAATATTTTTAGGGAAGGATTTTTCAGAAATATTTTTGTGAACGAGAATATTTTTGTAATTCTCAAGTTTATAATTTTAAAATGTAAACTCTATTAAAGCTTTATTTATTTTTATTTTATTACAATTTTTTATGAAATTTAAATTTGTACTATATTTTATTTTTATTTATTAACATGTATTTGTTAGTTTAAAAATTTTTAAATTACATTTTAACTGCTATTTTTTAATTAGGATTGTTGGGAAGTAAGGGAATTTTTAAGGAAATAGAATTTTAAGGGAATACAATAAAGTTAAATATGCAATTAAAAGTGAATTTATTTATTTTTTGTAGAAGAAAATATTTTTATTTTTTCGAGAATTTTCCCGTTCTTTAAACAACAATTGTTATTTTTTAAACATATGTTGAATTGATTTTATAAAGTTATAGAAGTTCTTTAAAATATTTATTTAAAATATTTAAACTTTTTCTTTTAAAAAATTAATTTTTAAATTAAATGAAACCAAAATTTTGTGCTATATGTAAACAACAAATTGGGGCTATTGAAGACAAAGTTTTGGTAGAAAAACATACTCGTGAGTTTTTATTTAAAATTAATTGTGAATTAAAATGACTTTTGGGGAAGTTTTGGTGGGAAAGGTTCGCGGGGAAGGGGCATCATTATTGAAGAAGGATATACTATTAAATTTGTCTAAACTTTAAAAAAACTATTTATTTTTTAAAGTCCATAAACGTTGTTTTAATTGTGCAATCTGTGATACTTCTTTAATGGCTGGAAATTGTTCAATTGATGATACAATATTTCAATATTTTGGGCCTTTGTGGTTCTGTCCTGCTCATAAAATGCTTGGTTCTGGTGAAAAATTGAAACTTTTAAAAGCAAAATATGGCGATCCTGGACAGAAATAAATTTTAGAATTTTGTTTATTTAAATACAAAAATATATTTTAAAATAATTATATGTTTAAATTTAAAATAATTTTTAAAATTTTAATATTTTTAATTATAATAAATTCTGGAGAATAAAGTTTATCAATAAAAAAAGATTAAAAATACAACTTCAAAAAACATGCATAGCATGTAAAAATAATTTTGTTTAAAAAATAATTTAAAAAAACATGTGGATATATAATATCCAAAAAATCAAGAAGATTCACAATTTTGTTTGTAGAGGTTATAATAATTGGAGTATGTGTGGTAAAAAAATAATGAATGAGAGGTAGTTAAATACAAATGGGACAAAAGTTTAATAAATCCAAAAAAAGCCCTCACACTCTTCCAACTCATTAAATACATCTTTTTGCCGACTTTTAATTTTGAACATCTTCGGCAAAATTTCCTTTTCCTTTAGTTAATTCAACACTTTCTTCAGATTCATAGCTGCTTTCATCTGAATGATTTGCTTGTCCCGGCGATTTTTTCTCCAACTTTTTTCCTAAAAATTTTATTAAATAAATATTTACCCAAATTTAATAATTAATTTACCAGATTTTGTTTTATGTTTCTTTCCTTCTCCATTTTTTTGAGATGCAGGTTTTTGCACAACATCTTTGTTTATGTTACTTTGATTTTCAACTTTCTCCTTTTTATCAGTAACAACTAAATAATTATTAAAAGAAATTTTTATTTAATAACCCCTAAATTTTCAAAAATTTCTCTCACCTTTCTTAGTAAAATCTTCTTCTAATTTATGTTTCGTTTCATCGTGTTTAATTGTTTTGTCAACAATCTTTTCGTTTACTTTAAGCTTTTCATCCTCCTTTTCTGGTTTTTTCAACTTACCTTTTTCCTCTATTATTTCACTGTCTTTTGTTTTGACTTTTTCAGTTTCCTTCTTGTTTTTCTTATCTTTTTCATTGTTTTTACTATTTTCGTCTGTTTTAGCTGTTCCTTTTTGTTTTTCGCCTACTTTCAATACTTTTTTATCCTCACCAGATAATTTAACTTGGTCGGTTAATTTTTGTGAATCTGCAGGTGATGATTTCTCAATTTTGTTTTTAGTTAATTTTTGTTGTTTTTCATCTTCATTTTTGACTTTACTCTCCATTTTACTTTCTTCTGGTTTTGATTTTTCAATTACTTGGCCATTTCCTTTAGATTTTTTTAAATCTTTCCCCAACTCATTTCCATTAGCTTTTTCTTTTTCAACATTTCCTTCTTTTAATTCTTTTTCTTGATTTTTTGGTTTTTCAACGTCATTTTCTTTAGTTTTATCATTTTGTCCACTACTAAAGAAGGATTGCCAAAATTGCTGCCAAAGTGATATTTCCTGAGAATTTTCTTCTTTCCTTTCAGTCTCTCCGGTATTCTTTGTTTCTGTTTTTAACTCACTCACAATTGGTGATTCTTCTTCACCTGCTGGATCAATTTGAGTAATATCCTTCACTTTTTCAGTTGTTTTTGATTCAACAACTTTCTTTTCCAAATTTAATTTTTCTTTATTTAAAGCCTCCAGTTCCTTTTTCTTTTCAACAATTTTAGTTTCAATGCTTTCATTACCCTGCCCATCCATTTTGGGTACTTTCTTACCTTCTCCTTCAATTTCCTCCTTTAATTCCTCAACATGGCTACCTTCAACTCCAGAAAACAAACTTTCACTTCCTTCTTTTGGTTGACTAGTTTTTGCACTTTTATCATTAAGATCACTTCCAATTACTCCGGGTTTACCAGGAATGACAGGAGCATTGTCTTTAACTACAAAAGCTTCTCCACTAGGAATTAACAAAATAAAATGTCCAAGCAAAGGAGGCCACAAAACAATTAAAGTTTTTAAAACACTCCGCATTTAGGGGAATTAAATGTATGTAGAAATAAATAAAATGAAGAAATCGAAGCCCTTTAAAAATTAATTTTTGAGTAAGTTGTCAATCACTATTTCACGTGTTGCCCTTTTTGATACTCCTCCCCACCTCGAGAATATGCGCGAGTAATGGATGCACTGTTAAAGGCATTTAAAGACTCATTATGAAAGGAGGGAGAGAGAGAGAGAGAGAGAGAGAGAAAATTTGGCAATTAGCCCTCGCACTTTTACATTGCCACCAACAAAAAAGGTCAATATTTTCCAACATTGCCGATAATATTGATTTATTTTAAAATGTTTTCTTAATTTAATAAAAATGTTTAAGTGAATATTGCCGTATTAATCAATTAAAGATCCGTGAATTATAAGTTAAGCAATATTTTTAAAGATTCTGGCAGGTAAATAAAGACATTTTAATAATTACTAGCTTACTGTAATTTTCTCGGAACTGGCCATGGCCAGCCGATTCGCCAGTTGAGTGCCAGCCAACTTTGATCAACTTTCTTTTTCTGGCCTAATCCAATTCAAGTGATTTTTGTATCTTTCGAAAACACTAGAAAAGCAGTATATTTTTTCCAACGGGATGAATATCTGATGAGAATTATTCGGATCGGTCAAAAATCAAGAAAGTTATGGCCATATACTGAATCGTCCTTTTCCGCACTCAACCGTCCCCAATCTCCTTTTGTGTTTTCGAGTCTCATTTTATTTCATAGGTTTTTCTATTTGTCATCCAGTCATGTGACATTATTTTATTTTTGTTCTAGAAAATCTTTATTTTTATATTTGTTCTTTTTAATTCAATATATTTTTAGCTATATTTTACATAACTATCCAATTCTCTATTCGAATATGCAGATATTCGTAAAAACGTTGACTGGAAAGACCATCACTCTTGAAGTTGAAGCCTCGGACACAATTGAAAATGTCAAGGCCAAAATTCAGGATAAGGAAGGTATCCCGCCGGACCAACAGCGTTTGGTTTGTGAATTTTTTCCATTATAATTAAAACAATTCAATTTCCAGATCTTCGCCGGTAAGCAGCTCGAGGACGGTCGCACTCTCGCGGACTACAATATCCAAAAGGAGTCTACTCTCCATTTGGTTTTGCGTCTCCGCGGTGGAATGCAAATTTTTGTGAAGACTCTTACGGGAAAGACTATTACTCTTGAAGTGGAAGCCTCGGATACGATTGAGAATGTTAAGGCTAAGATTCAGGACAAGGAGGGTATTCCGCCTGATCAGCAGCGTCTGGTTTGTTTTTTTCATTCTTTATTCTGACTTTTTTGTTAGATTTTTGCTGGAAAGCAGCTTGAAGATGGCAGAACTCTTGCGGATTATAACATTCAGAAGGAGTCTACACTCCATCTTGTTCTTCGTCTTCGCGGTGGAATGCAAATTTTCGTTAAGACGTTGACAGGCAAGACTATCACTCTTGAAGTTGAGGCATCGGATACAATTGAAAACGTCAAAGCTAAAATTCAAGACAAAGAGGGGATTCCGCCAGACCAGCAGCGTCTGGTTTGTTTGCCCTTTCTAATTCTTATCTTTCCATGTTTTTAGATCTTCGCTGGTAAACAGCTCGAAGACGGTCGTACCCTTGCAGACTACAACATTCAGAAGGAGTCTACACTCCATCTTGTTTTGCGTCTTCGTGGAGGAATGCAAATCTTTGTCAAGACTTTAACTGGAAAGACTATCACTCTTGAAGTTGAGGCATCTGACACGATTGAAAATGTCAAGGCCAAAATTCAAGACAAGGAGGGCATTCCACCAGATCAGCAGCGCTTGGTTTGGTTTTATTGTTTAACAGTTTCCTACTTTCCATTTTCAGATCTTCGCTGGCAAGCAGCTTGAGGATGGTCGCACTCTCGCTGACTACAACATCCAAAAGGAGTCCACGCTTCACTTGGTCTTGCGTCTTCGCGGAGGAGAGAACTAAGAAAATGAGATAAATAAAAGAAATTTTGTCGATGTTTCGGACATTATAATTCAATGATTTTTTGCTTATAAATTATAGATGCGATTTTTCTTTAAAAAAGCTAACTTTAAACCGTAATTTCTTTTTATCTTCTGAGAAGTTCATTTCTTTCAGACATCTAAAAAAAATCGCATCTCAACATAAATCGATACATAAATGCATAACCGATCATAAATAAAATTCATTTTCTTTTTTAAAAAGTTTATTTTTTTCTCTGTTGATGAGTTTGCATCGTATCTCCAAAGTTATCTCTCATTATTTGTTGGTTTATATGTGAAGATTCAGGTTTTGTCAAATCATGTCGTTAACACCATCTTCTAGCATCCCGGGACATCGCCGAACTTGGGACAAAACTGAATTTGAGATAAGGGCTCAAGAGCGTTTGGCAGCTGAAAAAGAAGCTTTTGATATTAAAAGAGGAGTAATTAAACCACCTAAAGGTCCTAAAGTGCAACGTGAATTGTTAAAACCTCGGGAATTTAAGGTTTTGTTTAAATAATTTATTAAAATATTTTCAAATTTAGTTGGATCTTGAATCAAAAGTTGGGAAACAAGTTGTTATAAATAAAACGACTCCTTCGGCTGAAAGTGGTGGATATTATTGCAATATCTGTGATTGTGTGGTTAAAGATTCTCTTAACTTTTTGGATCATATTAATGGGAAAAATCATCAAAGAAATTTGGGTATATTTCAAGTTTATTTTTACTTTTTTAAAAATTTAGGTTTTTCAATGCGTGTTAAGAAAAGTACAGTCGATGAAGTTCGTGAACGATTGGCATTAAAGAAGATTGAAAGTATTTTATTTTTAATTATAAATAATTAAAAAATTTTCAGAAGAATCTAAAGGTCGTGATAACGAAGAAGAAAGGCAGAATGATTTAAAAGAGGAAGAGGCGAAACTTGCTGATATGAAACGTCAACAACGAGAACGGCAAAAGGAACAAATTCGAAAAAGACTAGCTAAAGTATTTAATTACATTTTATAATTTTTATTTAAAATATTTCTTTTAGAATAATTTGGAAGAAATTTCTGCCGATCCTGAACTTTTGAGTATTATGGGAATTGGTAATTTTAGCAGTAAACAACAACAAAAGAAGAAAAAATGAAAGAGAATTGTGATTGAGGTATTGAATGGATTTTATTTTAAACTATATTATATTTTGATCTGTGAGTTCTAAAGTTTTTTCTGTATTAATTTTTTAAATTCTCTATTAAATAAAATTTCAAATAAGTGTCTGAGTTTTTCTTTATATTTATTTTTTGACTTTAGTATCTTCTATATTTTAATTTCTTAAATAAACTACTTATTAAGTTTTGTCTTCATCTATTTTCAAATGAAAATTACTCCCAAATTTGTCAATAACGAAATTTGCAAAGCAAATGAAAATGTTAGTTCGTCTGAAAGTGAATTGTCTAGCTTTGAAGATAAAATGATGGAGGATGATCCACAAATTGAGGATGATGAGCAAGAAGAGGAAGATGAATGTGACAATGAAGAGGAATGCACTATGTCCGATAATGAGATAGCTGCTTTACGAACTAGTAGGTTTTGTTAAAGTTTCGAAGTATAGGAATAATTGTGTATTGGTTGGTGTTCACTTGAGTTTTTAAATGTTGTCTTTCTGTCAGCTGTTCCGTTTAAATGGAAACAAAATTCTTTAATGTAACATAATTTTTCAGAAATCACTTCGTTCTCATTAAAAAAGTTGGCAGAATTAAAATCAAAGATTGGGTTGGAATTGTTCAATAAAATAATGTATGGAAAATCAATTAGTTCCTTTAATGAAGACAATTCAAATAAAATTCAATCAAAAAAGAGCGGCGGAACCCATGTAAATTAATTTTTATTTTTTTGTCAAAATATTTATAGAGACCTCGAGTAGAGTCATCTACTCGTCCTCCACCAAAATTTCGTTCAATTAGAGGTTTAGAAGTACGCAAGGCAAAAAATACTCATTTTGACCCTCGTTTTGCTGCTTCATCAGGAGAATTTGACCAAATAGCTTTTCACAGAGATTATTCTTTTATTGAAGATTTAAGGAAGAAAGATATTCAAGTAATTTACATTTATTAATATTTTTTTTAATTTTATTTTTGAGGAACTCCAAAATGCTTATAAACAAATAAAAAGAGAAGGGGGTAATCCTAAACAAATTGAAAGAATTAAAAGAAATTTGTTAAGATTGAGAAATCAGCAAAAGGTTTTTTTATTCTTCTAATAAATTAAAAAGTTTTTGTTTTTAGGATTATCAAGACCAAAAATTAAAAGAAGATATACTTTCTGATTTACGTCGAACAAATATTGAACGAATGAATAATGGAGAGAGGCCTATTTATTTAAATAATAGTATGTTTAGAAATTTTTAGTTTTAAATTGCTTAGGTCTTACAATTAGCGAAGTATCGACTGATATTTGAAAATAAAAATAAAATGATTTGATATTAAATTATTAATTTTAAATTTAATTTCCCGCTTTTAACCGTTCGTTCTTCAATTAATTTCCTATTTTAATTTATCTTTAATATTCCCTTTTTTACAGACGAACTAAAAGGAAAATTTATTGAACGAAAAAAACAACAAAAACATAACAACGATCAAAGAATTCAAAAAACATCAAAAACCAACAAAAATATAAATGAAGAAGAGATTGAAGAGAAAGGAAAGAATTAATTGGTAAACAATAAATGTTTGTTAAATAAATTTATATTTAAAAAATAAATTTTTTTCTTTATTTCTTATTTAAATATGTAAATTCTGGATAGAATTATTTAGATATTCTTTTTCTTTAATTTTATTCAAAAATATTTTTTATTTTCCACGTCGATTTATTGATGGTTCACATTTCTACTTATTCATCTTTTTTCCTCCCATTTAGTGAGTTGGCAAAAATTGTTTTGAAAAAGTTTTAAAAAATTATTTTTTTAAAGAATTAAACAAAAATGGGACAATTTCTTGAAAGGATTGACTCTAAAGATGAAAAAAATATTGTAAATGAATCAACAGATGTTCCAAAATGGGATTGTCTTTTATTAACTGCAAGAAATGAGAAACAACGAAATATATTTCTTCAACAACTTCAACATCTGCGTTTAAAAGAAAGAAATTTTTGTAAAGAATATGTTGTTTTGGCAGACAAACCGGAGGGGATAAGAATAGGTGAATTTAAATATATTTACTTATAAATATCTGATATTGAAAATGAGTGAGGAGGTTATTTTTGTTGGATTAGATGTGTTCTTAATAATAGGGTTTGGGCTTTCGAATCGAGCCGACGTTCGTTTCATTTTTTCGGGCCCCATTTTTATCGAACCGGGCCGTTCAGTCTTTCTCGGGCCAAAAATCGAAGCCCGATTCGATCTTTCATACCGAACCGGGCCCCCAGTTTGTTTAAGAATACTTTTCGGGCTATTCTATCGTTTCAATTTAAACGAATTTCTCTTAATTCAAAATCTAGTTTTTTCTTAATTTTAAATTCTTTTAAATATTTTATTTTTTAAAAGGTTCTGGTGGTGCAACTCTTAATGCACTTTTAATATTTGAACAACTTTTTGGAAATAATTTAAAAAATGTTTGTTTATTATTATTGCATAGTGGTGGCCTTAGGTATTAATTATAGTAATTAAAAATACAAAATTAAAATTTTCTTCAGTCAAAGAATTCCTCATGTTGCATTAACTGGAAAAGCATTTATGTTGATGCCTGACGGGAAAACTTTATTTGAACACAAATTAATTGCCTATAGGTTTAGAAAAAATAAAAATATTTTTAATTTAATTTTTTTAGAAAATTATTAAATTCTTTTTCTAATTTTGGCGGTTTTTTATTTATTACTTCAGCAGATGTTTTGGAATATTTCCCAAATGATTTTTGTATTTCTAATATTCCAAAAGAAATTTCTTTATTTTTGATAGCACATCAATCAAATTTAGATGTTGCTACACAACACGGAGTTTATGTTTTGAAAGAAAAAGGAGGTAAAAAAGGGAGGGGAAATTAATTTAAATTATTTTTTAAAAGAAGTTTATAATGTTTTGCAAAAACCAAGTATTGAACAATTAAAGAAAGTTAGTGGAGCTATTTTGGAACCAAATGAATTTAGTCCTTTTGAGACAGCATTAACTGATAGTTGCTATATTATTGGCCCGGAATTAATTGAAAATTTAATTAAAAATAGAAAAGAAAATGGTAAAAATTTTAAATAAAAGTTTGGGTGATGGAGAAAAGTCCTTTAAATGAATATTTTCTCTAAGTTTCAGACGTTCTTTGTTTTTCTGCAAATTCCCCAACTTTCGGGGTGGGTGACTACAATATTTTCGGCGAGTTTCTTTCTTATCAAGCCCAATTTTACAAATTGGGCTACAAACCCCTCTAATTCTCTCTAGTATATCCTAAAATCTTTTATTTGAACTATAAACTGTCCCTTTCTGTATATTTTTATTTAAAGGAGAAGTTATTTGTGAATTATGTTGTTATCGAGATTTTCTTTGTCCAATAGGATCTGGACCAAATGAACAAAAGAATATTCATTTTATAAATAAAAATGTTGAATTATTTAAATGGCAACAAATTCTTTGGTTAGAACAAAATAAATTTTTTAAAGAAAAAATTTATTTTCAAAGGAATATATTTAATAAAATAAATCCACAAATTATTTCTTTGGGAATTAATTCATTCTTTCATTTTGGAACTGTTGGAGAATTACTTGAACACTTTTTTGATGAAAATAGTGCTTTTAAAAAGAAATTTTTGCCTAATATTGGAGAAATGGGGAATTTGGCTAATTGTTTAATAGAAAAACCAGAAAATGTAATTAATTTAAATATATTTTAAAAAATATTTTTTGAAAAAAACTTTTCCGAAAGTTTTTAGGAAATTTAAAATAATTTTTCTCCTTCCCCGCAGCTTTTCTTTTGCCTAATTTGCATAATAGGCAATTTTATTTCCATATTCCTATTTTAAGAAAAATATTAACAAATTACAATTTTTTGTTTCTCATTTATTTTAACTGAAAATTTCGTTTAATAGAAATTGGTAGAAAATATTAATTTTGACTAAAAGTTTGTTAAAAAAATTTTTAGATTTCTCAAAAAAGTTTTCTTGAATGGTGCAAAATAAATTCCAATTGTACTATAGAAGATAATTGTATTTTAAGTGGTGTTGTTTATGAAGAACAAACTCCAATTTATATAAAGTCTGGTATGTGTATTTGTACATTTCCAATTGGTGAAGAAGAAGAGGGGAATGGAGGAAATGAAGGTTACAAAAAATAAAAAAATTTTATTTTCTTTTATTTTTTTAGAATTAAATTATGTTACGGTTATTTTTCACATAGAAGATGATTTAAAAAGAAAAACATCAAAAGAAGAAAATCTTAAATGGTTTGGACATTCTATTAAATCGTTAAAAGAAGAGGAGGATAATTCTCTTTGGAATTGTCCACTTTTCTCTTTTTACCCAACAGCTTCTAAATCTTTTTTAAAAACAATTGAAAGAATAAATTTTGGATTAAAGTTTGTAAATTTATTTTTAATTAAAAGAAATTTTATCTTTTAGTGATTCAACCCCTTTATTTTCCATTGCTCAAGTTTTAGAAAAAGCAAATGTTAACAAAATGTTAATGGAAAGAAAAAAATTATTGGAAGAAAAAATTGTGTGATTAATCAATTTTTTGTAAAAAAAATAATTTTATCTTAATGTTTTCTGTGATATTTTTTTATTTTGTAAAAAACAATAAATTTTCTCGCCTGTCATTTAAAAAGATTGTTATCTCAAATTTTATTTTATTGAATGGCTCTTTGGCCGAAATGTTGCGTTACTTTTTATATTTTAATTTTTCTAAACAAAACTAAATTTATTGAGACAAATATTTACAAATGTTTTTTATGCTTTATTGGAAAAAAGTAGCGAAAAATCCATATTTTTTTGTTTAACGTGAAAGACAATTTACTAAGGGAACATTAACTAAATTTTCAAAAGGAATTACCAAAACTTAATAACTCATTCCTTCTTTCCCCTTTGCATTGTATTATATTTAATAAATTTTTTTCAGAATTTACACCTTAATTAACGCTAATTATAATGTTGGAGCATCAATGCAACCAAAATTTGGATCAACTCTTTACGGTATATCGAGTAAATCCTTTCAATCAAAAAACCTTTTATTTAGGCACTTCATGGAGTTAAATTGGCTATATTTGACCCTTTATTTTGTGAGCAAAAAATAAAATCGGAACTTCCATTTTTGGTTGCTAGAAATGCTGTCGCTTGGTCTTATGAAGAGCAAAAGCAATTAGTTGATGAATATATTAACAAGAAGGATAGAACATCTCCAATTCCGGAAAGGTAGATTTTTAGAAAAATGTGTGAATAAAATTTTTTAGAATAATCCCTTCGGGAAGGGAAAATCTCAAGGGGTTAGTTGGATAGCAAAAATGATTTCCCCACAACCTCCTTTTTTCTGATACAAACTTAGAAAATTAAAAACTTCAATATTTAGACAACCAATCAATCTTAAAAACGAGAAAACTTCAAAAGAACGTCAAAAGCAAATAAAAGAAAATAAGAGAATCCAGACTGAAGCTAAAATACAGGCGATGATTGAAGAATTCAAAAAACTTAATTTGTGCTCTTAAAAAGTACCATGAGAAGAGGACCAATAATTTTACGAGTATTATTCTTAAATTTAGATGTATAGACATGGCCATATTTTTGATATTTTTAAAATTTCAGACATAGTTATTATGGCCTCGTCTATATACCGTGTTTATTCTAATAGACTGGCCGCCATTCTATTTTTTAATACCCCTAAAAATGGCCATTCTATTGGAGAGGCCATTCTATTAGAATAAATACGGTATCTAACATATATAATTTATCACTTTCTCACATTAGCATGTATTCAAACAATTTTTTGTCATTTTGATAAAATATTTTACTTAAAAAATGAAAGAAAAATAAAACTAGAAAGGTTTTCTGATTTTAAACTAATGTTTCAAAATATGTGAGCAGGTAGCCAACAATGGGTCGAAAATGGAAAACAATTGCATAGTGAAAGTACCACTTTTTATTTAATATGGGGTAATTTGCTGTTTCTGCAAGTTATCAATATCTGGTGTATATCCCCCTTCCTTACCAAAATTAACCCTTATAAATACCTAGCTCTGGATAGTCATTTATTTGCAAAATAAATTAAATAAATAAAACAAAAAAACTTTAAACTTTTGGACTGTTTTTAGACTTCTGATTATTATTTTCAACATTTTCTTTGTCTCCATTCAAGCACCGAGAATTTTTGTTTTGAATTGTTGTATTAACCGATAATGACCTAATTTTCTCCAAAAATCGTTCCTCTTCTCTTTCAGAGTCCTAAAAATAAAAATTGGGGGTTATTTTAATTTTCAGTTGAATAAAACAAAAAAGGAAGTTTTCCATAAAATAAATTTTTTCTTAAAACAACGATTTTTTAAATTTCTTAAAAAAGGATTAGAAGAGATATCTATTCCTTATTTAAAAAAATAAAAAAACCTCTTTTTCTTCCTCCTCCTCATCACTAGAAGATTCTTCTATATTATCTGTAACCTTCAATTCATTAATTCCTTTAACCAATTGTGCATCAACATAAACATTATTTTTTAAAATTTCCTTAAATTCTTTCTTTAATATTTTTATAAATTCTCTAAAAACCTCTTTCTCCAAACATTTATTTATTTTCAAAAAATTTTTCCATTCATCCCCTTCCGGTAATTTAAATTCTTTTAATTTTGTTGACATTAGACGAAGAGAATTAATTTGTTGTTCTTCAGTATCTAATTGAATAGCTATAGCCCTTGAAAGACACATACAACGATCAGAACAAAATTTGTTTGGTTCGGCTTCGAGTGGTAAAAACTTTAAGGAAATTAATTATGAATTCTATTTAAAGAAAATTTAAAAGAAAAAATCTAAAAAAAATTATAAAAAAATTTTTTTTTAATTTTCATTCAATTATTTCCCCAAAATAATTTAAATCTTTTTTTTCCAAAATATCATTTTAAAAAGAACCTCTCTTCTCCCTTCCCGTTCCATCCAAACAAATTTCCGTCTAAAATCAATAGTTAATATATTCTCGCAAATAGGGTAACCACATATTTTCCCCAAAAAACGTTCTTCAATTACTTCTGCCCACGAATGTAAATCCAACACTTGCAACTTTAATATTTTTTTAAAAATTATTTAAAAAAATTATTTACATAATTAAACATTTCCTTTTCATTAACTGGTTCAATAAGTGCACATATTGCTTCGTAAACAGTCCTTTTCCTTTTCTCAGCAAGTTTAATATTTTCTCGTTGTTCTTCTATTTGTTTTAATAATTTAGTTGAAGTTATTTTTATTGGTTTGGTTGAAGATTCTTGTTGTTTATTGTTCATTTTCTTTATAAAAATCTCGAATAATTAAAAAAAATTTAGAAAATCGAAAAAATCTAAAAATAAAAAAAGTTGCCAAATAAAATGACAAATCGTCCCAACGGAAAATTTTAAATTTTTGATAAAAATTGATAACACGTAAATTAGTATTCTTCGAGAAAATTATTTTAAAGACAAATTTAACTACCTTAAAGAACTTCTGTAAAACTAGAGATACTTGTGAGAAGTGAAAGACATTCTATTCAAAACTTTTTGAAAAATCATTTCTTATGCTGGTTTTGCACGGTTATTTTGATGAATGTTCTTTGTTTGTTAATTAATGTTTATTTTCATTTTAAGCTAAATACCCTCTTGTTGTAAATAAAAGCTTTTAGATTTCATGAAGAATACCATGGTAACGATACTAATTTAAATAGAGAATGGAATTGGGGGATTAAAAAATTACCCCAAATATGTGGAAGTAAACAAATACACTTTTAATTAACACAAACAGTTAACCCCTTTTAGTTATTTTTCATTGAAATTAAAATAAATTTCTTCAACTACATAAATAAAAAATAAAAAAAACTTTCCAACGTACCACACAGCGTTGTCAAGAATCGGAAGAGAGGATGGGATTTCACCTCTCTTGTTAATTTAAAAGGCCAGTCTAAAAGGTTGCACATACCTAATATTTTTACTCTTGCGAGACTAGACTGTTAGGAGAGAATAAAAATTCTTTGTAGTCAGTCAATGGGGATCGTCAGTTGTTCTTCTTCCTCTTCTCAAATTTTCATTTTCTCCCTGTCGCGCTTTTTTCTATCCTCATCAAAAATGAATGAATTTTACTAAAAATTTATAATCCTCTTGTACATTTTGTAGAGAAAAATATCAGCAACTTGTTATTCTCACTTATTATTAACCCCATCATTCTAAAAGTTTTCAATTTTTTCACTTTTATTTATTCTCCATAAATTCTTTTTACGTTGATCATGAATTTTGTTACGAATTTGTAACGATATTCAAAACAAATTGTATTAAATCCCAGTTTCAGAAAGTTTGCATTTTGATTTTATTTTCCTACTTTTGATAGTTTTTATTTTTTGTTTCATGAGCAGACGTGGTTGCTTACCCCTTCAATCTTTTTAAAATAAGTGAATACGTTGATATGCAAACTTTGTTTAAACAATTACATATATTTTTTCTTATTTCTCCTTCATTTATTCCTCAATTTTATACATAAATATTTTTAGACAATTAAAACGTTTATTTCCTTCAAACAAAGCAACCATGACTGTTCCTCCCGATGTTGTCGAGAAGATTGAAGCTGGATACAAAAAGTTGCAGGTAATGTAAGAGCATTTGAGCTCAGATTCTTTTTCAATTTTTAGGAGGCGCCGGAGTGCAAGTCTCTTCTCAAGAAGTACTTCACTAAAGAAGTTATGGACCAATGTAAAGGGCTCAAAACTAAACTTGGTGCGAACTTGCTTGATGTGATCCAGTCTGGGGTTGCGAATCTTGATAGCGGTGTTGGTGTTTATGCGCCTGATGCTGAGTCCTATACTCTCTTCAAACCGCTTTTTGACCCGATTATTCAAGTTGCTCTAAAAGTTTTCGAGACATTTTACTTTTTTTTCAGGACTACCACAATGGATTTGGACCTAACCAGAAGCAGCCTCAAACTGATTTGGGTGAAGGAAAGACTCAGCTTTTGCCTGATCTGGATCCTGAGGGTAAATTCATCAACTCGACGCGTGTTCGTTGTGGCCGTTCTCTTCAAGTTTTTGTTAAAGTATTTGAAAACTTATTTTTCTTTTGCAGGGATATCCATTCAATCCATGCTTAACCAAGGAAAACTATACAGAAATGCAGGACAAGGTTAAGGGTGTCTTTGACCAGCTTAAGTCTGGTGAGTTTCTTCAATTTATTTTTTCATTTATATTTAATATTCAGATCCCGAGCTTGGTGGGACCTATTATCCTTTGGAGGGGATGACCAAAGAAGTTCAAACCCAGTTGATCAAGGATCATTTCCTGTTCAAAGAAGGAGATCGCTTTTTGCAAGCCGCGAATGCTTGTCGTTACTGGCCAACGGGACGTGGTATTTACCATAATGACAAGAAGGCTAATCTAACAAAATTTTTATTTAATTTTACTTAAATTTTTTAGACTTTCCTTGTTTGGGTGAATGAGGAGGATCATCTCCGAATTATTTCTATGCAAAATGGAGGCAATGTTGGGCAAGTGCTTGAGCGATTGATCAAAGGAGTTAAGGCGATTGAGACAAAAGTCCCGTTCTCTCGTGATGATCGTCTTGGGTGGCTTACTTTTTGCCCTTCTAACTTGGTTTGCTTTGAATCTGCTGTAGCATTTTGATTTGCCTTTAAGGGAACAACTGTTCGTGCCTCCGTACATATCAAATTGCCGAAGATTAGCGCTAAACCAGATTTCAAAAAGTTTTAAATTTTCAAGAGAAATATTTGAACTGTTTTTTAAGGATCTGTGATGAGATGAAGTTGCAAATTCGGGGTATTCACGGTGAGCATTCGGAGACTGAGGGTGGCGTCTACGACATCTCTAACAAAGCTCGCCTTGGGCTTACCGAATTTGAGGGTAAATTAATTTATAAAATGATTATAGTTTATCTGAAATATAATCAAAATATGTTTACTTTCTTAAAATTTTAAAGAATTTATTTTTTCATTTTCAGCTGTCAAGCAGATGTACGACGGTGTGAAGAAGTTGATTGAACTTGAGAAAGCTGCCTAAATGTGAGGGTGATTATAGGAAGAAAATTAATTTTATAGGGGACAAAATTTTTAAATAAAAATGGATACTTAAAATTATAGAAAAGATACTCTTTTGAATATTATTTTGGATATTATTTGTGTTTTTGTCGGTATTTGCGAGTAAATTGTATAATTAAATTTTAAAAATTTTATTGAATAACTTATCCTTTTTTGAATTTTGAACTTTCCAAAAGGCAAAATAGAATTTGTGAAATTTAAATAAAATTCTACCATTTCTGTGCCCTTTTATTTTTAACATTAAAAATAAATTTATTTAGGCGTTGATTCACTCAAATTTTAGCATTTTACATTGACATTTTCTTAAATACAAATATTAATTCCCTCCCATATTTTGTCTTTCTTATTCACAACATTTATTATTTTAAATTTCTTTCAATTTAAGGTTTAGTTAAAATTTATTTGAGAAGTTTGATAAAAAATTAATTTTAATTTTTAGTTAATATTAATTTTCTTTAATTTATTTTAAGAAAATGTCGTCACAATCAAATATTTTAAATCCACTTTCTGCTGCTCGTCGTAAAAAATTTAAATGTTCATTTTTCTGCTTTAGAACATCTGTTGAAGTATTTTAAAATTAATTAAAAATTTTACAAAAATAAATTTTTAATTAAAAGGATGCAACATTCTTTATATCCGTTTTTTGTATTTTATCTTCAATTTTAATTTTTGTTCTCCATTCAAAATCGAGTCAATTTTTAAATGATGAAATGTTTACAGATAAAGTATTCATTACAACAACATTTTTTGTAATTATAAATGTTTTTGTAATTATTGCTTTGTTTGCAAGAATTGCTGCTTTCCTTTGGCCTTTTATTATTATTCAAGTAAAAAAAAGAAATTTAAATTTCAAAAAAATTTTTGGAAGAAAATTAGGTGTATAGGTATACCTTTACAGAGGATAAAATATAATAAAATTATGCCCCACTAAATAATATACCCTATTTAAATTAATTTGTTTGGGTTAAATTAAAAATTTAAATTCTGTTTTAGAACATTAAAAAACTATTAGTGTTTTTAGGCAATTGGAATACTTATTAACAGCAATTTTCTTTTTATTATGTCAATGACTGTTTTCGAAACATTTTTGAATACTTTAAAGGGATATTCTTGTAAATATTTATTTTTATTTCTAAATTAATTTAAATTATTTTCAGTTAAAATTTCAATAGATCAACAATATCGATTTGAAAAATTAAATGGATTCGTAGTTTTGGGGCTAATATTTTTATTTCAACTGAAGATTTTTTCGATTATTTGGGGTTCCTACAATGCAATAAAATTTGAGCAAATAACAAAAAAATTGGCTGAAGAATTAGAGAATATTAAAATTGAGGAGAATAACAAGAAAATATCTACTTTAAATACATCCAAAATAGTTAATGATGAAAAATTTATTATGCCTTGAAAAATTAGAATGAGGAAAATAATTTTAAATTAACCAAATCTAAATTTTTAAATACAAATAATCCAAAAATATTAAAATTTTTATTGAATTTGTAATATTAAAAGCTCTAATAATAATTATTCAAATAAAAATGTCGCTACTTTATAAATACTTTAATATATGAGGAAACCATAAGGATGTAAGCTTAAAAATTTTTTTATTAAAAGCAATCTTGCACTTTAAATTATACAAACAAATTTCACTGAAATAGATTGCCGTTATTATCCGTTATTCTAATAAAATCATAAAAACAAAAATTTATTTTAAAATAAAATTTTCTACAAATTTAGGTATTCTAAAAAATTAAAGTGGCATGAAAGAATAATATAAAATGCGGCACAGATCCAAAGACTGACTAGATCGAGGATCAATTAAAAAAATTTATTCCCAATAATCAGTTCGAGTTTTGGTATAATATTGAAGTAATAATTTCAGTTAAAGCAGGATTTATTAGAAAAATAGAAAAACTTATGTAGAAATTTCATCTTTTTTCAAATTCTCGAACTGATTTTAAATATTAATCTTTAAACAAATTATAGTATGTACTCTTCCGTAAACTTAAAGCATTAAATTTTTAATCATTATTATTTGCATTTCCCAATAATTGCCTTTTAACAAGTTTATTATAAAGACCTTCAGGTTGTTCCATTAATTCAGAATGAGAACCCATCTAAAAAATATAAAACAAAATTAAATTCACTTTTTCTATCACCAACTAACCTGAACAATATTTCCTTCATCCAAAACAATAATTCTATCAGCTCTTTCAACAGTAGAGAGGCGATGAGCAATTAAAATAACTGTTCTACCTTTTTTACATAACATTATAGATTCTTGAATAACATGTTCACTTTCAGAATCTAAAGCTGAAGTTGCTTCATCCAAAATTAAAACAACAGGGTTTCGAACAAGCGCCCTAGCAATTGCTATTCTTTGTTTTTGACCACCTTTATAATTTTTAAATTCTTCAAAGTTTTCAAAAAAATATTTTTACCACTCATTTGAACACCATTTTCTCCACATTTTGTTTCATATCCAAATTCACTATTAATTACAAAATTATGAATATTAGCTAATTTTGCAGCCTTCATCACATCATCTAATGTATATTCATTTTCTTCACATCCATATAAAATATTTTCACGAACAGAACAAGCATAAAGAGTTGGCTCTTGAGAAACTAGCGAAACCTAAAACAAAAACTTTTTAAATTAAAAAAAGTTATCCTTACAATTTTATGAAAATATCTATGTTCATATTGTTCGATTGGATAATCATCTAAAAGAATTTGACCAAGAAGTGGTTCATAAAAATGTTCCAGTAGAGCGATTATACTTGATTTACCAGCACCGCTTGGTCCTACCAAAGCAACAACTTCACCGGGAAGAATTGAAAAAGAAAGATCCTTAAATAATCAAGTTAACAACGAGATAACAAAAGATTTTCAAATAGAAATAACCTTTAAAACGTGAGTATTTGGTCGTGTAGGATATGAGAAACCGACTTGACAAAATTCAATTTTTCCAAGAACCTTAAATTCTTTTTAACAAAAACTTTAAAAAACAAAAAAACCTTTTCTGGCATTAATTCTCCTTTGTCTAATTTTATTTTTGGTTCTCTTTTTATATATTCAAAAACTTTACGCGAAGCTCCAACACATTCCATTAAACTAGTCCCAACACTGTTCAACATATAAAAATTCTCTCCAAGTTGTAATTGATATAACATAAATGCAAGCCTAGAAATTAAAATACAAAATTAAAAATTATTTGAGGAAAAGCAGGAAGCAATTTACAAAGGAAGTATTTAAAAAGAAAAAAAATTAGTTAAAGCTAAATTCAAAATACATTTGATCAGCAGTCATTCGTCCAGAAAGAACCAAATGCCCGCCATAAGAGAGAATAGCTACAAGAATACAATTATTTGCAAATTCATTAACCCATTGGAATCCAGCCAATGCCATAGATTTTTTCTAAAATTTATTTCTGCTAAAAGGAAATTAAAATTTAAACCTTATTAATTTCAAGCGTTCGAAATAAGTGCCATCCAAAACGATCTTTCTCTTTTTGTTCAGAAGCAAATGCACGGATATTTCGCATGCAGCCAATAACCTCTTCAGCAACACGATTTGCATCAGATTTTGTTTTTTGTGTTTTTTCACTTAAACTCTAAAAGGAAATAACTAAATAAATTAAAGAAATGCCAGTAATCAGAAAAACTTTGTTTTACTTTTTTGTTTTAAGAAAAGGATTGTTTAATTATTTAATTAAAACTAACATCATAATAAGAACTGTAAAGTTTTGTAAAAAATGTGATTGGAGGAATGACAATAACAGTTAAAAGAGTTAAACGCCAACTCATTCCCATCATAAAAACAACTGATCCAATAACCATCAAACCATTCCTTAGCAAAATATTCACATTTGTAGATATTGTTGCTGACATTGTCTTTAAAATTAAATTGAAAGAAAAAAAATATTTAAAGATTAAATTTACCTCACAATCTGAAATTAAACGAGAAAGTATTTCGCCTGTCTGTGCTTGATCAAAAAAAGCAATTTCTTGAGAAATAATTGAACTAAATAAATCTCTTCTCATTAAAAGATTAATTTGTGCAGTAGTGTAATTAAGAGTCCCAGCACGAAGACCACCAAAAAGGGTTACAATCTAAAAATTAAATTTAATGAAGAAACAAATAAAAAGTAAAAAATATACCAAAAGAAGCAAAGACATAAATAAAACAGATTCGAAAAATTGATGAACATCCCTTGTATGAACAATACCCGAAATAACTTGAGCAGTGTAAAGAGGTACAAAAACCCTAGCTGAAAAAAGTATTTTTGAAAAAAAATCGAAAAAGAAGTTCATACCAGAGGCATAAATAACCAAAAATAGAAATCCAACAAGTAGCCAATTCCAAACATATAAACAATAACTAAGCAAGTAACGAATATGTTCCCAGGTAGAAACACGAAGAGGTAAAAGGTTAGAGCTTTGTTGATGCCCATTTAAAGAAGAAAAATTTGAGGAAGTACCACCATTATTTATATTTAAATTATCAGAATTATTGAGCAATGGATGATAAGGCGAAGTTGGATCCAAATTTGAATAACGAGAAAGACTGAAAAAAAATTAAATTTAAATTAAAAGGACTGTAAAATTTAAAATATTTACCAAAGTTTCCGAAACAAACAAAATTCGTATAAAGCATGGACACAAATAAATGAAACAATATTCCAAATAATACTTATCCAAACACCAAGAAAATGCAATTGCTTTTCAAACTCAGAAAAAGCAAGTAATTTGATGAGAGAAAATGAAAAGTTGCAGATTTGGAGTCCAATTAGAAAAAAATTTAAAAATTTTGGAAATATTTCTTCTGAATTGTCTCTCTGAAGAGTAGGAGAGCGAAAGTATATAACCGGAACAAAAAATAGAAGAAGAGATCTAAGCAGGAGTAAAGGTAAAAAATCGAATGGCGAAGAGATGAAAGAATATCCATCTAAATAATTTAAGGGAAAATTTTGTAATGGATATGTACATTAATTTAAAATTAGAAATTAAAATACCTACCTTTTAACGATATATAGTCCCATATTCGAGATATATTTAGATTAGAGAAAGGGCGATGATCATCATAAAATCCAAGTGATAAAACTGTCACGGATAAATCAAAAATAAACAAAGAAAAGCAAAGTAAAACAACACACAGAAGTCGGCTGCAGAAAGGAGTTAAAATTAGAAAAGTTGGCATTACATTTGTTAAGCAAATCTGCAATGAATATGTCTAAATTTTTGTAAAAATGCGTTAAAAAGTAAACGAATGAAACGAGGGTTGTTCTTAACGTTGGCGACTAAGTGACGCGAGGTTAAAGACCTCGCGATTACATGATCCTCAACTAACAAAACCCGCAATTGTTATATCCGCAATTGTCGCATCCGCAATTGTCGTACACCAACTTTAACGGGTACGGCCCACTATGGCGCGGGACACTATGGCGCTTGCGCCATAGTGTCCGTGTCACAACTTTAACAACACACCCTATCTAGTCGCAAGAATCGCAGCTACACAACCCATTCATTCGTAAAGAATGCTTATGTGTTGAATCCGCAAGAGGCGCATGTCGCAAATTGCACAGTAGGGTTCTGACTTTGCGAAGGGCCGTCCTTTATTGATGTAACAATAAATATTTAAGTGGTTCCAATAGATTAGGTAACTAGTTTATGTAGGCACGAACGACATTACTTTTGTTTGACTATTTTAAATTAAAGTTTTATAGTTTGATTATCAAAAAGATTACTACTGAATCATATGAAATCTCTGTCTATGTCTAAGAAGCGAAAGCTCTCTTCTTCTAGTGATAGTTCTGATGACGATGACATTCCAGTCAAGGATACGAAGACCATTTTGAAACCACCAGCCAAGAAGCCTGTAAAGGTTATTCTCTTTATTAGTTTTTTATCTTAATTTATAGAATAAGGGTTCATCTTCTGAGGATAGCTCTCATGATATTTCGGCTTCCAAAAAATCCACGGCCAAGGTTACTGCGGTTACTGCAAAGAATGTTGGAAACAAATTGTCTGGGACTAACAAAAGGAATCATCAACCCTCTTCTTCTGAAGATAGTTCTGATGACGATATTCCAGTAAAGAATACGAAGACCGTTTTAAAACCACCAACCAAGAAGCCGTTAAAGGTTTCATCCATTATCTTGTTTTTTTTATTTTAATTTATAGAATAAGGGTTCATCTTCCGAGGATAGCTCTGATGATGTTTTGGTATCTAATAAATCCATGGCTTCAAAAACGGTTGGAAACAATTTGTCTGGGACTAACATTAAGAATCGAAAATCCTCTTCTTCTGAAGATAGTTCTGATGATGAGGATATTCCAGTCAAGGATACGAAGACTATTATGAAGGCACAAGCCAAAACTCTTTCGTTAAAGGTTTTTAACTTTGCTTTTTATGTCTTATTGTAATTTATAGAATAATGATTCATCTTCCGAGGAAAGTTCTGATAATGTTTTGGCGTCTAAAAATTCTGCTGCCAATGGTACTTTAAAGTCTATTGGGAACAATTTGCCTGCGACTAACATTAAGAATCGAGAACCCTCTTCTTCTGAAGGCAGTTCTGATGATGAGGATATTCCAGTCAAGGATACGAATACCATTTTAAAACCACCAACCAAGAAGCTTTTAAAGGTTTATCTATATTTAGTTTTTTATTTTAATTTATAGAATAAGGATTCATCCTCGGAGGACAGCTCTGCTGATATTTTGGCTCCTAAAAAATCCACAGCAAAAATTACTGCGGATACTTCAAAGACTGTTGGAAGCCATTTGTCTGGGACTAACATCAAGAAACGAAAACCCTCTTCTTCTGAAGATAGTTCTGATGACGATATCCCAGTAAAGGATACGAAGACTATTTTAAAACCACCAACCAAAAAGCCGTTAAAGGTTTAATTCATTATCTTGTTTTTTTATTTTAATTTAATAAGGGTTCATCTTCCGAGGATAGCTCTGATGATGTTCCGGCGTCTAAAAATTCCATGGCCAAGGTTATTACAAAAACGGTTGGAAACAATTTGCCTGCGACTAACATTAGGAATCGAAAATCCTCTTCCGAAGACAGTTCTGATGATGAGGATATTCCAGTCAAGGATACGAAGACTATTATGAAGCCACAAACCAAAACTCTTTCTTCTAAGGTTTCATTCCTTTGATTTTTTTGTTTTATTGTAATTTATAGAATAAGGGTTCATCCTCCGAGGACAGCTCTGATGATGTTTTGGTGTCTAAAAAATCTGCTGCCAATGTTACTTCAAAGTCTATTGGGAACAATTTGCTTACGACTAACATTAAGAATCGAGAACCCTCTTCTTCTGAAGGCAGTTCTGATGATGAGGATATTCCAGTCAAGGATACGAAGGCCATTTTAAAAACACCAACCAAGAAGCTTTTAAAGGTTTATCTATATTTAGTTTTTTTATTTTAATTTATAGAATAAGGATTCATCCTCGGAGGACAGCTCTGCTGATATTTTGGCTCCTAAAAAATCCATGGCCAAAATTACTGCGGATATTTTAAAGACTGTTGGAAGCAAGTTGTCTGGGACTAACATTAAGAATCGAAAATCCTCTTCTTCTGAAAATAGTTCTGATGACGATATTCCAGTAAAGGATACGAAGACTATTTTAAAACCACCAACCAAAAAGCCGTTAAAGGTTTAATTCATTATCTTGTTTTTTTTATTTTAATTTAAGAATAAGGGTTCATGTTCCGAGGATAGCTCTGATGATGTTCCGGCGTCTAAAAATTCCATGGCCAAGGTTATTTCAAAAACGGTTGGAAACAATTTGCCTGCGACTATCATCAGGAATCGAAAATCCTCTTCCGAGGACAGTTCTGATGATGAGGATATTCCAGTCAAGGATACGAAGACTATTATGAAGCCACAAACCAAAACTCTTTCTTCTAAGGTTTCATTCCTTTGATTTTTTTGTTTTATTGTAATTTATAGAATAAGGGCTCATCCTCCGAGGACAGCTCTGATGATGTTTTGGTGTCTAAAAAATCTGCTGCCAATGTTACTTCAAAGTCTATTGGGAACAATTTGCTTACGACTAACATTAAGAATCGAGAACCCTCTTCTTCTGAAGGCAGTTCTGATGATGAGGATATTCCAGTCAAGGATACGAAGGCCATTTTAAAACCACCATCCAAGAAGCTTTTAAAGGTTTATCTATATTTAGTTTTTTATTTTAATTTATAGAATAAGGGTTCATCTTCTGAGGGTAGCTCTGATGATATTTCGGCTTCCAAAAAATCCACGGCCAAGGTTACTGCAAAGAATGTTGGAAACAAATTGTCTGGGACTAACAAAAGGAATCATCAACCCTCTTCTTCTGAAGATAGTTCTGATGACGATATTCCAGTAAAGGATACGAAGACCGTTTTAAAACCACCAACTAAGAAGCCGTTAAAGGTTTCATCCATTATCTTGTTTTTTTATTTTAATTTAAGAATAAGGGTTCATCTTCCGAGGATAGCTCTGATGATGTTCCGGCGTTTAAAAATTCCATGGCTTCAAAAACGGTTGGAAACAATTTGTCTGGGACTAACATTAAGAATCGAAAATCCTCTTCTTCTGAAGATAGTTCTGATGATGAGGATATTCCAGTCAAGGATACGAAGACTATTATGAAGGCACAAGCCAAGACTCTTTCGTTAAAGGTTTTATAACTTTGCTTTTTATGTCTTATTATAATTTATAGAATAATGATTCATCTTTCGAGGAAAGTTCTGGTGAAGTTTTAGCTTCTAAAAATACTATGTCAAATGGTACTTCAAAGTCTGCTGTGAACAATTCGTCTAGAACTACGAATTCCTCTTTTACTTCAAATTCTTGGGGTGCTAAAGCTGCAAAAGATTTCAAAAATTTGAGCGGTAAGAATTTTCGACATGAGAAGACTAAAAAGAAACGTGGAAGCTATTCTGGTGGTAAGATCGACACTTTGATTAATTCTATTAAATTTGATGATTGAGTGAGCATTTTGGTTGTTTTTGTTAATATATATCTACTGTTGTTTTTTAAATATATATTTTAGAATAATAAATGTTACTATATTCTCATAAATACCTTAATTGTTTTTTTCAATATTTATTTTTATTTCTGAACTGTGTATTTTTTTTAATTTTTTAGCTTATTTTTCAAATTACTTTTATTTCAATGACTGAGAATATATCTGTTGATTCTTCGGTTAATGGCACGCCATCAATTAAGAAACATCAGGCATTTTTAAACTGTCAAAAAATGATTAACCGTTATGTTATCACTCTTGGCCTTACACAAACAAAGGTAAACTGTTTTCGATTTAGTTTTATAAGGTTTTCCCAGGTTTTTGTATACTGCCCTATGCTTCCTTCCCCATACCGATTAACGGCTTGTCTGAAATACTGCTTTTTCCAGACAGAATTTTATTTAGCTTCGTTTTTAATTGAATGACATTTTAGATTTTTGAAAAATGCTGTGCTTCACCCGACGCTGAAAATTTCGTGAAAGATGACTTTTTCAATTTAAACAGAATTGATGAACATTGTTCCTTGTGTGTAAATTTTGCAAAATCATGTGAAAGGTGCTCCACTAGTCTCGAGGTTTGATTTATTAACCTCTGATGGATTGCTTATTTTTTTGTTAAGCAATTTAAAATATTGTATAATACATTTTCTTATAACCATTATTTCAATAATTTTATTAAATAAACAGGAATTGATCAAAGCTTGGGTAGATCTGATTCAAAGTTTACGGCAGAATTATAATCCTATAACTCGCGAAGCAATTCAAGCAAGCCGTTTTCTCGTTCACTTCATTATTGGTTTTTGTCTACTCGAAGCAAAAGTTTTGTTTATTTTTTATTGTTTATTAAAACTTTATTTTAGTATTATGAGGCTATTTATTGTGCATGGGAGCATTTAAAGTTTTGTAATTTTGAGGATGTAACTTGTAGGTTAGTGTGCTTCATGTTTTCTTATCGTTTGGAGGACTGGCAACTACTTGGAATTTTCTTAGAGAAAGAAAAACCAAATATACGGAAGGCTCCATTTACTGCTGGATATTTACTTATTTTGGAATGTTTTGACCTTGCCTATCGATTCCATACAGAAACGAATGCAGACAAACAGGTGTGTTTATATCAAACTGAAAATTTTTTAAACGTTTTTTTGGATAGATACTTATAGCTGATGAAGTACTAGCTAAACTCGCGGAAGTTTGTAAAGATGATAGGAGAACTTTTCTTTACACTCAATCAAAATCAATTCTTCGCTCTGTCCTCGTTCTTTCTAGTCGATTACCAAATTCTGATATCAAAAAGGTTTATATTTTAAATAAATATTTGTTATTATAATACAAAATAGTATAATGATCCAATTTATCAACGCGAAATGGAAGTATCGCATGCCTCACTCATCTTGCGTACTTATGATTCTGATTATTTTAGAGGGAACTTTTCACCGATTCAAAACAAAATGAAATCACCTGAAGGATTTTGTATGTTTCTGAAAATTTTTAAATCTATGTTGACTCTTTGCATTCAGTAAAATTTTGTATGGCATTTGTCGACTACATGGAAATCAGCATTAGTTACTGTTGGGATTGCTGGGATGTTGGTTTACTTCGAGAAGCTGAGAGTTCTTCTATTGCTTTGTGGCGAAACAATTTAATTTTCGGAAACGCTTATTGGTGATCTTTTTAAATTTTTTACTTTCCCCATTTTCATGTTTATAGGACTCTTCGTTCTTTATCTTTTCTCTTCTTTTTAAAATCTTCAATTGCTTATGATTCTCATGTGTTGGACAAACTAGCTCAATGTCTTCAAGCATTACTTACTCCAGCGACTTCCTCATTCAATCATTATTTGTCAACTCCCAAACGAAATATCAGGTAAATCTTTTTAAATTCCATTTATTCTATCTTAAATTGATTTTAGACCATCAGTCTTTCGTAGAGGTTCGGCTGTTGATGACTCGTTTGATCTAGAAACTAATGCATCTGATAATAATTTTGATGATGATCTACTTACTCAAGAGTTATCTTCAATGAATATTCATAAAGGAGCAAATAAAGATAGGTTAAGTTTTAATATATCTTTTAAATACTTTTCATGTTGACGGTCAGTAAATACAAAATGATTTTATATTTGAGGTGACTTTTTTAATCAAATATTTTTTAAAGGAAGCATTTTAATTTGGAAACACATGTTTCTGATTGCTTTTGTGTTTTCTGTGTTAGTCGAGTATCAAACTGGGCAATGGCATTGGAATTGGATCGTCTAACATTATTGTTCCGGCGTAATACTCCAACACAATTTCAACTTTTCAAGGATACATTATACAACAACTACATTCATAAAGTAATTTTAAAAAATTAAAATTATTGTAATTTTTGTAGGTTCAATCACTGCGTCAAATTTTGCTAACAAGTCTTAATGAAAATTCAAACCAGTCAACTAATCCGTTTAAAATGCCGAGAGATTTTGGTATGTTTTGTTAGAATACTAACTGCGCTACAAAACTTTCTAACAATTTCTAACATATTATTTCCTAAATATAAATATAATGCAATATAAATTTGATTTTTCTAGCAACAAAATGTGTCATTGAAGATAACCCTTTTGTAACACCAAAAAGGCGAGGAAGAACCCCAACAAGAACTTGCACAGATATAAAGGTTTTCCCAGTTAACTTTATGATATATCTTACAATATTTTCAGAAGGAAAAGGAAAATCATTCGGTACAAAGGTCGGTGAATAGTGCTCACAAACGCAAAGAAGTCAAAACACCCGTTTTGAATGGAATTATAAACTTTGATCAAACGGAGGATTCATTACCAGTTATAAAACCAAATGATAATGAAGTAAATATAATTTTAAACCTTATTTACAAATTTAATTAATTTTAAGCATATTCCACCTTTAATAATTAATTATTTGTTTCGAGCAATTTGTCAGAGTTTTGTGGAGAGATCAGAAGAAATGCTTTGGGAAAGAAATGTTTTGGAGGACAAGAATATTTTGGATGAAGCAATGAATGTTTGTCTTTTTTTATTGCTAATTTAGAAAAAAATTAGCAAAATAATCTGAAATTATTATTAGATATTTTTTACATATTTTCAGCTTTTCAAACAGTCAAGTTGTAAAATAACAAATCGTGCAATTTGGCTTTTGCTTAGGCATTTTACTCGTGTTCAATTAAATGGTGATAAGTTTTTATCTACGAATTGTAGCCCAACCAAGATTAATGCAGCTCGCAACGATCTCATTGATTATGGAAATTTATTTTTCAGGTTAATATTTTTTTTAATTTCTATTATCAATTATATTTAGGGAATGGCGTCAGAGATGTGCACATTTTTTAATTAGAAATTGTTATTCAAGATTTATGAGAGCTTATGCCTATAACAATATGCCACATGAATATCCTTGGACAATGGCCTTTTATCATGTTGAATCTATGGCTCCGTCAATGCGCCAATTGGCAAGAACACTTTTACTTCGCAAAAAGACGCATAAAATTAAATCAAATAAAGACATTAATCAACAACAAGAAGTTCTTGATTCGAATGATCCTGCTCCCACACACAATTTTACTTTTAGAGATACTGATCACTTCAAAAGTTTGATTGAACGATTACCTCCAGGTATTAAAATAAATGTTTTGTAATTTCCTTCAAATTCCAATTTACCTTAGAAATCACGTTTGTGAATATTTCACTTGATGAAGAAAATGTTTTATGGATGACACGTTGTCACGCATCAGTTGAACCTGTTATTATTCGACTTAGTAAACTAGAAAGGGTTATTTTCTTATATAAAAAGCTGATTAGTATATTTTAATTTTCAGGATGATCCTATGCTTGCAAAAATGTCAGAAATTTTAGAATCTAGTGATTTATCTGTTAGAAAATCTATGAATATACCTCAGGAGTCTGATGAAAAAAATGAGAACGGGGAAGGTAAAATGCTTGACAATGAGATTGAAAGAGATAAAGAACATTTACATATTAAACTTCCTGAAAAGAAGTCAAATGAACAAGATTTACAAAAAGCTAAAGCATTTTGGGGTGAGAGGAAAAGGCTTGATGAGCAATTAAAAGTGGGCTTATTTTTTTATTTTTTAAATGAAAAATTTAAAGGTGTTTATTGGAGATTTGCAACATAAATGGCTTGGTGCTGCTGCCCCGCTTCTTTTACCTCCAGCAGTTGTTCTTGAAGATAACGAAAGAGTTGTTACAAGATTAATGGGCCTTGGAGTTTTTTCTATCCCAACTTTAACGGTGATTTTTTAAATTATCTTTCTTTTAATCTCTTTATTTCTAGCTTCTTCTTCAACTTTATCACCATATAAGCGAAAATGAGTGGATCCGATTGTCTAAACTTTTGAGAGATAACGAAACACAAAGTAATCGTGACATTGCACCCACTACAATGTCACGTATCGCTCAAATTATAAAACAAGGAAGTATAAAATCATCAAGGAAGTGTTATACATTACTTGTTGTGCCTCCTCAATTAAGTCATCTTCCGTGGGAGTGTTTGCCAATTTTTGAACGAAGTCCTTATGTTATGCGTCTTCCTTCATTTCATATCTTTGAATATCTTTGTACCTTAGAACAAGTAATTTTGATTTCCTTTTAAATTTAAATATTTGAAAAATAAGGAGATAAAAGAATTACCTAAAATGGTTAATGGCAGAAAATCTTTTTATATTCTTAATCCATCTGGAGATTTATCTAACACTCAAAAAAGAATTACTGATTTTGTCGGACAATTTAATTGGCCCGGTCTTGTTGGTGAAGTACCGACACGTGAGTCATTTCAATAATTTTTCTTATTTTTTTATAGATATTTTGCTTTATGCTAATTTTAGTAATAATTTCTAAAAATTATTAATATAGGTGACCAAATTCGATTGGCGCTGACTGAGAGCGAACTTTTCTTGTTAGTTTTTGTATTTTTATTTCAAAATAAATTTTAATTTTCAATAGATATATTGGCCATGGAAGTGGTGGTCGTTATTGGCGCTCCACAGTTCGTGAAACTGATTGTAATGCTGTTTCTATACTTATGGGTTGTTCTAGTATTAAAATTTATGATGAAGGTCCAGGATTTGATGGTCGATCTTCACTTTATGAATATTTAATTGCGCGTTGTCCTTGTGTTGTTGGATGTCTTTGGATGGTGACTGATGGAGAAATTGATAGTTTGTGATAAAAAATTACAGAATTTAATTTGTCATTTTTTAGGATTTTTTATGGCATTAATGGAATATTGTTTTATGGAATCTTCTCCAAAAAATGATTCAAAATCAAAAAATAAAAAAATGGTTAACTCGAAAAGGTTTAATTTTTAATATTTAATTATTTTATTTATTTTAGTCAACACAATGCTATACAACGAACTCAAAATAACATCAAAACAGAATCAATTAAATTATTTACTGAAGCAATAGTTAAAGCAAGACTTTCATGTAAATTACCATATCTGACAGGTGCTTCTGTTGTTGCTTATGGATTACCTGTTGCCGCTGCAATGGATGCTTTATTAAAATTGAATGTTTAGCTTATAAAAATTTAAAAACAGTCCAGTACTTTTTTTCTCTAATCATTCTTTTATTTAAAGCTGATTCATTTTTTCCATTTTAAATTTGATTTAATTACTTATTTTTTGGTTTATTTTTCAAAAATCTTTATCTCATTGCCAATAATTTATTTCTTTTTTTTCAAAATTATTTTAAATTACCAAAAATCATTCAAAAATGACATGTATCTCATTTAAATATTTTCCGTGATCTTTCAAAAAATTAATTGCTTTCATTTATTGTATTTTATCAATGATAAAATTTAAAACAGTTTAATTAGAAAATTTTAAATTATTATTTTTAACATTTGCTATTTTTTAAATTCGCCTTTTACATTATTTTTATGTTTTGTGTTAGTTTTCTATGCCCCTAGAAGTTCGAAATCAAAGCAAAGTTTTCGAATTATTTTTGTTGAAACGTATTGATCGCGATTGGATTAATCACAAACTTCCTGCGGTAAAAAAGTTTATGATCTTTTTTGATTCCTACATATTACCTCTAATCACAAGCTTGTTACTAATTAATTAACATTTTAAAGGACGATATTCCAATACCACCAAAAGAAGTACCAGAACAAGACAGAGAATTAAATTTCCTTTTGGAAGCTAACGAAACTAATTGGCAAGATCAACGGCCTCCAAATTTTTGTTTTGATCATCGTCATTAAATTATTTAAAGAATAATAAAAAAATATTAGTAATGTTAACACGTAAAGAATTAATTGCAATGAGACTTTATGAATTTTTAACTTCTAATTCTGAAAAGGTTTTGAATTGGTAAAGAAGAATTATTTTTTAAAAATTATTTTAAAGTTAAATGAAACAACAAAAGCCCGAATTTCCAATAAAGAAACTCGTGATAGTTTAATAGATTCTTTAGTTGATGGAACTGTCTTTTCTATTTTGGAATCCCTTAGTGATTTACAGGATTTAAAAGAAAAGTGATCTTTTTTTGTTTTTTTTGGGAAAATATTTTTTTAATTTTAAAGAGAATTTTGGGAACAAAGAGAAAGCAAAATTAAACAATTACGCGAATCTGGAAATTTTACAGATCAAAAAAAGCGAGAAATAGATAAAGGAATATTGGAAGGAATTGATGAAGTATATTTAATATAATTTTGTTTAAAAATATTCTAAATTTTTATAAAAGACAGTTCGAGAACAACAAAATATGCTTATTTGTGCAGGCCTTCCCCAACCTTTATTTAAACAAAGTTTAGATTCTGAGGAATTACGTTTACAAATGTTTATTATTCAGTTTATACTTACATTGAGGGATATTTATGAAGATCAACAAAAATAATAAATTCGTGATTGGTGGGTGGGTGGGGGGGTGAATTGTTTTGATTATTTGAAATAAATTGAATAAATTCTATAGAAATTAATTAAATTATTTTTTTTGGATTTGTAATTTTGGTGTATTTTTGTTTAAAAAAGTTGTTTTTTTAATTTTCTTGTTAAAATTAAAAAGTTTTTCTTTAAACTTTTGCGCGGTCAATTTTGGGGCTCAAAAATTGATCTCTCATTGCCATAAATAGTGAGAAAAATTTTTTGTTGTAAATTTCCCTTTACTTTTTTTTATTTCCATTCTCGATGTTGTCATTTCATTGATTTTGAAAATGAATAAATTTGAGGACATAAAAAAATAAAAAGAATAAAATATAGAAGAAATTAAAATTTAAAGAAAATTAAAATAAACATTCTGTTTTATTTTCTTAGAAAGTTAAAAATATCGAGAATTAATTTAAATAAAAAATTATGAAGTTAAAAAATGAAAATTTTATTTTTAGGGTAACAAAATAATTAAATGCTAAATTAATTTTTAATTATTTTTAATTAAGGAATTTTTAAATTAATTTTATAAAAAAATAATATTGTCCCTTTTTTTATTTTATTATTCTAAATATTTTAAACAAAATGATTTATTAAGTCTTGAAATTAATTTAGAAAAAGAAGATGTGAAAAATAAAAAAAAATTTTTTAATTTAATTCTTAAGCTCTTATTTTTTGTTTAGACAAAAAAACACTCAAAATTAAATAAACATTTAATAAGTTCAAAAATCATTCAAACAAAAAACTTTCCATTTTTGTTTCTTTTGTAAACTTCAGCATTTAAAAAGACAAAAAAATATTTTTTATTAAGTAGTGTGTTTGTTGATTTAACAACTCCACAATTTTGCAATAAATTTATTTAAATAAATATTTTTTTTAATATTATAAAAATCTTTCGAAAAATATTAATTTTGTAAAAATAAAATAAATAAATATTTAATATTTTAAATTTTAATTTTTTATAAAGTTTAAAGCAATCCCTCTATTTAATAAACTTTTTCACAATCTCTCCATTAAATTTTAAATAAAAAATATTTTTAATTTAAAAATAAAATGACGCATTCTTAATTACTTTTTTTAAATTAATTAATTTTTTTTTAATTTCCCCAAAAATCATTTCAAGATTAAAAAGCGGGACGAGGCCAAAAAAGGGAGGAGGAGAAAGGCGAAAAGAAGAAGATGATGATCGTTAAATAAATTTTTGTTTAAATTTTGCGCATTAAAATGTTCATTTTAAAGGAGAAGAGGATTGGTTTTCGAATTTTAAATTTTTCATATGTTTAGATAGTCAGCCGGACAGTTTTTTAAATTTTTTTTAAATTAAAAATCAAATTAGTTTTTATTTTTCTTTAAAGGTAATTAATTATTAATTATTTTTATATAACTTTTTTAGCCTAAAATTATTTTAAAATTTATTTATTTTTATTTAATTTTAAAAATGGCTCTTAAGTGTAAAGCATATAGCTATTTATTTCCTAAGGCAGTAGGCGGCGTGGTGTAATGGATGACACCTTAGTCCGGTCTACTGAAGATGCTAGTTCGCTCCCAGCCGCCGAATACCCCTTTACACTAGCTAAAAAAGAGAAATAGCCAAACAAACTGCTAGAATTTTTTCCAAAAAAATAATATACCTTTAATTAATTCTTCAAAATTAAATAAAGTAATTTAATTTTTAGTTTAAAAAATGTCAAATAAATGGATTCCAAAAGATGGAGTTATTATAAAAACTCCACAACAACCAACAACAATAATTCCAACTCAAAATGGAATAAATAAAATAAAAACAAAAAAAGAAAAAATTAAAGAAGAAAATATATTTTCTGTTTGGTTTAGTTCTTGTTTTAAACGACGAAATAATAAAACAAAATTTGGAGGAGCAAAACAAAGAACAAGGACAAGAAGTAGAAGTTGTTCTGTTAATAGAAAACAATTTGAAGGGTAAAATTAAATTAATTTTTAAATTAATATTATTAGTATTTGAATAATATAAGGGAGAGAAAGATTATTTAGGTTAGTTCCAAGGTAATCTTCCTAATTTTTCAAGGGAACCTCGGACCCACATCTTCACTTTCATTACATATCTAAGTTAATTTTGTATATCCATCTTTAAAAGATATGTAAATTTAGTAATTGGTGGGAGAAACTAAGAAAAAATGGGGAAACTAGGAAGAGGAGGGGGGAGGAAGAGACCCGGGAAAATAAAATCTTTAAAAAAATAATTTTTCAGAGCATTTTGTGAACATGTTTGGGATTTGAGACAATTATGTTTATTCTTTCGAGATTCTAATATAAATGTAAAACAACCACAAAAAAGTTTAGGCTTAACTTGGGAATTTGCAAAAGCCCAACTTTTACTGAAAGGAAGGAATGTTTTGCCTAAACCGAGAGAAATGGGGAAGTGGGAATTGTTGTTAAAACAATTTTGGAATTTACTTTGGGTATTGTTAATTGGGGCTAGTTGTTTGTCTTTATTACAATTCTTTTTGGATACAAGGTGCTTTGAAATAGGGTAGCACCCCCGCCCCTTCGGGGCGGGATCGACGGGGATCGGGGTTTGCTGAAGTAGAGCCTTTAGGGTTAGGGTTGGAGTTTCGAAGGACGGGGTTCTACCTTAATTTGAAATAGGTAATTAAATAAATATTGTATTTTCTTTTAAAATAATCTTCGGACATTATTCTCCTAATGGGGCATTATTTTAATTGAAAACACTGAATATTAAATTATAAAAAATATTACTATTTCTTTAATAAATAGTCGAAATATTTTAAAAATAAAGTAAAAACTTGTTGAAAAATTTAAAATATTTTTGGGAAAAAGGAGAGAAAAATGAAATTTAAAAATTATTATTTCTAGTGAATTAATTAATTTATGGATTACTTTAATTTTGTTTGGAATGATTTTTGTTATGTGTTTAGTTAGTTGGTTTCAAGAAATGCGTGCAAGACAAGTATTTATTTAAATTAGAATTTAAATAATAGATTAAAAAGGTTGTTCATGGCTTTCAACGTCTTCTTCCCCAATGTAGTCAAGTAATTAGGGAAGGAAAGGAAAGTAGTATATCTGCACCAGATCTGGTAGTTGGGGATGTTGTACATATTAAATCGGGGGAGAGAGTACCTGCTGATTTAAGGTAAAAATAAATAAATAATTAATTTTAATAAAATATTTCAAAAAAGATTATTGCATTGTATTCAACTTCGTTTGGAAGCTTCTTCAATTACTGGAGAATCAGAACCTGTAGAATATCAATCAGAAGAGGTCTCTGAACGTTTTAGTGTTTTTGAAGCTAGAAATGTTGCTTTTAATGGATCTTTATGTGTTGAAGGAGAAGGGTTTGGAGTTGGTTGGTTTTAAATTTTAAATATTTTTCTAAATTAAATTTTAAATATTTCTAATTTTTAAGAAAAAATTTCTAAAATTAAAAAAATATTTTCACAGTTTTAATAAAAAGAATAATTTTAATATAAAATTATTTTTAGAGTCAAAATAGAAAATAAAAAGGTTTTCTTTCTGCCCATGTAGTATAGTGGTTAGTACTTCTCGTTGTGGCCGAGACGACGTAGGTTCGATTCCTGCCATGGGCATTCTTTTTTAATTTTATTTATTTAATGAAAAAAAGTTTTTTTCCTAAATTTTTTCTAATTAAAATAGTTGTGTAAAATTTTTTAAATATTTTTTTGAATTTTATTTTGAAAAACTTTATTTAAAAATATTTTTCTCCAACAGTTATTAGAGTTGGAGAGAATACAGTAATTGGCCAAACAGCTAAATTAACAACCGGACAAGAACCTAATGGCTCGAGATTAGAGGCACAAATAAGAAAATATGTTAAATTTCTTATAATAATGGCTTGCTCTGTTGCATCTATAATATTTATATTTGGGGGATTTGTCCATCATTGGAAAGATGTTACACATTTATTGGCAAATGGATTTCTTGTTTGTGCTATTGGAATGGTAGAAAAAATAATTTAAAAATTTTTTAAAAATATTTAAAGGTTCCTTGTGGATTACCAGCAACTGTTACTTCAATTTTAACACTTGTAGCAAGGCGTTTGGCAAATCGAAATGTTTATGTAAAAAGATTGGATATTTGTGAGGCTTTGGGGCAGGTGAGTATTATTGCCTCTGATAAAACTGGAACGTTGACGAGAAATGAAATGACAGTTACTGGACTTTGGAATTTTGATGGGTTTATAAATGGTAAATATTTTATTTAAAAGAAATCACCCTGAATTCTGATCTAAAAAATTTTTTAAATTTAAAATATGGCAATGAGGATAAATTATTAGTTGATAAAAGTTGTTTTTATTTATCGAAAACCCCTATTTATACATATATTTAATTTTTTAATTGATTTCCAAAAATTCTATTTATCTTTTTAATTTAAAGGCTATCCACAAAGTGAACACCAATTAACACTTAATTCATTTGGAAGTGAAGGAATACCATCAACCCCAACAACAGCACCTCCATGGACTTTACGATCTATTGGCGGTAATAGATTTCCACATCCAATTTCTGATATATTAACTTGTATGAGTGTTTGTAATACTGCCGTTTTAAATTTAGAAGATGAAGATAAAACAACAGAAATTAGTAAAAAGGTGAAAAATAAATTTATGAATAACTAAAATACATATGTATGAGGGGGGATTATTGAATAAAACTTTTAGAAAAGGAATTTTTAAATATTCTTTTTTAAAGACATAGCTTACATAACTCTAATTAATTATTGGGGCTGAAAATTTTATTGTATAATAAAGTACTTACATATCAGGGATCTAGCCGACATAGAAATTCAATTCCCGATTTTCGGGAATCGGGTCGGCTAGATCCTTGCTACATATATCCTAAATAAGAGGTATCAGTTAGGGTGCTCTTCCCCCAATGACCAACCAAATTAAAAATTTTTTTAATATAGGAAGAACACAGGAAAGTTAGCAGAGCAGATTCACTTAAAGCAGTTCTTTGGGCCCAAAGTTCATTACGTGGAGAACCAAAACATTTTAATGTTTCTACAATAAATGAAGAAGAAGAGAGAATTAAATCCCCTGACACAATTGAAAAAGGAATTGAAAATTCTCAACAGAAAAAACAACACAGGCCAATAGCCAATAAACGTTCAATTAAAATGTCACAAAAACATTCAACAGCTATTGGAACACCTTCAGAAGTTGCAATGCTTAATTATGCAGCTATTTTAATTAATGTACATAAATGTAGACAAGAATATGAAGATGTAAATTATTTAATTAATTAAAAAATAATTCCCCCCTCTCCCTATCCTTGCTCTAGTAATTAATTTAAAGTTTCCTCTAATCATACATAGTTGATAAAATAAAAAAATGAAACCCATAACTAGACGGTAAAATAGTTAATTTTTGCTTTAGAAGCAATCCAATATTTAAAAAAATTTTTTAAAGAAAATATTGGCTAATTTAATAGTATTTACAACCAAAACTTTTTACAATTTTTAAAAATTATTTTTAGGTAGCCTTTGAAATCCCTTTTAATTCAAAACGTAAATGGCATTTAAAAATAATTCGAATGGGTGTTCAAGGTGAAGAAGCAGAATATAGACTTTTCATTAAAGGAGCTTCTGAAGTTTTGGCTAAAATGTGTTCACAGATTTTAACAAAAAATGGAATTAAAGAATTTGGGAGAAATAAGGGAATTGAGGAACTTGAAGTAAATTTGTTTTTAAATTAATTAATTGGGGAGGGAGGGAAGATTATATGTAGTAGTAGAGGCAGGTAACTGCAAAAAATCAAATATTAGTTGGTCCTATTTCTAAGTATTTATTGTTGGTATTAATGGGCAATTATTTTACTAAAAAATATTTTTTCTTAAAAAAGGCGGCCTATACAGAATTTGCAAATGGTGGCCACAGAGTTATCGGTTTTGCTCAAACAACTTTTCGTGCACCTGTTGATGTAGAATTTAGTTTGGATATTGGGAATGTTCCTTTAAATGGATTAATATTTCTGGGTGTTTGTGCAATAATGGACCCCCCTAGGGAAAAAACAAAAGAAGCCATAAATTCGTGTAAAACTGCCGGAATTAAAGTTTTTATGGTAACTGGAGATCATCAATTAACAGCATGTGCAATTGCTAGGCAAATTGGGTTAATTGATGAAAATGGAGGGAAAATAGAAATAAATAATGGAGGTAGAAAAGTAAATAAATAATTAAAAAATATTCTTTAAATTAGAAAACAATTTGCCTGAAGAAGGAAAACCTTGGGAATTCGATCCAAAAAATGACTGGGCAGTTGTACAAGGACAACAAATTTCTCGTTTAACAGCCGAGCAATGGGATCAATTAATTTTAAAGAAAAATTCTGTTGTTTTTGCGAGAACAACGCCTGAACAAAAATTATTTATTGTTGAACAATGCCAAAAAAGAAAACAAATAATTGCAATGACTGTTAGTTTTTATTGAGGGGAGGGGGGATATTTAATTAATTAAATAAAGGGTGATGGTGTAAATGATGCCCCAGCACTGAAAAAAGCTGAGATTGGAATTGCAATGGGTTCGGGGAGTGAAGTAGCTAAACAGGCTGCCGATATTGTTTTAATTGTAAGTTTTTTGGAAATAAAAAGGAGAGAATTTTAATTTAAAATTAAAAGGATGATAATTTTTCTTCAATTGTTCAAGCTGTAAAAGAAGGGAGAGCAATGTATGAAAATATTAAAAAAGTAATTTAATTAATTAAATAATTTAAAAATTATTTGTTTAAAGTTATTAGCCTATACAATGCCCCATTCATTCCCAGAAGTTTGGCCAATAATAATTAATTTTTGTTTTGGAATGCCTGTTGGAATAACTGCTTTACAAGTAATTAATGAATTAAAATTAAAAAAATATTCTTTTAATTTTTCCAAAGATTTTATCAATTGATTTGGGGACAGAAATATTTCCCGGAATTTCTTTGGCAAACGAAAAACCGGAGGGGGATGTAATGGCTAGACCCCCTAGAGCTGTAAACAAAGTTTTGATTTCTAATGGATTACTGGCTTATTCGTATATTTATACTGGACAAATACAAGTAAATATTGGGGGTGGACAGGACCGGTAATTTTTGCTTGTGACGCCTCAAATAGAGAAGAATAAAAGCATTTGAGCCGCTACAAGCAAAAATTAACCGGTCATGTCCAATCCTAGTAAATATTTAAAGTGTTTATACTTAATTAATTTTTTAGTCTCTTGGATGTTTTCTAGCTTATTGTTATGTTTTTTGGTGTAAAGGAATTAATATATTAGATTTGCCTTTTTCGGCATTAAATTGTTGGAAGAAAGGAGGGGATATTTTTAAAAGTAACGGACATGAATTTTCTGTTGAACAACAATTATTAATTGGAAGACAGGCAACGAGTGCTTGGCAAATGGGAATTGTTTTTGGACAATTTTTTAATATTTGGAGTGCCAGGACTCGAAGAATTTCCCTTTTTAGACACGGATTTTGTTCAAATCAAGCATTAATTAAAGCGTTAATAATTGAATTGATATTAATTAATTGTTATGTTTATTTGCCCGGTTTAAATGAATTTCTTGGAGGAGCAGCAATTCCTTGGCAATGTTGGGTTGTTGTTGCTGCTGTTGGAATTTTTATAAATGTTTATAATGAAATAAGAAAATATTTTATTAGACATTACCCAAAAAATAAAATTGTTAGATTATTTAAATGGTAATTTAAATTAGGGCAGGTAGCTCCTCGTACTCCGACCCCAACTATTTTTTGACAAAAACCAGACTCGAAACTGGTTAAAAAAACTAAAAACTCAAAACCAAAAAGCAGACAAAACACATTAGATCCCGAAGGTCCGGGGAGCTACCCTGATTTAAATTAATTGGGAGTTGTTGACGTATCGAAAATTTTGATATTTCTTGCCAAGCATTAATTAGCAAGAATTAATGTTTTGTATTAATTAATAATTAATTAATCTTGCCAAACTTTAATAACCTTTTTTATGAAATTATAAAGACCGAAAATTTTTAAAAACGAATAATGATTAAAAAATTCCTTAAAAAGAAACTAAAATTTAATTAAAATTCAAAACCGGTCGCCAACAATTCTAGTAATTTGAGGAAAATAAATGGAATTATTTAAATTTATTTTTTTAGAAAAATTTACGTTTTAATTTAAAATACTTCGATTTAATCCAAACAAGTTCTAAAAAGAATGGAAAAAAATAAATTTAAATATAATTTTTTTAATTTACAAAAATAATTTCCAACAATTTTGTGTGCATAATTTGAAATAAATAAATATTTTTTTTTATAAAAATAAATTCTTTTTTCTTTTTTTAATTTATTTTCTTCTTAACATCTCTAATACTGAAAATAACTTTATGACGAATATCAAAAAAAGCACAACAATGATAAGATATTGTAAGGAAAACATCGATATATTCGGCTATAGCAAATACATCATACACTAGAAATTAAATTAATTTGAATCAGAACATCACCCAGAACAAAATGACGATAAAGGGACTGTGATTTTGGGTTAGTGGATACTGGAATCCCCGAATGTCCGGATACGGAATCGCTAACAAAAGCGATAATTTCTGGATATCCGGACACAAATGTGGTGAAATACAAATGAGGACCTTCTATATTTACTAAATAAGTATTTAAATTTAAATTACTTATAGTAATGCATTTCCTCCAATATAAAATAAAAGCACCAAACAAAATAGGCATTGAAATAATAAAAAGAATTGTTACTATTATTTTTATATAATAGGAAATTCTTCCCTAAAATTAATTATTAAATTATTTTAATTGTATTAAATTTAGATAAATTGTTGGGGAAAGTTTTTTGAGTCAATCGAAAACTCGAAATACTTGTGTCTTATTAACAAAGTGTTTATTCCCCTTAATTCTCGAAATATACTAAACTTCATTTAACTTCAAATTTAAATTAATTTACAAAAAATTATTTACATAAGGATTTAAATAATAAAGGGATTGTGAATGACAAACAACATTTGTAATAAGAAATCCAGTAGCAAAACCTCCAAAAGCATAAAAGAAAACAACATGATAAGCTTTAAATAAAATTAAATTTAAAATTTAAATTTAATTAAATTTTACATATAAATTCTCTTTCTCCAACAACAGAAAGGGCAATCAAAAAAATTAATTCCAAACATCCAAATATTAAATATAAATATCTACTTAAATTATATATTTTTGGCCATTTACAATTAATTAAACGAAGACGGTCGTAACGATAAACTTTTTTTTGAAATTAAAAATTAGAAAATAAAATGAATAATTTTACATCCAACAGCTATCTCTACAATTCTTAAAGGAATGTGAAAAAGAAAAGTAAATTGCCAAAAAATTCCTGAAAAAGGGGAAAATTAAATAATTGTAAGCCTTCCCTTTGAATTAAAATAATTTAACCGTTCTAATTAAAGAGGCTGGATGGAGACAAAATCTCGAAGAAAAATTTTAGTTAGAGAGGTTGATATTTATCGAGATATCCCTCCCTTCTACTACACTCCCAATACGGTCTTTAATTCCAATATTTTTCTTTTTAAATTTCTAAATAATTTAGGTATTTTTAAACTTACTTTCCATAGGAAGATTTATAATACGTGAAAGTGAAGGTAATCGAGCTCTCTAACATTTAAAAATAATTTTTTTTATTTTTTTCAAAATTATAGAGAAATACCCCGCATTGCCAATTATAATTACTAAAAATATTTTTTTAATTAAAAAATAATTATTTTTTCTAGCCTTATTTCATCATTATGAACAATTAATGCTGTTATTATTGAACCAAAAGCTCCAAAAAAGGGAGGAATACATCCAAGAAAAAAACTTTTAAAAATTATTTTATTTTTTAAAAATTACTAAATATTTACAGATTTAAAGGATTTAATTTCAATAATTCTTTAACTTCCAATTCTGGTTGGTCTGATTTTTTTAAATAAATTGGGGGAAATCTATTAGATTTTAATTTATTTATTTTATTATTTTCATTTAATTTTTCTGATTTTGAAATAAAAATTGTTGAAGGTAAAGGTGGGGGATTAGAAGAAAATAATTTTTGTTGTTTATTAGGTAATAAAGGATAAATTTTTGAAGAAGACATTTTTCTTTTTAAAAAATAAATTTTAAAAATAAATATTTATTTATTTAAATATATCCAGTTCCAGATGGATGACCACGAAAGAATCAAAAAACTAAAAGAGAATATATTTAAAGAATTCTTGGTTTGTCGATTAGCCGATCAAAAAAAGGAAAGAAAGGGAAAGCGGAAGCAGGAACAAGTAGAAAAGAAATAAAAAAAAAGAAAGAAAGAAACAAGCCCTTGAAAAATATAAATTTTTAAAGCGCGAAAAATAAATAAAAAAAGAACAGAAATTGAAAATATATAATTTTTATAGGAAGGAGAATTTATTGGATATTGGATGTATTTTTATTAATAATTTAAAGAAAAAAATAAAATTGAGAGGAAATTATTAGTTAAAAATATTTTGAAGTTAATTTTGTTTTCGAAATACGTTATACATGAAACTTTAATAATATGTAAAATCATTGGAATCGAATAATTATTGGCAAAGTTGCTATAGATAAGTCACTTTCAGATATTATTAGAACTATTTATTTCCTAGGCGGTACACAAGCATCAACTGAAGATGCTTGTTTCATTTTGCACTAGCTAAAGGGGAGAAATAACTAAATATAGCCCAGCACTGGTACCTGCTGATTTAAGGTATAAAAAGATTATTGCATTGTATTCAACTTCGTTTGGAAGCTTCTTCAATTACTGGAGAATCAGAACCTGTAGAATATCAATCAGAAGAGGTCTCTGAACGTTTTAGTGTTTTTGAAGCTAAAAATGTTGCTTTTAATGGATCTTTATGTGTTGAAGGGGAAGGGTTTGGAGTTGGTTGGTTTTGAAAATTTTAAATATTTTTCTAAATTAAATTTAATATTTTGTTAATTTTTTTAAAAAATTTCTAAAATAAGAAAACTTTACAAAGAATAATTTTAATATAAAATTATTTTTAGAGTCAAAAGAGAAAATAAAAAGGTTCTCTTTCGGCCCATGTAGTATAGTGGTTAGTACTTCTCGTTGTGGCCGAGACGACGTAGGTTCGATTCCTGCCATGGGCATTCTTTTTTTTAATTTTATTTCTTTTAATGAAAAAAGTTTTTTTTTCTAAATTTTTCTAATTAAAATTTCTAAATTTTTTAAAATATTTTTAATATTTAAATTAAACCCAATTAAATAATAAATAATATTTAAATTTTAAGGAATCGATCTTAGAAATCGAACTGGGAGAGCGCCGAATAAAATATATAAAATTGGGTTCCGTTGTAAATTAATTTTTTTCAAAATTTTCTAGAGTATAAAAGCCTTACAAACTTTAAATGATTAACGCTCTCACAAAACACCTCTGTTGGGGTTTGTGCTCATTGTCTGCTACCTTCAGTGTTCGCCTGCTCAGTGTTTGCCTGCTCATCTACTTCAGTGTGCGCCTGCTCAGTGTTCGCCTGCTCGTCTACACTTCAATCGCCAGCCGCAATGCTTGTTCGCGAGTACAGGATAGTGATGCCTATGACTACAGCAGAGTTCCAGATTGGACGGGCGTTTGCCTACATGGAGACGGCTCGAAAAGTAAAATTTTATTTTTACTTTCTGTTGTTCAAAACTAAACTTCTCATTATTTTTAGCAAACACACAAAGGAGAAGGAGTGGAAATTCTGCAAGACGAGCCATTCGACAACATTCCACTTTGTCACGGGCGCTACAATGAAGGGCAGTTCACCCACAAAATCTACCACCTGAGATCGTAAGTTTATTTTAAGAAAATTTGCTCGAAAGCTCAAGTCATCTCTTTTTCTTTTTCAGTAAAATTCCATCATTTGTCCGACCATTTGTACCGAACGGCCTCACCCGGATTCACGAGCATAGTTGGAACAGCTTTCCATATCTACTGACAGAACTCTACGCTCCTGAATGGGACGAAAATCGGGAAAAGTTCAGCATCCGATTCGAGACACTTTGTTTGGACAACAATAGAGGAAAAGATGAAAATGTTTGTTATTAGACATTTTTCACATTAACTCTAAACTGACCATTTTTGCAGGCTTTGGGACTGGGCAGTGATATGCTGAAGCGCCGTGAAATCGTCAAAATGAACATTGGGGAGGACAATACTAATGTGAGAATGCTTAAATCTTTGAAAAATAATTTTTTTTCAAATTTCAGTTTCGTTCCAAACGCGCAAAAAGAGGGCCTCTGGTCGGCAACTGGCAAGAGAAATGTAAGCCCTGCATGTGCGTCTACAAAGTTGTGACAGTTAACGTCAGGACACACTTTCCGGGAGCTGAAAAACTAGTTGAGCTTGTGAGTTTTGAGGATTATTTTAGAATAATCAGAGAATATATATTCTAAAATCAAAATAAATATTTTCATTTTTCTTTCAGGAACACCGAAAGATCAACGCCAAATTCCACCAGCAAATCTTCACTTCTATGGACAGCTGGTTTGGGCTGACTTGGGACGAGGTTCGAGAACAGGAAGTGCAACTTCGCACAGAATTGGATACGCAACGTGCAGCTAGTTTGGTCACCGCTTCTTCTCGTTGAGATGGGGGATAATGAAGAATAGATGATAGAATGAGAGATCTAATATTCACATAACTATGTAAATTGTTGTATATTTCTTAAATATTCACCATTAATTGTATTGTTTTGTCTGACTATAAATTTGTTATTTTTATCCATTGATTTTAAAAAGTGAGAGGTGAAACATCGAAAAAAGCGAATATCCGCCAGTCCCCGCTATGAGGAGAAATTTCCAGAGATCCTTTGTTAAAATAATTTACACATTAGAATCATTTATTCTAAATATCTCCAACTCTTAAATTGGAGTATTTTAAATTGAAAAATTTTACGAATCATAACACAAACATTCAAAAACTAAAAGGAAATACATATGTATAGTCAAATCTCGTTATAATAATATACATCCAAAGTATACAAATCAGTTTAGTATAAGCTTTCTAATGCGGCTGGCCATTTGGTAGTGATATTTGCTTGAATGTTTTTTTTTCAATTCCAGAGTATGTATAACGAAATCGACTGTAAAAGAATTAGATCCTCCATTAAATCCCCAAAACATAAGAGAAAGTTAAAAATCAAAAATATTTTTAATTATAAATTAGAGTTTTTAATATATAAAAAATAAACTGAAGAGCGCCGGATGGCCATTTACACTAGCTAAAGAAGTAAATACCTATAGCTCAACTCTAATTTACTATCTATGATAGAAAAAATTACTTTTGAATTTATAAAAAGTTTAAAATATTTTATTTAAAATTTTTTTATTTTTTTAATAATTAAAACAAAATTAATAGCAAAATTAAAAATGAAAAGATTAAAACAATTTAACTAAAAAATAGCAATAAACAAGTCTAATCTCGTTATATTATACTCCCAATATAGGTAATTTAGAGTAGTTAATTATTTATTTAAATACATTTTAGAGTTCCTACAAATCTTCTAAATTTGTTTAACCCCCGAGAATGTAAATTATAAACGAGATTATTAGATTTTTAACAAAACATTTAAATAAATAAATTTATTTAAAAGGTATAACAATAGGTAATAAATAAATAACAATAAAATCCACCCATTTTGGCAATTCTTCAATCTTTTAATTTTTTAAAATTAATTTTATTTTTAAATTTTTCCCTTACCATTTCCAAATTATTGTTGTAATTATTAAATAAATTAAATAAAAGAGAAGAAAATTTTGTAAATAATGGCCAATTCTTAAATTTTTAAAAAAATTTATTTTTAAATTAAAAAACCCCTACAGAAAAAATGCTTTTTTGAAGAACAGAATTTTGTTCAATAGCAAAACAAGAAGCTAAAATTCCTTCAACAAAAATATCCCCACTCGTAGTTAAAGGGGCAAATATTCCTTTTTCTTTAATTAATTTAATTGAAATAATTGGTTGAATTAATAAAGACTTTTAAAAAAAAATAATTATTAAAAAAGTTCCTAGGAATTACTTGTTCATTTCCTCCTTCAATTTCAGTAAATAAACAATCCCCAATTTTAACATCTTTTGCAAACAAAATAGAAGAAATATCAAAAACTTTTTTTATATTAATTATTTTATTTTTAAAGTTTTCACAATTTCCTCCTTTATAAACGTAAATAAAATGTTTTTCTGTTATTTTTAAAATTCGGCCATCCAAAAGCTTTATTTGAACAAAATTGGATAACTGCTCTGGAACCTTTTGAAAATATAAATATTCTTTAGGTAATGAATGAGTAATTTAAAAAAAGTTTTACTACAATCACCCTCCCTTTTTCCATTCCCCCCCCCCTACCCCATACTTTCCATTATTTTTTTGTTATTCCATCCGCAAAAATATTTAACAAAACAATTAATTATTTATAAAACCTACTCTATGAATCCACCTTTCAATTTTACTCAAAACAATTCGAGAACGATTAGTTGAATAAATCTTTTTAAAAAAATACTAATTATTTTTAATTCCAAATTTAATTAATTACCCAATCCCCAACAGCCAATTTATCCATTCTTTTTAATTTTCCATTATCTAAACGTATTTTAGTATCTCCACTAAAACATTGAAAATAGGAAGAAGCGGGTTTTGTGTAATAATAATAATTATTGTAGCCACCACCCCCAGGATCATAATATTCTTGATTAGGGCCCCCACCGTAATTTTGTTCTTCATCTTCAATTATTTGGACTGGGGTATCTTCTGATAATTCTATTTCCTTTAAAATTAAAAAATTAAAAATTAAATTTTTTAACAAAAATATTTGTCGGAACAAGATTGAGTAAATTGAGGATTTCTTTTTTTTCCATTCTTATATATACCTCAACTAGATATTTTAAATTGATTGTATTTTATTTTTGGACCAGATTTTAAATAAAAAAATTGTAAAAATTTATTTCACCGCACACTGACGCCTGTACCGACTGTGACGGGTCATGTTACGATCACAAATAATTTTTTTCCTTTGTTGGTTAATTATTTGTTTTGATTTGGAATTTAATTGGTTTTCATTTAATTTTTTATTTTCTTTCTCTTCTTCTCTTTCCTCAATTTCATTTTCCATAAAAGGCCCTTCAATTACTTCATTATCTAAAATTATTTTTTTGTTTTTTTTATTATTTATTTGTTCATTAATTAATGGATTATGTTCTAATAATGGAGCTGCTGATAATTTATATGTCTACAAAAAAAAGAATTTTTCTAAAAGAAAATTAAAAATAAACTTCAATATTTATATGACTTTCCCCTTCGGTTTTGTATTTATTTTGGTTAGATTTTAATTGGTTTTTAAATTGTTTTGGTTTATTTAAAGGATTTTTAGTTGTTGTTGTAAAAACAAAAAGAGGGGAATTTGTTGTTGTTGAAGTAGAGGAGGCTAATTCGAATTTATGAATTAATTGGTTAGCTACATCCAAATCTACTGACAAAGAAAGTTTTTCTGGTCTAGGTAAACAAGGCATTCGATGGATAAATACTTGATATTTAGTAGATCTGTTTTTGAATAAATTATTTGGTGATAATTAATTATTTGAAGTGATAATTAATCAAATAAATTTATTTAATTAACCTACCCTTTCCCTCCTTCCTCCCCTCGATTATTTTGCCGTATATCACTAACATAATCGAATGCATATTGCCTTTTATTATCATTAGAAGAATCTTCAAAAAACACTTCCCCACCATAAATAATATTTCCTGGATTTATATTTGCAATACCTCTATCTAATTAATTTAAATCTACATACATATTCTCTCAAAAATTACCTTCAGAATTAACTAAACCATCCCAATGACAACAACGAAGAAGTAATCTATTTGGAAAAAAAGAAAATATTTATTTTTATCAAAAATAAACACAAACGGTTTTTGATTATTTCCATTTTTCAAACTCGAAGAATAAGGTCCAATCCCTCCAACCCAATTATTTAATTTATTACAAGGACTACTTCCAAAACCAGTTTGGCAATTCTTTAAATTAAATTTTAATTAATTTCTCTTTTTAAACTTACAGCAATTTGAGGTTTATACCAACTAGCCTCAAAATCATTTAAAGGTTTGGGTATTGTTGAAGTAAATGATTTTCTAAAAAATCCATCAGGCTGTTTATTTACTCGATAAAAATTAGAATCATTTAATTTTTGAGGTTTTCCAAAAGCATTCCAACCAAAACAATTTGGTCTAGCACAGCCTTTTTTTAATTAAATATTTTTAATAAAATATGTCTATGTATTTTTACCGAGAATTAAATGTCCGTCAGATAAAATCTTTAATTAAAACGGGGAAAATTATTTAGTAGAGAATTTTTAATAAATTATAACCTCTAAACTAAAAGGAATTGAAGTTTCCCCACAAAATGAGCAAAAAATAATTTTAATTAAATTTAAAAGAAAAATAAAATTATATACTATTTCCATATTAAAATTGCTTTAAAAATTATTAATAAATAAAAATATAATTTTGAAAGTACAAAAAAATTTTTCTATAATTTTTAATATTCAAGTATTAATTATAAAATAATTATTTATTTATTTATATACCGGATTAATTCATCAAAAAATATTTTTAAATATATTCAAGGTGGCATTTACTTAAATAATTCTGTTTATTCTTTGGATTATAGAAAAAATAACTACCAAACAAAATAACCGGCTACACCTTGATTAAAAAAGTAAAAATCAAAATTGACCTAAATGAGATATTTGTGCGGATTAGTAAATGTTTTTTTTTAATCAGTTCCGTTGATTTAAATTATTTTATTTAAATTTTTGAAATATTTTTGACAAAAAATATTTGAATTAAATTTAAAAAATAATTTATAAAATTTTAATAAAAAATTAAAATAAAATAATTTTTTAATTGGCCTTCTAAAATTTCTTTCTAAAATGACAAATTAACTAATTGCTTGGTATAATAAACTTTTTTTTAGATTTGCATGTCTTTTATGTAAATTTTTTAATTTAAAAAGATTATCAAACTAAATAAATTCATATTACTTAAAGAAATACATATTTAATTAATTTTAACTACCCGGGTAATTATTGTTTCAACCTCTGTCTAGATTGGGTAATTATTTGAGAGAGGGTAATTATTCGAGCATATATGGTAAATAGTAAATGTTTTATATATTTTAACTAAAATTTAATTAAAATACTTTTTAAAAAATTTTTAGTATAAAAATCCTCCAAAATAAAATGTCAATATTCTTCATCCACTACTCGTCTAAATTCATCCATCGGTGCAACATTCGGCAAAGGTTAATTATTCTTACACCTTTATTATTTTTTTGTCTATATTTTTATTTTAAGGCTAAAATGTTTCGGCACCGCGTGCGTGCAAGGGAGCGAGTGAGACGGCGAGCACACTACGAGGAACTTAGAAACTTCCGAACAACACAAGCGTTCGACCAATGGTGGACGTCAGGGGAGCGAACTAATTGGAGGATCAATTCACGCCATCCTCACGTTAGTGGCACAGTCGAATATTGGACATGCTCGGTAAAAACATTCAAAGAAATTCGAAAAATATTTTTTAAAAAATATTTTCAGTTTGTTGAAGGCCGTCGTCGTACTTGCCCTGCTCGTCTAAGAATAACCTTCGACAGGGATAAACGATTCGTCAGTGTCTGCAGAGCTAAAGATCGCCAACATTGTCATCCAGTTGTGGAGACCATCGTTCGTTTTCTTCACATCTGTTTGAGTGAAAAATACTTTTTTTGTTTAGGTGAACGAGGACAGCGAAATCCTCAACATTCAACAAGTAGCGCCGTATAAAATGGAGACAGCCCGGATTATTCGTGTCACTACTATTGGCTCTACTCTAAATTCGTGAAGTACTCGAACAAACCAGACAAGATGAAGTCTACAACGGGTTCAAATAAAAAATTATGTGATAATTGTTTATATTATGTTTATTGTTTCTATTGTATACTGTACATATAAAATTATATCTATTGTATAGTAACTATAGCATAAAATACCTAACTAAATAACTTTAAATCACATTCGACCTTTAGTAAAAGTTGAAATACTTTAAGGGTTATTTGAGTTAAAACGGTTTTTTTCACCGAAAAAGGATACAGTATTGTCTCAGTCATTTAAATTAACGCTTTTACATTTTGCCAATTTTGATATTTTTCAAAGAATATTTTTCAGTGCAGCATGTTTATCGCGATCATTTAATAAATAGTTTTTTAAATTTTTTTAATTTTTATTTTCCTATTTTGGAACAATCTCAAATATTATTTTAGATATACAATCGATTAATAAATGGCTCGTGCTTTTATTGATGATGAATGTGAAGAAGATTTGGAAGAAATGGAAATAGATGAAGAAGAGGAGGAAGGTAATGATGACGCTGATTTTAGCTTTCGAGATGTCAGGGCATCATTACCTCAACGAAATCGTCAACAACCTTCTCAAAATAATATTTTAATACCTCCTGGACAGCGTGGAGCAGATCATATTGAAATGTTTCAATTTATAGAGCAAGGAGTTAATTATAGGTTTTTTAATTTATAAAATATTTAATTTATTTTAACAAAATTTTAGTGCAAAAATTGTTGATTTATTATCTAAAAGTAAAAATATTGAACAATTAAAAAGAATGGAAGCACTTATTGGACGGCTTTCAAATTTTGATAAAGATATGGATATCGACAGACGGGCAATTGATGAGACAAACCGACAATTTTCTAAAGACAATTCTGACAAAAAGATTTTAAATGGGCAGTTTAAGAAAATGTAAAAAATTTTTTATTTAATTATTATAAGGCTGGGAATCCCGAAATCCTTCTCCTCTTCCGCGAAATGGGGAAAATGAAAAAATTGGGAGGCTAAAAAAGTGAAAGTTTTTCGCCACCCTTGCTAAAATTTATTAAATGTTCGATTTGACCTTCCTGGCCGCTTTACTTTAAAATTAAAAAGAATATTTATTTTTTAAGTAGAAAATCTCTTGAATTAGAAAATCCTGGAAGAAATCAACAAGAAATTGAACAAATTAGTTCCCGTTTAAAAAATTATATAAAAATAATTCAACAACCAGAACATCAAAATACTCAAGAAAATAATGATATGGGTGAAGAAAGTGGAGAAGACGAGGAAGATGATATGGAAATGCTTGATGTTTATTTAACTGATAAGGATCCACTTACTAAAAAACCTATTCGAGAACCTGTCAAGAATCCGGTTAGTTTAGATTTTTAATTATGAGCTAATTAGGTAAAATTAGAAATGGGAGCTAGGGAATTTGAAATTTCCCTGAAATTAGAAAAATATCGAAAAATATTTATAAAATTGTTTAAAGGGAAAATTTAACGTAAACTTACTAGATTTTTATACTTATTGAAAATTATCTGTTCTTTTATACTTTCTCCTAATTCCAGATTTGTGGACATGTTTATGATCGTGAATCGGTGGAAGAACATATTAAATTTCAAAAGAGCCGTCGTCAACTTTACCAATGCCCAGTTCAAAGATGCACAAACATGCAATTGTTGAAAATGGAGGTTTTATATATTTTTACAAAATATTTTTAATTTTTAACTAATTTCAGCAATTGATGCCTTTTCCTGAATTCTTTCAACTTGTACGTCGCGCTCGTAGTCGTTCACGTGCACGCAGTCGATCTCGAGGAGCTAATTTATCGCGTCAATCATGTTTTAATTCAAATAATGAGGATGATGAAGTTATTGCGAAATCTCCGTAAAAATTGTTTTAAAATTATTTTATCGAATAAAAACTTAAATATACAAAATAAATAGAGGTTTTATTTTTTATTGCTCCTCTTCATTTAAGTTAGATGCCTCGCTCTCATAGTTACTTCATCCCATGGTCCATGAATCGTGCTTAAAATTATTAAAAGTATTATTCCTTTATAAATAACTTTTTAACCTCTTCCATTGTTGCATTCTAACTAGCAATTTGGGGCATAATCCGACCAATAAAAAATGTAAAATTAGATGGATAAATGCTAGAATTCCGTTTAATACAAACAAAATCCCTGTAGAAATAACTGTCAATATTGGCAATAAAATAAAAATTGTGTTGGGTGATTGTGAAAGTAAAACTTGAAAAGGAAATTAAGACCCTATCTGAATAAGAGGGCGGTTTGATTTTTTTCATCATTTTTTTCCTACCTTAATATATAAATAATGGTCAGTCTTTTCTTCCTCGTTCGATTCCACTCGTTTTACCCGTGGCATATTCAAATGAGAGGACAAACAAAACATGGACGTATTCAAAGAGGAAGAAAAGACTGACCACGGACGGACTCGGACAGACAAAACACGGACGAACACAGAAGACAAAACACGAACGGACTCGGACAAAACACGGACGACCGTGTACTTTGTCGGTTTTGTCTGTCCATGTGTGTGTTTTGACTCTTCTCATTTGAATATGCCACAGGTAAAACGAGTGGAATCGAACGAGGAAGAAAAGACTGACCATTATTTATATATTAAGGTAGGAAAAAAATGATGAAAAAAAATCAAACCGCCCTCTTATTCAGATAGGGCCGAAATTAATTATAAGTAAAGAAAACTCCTTTAATTAACCATTTCTAAGTTGTGGCCAAAAACAAAATAGTAAAAGAGATAGTCCCAACAAAAGGAAAGCAAGTAGATCGCAGTTAACTCGAGAAATTAAGAAAACAGATGCTGACAAACAAATATTAACAGACAAAGCAGTTGAGACACTGAAGACTTTTTTTGGATTCTTTAATTTAAAAAAACTCGCATTGGTGCAAATTCCATTCCATAATCGTGTACAAAAAGGCTAACAAAGAAAAGAATAATTGCACTAGCCCAAATGGTGTCAGTACTGATTGTTGTGGTTAAAGTTCTTAATATAAATTAAAAGTTTATTAAACAGAAAAAAAAATAAAAGAAAACCTAATTACGGGAGTAAATGCATAACCAAAAGTAAAAATAGTAAATAATGTTTGCCAGTGATTTTTTAAATTAATGTAAAAACATTTATAGAAGGTTACGAGAGACAAAAGAATTAGACAAATGGTTAAATTGATCAACAAAATTGTTTTACTCCCACAAAACTCTAATCGACAAAATTCGAAAATAACTGAAAAATTCAAGTGTCAAATGCAAAAATAAGAAAAAACTTGCCCAAATAAATAACCACCAAATCAACTTGTGACATAACTATTGCACCACCACGTATCGATTCAACAATTGAATATTTAACAACATTAACTTGAATATTTATTTAAATTTAAAATTTTAAAATTAACCATTTGTGCGTAACTGATCAAGAAATAATGTGTCATCTGTGTAATTATCTGGAAATGGTTGGTGTTTGTAGAGAACCTTCTCCCATTTAATAAATTGTTGGTTTGGGGAATTTAAATGTTTGTTTAGTGAAAGTAACTTTCTTGAAGCAAACCGAGTTGTTACCATTCTTTATTATAAATTCTGTTAATTATATAATGCAAAATTATTAAAAATGTATCAAAATTTCAATTTCTTTTGAAAATTTATAAATCGATTTCGTTTAAAAAATTATAAAAAATTTATTTAAAAAATATACAATTTAACTCTTTGGTTTCTTAGAACTTATCAAATCACGGAATTGTTTCAAAACGGTTTCTTCCTTCTTATTTCTCTGATCAATCGAAAATGTCTTCAATAAACGTTTTTCTTCTGCTGTAAGAATCTAAACAGAAAAAATTTTTTTAACTAATTAAATTGTTTAAAAATATTTACTTGATTTTCTTTTCGAAGTCGAGTAGCTTCCATAGCTTTATGTCGAGTACCGCTCATTACATATCCAGCAACTTCGAAAACAGCAATTTCTTCAGAAGTTAGGCCAATCTCCCCTCTTCTCGGAATTCTTTTTCCCTGAGCAGCATACGCTGCCATTGCTGCTGCTTCGCCCCTCAACATATTTGTCCGAGCACTTAAGAATTTTATTTAAAATTTAAAGAAAAATTAAAATAACTAACGCTGCATCTAGTCTTATATCACTTGAAGCAGCTGCAGGATTTAATTTTTGTTGAATATGTTCAGGAATTGAAGGTCCAACTATAGCAGCCTCCTCCTTTTTAGTTTGTGCTACTTGCATTTCCTTTGTTACTTCAACCCAAACATCACCTTTTTCATCCTTATGGTGCCCAGGCTCTTCATCACTACTATAAATATAAAAACTTAATAAATGATATATGAAAAATTTAATATTTTTAACCAACCTCTCTCTCCTCTGTCGCTTTTTCCGTTTATTGTTTTTGTCTTTTGTCTTTCTTTTCCTATCACTATCCTTCTTTTTATGTTTTTTGTGCTTTTTGTGTTTCTTTTTATGCTTCACAATTTCATCATCAGATTCATCTGTAGTATTTTCATCAGAAGATAGGGAAGAAATGGAGGATTCTGAAGATTTTGGCGAACGTTTCATCTTCGATTTGTGTTTCTTCGTTTTCTTGCCTATAACATTATCTTCATCCAAATATTGTCTAAAAAATAAACTACCTAATTAAATCATTAAAAAATAAATAACCTACTCGTCATATAACTGCTCCAATTCATCATGTGTAGGAGAATATCCCCAAATGCGACGAACTCCAATTTTCCCAAGATGTTCGCGCTCTTCACGTCGACTAAATTAAAATTTAGAGCTATAAACTATTAAGAGAAAACTGTCCCAAATGACGCTAAAATATGAAACATAAAGAAAGTGTAAGATTCAGAGGTTTTCGGAATAAAGCAATTCGTCAAATATTCTCATTGTAAAATAATTTCTAGCATACCTACGCCAATAATTGTCTTCAGCGACATTCCGAGCCAGTATAAATTCCTGTGGATCATTTGAATTGCCATTAGCCTGTCGATCATTATCACGACGAGGTTCATAGAAAGGAGAGTTCGTTCTGTTTCCGTTGTTTAATTTATTTTCGTGCAATTCACTGTCATTACTGAGATTTGAGACCATCTGCAAATTAAAAGATCAAACAGAAAAATTGTAACGGAAATAAGAAAAAAATTGACCAATTTGTGAAATTTTCACGTAATTCCAGACAAAAAACGTTATGACAAAAATAGTGCCAAATCGCTAATTTTGAATTTGAATTAGAGGAGTTTGAGTACATACATAAATATAACACTTGGGGAACTTCATAAATATATAATTTCATAAATTTTTTTATTTATTCATAGCCTCAAAGATAAAACATATCGATAAAATTTTCAGATTTATACATATATCATGGAGTTAAAATCAGAACCTAAAATGAACGAATCGGCTAAATCTAAAGTATTCAGTGGAGTTACTATATCATTCGCAGGATTAACGGAGGAAAGCCAGGTTTATTTTAATTGGATTTTAGAATAAATATAAATTTAGTTTGAGTTAATAAAACTTTTACTCGAGATGGGCGGAGAATGTAGATTAGAGGTTGATGAGAATGTTAATTACCTAATTGCTGAAATTATTGATAATAAATCGGAAAATTATATCGTTTGTTTAATTATATATTTTTAAATGAAATATGTGGGTAATTTATTTAGGCGGCACGGCGACTCAAAATTCCTGTTCTTGTTCCGCGGTGGATTCAAGATGCATATTCAAACACAAATTCAATAGTGGACTTTTTGACTGAAGAATCTATTGACAACTACAGGACACCGATATTCGCTGGCTGCGTAATTATTGATTAGTTATATCTAATTATTCATTTTTGCAGGAAATTACCATTTCCGGCTTCGCTGGTAATGAACGAATAGAGATTGGCCGTTTGATTGAAATGAATGGTGGTATTTTCATAGGACAAATGTTTAAGTCAAGCTGTACCCATTTAATAACTGCCAATGATTCTGGAGAAAAGTTTCGTCGAGCAAAAGATTGGAAAACTATTTACATTGTCACTGTTGAATGGCTTAGAAAATCAATTGAACATGTATATACTTGGTTAAATTATAAATATTTAATATTATTTTAAGAAATTCCGTCTTGATGAGCTTGAATTTTCTTTTGAACCGAAAAGTGAAGTTGAAAATTCTCCCCTTGCTATCAAAAAGCAGTCACCAAATTATGAAAACATTGAACCCAAAAACAAGGAACTTTTTGAAACAGAAGACAATCATTTTGAACCAAGATGTCAGGTTAAAAATGCACCCCCTGATTCACTACACAATGATGAATCTACTAAAAATAAACCTATTGAATCTACAGGAAGTTTCTTTGAGCAGATATACAAAGCTGAGAATATATCTGCAGTTAGAATATTCGACAATCCTAAAGAAGTTGAACCTGCCCAGAATGTTGAACCTGCCCAGAATGAACGTAATGAAACAAACGAGGAAATGGTATCAGTTAAATCATTTGACATTATTAATATGTTTAGATCTGTCATATGGATTTGAAAGCAGAACTTGAAAGTAACGAATCGGCTAAATCTAAAGTATTCAATGGAGTTACTATATCATTTTCAGGATTAACCAAGGAAAAACAGGTTTATTTTAATTGAATTTTAGAATAAATATAATTTAGGATGAGTTAACAAAACTTTTACTCGAGATGGGCGGAGATTGTAAACTTGAGGTTGATGAAAATGTTAATTACCTAATTGCTGAAAGTTGTGATAATAAATCGGAAAATTATATCGTTTGTTTAATGGATGTATTTTAAATTAAATAATATATTTAGGCGGCACGGCGACTCAAAATTCCTGTTCTTATTCCGCGTTGGATTCTAGATTCGCACTCGAGGAAAGATTCAATGATGGATGTTTTCAGTGAAGAATATCTTGAAAACTACCGGATTCCGATATTCTCTGGCTGCGTAATTATTGATTAGTTGTATATAGATGTTCATTTTTGCAGGAAATTACAATTTCTGGCTACACTGGCAGTGACCGACAAGAGATAGGTCGTTTGATTGAAATGAATGGAGGGATATTCTCTGGCCAAATGAACAGATCAAGTTGTACCCATCTAATAACTGCCAATAATTCTGGAGAAAAGTTTCGTCGCGCAAAAAAGTGGAAGAATATTTATATTGTTAACTTAGAATGGCTTAAAAAATCTGTTGAACAAGTAAGAGATTTGTTAAAGTTATAGATATCTAATATTTTATTTCAGAAAGTTCGTCTTGATGAGATTGAATTTTCTTTTGAACCGATTTGTAAGGTCGAAAATGCACTAACTGTTGATATGTTACAACCTTCAAAAAATGCTGCAGGCAGTGATTTAGAACCGATATGTCAGGTTGAAAATCCACCACCAGTCGAGTCTCTGCATAATGAAGAAATAGTTGAATCTACTAAAAATAAACCTATTGAATCTACAGGCAATGATTTAGAACCGATATGTCAGGTTGAAAATGCACCAACTGTTGATGTGTTACAACTTACAAAAGATGGACCTATTAAATCTACGGGCAATGCTGTAGAACCGGTGTGTCAGGTTGAAAATGCACCACCAGTCGAGTCGCTGCACAATGAAGAAATAGTTGAATCGACTAAAAATAAACCTGCCGATTCTACAGTCAATGATTTTGAGCAGATACATAAAGCCGTAGATACATCTACCGTTGAGAAATTTCACAATCTTAAAGTAATTGAACCTACTACACAAAATGAACATATTGAAGAGATAAATAATGATGAGATGGTAGAGATGGTATTTCAGTTATATCATTTGATAGTATTTTAATATAAGTTTAGATCCATAATGAGGAATTGAGAGCGGAACCTAAAATGAACGAATCAGTTAAATCTAAAGCGTTCGGTGGAGTTACGATATCGTTCGCAGGATTGAGACGGGAAAGCCAGGTTTATTTGCAATTTAACTCCTGAAAAATATAAATTTAGGATGAGTTAACAAAGCTTTTACTCGAGATGGGCGGAGATTGTAGATTAGAGGTTGATGAGAATGTTAATTACTTAATTGCTGAACGTTGTGATAATAAATCAGAAAATTATATTGTTTGTTTAATTTATATTTCTAATTAAATAATATATTTAGGCGGCACGGCGACTCAAAATCCCTGTTCTTATTCCGCGGTGGATTCAAGATGCTCACTCAAGCATAGAATCAATGGGGGATTTTTTGAGTGAGGAATCTATTGACAACTACAGAACTCCGATATTTTCTGGCTGTGTAACTATTAATTAGTTATATCTAATTAACTATTCGTTATTTGCAGGAAATTACCATTTCTGGCTTCACTAGCAATGAGCGAGTTGGGATGGGACGTCTGATTGAGTTGCATGGTGGAAAGTTTTCTGGTCAAATGAACAAATTAAGCTGTACCCATTTAATAACTGCCAATAATTCTGGAGAAAAGTTTCGTCGGGCAAAAGAGTGGCAAAGCATCTATATTGTTAACGATAAATGGCTCAGAAAATCTATTGAATATGTAAGAGTTTTGTTTAAACTATAAATATTTATTCAATATTCTATTTCAGAAAGTTCGTCTTAATGAATTAAGATTTCCTGCTGCTGGAGATAAATAATTTACTGAAAATTTATTGAAAATTAAATTGAAAATTTATTTTATTTATTGCTTTAAATACTTACAAATAATAAAATTTTTTTATTTTTTAATTGAACATTAATAGATTACTTGTTTTCTACAAGAATTTATTTTAATTCCTAATTTTCCTTAATTTGTATCCTTTTCTTGAATTCATTTTGGCGCTATATTTTGAGAAAAGTTTTGAATTTAACTGTCTTCTAAATTTAAATTTAATATTTTTTTAATTTTTAGTTAAATAACAATAATTAACTACCATGCCAGTTGTTAATGTTTATACTTCAGTGACATCAGAGAATGTTTCGCATTCTGAGCTTCTTGTTTGGGTTAATAATTGTCTGCAGGTTGTTTTTGTGCTTTTATTTTTAATTTATGTTTTTTCTAGACCAATCTTGGGAAAATAGAAGATATGGCGTCGGGTGCTGCTTACTGCCAACTTACTGACATTCTTTTTCCAAAACATGTTCCACTTACAAATGTTGATTTTAAATAAAATTTCCTCAAATTAAAATTATTCTAGATCAACTGGAATAGTCGAAAAGAAGCTGACTGGATTACTAATTGGGAAATTTTGGAGACTTCTTGGAAGGATATTGGAATTGATAAAGTTAAATTGTTATTTAAATTTCTAAAAATATATTTTTAAGAAAATTCCAATCGAAGGTTTAATGAGTGCAAAGTTTGAGGACAATTTTGAATTTCTCCAATGGTTTAAGAAATTTTTTGATGCTAATTATGATGGACATAAATATGACCCGATTGCAGCTCGGAATAATCAGGTTTATCACGGAACAATTAGGGCTATTTAAGATTATTTTTTAGCCTCTTGGAAGTATTTCTGATGATGAAATTGTTTCTGAAAATGAGAAGAAGACACCAGAAATGATTGCTGTAAAGTCTGCTAGTACTCCGGCAATTACTAAACTTAAACAAATGCGCAAACAATTTCATGTTTATTTATTTTTTAATTTTTAATTAATTATTTTAAAAATTAGGTTTCCTCTCCATCTGACCAATTAATGTCTCCATGCACTCGAACTTTGGAGAAGAGCCGTTTTGAAGGTAAAAGTTTAGTTATTTTTTAAAAATTAAATTTTTGTTTTTAAGTTGGACCTAAATTCAAGTTGGACAAGAATGACTGATGTTAAGTAAATCAAAAAATGAAAGACAGACAACATTGTGTAAAATTTACATTTTTTAAAAATAATTTCACTTTATTATTTTTAATTTTAAATTATTCTTTTTTAAAAAATTAAATTACTAAATTCTCTTTTTTGGATTTTTAAATAATTTTGTTGAAAAATTTTTTCAGAATTTAAAATTAATTTTATCATAAAATGGTACTTATTCTTTGAATTGAAAATAATAAAGAAATTACAGAAAAAATAAAATGACTGGTAAAAAATTAATTTTTTTGTAAATATTTATTAAACAATATTAAAGAGGTATATATATTTACATCGTTAAATCATTCAAAAAAATGACCGTGAATGGTTTAATAGATTATTTATATATCCAAATAAATAAAAATTAAATTTAAATATTAAAAGAAAAAAAAGAGGAGAGAGAAAAAATTGAAGTAAAATGTTTTAAATAATTTTTATAAATTAGTGTTGCTGTGTCAAATATTTTTAATCCTTTCTCTCTCACTATAAAAATATTAATTTAAAAAGAATTGACAATTAGAAGATTTAGAAAATAAAATAAGAATTAGGAGAAGAAAGAAAATTAATTAATTTAAAAGAAAATAATTTTAATTAATTAAAAAAATTTTAAATAATAATTATAATTAACAAAATAAATAAAATAACCGTTACCAAAGCTACAATTAATTTTAAATATTTTTTATTCTTATTTTCAACAACAAAAACCTCTCCATTATGTTCTTCTCTACGTTCTTCAAATCTTTTATAATGACCTTTTAATTAAAATTAAAGTTTAATAATTAATTTAAATAAAAACTTGTTTTTCCAGTATTTTTATTGTAAAATGATTTTTCTTTAATTTTCTTTTCATAGGAATGTTTGGCAATATTTTTATTATTTAAATATTCTTTTTTATTTTCAATTTGTTCTGAGGAAGAAGCAGAAGAAGAATTATTTTTATCTTTATTTTTATGAAAACTTGTATGTTGTTTAAAACTTGTTTTATATCCATTTCCTTTTCCGTTAGCATCTTTTTTGGTAAAATTTTGTGAATATTTATTTTAAAAATTAATTTAAAAGAATTTTAAAAATAATATAATTTACTTAATAATTAAATTATTAATTTTCTTGAGTAAAATTTTAATATTCGAGAAATTATTTTTAAAATTAATTTTATTAATTAATTACCGTGTCTATAATCACTCATAGTTTGGAAATAAACTTTTCTTAAATTTAAAATTTAGAGAATACTTATTTTTATTTAAACCTTCCATTCTTTTTATTGTATTCACTACTATTTCTTTTATAAGTTTTTCTTCGGGTTGTTTCATATCTCTGATACTTTATGAAAATTAAAAAATATATATTTTAAATATTTTCAAAATTACCTCATTTCCATATTTATTTTTCTTCTTTTTAATCCTTTTTTCACTAAAATATTCATTTTCGACTTCCATATCCGCTTCGTTTTGATGACTATTTTCTTCCTCCTCCTCTTCTTCCTCCTCTTCTTCCTCCTCTTCCCCTTCATCTTCCTCTTCTTCTACTTCAACCTCCACTTCCTCCTCTTCTTCTTCACTACTACTGTTGCTTCTTTCATATTTTCTTCCATTGTCCCGTCTTTGTCTAATTAATTCATTAAAATATTCCTTTAAAATAATTAGAAATTAATTTTTAAATATGTAAATTTATTTTAAAAAGTTCCAAGTTTGTGTAAGACTTATTGAGATTATGTTAATTAATTTAGAAAAAACCTCCTTATTTTCAACAAATCTTTTAACCCTTCCTCTTCCTTTTTTCCCCAATTTTCTTATTTTTTTCTTCCCCAACAAATTCTTTTTTAATTTTCCCAGCCATTTAAATTCAAAACACCCAAATTTATTAAATTTATTTAAAATATTTTTTTCTTCTTCTTTTTTCTTTTTTCCTTTAAATAAATTTTTAAACCAAAAAATAATTGACTTAAAAGAAGTTTTCTTTTGCATTTCTCCGTGTAATTTTTTACATTGATTTTCTAATTTTTTAAATTAAATAATTAAAATTTATTTTTTAAAGTTTTCTTATCTTTTTGTTATTTTATTTTTACATAATATCCGAGGGAAACCATTTTCCTTTTTACCGAATTTGATCAGCTATAATTTTTTATGCTTGATATAATCCGAATGAAACTCATACCATTCAAAAGCCCTCGATAAGCGCTATTTTTTACCCAACTGGATGGATCAAGTCTGATCACTCATGAAAAAGTTATAAGTCGATAATTGTGAAAAACAACGATTTTTTGAATAGCGGATCAAATTCTGTAAAAAGGAAATGGGAGAAACCAAAAAAAACCCAAATTAAATAACAAGAATTTAATTTAACTGAACATTTTAATACATATTTATTTGGGAATATTTTTATTAGGAAATTCAATAATTAATTTTATTAAAAGAATTATTTAATTCAAAAAATAAATTCACCATTTCCCTCAATATTAATTTCTCTCTTACTAATTCTTTTTCTAGTTTTTAACATTTTTTCTGCCATATTTTTAACAATTACTTTTCCATTTTCAAAAGATTTTTGACAATTTTTATTTTTACATTTTGATTTCATTAAATTTTTTAAAGAAAAAAATAAAAATTTGAGAGATTTAAAAGCCCCAAACTTTTTGGATTTTTTTGCCTGTTTTTCAGCTTTAGAACTTAAAATAATATTTCCTGCTTTTACTTCTTCGTTTATTTCTTTTCCAATACATTTATTATCTTTAATTTAATTTTTAAAAAATGAGAGAAAAATATTAATTAATTAATTTCATAATTTCCACAAAAAATAAATTTATTTTTCAACCCAGAATTTTTTAAAAACTCTAAAATTAATAGAAAGGGGACGGCCTAAATCTAATTTAAATTATAAATTTTATTTTGACTTTTTTTGATCTAAAAAAGGAAAAATATTGAAGAGGGAAGAGATTAAATTAATTTGAGATTTTGTTTAACGTCATTTTTAGATTATCCTTGAGGTTAAAAATATTTTTGAGGAGTGGCAGCCTCTCTTTAACCCAATGGTTAACCGAATTTTAAAAAATATTCTAAAAATTGGGGAGTATCTAATTTTGGTTTATTAGTAGGAGGTTGTTGATTGTTGTATAAAAAATAAAATTAATTAATTAATTAAACCATTTAAATCACAAATTGTCAAATCTTTTTTAAAATTTTTTGTTTTTATTGTTGAAATTGTTGTTTTCTTTTTAACAAATGATGGAAAAATTGAAGAGAATTTTAAAGATTTTGTATTTTCAACAAAAATAATTAAAAAAAGAAATAATAAAATAATAACAAAAGATATCCGGCAATATCTTTTAAAGAAGTTCATTTTTACTTTTAATTTTCTCTAAAAATTCCAAAAAATTTTTTTGTTTCGAAATTTTATTTGGAAATTCTTTTAAATGTGTGAAAAAATAATTAATAAATGAAGAGGTAATTTGTTGGCAATTTGTCGGTTAAATGAAGGAAAGGAAGAGAGTTAAAAGGGGGAAATTGTTGTTAATATTAATTTATTGAATTATAGTGCATATTAATGATAGCCAAAACACATGGCTAAAAATGACAAATCTTTTTTAATTAATAAAATTAGAAATATGTATGTATCTTCAAAAATTGCTTGAAAATAAATTAAATTGAATTTTGTAAGAATGAGAAGTTTTTTTAAATAAAATGTACTTTAAATTTTTTTTAAATTTGATTTTTAAAAAGTGAGAAAAAACTCCAAACAGAAAAAAAGGAAGAGATTGAGAAAAATATGAAGTATTGTTTATGTGTTTATTTTTAAGTTAAACAGATGTTCAAATAAAAATTATTAATAAATTTATGATATACTGGATATACCTAATTTTTTGTTTTAAACTTTTAAAAGTTCTTTAAGCTAAAAATTATTATTTTTTATTTAAAATTTTTCTTTTAATTTTTAATTTTTTGAATGTTCCTTCAATAAATACAGACTTCCTTATTTTAATAAAAATTTGTATTCAAACGGCTGATTCTGAATTTCCTACTCTGAAACGTCCTTTACTCCTTTTTAATTTCAATAATTTTTTAATTTTTTTTTATTCCAAGATTTTCGCTTGTAAAGTAAGGGATATTTGAATGTAATTGCATATTGATCTATTTAAATATATTTTTAGAAACCTTTTATTTATTTTTATTTTTAGTTAACAATCTCATTTTAACATTTAATCATTAACTACCATGCCAGTTGTTAATGTTTATTCTACTTCAGTGACTTCAGAGAATGTATCACGTTTTGAACTTCTTGCCTGGGTAAATAATTCTCTTCAGGTTGTATTTGTGTTTATTTTACTTTAACTTTATTTTTTAGTCTAATTTAACAAAAATAGAAGAAATGGCGACGGGGGCTGCCTATTGCCAACTTACTGATTTACTCTTTCCGACGCGTGTACCGCTTAAGAAAGTTTGTTTTTTAAAAGCAATTTGTTTATTAAATATTTTTAGGTCAAATGGAATAGCCGGCAAGAAGTTGATTGGATGAATAATTGGCGAGTTTTGCAACATTCTTGGAAGGATATTGGAATTGACAGGGTTTTAAATAATTTTTATTTAAATTAGTAAAGAGACGAGTCTTCCAGATTGTCTCCCATTTTCGACATGCTTGAAATTTTTTTGTTACCTTCGATTATATAACTTTATTTAGAGTGACACATTAGCTTGGTTTTGTATTCTCTGGACCCACAGGACAAACCAAGAAGCCGATGATTAATCTGTTGTCACAGTCTAGTTATCTTAATTTTCAAATCGAGCCTTCAAAATTAACCACTAACAAATTAAATTGCAAAAATGAGGGAAACGAACAAGAATTATTTTTACATAATATATTTTTAGCCAATTCCTGTCCAAAGTTTGATGCGTGCCAAGTTTCAAGACAATTTTGAGTTTCTTCAGTGGTTTAAAAAGTTTTTCGATGCAAACTTTGACGGGCATGAGTATGACGCGGCTGCAGCACGGAATAATGAGGTTGGGATAAATCTGTGTTTACCTACTTTTGTCAAAATAAAAATTTAGGAATTTCCTGCTGCGTTGCCTGGTGGAGCCACTAAGAAAGCACCTCCAGCTGTTGGTAATTCAACTGCCGCAGCTTCCAGGCGTTCAACAGCACAGGGGCCGACATCTCGACCTGTTGGTGTGCCAAAGCCAGGTTTTCTTAAATTATTTTTTTGTTTCATATATTTTTTATAAAAGATGCTAGAGATACCAGGCGTTCCTTAAATGTTAGTGCAAGAGCAGTGCCGGCGGCAGCGCCGAAAGCTGCGGCAAACACTCGAGCACCTCCATCTGCAGCGACAACTACTGCTTCAGCAGCAGCTAAGCGTCGTCCTCCAATTGTTCATTCTCCTCAAAAGAATGGTGTAACTGTTCGGAATGGGCAACAGACATTGCGTACATCAGGACGTAAAAGTACTGCTCCTTCATCTACTGGAAATCGTAGTGGAATTGGGACTGCTGAAATTACTCTTATTGAACAACAGGTCGTTTAATAGTTTAAATTGGAATAAATCCCTACCATATACAAAGTTTTTTTTGACATTTTTCTTTTATTTAAAAATGCCTTTCCTCATTTTTTAATTTTTTAGAAAAAAGAATTGCAATCTCAAATTGATGAGATTACCAAAAATTCTTTAATTTACGAGCGTGAACGTAATTTCTATTTTGGAAAATTACGCAAGATTGAATGTCTCTGTAATGAGAATGCTGCAAATGAAGTATTTTCATCTTTAATTGGACAAATACAAAAAATAATTCAAAACAAAAATGAAAACGAAGAGGTTTTTTTAATTTAAAAATAATTAAAATATTCCTTTTCTAAAGGAGCAGCAACCATTAAATGGCGATACTTTTACTAAAGATAATGAGACTTTTACTGCAAAACCAAAAGAAATTGATGCCAATCAATTTCCTATTGTTTTTGATGATAGTGGAAGTTTTGGAAATCCTGACAATATTTTGGATATTGGTTTGGGTTTTTAAAAAAAATATTTTTAATTATTTTTATTTAGCTATGAATGTTACTAAAGATGAGACAAACAATGAAATAAATTCTACTCAAATAATAATTCCGTCTGTTCAACAACAGCCGTTAATTGAGCCAGAATTTGAAAAAGAACAACATCACCAATCTGCTATGGGAGACTATAGTATTGAGGGGATTCCGGGAAATAATACTTATAATATTGATGAAGGAATGGAAGGATTAGATGCTATTAAATTGCCACATTCTGTAAATATATAATTTATTTTAAAATAAATAAAATTATTTTTTAAAAAAGATAATCTCTGAACAAGAACTTCAAAATGCTGAACGTTCAATGGAAGCTGCCGGAAATAAAGTTCGTGAAGAATTAAACACTGAAGTTGGGATTAACAATAATGGTGGGGTGGAGAGTGATGATTTGGTTAAAAATACTAAATGAATTGAAAATATATTTTTTTGAATTTAAAAGGGCTTAAAGTATGTTTTTTGGTACTTTATTATGTTACTCTTCTCTAAAATTCTATAAAAAAATTAAATAAATTTGGAATAAATTACAGAATTGATTAAAATTTCATTTCGGTGCCTTTTAAAAATAATTTTAGATTTAGACAATTCTAATGTTTTGTTAGAATTTATTTAAAAATTATTTTAGAGAGGAAGTAGCATATCTAAAAAAGTACCGATTTTTAAAATCTTAGCCTATATCTTTAAATAACAAAAAAGCTCATTATTTGGCATTATAATGTATTCTTTTCTTTACTATATAACAACAATCCAAAGAAAATAGAGAATTTTTCTTGTAATTTTTTTTGAAAACATTCAAATATTTTGAATATAATGCATTTATTTTCTTTGGATTTTTTTTGGTATTTGGGTAACGATTTTTTACTATATATCAAAAGATTAAAGACAATTTAAATTCTCTTTTGTTTTATTTTAAATGAATAAATTTTACAAAATAATTAAAAAGATATAGGAATTTATTTTTTATAAGTCATTTTTGGTATCTTTTAATTTCTTTTCTAAAATACGCATTAAAGCCAAGCATTTTTCATCCTCAAAAGGTAACCCAACAATTTGAATATTAACAGGCAAACCGACAGAATTTGCTGCTGCATAACGAATTCTTTTAAGGATGGGATTCCAATCTTTAAAATAAAAATAATTTTTGATTGATTTTCATTGTCTTTAAACCTGTTGCCCATTGAGTTTCGTCTGAAAGTGCTTTGTCATCTTCCGATGTTACTTTGTCAACAGGTAAACACCCAACAGGGTAATCGAGCATCTGAAAATATTTTATCCAAAAAATTAATACAAAAGAATACATTATATAAGCCAGTTTCGAATGCCGCAGCAGCAAGATCACTGCACGCATCATAAGGAATTGCAGGAAAAGAAAAAGCAGGAACAATCAGCAAATCTAAATTCGAAGCCAACCATTGTTCAGTGAACTTTAATAAAAGATTATTTTAGACTAAAAAAATAAAAACCTTTTGGACATATTCATCAAGTTGTTCTTGCGACTGACGGACATCATTTGGAGTACGAACATAAGCACGCATAAGAATTGCCAATTGAGGACAGAAAATGTCAAAAATAAAAGCAAGTAACCACCGAACACAAAGAGGTATCTAAAAAAGAAAAAAATCTTTTTTAAAAAGAGATTAAATACCTTTAACATCAAAGCAAATCTTTTTAAATATTTGTCAACTGGATTTTCAGAAAATGTTTTCTTAAGAAAAGCACCACCATCACAAGAAATATTTTTAAACAAAAGACTGGCTAAAAAAAGAATATTTTTTTAGAAAATTCAAAAATATTTTACCAGCTTTTTCTGGTTCAGGAATTGGGAAATAAACCATTTCTTGTCCCGAAGATCGCAAAATCTCAACACAACGCTCAACAACACGCGCACAACTAAATTTATTTTTTTAACCAATTTTATTAAAACTTACGCGGGGACAGGTTTAATAAATCCATCATCAAAATTATAACCAATCCGTAATTGTTTAGCTTCCCAACGTTGATTAAATTCTTCCATTTTTTGTAAATTTAGAGGAAGAGGAATACTTTCAGGCACAAGTTTATGATATTCTACATTTCCAAGTATATGGCTAAGCAAAAACGTTAACTTAAAAAAAATAATTTAAAAAATAAAATAAAGATAAAGAATACTTCCTCTGCTGTATGTGCAAAAACTCCACTTCCCAATCCTAATCGTCCAATACCAGGCAAACCTTCAAATGCTTGTTGAATTTGGAAACGAGCTTGGCAAGGCTTTAAAGTAGTAACTCCACAGAAATGGGCAGGAATACGCAAAGAACCGCCTACATCACCACCAGTTGCAAATGCTGTGCCACGGGCAGCAAGGAGTGCAGCTTCACCTCCTGAGGAGCCGCCTGGAGTTCTGAAAATTTAAATAATGAGAATATTATTGAGAGATGTAAATTGAATATTTAATAACAAAGGAATCCCTATCCTACCTTAAAGCATTATAAGGATTTTTAGTAGTCCCATAAACAGGATTTGAGCAGGCAAAACTAATTAAAGTCTGTGGCACATTTGTGTAGCAAAATGGAACGGCACCGAGTTGGCGAAGTAATGTAATAAAAGTGCAGTCTTTTGCACGCGGATTATCCAACAAACGAGCATTTCCAATACAACAATCATAACCTTTTATCTGTGGAGGAATATTTGGATTAATAAATCTTTAATAAAAACAAACAAAAAAATTAGCTTTAACGCTAAATGGAAGACCAAAAAGGGGAGGTTTCTCCTTCTTCTCAAATTCTTTGTCAAGCTTTTTGGCTTCCTCAAAGGATTCATTAAAAAATTCAGCAATACAATTAATTTTGCCATTCACTTCCAATGCATAATAAGCAAAGGCATAAAGTGTTTGTGTAGCTGTTAATTCTTCATTTTGAAGTGCTTCTAGAAATTTATTTTAAAGAGTTTCCTATTTACCTTTTAATATTCTCACTTTGTAATTCAGTTAATGACATTCCTCTAATTTTTTCTCTTTCACTTGGATCCTGTCCATATTCATCAACATTTCGTTTAGCTTCTTCGAAGCGTTTTTGTCTTTTAATGTTTGTTCGTTCAATTGCTGCCCAATTTGCTGATTTACAACAAGGCTTAAATAATTTTTAAAATTAATTTTAAATATATTCTCATACCAAAATATTTCCCATATCAAAATATTTTTAAAAAATAGTAAAGTCAAAAATAATCTTAAAAAAATATAAAATTATTTATAGTAACAACAAAAAATAACAATTGATTAAAAACTAATTGGTACTTAAATTTAAAAGAAAAATAAAAACAAGTAAAAACAATCTTTTTATTTTTCATTTTAACAAAAACAATTTTCCCTCCCTTTTAATCAGATAATAAATCACTATCAAATTCTTGTCCATCACTACTATCATTATCTATATTTTCTTCACTCATTTCAGAATTATCTTCGTCCCCGCTTTCATTTAATTCTTCATTCTCGTCAAAATCTATTCCACTTTCATCTCTTTCACCTCCATCAGATGAAAATTCTTCTTCAATTTCTTCATCTTCCTCGTCAATTTCATCATCGCTGCTGAAAAATATAAAAATTTATTTTAAAATAATACCTCAAAAAATTAAAGCAAAAAAATATTTTTTGTTTTTAAAAATAAGTTAAATTTGTTTTCAAATCAAAAATTAACTAAATTAAAAAAACAAACAAACCATTCTGCCAATTCATTTTCAAAGTCATCATCCTCATCAATAATTTTTCCTTTTTTACCACCTTTCTTTTTATGTTTAGAGTTTGTTTCGTCACCAAATTCATCTCTAAAATCAACATCAAAAACATCTCGAGTATCACCAGGTTCAAACCTTTCTTAAACAAAAAAAAACCTTCTATTAATTTTAAATATTACCTAATATAAGATCAAATTCGTCAGAGTCTAAACTAGCCATATCATCAAAATCTTCATCATCCTTTTCATTCTTTCCTTTTTTATTTTCTTCATTTTTAATATTCTTTTTAAATTTTATTGAAGCAAAATGATGGAGAAAACGTTCATCTAATGGAATTTCACTGCTTGTTTTGTTTAAATAATCCTTAAAATTTTTATAAACTTGATATAAAAAGAAATAATGAAATAGCTAATGCTAACTCTAAAAATCCTAAATAAAAAATACTTGGCAGTAACTGACACAGTAAAATACACTTTTCCAAATTTAAAATCTCGCAAATTTGAAAAATTAAACCTGTGATGTTGGATTCAATGCTTTTATTCCTCTTGGAACATAAGTATGAGAAAACAAAGGATTCAATTTTTGTTTATTATTTACTTCTTTATTTAAATGTTTTGTCTTTGGATTTTTGAATGCAAATCTATCAAGAAAACGCATTTGTGAAAGATCAATTAAAGGATCGCCTTTGTAATGAATTGAGCCTCCTAAAATAATTATTATTTAAAAATATTATTTTTTAAACAAAAAACCCTGAATTAAAGTTCTTGCAAAAGAAGCAACTGTTGGATGATAATGCCTTGCTAATGTATATAATTCTGTATCAAGTGAAAAATCAGCACCAGCAAATAAAGGATTTCGAGCATTTGGATCATAAGCATTTCTTCTTTTTGGTAAGGATGGAATATTGTTTTGTTTGTCAGATTTTATATTATTTAATGTAGAAGATGAAGCTTCAAAAATAAAAGAAGAAAATTTTTTAATAAAAATTTTTGAAAAGATTACGTCGATGAATCCATCCTGAAGTTTTTGAAAGTTCTTTTGCAGAATTTTTTTCTTTTTTAATTTCCTCATTCATTTCATCACTACTTTCATCTTTTATATCAAAATAAGTTTCTTCTTCCTCCTCATCAGCAGAATTTCCATTTTGTTCAAACCAAACTAATTTTTGTTCTAATGCAGAATTTTCTTTTATATTTTCTTCTTTAATTTTTTCTTCATTTTTAATTGTTTTATTCTAAAAAAAGATTATTTAAAATAATTTTTTTTTTAATAATTTCCTAACCTCATTTTCAGTTTGATTTTCCAAAGATTCATCCAATCTTAAAAGACCAGGCCTTTCTTGAATAATAACAGAACATGTAAGAAGAGTAGCTGCTGCAAAGGAGGCTGAACTAGTTAAGGCAACCTAAAAATATTTTTTAAAAATATTCTTAAAAATTAAAAAAAATACTTGAAAAAGTCTTTTAATAAAAGCCCTAACACGGCATTCAACAAGATCATTTTTAAGTACACGTTGAAGCAAAGAAAAGAATTTTGAATGACTCTGATTGCCAAAACCATCAGGATTTAAAATTCGACGATAAAAAGCACAATAAAAACGATCAGTAATTCCATCACTAAAAAAGATTTTTAAAAGACAATTTTAATAAAAATTACCTAGCACTGTGAATTTGGAAAAGTAAACGAAGAACGTTAAGCGAAGTTGAAAATTTAGCTGTTTGAACAATTGCATAAAGACTATCAATGTCTTTAAGTAAATCAGAATCCAAACTTTTGCCTAAATTGTAAAAGTTTTTAAAATTTTCTAGAGAAAAACAATATCACTTTTATGTATTAAGACGGCAGAAAAGAATCAGAAAAATATTTTAGAGGCTAATAGTCGATTATTATTTCATTTAATATAGAATTTTTTGCAAAATTGTTTAAAAAAGTATTTAAAGGAGTATTTTAAGGGAAAATAAAATTGAAATAAAAAAATTAAATTTAAATTCGAACCTTTCATATAAGGGAAGGCTCTATTCAATCCAGTAATTAACAAAGGAAGTAAATGATGTTCATTAAGTACATCATTAAGTACCAAAATTCGAAAGAATTTTAAATAAATTTGGACAAGACAAGTAGCAATTTCAAATTCTCCAGCAATAATTAAAATTCGGCTTAGAAAATGAAGTCCATAACGTTGGGCTTTTGGCAAAATATTTTTTCTTAAAAAATTTTTCAAAATTTTTAAAAAATAAATTTATACCTAAACATAAGTTGTTCAATTTCTTTAATTACAATTAACCGCATATTTGGATGTTTTCTAATTAATTGTTCCAAAAACATTGCTACTTTTGAACCAACTCTATATAATGGATGTCCCAATTTATTGACAATTGAATTTAACAAAAATTGTTCTTGTTCAGGTCTATCAATTAATAATTCTGTCATCTCTTTACAAGCATTTAAAGCCACACCTTCTACAACATTTCCAGCCAAAATCTAAAAATTAAAAAATATTTTTTAATTTTTTTCAAACAAAAAACCTGTAAACCATCAACAAATTGTTTGTAACACATTTTTAGTTTTTCTTCAAAAATCCACATAATTAAACGTCTTTCAAGTTCAATACCATTTTTGTCTTCTAATTCTTCCAAAGGTCTCTTAAATTTTTTTAAAAAATATTTTTTAAAGTTTTTTTTAAATTTTTTACTTGATTAAATAAAAATAATTTCCTTCCAGGTGGCAACAATTCATTTACAAAAAGTTCTTTTAAAGCCTCTAAAAAATTTTAAAAATATTTAACTTTAATTTAAATCCACTTGTAATTGTATATGCTTGTCTAATTACTGCTCCTTTCTTTCCAATAAGTTCAACAAATTTAATTAAATGTGAAAGAGCATGAACTGGGGAACGCTGAATTCTTAATTGAATTGAAGAAATTTTGTCAGAAAATGCTCCTTTTTGAGAAACTGTATCAATCCATTCGGCATCCCCTCGATTTTTTGATTTGTACCCTTAAAAATTTTTTTAGAATTTTTTCATGAAAAACTCAAAGGTTATTTGGAAGAACAAAAATGTCAAAAAAAATATAACAAAAACTTACATTGTTCAAAAAGATTGGTATCATGCTCCAATAAAATTTCAGCCTGTTTTTTCATTTTTTGTAACAATTTTTCATCTAATTTATTTTCATTTAAACGACATTCATTAATTTGATAATCATACCTAAAAAACCTTTAAAAAGAAAATCCCCTTTCAAAAAACCATTTATTCGATTCTTCATGTTCAATTTTTGGTTTATTTTGTTTGAAATTTTTATTAGAATTTTGTTTATTATTTTTCTTCTTTTTGACTTCATTAGTTGGAGAATCTGAGTAAATATTCGCCTTATTTAATTTATTTTTTGCAAATTTTTTTGATTTGTTAAATTTATTTGAATTTTGTAGCTTTTTATTTTTTTGGATTTTTACCATCTAAAAATATACTTAGAATAAAACAAATGATATAAAATAAAAATGAAATTGATAGAAAACAAAAAATTTCAGAATTCTATTAAAAAAAATTTTTTTAAAGTGACAGAATGCCAATATTTGTTTTTATTTAAAATTTTTTTTGTTTTTTTTTTTCACTGTTGTGATTTTTTAGAAATGTTTCCTTAATTAATTTCTAATTAAAGATGTTCCCATATCAATTTTCTCGTTTTTCTCGACCATCTTCATCAATTATTCAATTTATTTCAACAAAAAATTCTTCCTTTAAATTATTTGGAGATTTTGGCAAAAATCCAATTTCAACTTCTTCAACTTCATTTTCTATAGCAGAAAGACTAAAACTTCAAAAAGAATTATCTACAAAACCAAAAGAGGAACAATTAAAACAATTTAGTGATTTTGTGGAAATTGAAAATAAAATTTTGGCAATGGATATTTTAAAACAATTTAAATTAATTGTGAAATTAAGTAAAGATTTGGATGATAAAATGGTTATTAGATTAATTAAAGTTTGTTTTTCTTTTTTAAATTATTTTAATTTTTATTTTAAAGAATTTAAGAGGTATTGATGTTTCTTCTTTTTGTCCTTTAAGACTTGAAGATGCAAAATTGTTTGTTGGGGCGATAGACAAACTTTTGGCTTCTTTACCTAGTGAATATCCTGATACGCCGAAAATTGTTCATACAGGTTAGAAAATTTAAAAGAAAATATATGGCTGGAAAAGAAAAGAATATTTGGGAATTTTCTGAAAAATAAATTTTATTTGATTTAAATTTTCTTGATTTCCTAAAAAAATTATTTCGCAGTCTAACAATTATCAAAATTTCTTTAAATTTTGCAGCTTTCAAGTCAACAACTCCTCCAATGTTTTCTAAAATTGTTTACGAGCCACAAATAATTCAAACAAATTTGCGCGTTTTGGAAGCTCGTTTTGTTGATAGTCGAATTGTTGGGCATTTAATTGTTGAATTTAAAAGTGTGGAAACTGTTGGAGAAAATAAAGTGGAGAAGTTTGAATTTACATTTACAGCCCTTCCTTGGCTTAGAAAACAAATGATTTATTTATTGCATAAACATGGAGCTGGAGAATTTAATCAATTAAAAATACCTGAATGGTTAAAACAAAAATCACTTGAATAAAAATTGTTTTATGTAGAGAATTGTTGTGTTTTGTTTTTAATATTCTAATTATTTTTGAGGGATTTAGGGGAAATTTAGAGAAAAAAATTACTTATACGTTTTAGTAATTCAACATTAATCTGATTATATTAGAAATATTAAGAGATTTTAACAAAAAAATAAAATATTATCCGGACTTTACTCAAAAAAAATAATATTTGAAAATTAAAAGTTTTTTTAAGAATCTTTTCTTTAATTTTTAAAAATTAATTTTTTTAGTTTTTCAAAAAAATTAATATTCAAAAAATTAAAACAATTTTTAAAAATTTCTGTTCAATAACCAAGTGTGATTTTTATTATTTTTTAGTGATCGATTTTTTATTTTTGTAATTTTTGGCAATCCAAAAATTAAAAAAAATTAAATTATAATAATTTATTTTAATTTATTTATTCAGTTGTTTAATTTAAAAAAAAAAGTTTTATTGAGGGAAATTTTTTTATTTAAAAATAATTCTCTCTCATTTAATGCTTTTATCTCTTTTTTCTTCCAATCTTTGATTTTAAAATAAATGTCCCTCAACAAAAAAATTTTAATTAAATTTCTTCTTAATTTATTCAAAAATCAATTTAATTTCCCCTTTATTTCAATTTTAATTATTTTAATATTAAATATTGACCTTTGTAATTCCCAATTAGGACTGGTTGCTAAATTAGCACCAAGCGCTTTAGGCAAAAATATTAAATTATTTAAAATAAATATTTTAATTCATTTAAAGGTGGACTAAACAAATTAAATAAAAACAAAAATAATGGTAAATTAATTATAAAAATTATTTAGTGTTGAACAAAAATTCATTAGGTTTATGTATTTCCCTAAAGGCCCATCAAGGAGTAATTAAAGAGTTTTAAATTAATTTTTGTCTTCCATTCGACTATCCGAAGATTTTTTCTGTTATTAAAAACCGATCTAAAAATTTCGTGGTTAACAAGAGGACAAAATTCATTTTTAAGGCAGCAGTTTTGATTTTGGATTTTCAAAAGGATCAATTTTACACGAACCCAAACCAAAATCTTTGATTCGGTTCCTGATCCTAATTTTTAGGAAAAAAGAGAAAAAAGGAAAATGCGGGGAGATACTTGGATTAGTACTAAAAAAGAAATTTTCTTAATTTATTTAAACATTTTGTTGATCTTATAAAAATAAATTCCAAAAATATTAATTATTTTCTAACACTTTTAAAGGATTTGGGAAAGCATTGAAGACTGGATTAGGAGTGGCTAACGGTGTAAATGGTCTCCTCGATGGTAAATTACCTTCAAAAAATGGTCCTGGACAACAACAAAATATGGAAGAGGAACAAGAGGAGAATATGGGGGGAAATATGATAAAGAAAGGATTAAATTCTGCTAAACAAATGTTTAATAAAAATGGAAATGAAAATGGTAAAAAAATAATAAATATTTTAAAATAAATAAATATTTTGGATATTATTAAGATGGAAATAAATAGTTAAAACATTTTAGGAAATTAAATGGGGAAAGCTAATATAATTTTACAAAGGAATAAAAAAAAGAAATTTCACACTCATTTGTCAGATAATTTTATTTGTTCAAAACTGGCCATAAGTTTATATTTTCAAATTAGTTGTGAGCAAAGATGTTTAAAATAATATTCCTCATTTTATGAGATTTTAATTTTAGAAAATTACAAAAAATATTTTTAAAAAAATTTTTATATTTTGGCAGATGACGACGAACAAGGTGAAAGAGATGAGGAGGAGGTATTTAAATAATTTAAAGGAAAAACATTTGTTGAATTATTTTAATTTGAAAGATTTTAAATAATTTTAAAATAATAACTTTTAGGAGACAGAAAATGAGGGGGAAGAGGAGGACCAAGAACCTGAACGGAAAAAACAAAGAAGACATAAAAAGTGAATTTACTATTTATATTTTTGTTTAAAAATAATCTTTTAATAAAAAAGAAAAGAGGAGGATGAAGATGTTGAAGAGGAGGATGAAAATGATGAAGGTGAAGAAGATGAAGAGGAGGATGATGAAGGAACATTGCAAGATAAAGTAAGGGGAAAAAGTGGAAAGAGAAGAAGAAAAAGTAAAAAGAGGGAGGAGGAGGAAGAAGAGGAGGGGGAGGAGGGTGATGAAGAAGAAGAAGAAGAAGAGGATGATGAGACGGTGAAGAAGAGTAGAAAGAGGAAGCATAAAGAGGATAATGATGTTGAAGAAGAGGATGAAGATGACGAACAAGTGTTGGAAGATGAAAAACCTGCAAAAAAACATAAAAAGAAAAAACACAAACATAATGAAGGTTAAAATAAATTTAAAAAAATATTTTTTAAATTTAAAATTCTTAAAGACCACCACCCCCACCCCCACCACCACCCTCACCACCATCATCATCAACATCATGTAGATCATCATAAACATACAGGTATTTTTGAGATAAATATCAGGCAATTATATTTAATGAAATATGGAAAATTTTCGGAGAAGTATTCTATTTATAGTTAAATAAATTAATATTTTTTATTTAAAAAGGTAAAAAGAGGAAACGAACAGATGTTAAAGAAGAAGAAGAAAAAAACTTTATAACAAAACTTTCTGATAAAGACAAAGAAATATTTAACGATTGTAAATTAGCAGATTCAGAAGGATATTTTAATCCTGGAAAACATCCAGAATATGCGGGATGGTTGCAAGGAAAATGCACAGATTATATTTTATTTAAAGGAAGGAAAAAATAAATTTAATTTATTATAATTTAAATATATTCTCTATTAATTATTCAAATTAAAATTTCTTTAAAATTATTTGTTTGTCAACATCTTTTCTTTTCTTCCATTTTTTCTTTTAAAATTTTATCTTTTAAAGTCAATAATTCTTTCAAAATCCCTTTAGGGAATACAAAATAAGCATTCGAAGATGGCAAAAGTAACAGACAGATTTTGGCTTTTTCCTTCTTTTTTCCTTTCAGGCTGGCAAATGGATTTACTTTTTTTAGTGACTTGTCCAAAAAAACTTTTTCTTTTCCTTATTTATTTATCAATAAAATATTAGTATGTATATTTGTTTTGTTTTGCTTAATTTAACAAAAAAATATTAACAAATAATTTTCTTTTAATAAAATAATTCGAATTTTTAATTTAAAATAAAGTAATTAAAATTTAAATTAAAAACTTCATTCCCCCATTACTTATAGTAATTATAGTCGCGTAAAATAAGCAAATTGAAATTTTATTTTTTAAATTTTCTCAGAGAGAATGCCATTACTTTTTCATCAAAAGTGCTACTTATATTTAGCAGCATTTTTTATAAAATTTATTTTAATTAAAAAAGTCATTCATTCTCAACCATTAGTGCCTTTACTTGATTCTTTAACTAAATCTAATGCTTTTCCTCCAACAATTAATGGAGGGAAATTTTCTAAATTGAGGTAACTTTAAATTCCTTTTCGGGAAAACAAACAAAAAAATATCAATATTTATTTATTTTACCCTTATAAATTTAAAGAAGATCCCCAACATCTAGTAATTCTTCTTCTGCTTTAATGACTACAATAGTTCCTTCATTTGTTACTTTCCCCGATTATTGTGCTAATGATACTGATGTTATAGGTTAGAAAATAAATTGTGAAAGAAGTCTTTTAAATTTAAATTAGATCACATTCTTTACGACACAACAGTTCATTATAATCGGCACAAAATCCCTTCCGACCCAGTTACTGTACGTATTGAACTTTGGATACAAGAAGTAACTTCTGTTAGTGAATTGACACAAGATTTTGAAATTGGTAGTAGAAAAGAAGAAAATTATTTTTTAATTTTTCTAAAAATTTAGATTTATATGTAAATGAATTTTGGGAAGATCCAGCATTGTCTTACGATTATTTACGTCCTTGTAAAGGAAATTTAAGTTTTGACTATACTTTTTTAGATTCTATATGGTTAATTTAAATGTAGTTTTTAAATAAAAAATAATTTTAAAAGGATACCAAATACTTGCTTTATTAATTCAAAAAGTGCTCAAATACACAGTTCTCCTTTTAGAAATGTAAATAAATAAATAAATAATTTAATTTAAATATTATTTTTTTAGGTATTTTTGATGATTTTTCCAAATGGTAAAAAAATTAAATAATTTATTAAAATTTTATTTTTAAAATTCCTCTTTCTCTGTAATAATAAAATCTGGCCATTTCTATTTATTTTAATTGAATTAATTCAAAAATTGAAGTATTTCAGTAGTCCAAACCAAATCTATTTAATTCTGTTTTTAATAAAAATAAGAGAGAGGGATGAGAATATTTGTTGGAATTTATATGTATAATTAAAATTAATTAGGCTCTATTTGGTCTTGTTGGAGAATAAAATCGACAGGTCCTTGTATAATGGATTTACATAAAGTAGTTATTTTAATAAAAAATGTTTTTTTTTTAATTTTTATATATTTTTTAAAGTTTCCAATGGATTCAATTAATTGTTTATTAACTTTTGAATCTTATAATTATAATAGAAATGAAGTTAGAATGGTTTGGAATAAACCAAAACCTGTACAGATGTTTAAAGATATTGAATTACCTGGTTAAATTTAAATAATTAAAAATAAAATTGGACATTACTTCTATAGTATAGTATTTACTCTCTCGGGGCAAAAAAAGTTGTGGAGATTAGAAGATATATTTATGTAGTTCAGGGGGCCACCATCGAATGGCCAACTAGGTTAAACCCCCTCTTAATTGTTCTCCTCAAATGATGTTTGACTGTACTAAAAATTTATTTAGATTTTTATATGGTTAATTATTCAATAACAAGTAGAAGGCAAAGATATGCTGCAGGTGTTTGGGATGAATTAACAGTTTCTTTCCAATTTCAAAGACGTTATGGTTGGTATTTACTTCAGGGTAATTTAATTTCTTTAAATTAAAAAATCTTTAATTTCAGGTTTCTATCCAACTTTTCTTTTCATTTTTATTAGTTGGATACCTTTTTATCTCGGCCCAAAGGTTTGTTTTATAAAGATTATCTTTAGAGTAGGAAACAAAAGATTTAACTTCTCCCACATTCCCAACACCAAATACATAATTCCTTTTTTTATTTAGCACAATTCCTCTACTATTTATTTTTTTAATTTTTTTTCTCATTTTAATTTTTAAGGCAATCCCTGCAAGAACAATGATTGGAGTTGTAAGTTTAGAATAAAAATATTTTTTAAAGATTAATTTAAAAAACTCAGAATATTTTGTTGGCAATGATATTTCAATTTGGTTCAATTATTCGTAATTTACCCAGAGTTAGCTATATTAAAGCTATTGATTTGTGGATTCTTTGCGGGTAAATTTTAATTAAAAAATAATTTTTTTAATTAAAAAAAGAATGACTTTTATTTTTGCAACACTTGTTGAATTAGCAGCAATTGGATTTAAAATGAGAAAAGAAGATGGTGGAAGTATTAAAAGATTTAAGAATTTAAATAATAGACAAAATCGGGTTTTTATAAAAAATAATATAAATTTTAAAAATATTTTTTAAATAGAAAACAGATGTAATTGTTAGTTGTGAACGTTTAGACAAATTTTCAAGAATGGCATTTCCTGGTAGTTATATTATTAAAAAGTTTTTTAAATAAAAAATATTTTAAGCAATCTACGCATTGTTCAATGCATTTTATTGGACTTATTATATGTTAATTGCATAACATTAAAAGCTGAGATTAATATTCGATGTTTATGTACATATCAAAATTTAAACTTTGCCTTAATTTATTAATTGTTTTTAAATAAGAATAAATAAATTTAACTAAAAAATAAAACATTCGCGAGTATCCGGTTATTTTGTGCATTTATTTGGTTAATCAAATAAATTTTCAAAACAAATTTACGGTCCAGTGAAAATTTCGATACCAAACGAAATTTTATTCTTGGACATAGTTAAAAGAATTAAATATCTAAAATCCGAAAGAACGCGAATTGAAACAACAAAAGCATATCAGCCACTTTATATAGCCGTCATTACTTCGAAATCTCACCTCTGAAATTCTTGTAAAAATGTTCATTCATTTAAATATATTTTTAACGCGTTCATTTGGCATTCTGTTTTTCTTTTATTTCACTAACATTTTTCTTTAATCTCTATTGTTTGATTTTTTCTTTGTTTCAAAATTTCCATTTCTTTTTAATTTTCAGCATATCCAAATAATCTTAAATGGTTCCTCACCCTTTTTCCAGTTTTCTTCTCTTTTTATTTAATAAACACCAAGGATCTCAAAGTTTTGCTTCTCTTCCACTTGAAATTGTCTTTCAAATTTTTGATTTCAGTTCACGTAAGTTTTTAATATAATTTTAATTAATCTTTTCTTATATTCTAGCCAAGGATCTTGCAAATATTTGTGTTCTCAATCGTCTTCATTTTAACAGAGTGTCTGCATATTTAAATTCTGAGCGATTTGTTGTTCGTTTCCGAAAGATTTTTTCTTCATCAGCCAAGGAGTCCAATTCTGATTTTCCTCCAAATGATTTTGGTAGGTATTTTAAATTGTTGATGGCTCCTTTCCTTCTTATATTCTAAATACGTTGTTGGGGTACTTTTGTATTTATGGGAACTCGAGGATGAATTAACTTGCAATTAAATTTTGTACTTTTGCAGCTCGTTTGATCCGGCTATGCTGTTTATTGAGAGGAAAAGCTCCTAATGCTATTAGTTGTTCAAATTTTATTATTCAACTCTATCAAAAAATTGATTCCTACGACAAATATCATGACAAAGATTATTGGGGTAAATTGATAACGAAGGTTAGATTTTTTAAATTTAAGTTTTAATTTATTAAACTAGATTTCTTTTGATTGGTCTCAATCGCATTTTATTTCTTTTATGATTATGTTTGCCGAGTCTACCGGTCTATTAACTCGAGTTCGCAATTTCTTCAGGTCCAAGAAAAATAATGAAGTTGAAGAAATGGCTTTGCGGCGAGTAATTTTGGCGCTTTTTTTAAATGAGTGTTCATATTCAACTAATGATAACTCCTCTAATGTTATTCAACAAGTTGGTTTTCGCCTTTCGGCTATTCTTCATTTATTTGGGGAAAATGGTGAACACAAATATCGTTTAATGCTTTTGTTGGCTGCTCCAACAACTACACGCTTGGATCAGGAGAATGATGGAAAGTTACAACCAATGGGTATGTTTGACTTAAAATATGTTTTGATATTTGCTGCTAGACCCGTATCCGCGGGTGTTGAACTTTAATTGGCTTGCTTCTTTATAAATCAGTTTTATTTTTTGTTTTTAGAATTTGTTAATTATCAACGAATTGTTGCTGACCCAATATTTGATCGACAAAGTGCGCAAACCTACCTGGGAGAATTACCTAAACTTGTAGAACAGCTTCTATTTACAAAGTCACTGGATATGAAGGAATTGCGTTGGAATGAATTGGAATTGTTTAATTTTCTGGAATTATTGACTAGTTTATTTATTTTAATATTTTTGATTTTAAATTTATTTTTAAAGCTTATCCAGAGCCTTGGGTTTTACGAAATTTTGCTTCATTGCTTATTTTGGCACCTGGCCTTGCAAAAATTGCCATCTGCATTCGAGCATTACACGGGGATCCTGCAGAGGCCGGAAATACTTTGTTTAGTTGTATTGAGGTTTTCTTTTGAAGTTTTTAATTAAATTTCTAAAAATATTTTTAGGCTAGTATTTTGTTGGGTTTTAATACAAATGTTACTCTTAGAGACACTCTTTTTGCATTAACAACAAAATGTTCACCTTCTACTTGTCTGACTGTATTGAGAGAGGCTATTTCTACAACAAACAATTTAACAATTGAAACATTTGGAGGGCATTTGGGAGGAGCAGAAAACGGGCCAATTAATTGTTTGTTTTTTATTTTTTAAATTTTTTTTATAATTATTTTTAAAGTAGACGAAATGGACTTTTTCAATTTAAAAAATGCATTAGAAGCTAATCGTCAAATTGCCGAATTATTTCTCACACATCTTCATCAAATTATTTGAGATTTAAGAAATTAATTTTAATTTATTTTTCTGTGAAGTTTCGTTATATTTTGCTCATTTTACAAAATTGTCTTTCATTCTAATAATTCTCTAATCTCCCAATATAATATTTTTCTCTAATTTATTCTGTGAATTTAATATAATAAATAAATATAGCTAGAAATTTTTTTGGAAACAATTTAAAAATTAAAGTAAAAATATTTTCTAGTTATATATTATTTCTAATCTCCCTTACATTTACTTAATTTTTGCCTTTGTCATCTTGTCAATGATACTCTCTAAATTATTCACTTATTGTTAATAGTATTTTAATTGCCATATTTTGTCTAATTTAATTAATTTTAAATAAAAAATATATACAATTTTATCGTTTAACTTTTTGTTCATTTTACACAAATAATATTTTTTACTTTTAAAAATTAAATTATTTTGATAAATTACAGCAAATTTAAGCATTGTTGAATTTATGGACGATCGTCAAAAACTTGCATTTATTGAGGCATATTTCAGTGCTGGCTGGACAAGTTTTATTTTTTTAATTTTTTAAAAATAATTTTTTCTTTCCAGATCGCCTTGAATTAATTCTTCCAACCGCCCCAACATCTATTCCTTTAGATCAATTTATTAATAGTCTACCAAAGAATGTCATTAATCAACAAGTAAATAAAGTCAAGTCAACAGAGCCTACACACCACCAGCAACGACAACAAAATAATAATCAAAATACTACTCAAAATAACCATCAAACTTCAATTCAGCCTCAACAACAGTCTTCTGCTAATGTGCAAATTACGACACAAATAAATGAAAAGGTCTGAATTTTAATTATTTTATGGTTCTTTTTCGTATTTTTTAAATTTATTTTTGGTGGTTTAAAAGCTGGGTATGTAGAATAAACTAACGCCTTTACCAAAGCCATTTAATCCAGAATTAACTAGCCGTTTAATCCATTTAATTGGCCAAATGAATTTTTAAATTATCCTATTGACCATGATTTTCTTTTTAATTCCTCTTTCATCCTTTTTGTTTGACATGAAAGGGAAAGATAAATTTTAAGACTAAAAAAGAGTATGTAAATTTACCAAAAATTTTTGGGTAGATTATGGTTTTTTAATTAAAAATAAATTTTTGTCTTTTAGTACAAAACTACACTTTGCAATTCTTTCGTTCATTTTGGAGAATGTAAGTATGGAGGTTCTTGTCTTTTTGCTCACGGGCATAGCGAATTAAGACTTATGCCTAAATTCTCCGAAAATGGAATTAAAATTGGTAGTGGAGACTGTTGTGGAAATAAATTCAAAAGACGGCAAAGTGAAGATTTTGGGCATCATGGAGGGAGACACAATGCAAATTATCGAACATCTGTCCGCAAAATGTGAGAATATTTAAATAAAATTGGAAAAATATATTTTACTTTGAATTCTATGTAGAATTGTGGAAATCTGTTTGTTTTTTAAAAAAAAGTTTAGTATTTTTGTTTTCCTGGATAAAATTTTAGAAAATATTATTATTTATACATAAAACACACTTTAGAATCTATTTAATTTAAGAGGCACTATTAATCACATCAAACATTAGGATTAAGAACAAGAGCCCTAGTTTTTCTATAGACAATTTTAAAATATTTAGTGAGGCATCAAGAAATATTCTTTTATTCTGTACTCAAATCGTACAATAATTATTTAAGTAATATATTAAGTAATTATTTAGTTTCATTTTTATTTTCATTATTTTTCAAATTATACCAATCAAGTTGATCAAGTATTGGATTAGGACTTCGACGAGAACGTTGAGTCCACTAAAATAATTTTAAAAATAATGAAATATACATATTTCAAAACAGACATCTAATTCTCCTTCAAAACTCAACATTTCTTTCTGAAAAAATAAAATAAAGCCAATAAAAAATATAAAAAATTGGATAATTTTAACCATTTTTTAAATTTTTTGTAAAAATATTTTAATAAATTGGAAATTCTTTTTAACACTTTTTTATATTTTAAATTTATAATTGTAAATTAAAAATTCGATAACGTTTTATGAATTTTTTATTAATATTCAACTAAGGGATCAAAAAGCATTCAGCAAAATTTTTGAAAAAGATTTTCATTTTGTACATATGTTAGGATACATGTATTTTATTTAAAAAATTATTTTTACTTATGTTAATAATTCAAAATTTTACTGTTTATGTAAACTCGCTGACACTGCTATCCATAAATATGGAGTGAAAGGATTTCTAAACGTTTTAAAATAAATTTTTTTCTGTAATACTTTTAAAAATGAATATTCTATTTTTTCATTCTGAATTAAAAATATTTAATGGCTTAAAATGCATGTTTAGAATTATTATTTTTTAAATATTCTAAATATTTAACCAATCCTTACTAGATCATTAAAAATAAAAAAAGTAAACAATCCATCCGATTTACAAAATAAGTTAGTTTATTTATAGAAGTAGAAAAAGAAAGCAAATTCAGACAAGTTTACAATAATATATGTACATTTAGAGAAAATATCCATTATATATACAGAAAATATCCTAAATTTACATCTTCAAGTACTTTCTTCTTTATATTTAGTCCTGTGAACTAGCATTCGAACGACGGGCCCTTTGCAACAATGGCTGAATCTGAGCCTTTATCATCGCGTGCAGAAGTTTATATTCGTCTGAGCTACCAACAGTTCCCCAACGTTGATCCATAACAATCCTTGCCGTCTCTTTGAGTCCAACCTTTAAAAAATCAAAAATAATTTTTAAGATAATAATTAATTTATTTACTCGTTCATGAGTTGCCGCACGATCCATGACAATATCGAAAACCGCAAAATTTCCATTTTTGGTTATACCGTCACCACATACAAGCAAAACTTTTCTTTTCAAATGTGTTTTGCCTTTTTTACGGGTGAAGATATTTTCAGCCAGTTCCAACAACTTAAAATAAGAAAAGAGAAACTTTAAATACTTTAATGTTTAAAAATCACCTCACTCCGAAGAAGAGGGAAGTATGCAGGCACAGGGGAATCATCATCAATCATTTGATAGACAGCTGGTTTGATTGCATGGTCATTTTTGCAGTCGGTGACCGTAAAGGTGAAGTGGGTGAATGCAGAGTCGGGAGCCTTAAATTGAATTTTGAAGTTTATTTTTGGCATAATTTGTTTACTTCAGACGTCACTCCTTCATTTTGCACCTTAATCCAACGAGCTCCATCCTTTTCGAATTCATATTTGCAACTCTTACTCGGCCAGAATCGTTTGTAGAAGGCAGTCGGGTTATTCACCTCATTCATAAGAACAATAGCATATGGACGAGCTTCGATTACCATCCGCCAGAAGTCTCGACAAGTATCCTCATCATGCGGCCCAGTTGCAAGAAGATAGGCTCCTTCAAATCAATTTTTATATCAAAGTTAAAGAACGATAGACAAACTTGGAGTTCTTATCCCATCTACCCAATTTGCGTGGAAGAATTTGGTTGGGTCATTTTTGTATTGGAAGCGAGTGCTGTCATAGCAAGCAATGGCTGGATAGCGGTTCTGACCGGGTTGGCATTGGAGGTAGGTATCGATCGAAGGCCTGTCACTTGTGAGTCGACGATGAGCATCGAGAACTGTCTGCAAGAAAATGAAAAAAAAAGTTATGATCGGTTAAAAACAAGATGATTTCTCACCTTTGTAGCTTCATTACGATCTTGCTCAGAAGCAATATCATCATGAAGAGAGAATCGTCCATCACCCTCACCTCTTGCTTTGCTGGAACTCATCGTTGAAGAAATACAATCTAAACGTGAGAAGATCGTCCGGCCAGTGAATTCGCAGTAATGAGTGGATTTTAAAGTCATCACTTATTTATAGCTTTTATATGATACCAAAATTCTGATTAGAATTTAATAATGAACTGATCTTACTCCTAATGAATGTATGATGGATTCTCCCATGAATTTTACCAATATTTCTCGTAATTTTTAAATAATACATATTCAGGGTAGAAGACAATTGATCTCGACAGTTGAGTCTCAAACGGCTATTCCCAAACGGGCTTTTCCGTCATTTGAAAGCCCCGGATAATTGTTTCTTTATCCTTAACAAGGAAATCAACAGTCGTCTTGACTTAATTGTCTTTGTCCGAAATATTCTTTTTTAAAACAATTTTGCATTATATTTAACTTAAAAAATTTGTAACTTATTTGGACATATTTATCTTTAACTTTTATCTTTAATTTAAAATTTTTAGAATTTTTAAGAATAAAAGATGCAACTTAGTACACCTTCAAATTTACAACCACTTGAAGCTCCTGTTCCGCCTGAATTGTTGGCACAATTAGAAATACTTGAGTAAATTGTCAAATTCTTTTTTATTTTAAAATTTATTTATTTTTCAGGAAAACTTTAAAAGAAAATAAACAAATTTATTCTGAATTAAAAAATGAAAATCCTTCGAATGAAATGACTTCACTTGAATCTAAAGTAACTGGGCTTGGACGTCTAATTAGTCAATATAAAGGATTTTTGAAGGAAGAAAAATTAAAAAATTCTGGTTTAAATTTAAATTTTGTTTTTTAATTTTTTTAAAGTTTTGTCAGAAAAGATTAATTTGGATCAAAAAATTTCTCAAAATATTCAAAAAAGTAGAGACCAGCAAACAAAAAGGGGACATTCTATCGATTATTTACACGAAGTTGCTTCCTTAAATGAAAGGCAACTTGAAGATCTTTGGGGATCTGTTCAAAAATTGAGTAAAACTTTGGAACGTTTGAAATCTGATGATTCGGTTGGTTTGTTTTAAATAAAATATTTTTTTTGAAAATATTGGAAATTAATTTTGAGATTTTTTCAAAAATTTGTTTTTCTTTCCTCTTTTTATTTCTTTTAAATTTTTATTTTTCAAGGATTCCACTTCAATTTCTCGTAGTGAATTAGCAGCACATATTCAACGATTTGATCAAATTTTTGAAGCTGTGGCCGGTCAAGTTTATTTAGTCAATGAAGCAACAGAAGTATTTTTAATTTTTTGTTAAATTTTTTTATAAAATTACAGAAATTACGTGATTGTTTTATAGAACGGAGAAAGAAAATTTATGGGCAATTTGATGCTGATCCTTTTGAAAAAGCAAAAGAAAGGCAAAATATAATTAATTCTTATTCTACTTTGAAAGGTTTTTAATTTAAAATTAAATTTTATGAGGTTTTTTTGGTTGTTTATTTTTACAGAAAGGTCAGTCTTCTTTCTTCCTTAACTTCACAATGGAAAGAAAAATTAATTTTTTTCTTTGTTAATGTCTCTCTTTGTACATGCCACAGGGAAAATTGAGTGAAGTTAAGGAAGAAAGACCTTTCTGTAAAAATTAAGGAAAAATAATATCCTGCGAATATATGCGTGGGTTGTGGCAAAACCGAAAAGTACCTTGTTGAGAGTATCTATTTTTATTTAAATTAAATTGAGAATGAATTTTTTAAATTTAAACTCCCTCAAAAAATTAATTTTTATGGTTTTTTGCTAAAAACCATTTTTATTTGCTAAAAATTAACCAAAATTTTTTCTTAAAAAAGGTGTTGATGCTTTTCCATCATCAAATGCAATTCTTTCTTTAAGTGAATATTTACCTAGACAACCTTCACAATCTTCACAACCACAATTTGGAATTAGTTTATTTTATAAATATTTTAACAAATCTTTTTAATTTTTTAGCTCCTTTTGGCCAACCATTACAGCCACAACAAACGGGAACTTCTTTATTTGGAGTAAATGTTTCAAAGCCTCCAACTTCTTTTTCCTTCAATAATCCTTCTGTTACAAGTTCTTTGTTATTTGGAACGGCAAATAAACCAGCAACAAATACTTCTTTATTTGGTACTGCTTCGGCAACAACAACAACTACTTCTCTTTTTGGTCAACCAGCTCCAGCAACGACATCTTTAGGTTTTGAATTTTTTTCTAAGAAGGGGAATATTTAAGAGACATTAGTCTGTGTAGCTATTTTTTAAATAATGTTTAAAAAAGGGGGGATGACTTTTTCCTTTTTTATTTTTAAATTATTTTTTTTTATTTTTAGCATCTATCCCTCTTTTTGGAAGTACAACAACCCAACAATCAACGGCAGGTCAACAACCAGCTTTATTCAGCAATACTCTAAATTCTGCGAGTAGTGGAACTTTATTTAAAGGAAGTGCTGTGGCAACACCAAATAGACCAACTTTGTTTGGAGGTTTACAAAAATAAATTTAATTAAAAGAATTGACAATTTGAATGCTTTTTCTTGTTTATTTATTTTTTGGAAAATAATTCCTATTTTAAATTTTTGTTGAAAAAGGTGACTTTTTTTTTTGATTATTTAATTATTTAAATATTAATTTAAAAATTTCTTTTTATTTATCTTCAACTCCACTTTCACTCTCATTATCCCCCTCCATTTCACTTCCATCATTATCTGAATTTATTCTTCGTCTTTTACTCACAACTTCATCTCCATCATCATTACTATTAATTACTTCACTAATTATATCTTCATCCTCTTCTCGGCCTCTTTTATTATTTAATTTTGTTTCAATCAATTTAGATTCTTCCAAATCGTCAAAGGGTTCATCACATAAATTACAAGATTTACGGCAAACTCTAGACATTGCCTTATAATAAACCTTCAAAAAAATTAATTTATTTTTAAAATTTTATTAAAATTATAACATTTTCCTCCGGTTTATCATCTGGCGGTCGTAGACAAGCACTTTGGTCAGCTTCTGCACATTTATCACTTAAATCGACACATCTAGCTAAATTAAAATCTTTATTTTATTTTCTCTATTTAAATATTTACGTGTGCAAAGTTTGCATGAACGGGCACATTCGTGTAAATCTTTGTTAAATTCTTTGTGGTGTTTACACATTGTTGATCTCATCGAAATACAGCCATCTACTGTATCTTTACAGGGCCCTATGTGACATGTTCCACAACTAGAGGGACAGGCTATATTCATCTTTAAATATTTTTAAAAGAAAATATCTAAAAAATATTTCCTTACCAATTTAGGCAGTTTTTCACACAAATGTTTACGTGATTCACAATCAAAGTCATAAGCTGTTAAATAAAAAGAAAACTTAGACGATCGGGAAAATGTTTCTTTAAGAGGCAGCCCGTAAATATCCTAATAAAAGCTCATTCCCTATTACACTCAATAAAAGCCCAAGGGTTCTATTAGAACATTTACTGTATACGGTTTATTCTGTTTTATCATCTGGGTGTGATATTTTAGAAGCTAAATTACTCACTAGGATCATCACCACAGCCATAGGCAGCTAACATACAACAAACTTTGCAATGATGTGCACATTTATAGACTACATCTTTTATTTCATCTAAATCACAATTTGGTGGCCGGCCGTGTGGATCATCGGGATCATGGGGAAAAAGGGCCCTGCATGTTTTCTTGTGATAAACATCAGCACAAACATATGCCAAAGGTACAAAATTCCCGTCTTTATCCTAAAATTAATAATATTTTTACTTGAATATAAAAATTTAAATCCGTAGAAAGTGCCACGTCGGGGCCAGGTCGATTGGCGGCTTTATATCAGTTGTGGCTTTGAGCCCAATTTTTGGAACATTTAAAAGAATTATGTTTAGCTTTTAGCTATTTTTTGTGCAGCCAACACCCACCATTAAAGTGGGTCGGTCATTTGCTAGCCTTATACTTGAAAAAACCCTTTATCCTATCATTAATTTGAATATGTTCTAAGAAGTACCTGACAAATATATCTTCTCTTTTTAGCTCTTTTATGTTCTCTACTACCCTCTTCATCACTTCCATTATCGACTTCAGATTCTGCTTCATCGTTTTTGGATTCTTCTTCATCATCATCTCCTCTTTTTCTTTTTTTAACATTTTTACTTTTACTGCTTTTACTTTGTGCTTCGTCATCTTCTTCATCTCCTTCTTCTCCCTCTTAATTAAAATAATTTTAATTACATTGTTAACATAATTAAGTTAATGTAAATTTCCTCGCCTTTTTCATCTTGTAACACTTCAGATTTCTCATCTTCACTCTCTTTATCATCGTCTTCATCATCATTCCCTTCCTTATCGTCATTATCTTCATCTTCCTCCTTCTCATTCTCCTTATCTCCATTTTTTTCTTCTTCATCTTCCCCATCCCCTTCTCCCTCATCTTCCTTCTCGCTTTTTTCTTCTCCTTCCTCTTTATCATCATCACCACCGCCATCATCCCCTTCTTCCTTATCTTCTTTGTCTTCATCTTCAGCCGTTGCTTTAAAAGTAAATAGGCAAAAGAAAATTATGATAAATATTGTAATATATTTCCATTTTCTTGGCAACATTTTTTGAAAAATTTTTTTTTTATATTTAAATTTTGAAAGAGGTAGAGAGAAAGAAATATATAAATTTAAAAAATGAATTTTTATTTGAAGCTAAAATCCCTGTCATGAGTTGGAAGTTTATATGCAGGTGCCCAAACTTTTCCTTTTTAAATAAATCTTCGCTCCTTTAAATTTATTTAATTATTTAAATTTGGAAATATTTAAAAGTATTTATTGATTTAAAAAAGTTTTGTGGAATTTGTAAAGATTTTAAAGAAAAATTAAAATAAATGAATAAATTGTTTTATTTTAAAGTTTTGTCCAAATTTGTTATTCATTTAATTTAAAATCCAAAATATCTAAAAACAAAAATTTCGTCTCCTCAGGCATTAGGTACACAAATTGTTTTTGATAGTTCTAGGTAATTATAATCCCATACAAGTTCACCACACAATTTTATTTTTCCAATATTTAATTTTTAAATATTTTTTTAATTTTAATATTTATACACTAACAACAATTTTCATTATAGAAATGTTTAAAATAAGAAGGAAATAACTTTTTAAAAATTTAATTTATTTTTGCCGAAAATGAAAAAATTAATTAAAACTTTAAATTAACTTTAATTATTTTTTTTCATTTTTAACAATGTTAGTCTATATTATTTTGTTATCCCTTCCCTACTTTTATTATTTTTTGTTATCTTTTTAAAAGAAATTTTTACATCTGGCAGTTGTTCCATTTTTTGTTTTTCTTTGTTTAAAAATTAAAAATAAGTACATATTTTTTTGTTAATTAAATTTATCTCAATAAATGACTGACCAACAAAAATTATTAATTATATTACAGCCTAATAATGTTGAGAGAAAAGAAAGGACTTTATTAACCCTCTCCTTAAACCGCCAATTCTTTATTAACCCTCTCCTTAAACCGCCAATTTATTAACCCTCTCCTTAAACCGCCAATTCCTGATTTAAACCACACATTAACTCGTTATTTGGAATATTCTTCCGTTTTGGCACAAACATATAAATTAGATTTTGATAAAACAATCGAAAATGTTAAAAAATTTGAAGAAACAATTGGACCTAAATTGCAACAAAAATTAAAAGAAATTTCTTTTAAAGAAGATAATTGGATAAATCAATTTTGGCTTAAAGAAAAAAATTTTTTTTTTTTTTTTTCTCTCAAAATATTCATTCCTCTCAAAATATTCATTCCTCTCAAAATATTCAAAAATAATAATCCTCATGGGAAACGCAAAAAGACCCTGTTCATCGATTATCGATAGTGAAATTGATAAAACACCGCTTTTATCAACCGAACAACTTGAACAAATTTCTCGCAATGTTGTCCAACTGTTAACACCAATAATTGAGACTACAATTAAAACATTATTCGAACAATTTCAGCAAAACTTTAGCAAAAAACAACTGCCATCCGAACCACAGCAAACAACATCTCGATGGGGTTGTCCCCCTAATTTAATGCCGCCGAAAATAAGACAAGCAGCATCCACAATTGAACTGCTTCAACAACCAAAATTTGATGAAAAATTAAAAGAGCTTTACGAAAAGAAGAGCTATTATGCGGTCATTGAAAGATTTCCAGAAATGGAAAACGAAGAAGAAGACATAAAAGCTATAGAGAAAAATGTCCAAGTAGTAGTAAACAACAAAAACTTTAAGGATACCAAAAATTTCGAAGTAAAAAGGCATGGCATCAAAAAACAGAACAACTACCACCGCATTATTAAAGTAAAATTTTCAACCCCATCAGCTGCACACTCGTTTATCAGTCTCTATAGAACAATACATCAACCGAAATTGGGTGGACATAGCCCTTTCGCAAGAAGGGACCTAACTCCACCGGAACTACAACTTCAAAATTATCTTAAACAGCAAGTCAAAGAAATTAACGAGAAGCATGGAAATGGCACGGCTAGTTATCGTAATCTTAAAATTTTTTATAAAAAGCAAGTGAACATGGACTAGGATATAGGGACCCCACAGATAATCAATCAGAAAAATAAGAAAAAATTTGAAAAATTAAATTGCTTACTATTAAATATACGCTCCATTAATTCAGAAAAAACCGCAAATAAATTATTTGAATTAGAAAATTATTTAATTAAAAATAATATTCATGTAGCTTTTTTAAGTGAGACATGGCTAACTGATAATACATCGAATGAATCCCTTCTCACTTCTGATAGTTACGACTTTTTGAGAGTAGATAGATTAAAAAAAAGAGGCGGGGGCGTAGGCGTAGTTTATAAAAAGGAAATAAAAATTATTAATATTCCGACACTTTCAATATCCGCATACAATCATGAACTCCTTACCTTCGATATTTACTCAGAATTTAAGAGAATTAGATTCCATTTAATATATAGGCCTCCAAATACAAAATTAGTCGATGATAAAAATTTTTGGGGATTAATAAAGAAAAAATACAAAAATGATCTCTCAACTATTATTTTAGGGGATTTAAACTTTCCGAAAATAAATTGGCAAGAGTTTACACTTCCGAAAGAAAATCAGAATTTATATTTCTACAATACCTTAAATAAGCTAAATTTAAATCAGATAATAAGAGAACCAACCATGTTTAACAATTCCCATACACTAGACCTTATCCTACAAAATAAGCAATTAATAGAAAAATACAAAATTATAGATGATTTAGTTTTGAGTGACCACAAAACGATAGTATTTGAAGTAACTTTTCCGATCGAAAAAGTAAACTCTAAAGAAAAAAGAAAAGTACTATTATTTAAGAAAGGAAAATATAAAACAATTAATTGGTATTTAGCCCAATATGATTGGTACAATATATTTAAGGACAAGAATCCCTCTGAAATTGCCGAAATACTAAATTCCATAATAACCCAAGTAATTCAAAAATTCATCCCATTAAAAAAATTGGGTGAAAAAACACCTATGAAATATCCTAAAGAAATTAGGGAAATAATCAAACAAAAAGCTTATGCTTGGAAAAAGCTAAAATTAGGGGAAATTAGTAAAGATAATTATAAGAGTCTTGAAATTAAATGTAAATTACAAATAGAAAAATATAAAAATAATTATTTATCCAAAAAAATAGGATCTGGTCATATAGGGGAAATACATAAATTAATGAAGAGAAATCGATATAAATTCTCCGGTATACCTCCACTTAACGAATCTGAGGAAGGCGATCCCATAATATTAGACACAGACAAAGCAAATAAATTTAGAAATATTTTTGAAGAAATAGTTAGCGGAGGTAAAAACAATATACAAGCAAGCTTCGAAGCCAAAGATGGATATCAGAAAGAAATCATTTTTGAACCTTATATAATAGAAAAACTACTAAAAAAACTCCCAAATAAATTATCCCATAGTCCTGAGAATATCAATCAATATTTTCTAAAAAAATGTGCTACACCCTTAGCTCTTCCTCTCTCTATTTTATATGAAAATACATTCAAAACAGGAATAGTCCCTGAATTATGGAAAACAGCTCACATTCTACCGATATTTAAAAAGAAGGGTTCAGTAAACGACCCAAAAAATTACAGACCAATCGCATTAACATCCCCGACTTGTAGAGTTTTTGAGCGCATAATAGCAAATAACATCTTAGAACACCTATATAAACATAAATTAATTGCTGAAGAGCAATTTGGATTTCTACCTAAAAGCTCTTGTACACTTCAAATTTTATCATCTATGCAAGATTGGTATAATTCACTTGATAGGAAGATAGGTACGGACGTTATATATTTTGACTTTGAGAAAGCCTTTGATAAGGTAGATCACCAAATACTTATAAGAAAATTACAAGAAATAAAAATAGATAGCTTAACAATTAGATGGATAGCAAATTTTCTCTCTAATCGATCCCATATTGTAAAAATAGATGATCATTTCTCTGAACCATTTCTGCCAAAAACAGGAGTTCCCCAAGGAACTGTATTAGGACCATTGCTGTTCCTGATATATATAAATGACCTACCCAAACATATCCCAAAAAACATAAAAGTAAAATTATATGCAGATGACTTTAAGCTCTATTCGGAAATTAATACAGAAAAAGATTGTATAGAGCTCCAAGGAGCTATAAACAATGCATATATATGGGCAAAAAATAATAGACTGGACTTCTCTATCTCAAAGGTTAAGGTTTTAAAAATATACAACAAAATTAAGTATAGCTATGAGATTAACGGTGACAAAATCGAAGAAGTTAATAACATAAGAGATTTAGGAGTATACATAGATAACAAACTTAAATTTGACCAACATGTAGCAAAAATCACTAAATCCTCATTTATAAGACTAAATAATATTCTAAGAATATTACCTAAAACATTACCAATAGATACATATGTAAAGGCATTTAAAACATACGTAAGGCCAATTATGGAGTATTCCACTGAAAGTTTTAGCCCTAAACTAGAATATCTTAATAGCCAATTAGAAAGACCTCAACGAAGCTTTACAAGGAAAATTTTAAGATATAAATTCAAATACCAAAAAATAGGATATACCGAAAGACTAAAAAGATGTAAACTCCCTCCAACTAAAATCCGTCGCATAAGAACAGATCTTATGACAACCTTCAAAATAATAAATGGTTTCTATAAAATAAAACCAGAACAAATGTTCTCTAAACCAAATAGAAATAATCTGCGCTTGCATAGATATCAAATATTTAAAAAACAAACTAAGAATAATCATTTCTTTTCACATAGAGTCATAGATAGATGGAATAAACTTCCAAAAAATGAAATTGAAAAAATTAGTACTATTCCTCAATTTAAAAAATTTATAGACAATATATTAATCACAGAAGACCCTAATTTATGAGTAACGAATTAATGGAGTGTAAAATAACAAAATCCTAGCCTAAATGTTCACTTTCTTTTTAACATACTTACCTTTTAAATAAAATTAATTTTGGTACAAATATTTTTTTTACTTAAATTATACCTACATATATATTTTTTGATATTCGCTTTTATTTATTTTTTTTTTTACATTTTTTTTTTCTTGTGGAGTCCATTTATATATATACTTTTTTTTAATTTAACATTTTAAACTGTAAAATTGTAATTGATTTTTATTGTAAGTTACCTCTCCATAAGTGATCCTTGTGGATCCAGGAGTTTTATTTTATTGTTTCACATTCATTTATTTGTGTTCGATAAAGAGAAAAAAAAATAGGCAAAAGAAAATTATGATAAATATTGTAATATATTTCCATTTTCTTGGCAACATTTTTTGAAAAATTTTTTTTTATATTTAAATTTTGAAAGAGGTAGAGAGAAAGAAATATATAAATTTAAAAAATGAATTTTTATTTGAAGCTAAAATCCCTGTCATGAGTTGGAAGTTTATATGCAGGTGCCCAAACTTTTCCTTTTTAAATAAATCTTCGCTCCTTTAAATTTATTTAATTATTTAAATTTGGAAATATTTAAAAGTATTTATTGATTTAAAAAAGTTTTGTGGAATTTGTAAAGATTTTAAAGAAAAATTAAAATAAATGAATAAATTGTTTTATTTTAAAGTTTTGTCCAAATTTGTTATTCATTTAATTTAAAATCCAAAATATCTAAAAACAAAAATTTCGTCTCCTCAGGCATTAGGTACACAAATTGTTTTTGATAGTTCTAGGTAATTATAATCCCATACAAGTTCACCACACAATTTTATTTTTCCAATATTTAATTTTTAAATATTTTTTTAATTTTAATATTTATACACTAACAACAATTTTCATTATAGAAATGTTTAAAATAAGAAGGAAATAACTTTTTAAAAATTTAATTTATTTTTGCCGAAAATGAAAAAATTAATTAAAACTTTAAATTAACTTTAATTATTTTTTTTCATTTTTAACAATGTTAGTCTATATTATTTTGTTATCCCTTCCCTACTTTTATTATTTTTTGTTATCTTTTTAAAAGAAATTTTTACATCTGGCAGTTGTTCCATTTTTTGTTTTTCTTTGTTTAAAAATTAAAAATAAGTACATATTTTTTTGTTAATTAAATTTATCTCAATAAATGACTGACCAACAAAAATTATTAATTATATTACAGCCTAATAATGTTGAGAGAAAAGAAAGGACTTTATTAAATGCTCCAATTAATGTAAAAAGAATTAAAAATAAAAATAATTAATTAAAAATTCCCTAGATTCGTTTTTATGGTGCTTGTATAGCCTGTACTGTTATTGATGTTATTTTAATTTTTTTAACTTTACTTGCATATTTTTATCCAAATCCTTTTCGAAGAACTCCCCTTTATAAACAAATATTTCAAGTAAATTAATTAATTATTTTAAAATTAAAATTAAAAAAAAGAAATTGGATCGTTTTACTATTCAATTTTGGTATTCAATTACTTTGTTGGCTTTAACTATTTTCTTTTTTCTTCATTTTTTAAGTGTTGGGGGTTCTTTATTAAGTATTCAGGTAAAAAAAGGGAAGGAAAGCAGAAGGCGGTCGGAACAGTCAGAGGTGTCGGAAATCGGAAGAGCCGGAAATCGGAACTTCAAAAATTGTCGGAAATCGGAAATTTTTCCAAAATTTCGAAAATCGAAAGGAAAAAAACTCGGAAATCAAAATTCCGACCCACCTCTGAAGGAAAGGAATAGGAAATTATTTAAAAAAAAATATTTCTTTAAAAAAGATTCGAAAACCTCTAATATTTATTCCTCAATTAATTCTTTGTTTATTGGCCGTTCTTTTACAACTTTTACTTTTCTCTGTTTGTATAACAATTAGGTAATTATATATAAATAATTAAAAATAAATAATTATTTTTTAAATATTTTAAAGTATTGTTAGTGATGATACAATGTGGGGAATTGCTATATTCTCTTTATTTTTGTTATTTTTGTTTGGGTAATTTAATTTATTTTTAATTAAATTTAATTTAATTAAAAGTATTTATTTGGCAATTTCTGTATTTACTTTTAAACAATTATTGTTTGAATGTGATGATTTTAAGAAAATGTTGGCTAATTCAAAATCTGTACATTTTAAAGAAGAAAATAAACGAAAAAAATAATTTTTTTAAATGGTCACTTTCTCTTTAAAAAATATTTCAATTAAATATATTTTATTTTGGCCCCAATTGACTAATAAAATAATTTTTTATTTCCTTTTTTAATAATAAAATAAAAAAAATATTTTTTTAAAATTAATTCCTTTTTTCTTTTAAATATTTAAAAATATTCTCTTTTCTCCCTAAAAAAACTTTTATTTAATTTTACCAAAATAAACTAATTGCAAAAATTTAAAATCAGAAAATACTTTCTTTCCCTTCCTTTTTATTTAATAAATTTTTGTTGGTCTTTTAAATTGTGAATGTAAAAATAAAAAATTTGGATGCTTTTCTTATAAAATTTTGAAGAAAAAATAAATAAAATATTTAAATTTCTAATTCCCTCCTCCCCCCTCCCCTTATTAAAATATTGTTTAAATACAAACTCTCCATTTTACATATTTTTTATTTATTAAAAATTGCAACAAAATTTACATTTTTAATCAGAAAAATAATAATAAATAATTAAAAAGTTTTGTATTATTTTGAACCAAAAGAAAACAAAAAAAACTTTTTTAGCTTTTTTCTAAAAATTGTTTGAATAAATATGTATAAAACAAATTTTAATAAAAATTGTAATTTATTTAATTAATAAAAAAAGGATTAATTAAATTTTTAAATAAAAAAATATTTTTATTCTTTTAATTTTTTTTCTATTTTTAGAAGGACCACCAAATAAAAAGTCAAAAGTTAAATAAAATGTGCAAAGAATTTATTTTTAAATATACCTTTTTCTTTTAAATTTCTTTCATTATTTTATAACAAAAAATATATATTTATTTCCTTCTAAACCAATTGTTTTATTCCAAAAAGTTTATTGTCTTTTCTCTCCCTCTCCCTCTCCCTTTCTCTCAATTTTTAATTTTGGCTTTTCTCTTTAAAAAAAAGATTTACAGATATATCTGTGAAATAGCTAAAAAAAACCCCCAAAAATTTTCTTTTTCATTTCCCCAAATCGATTTCTTTATTTTTTTCTGATTTTCTGTTAAATAAGTATACAGATTTTTTATGTCCATTTACTTGGATATTAAATAAATATGTGTGTATTTTTAAAAAGAAAAATAAATCAAAGAAAGATTATACTAAATATTATTTTTAAAATTAAATTGATAAAAACTTAATGGGTTTTTTTAAATATTAAAATTTAATTAAAAAATAAATTCTTTATTTTATTAAAATTTTGTTAAAAACTTCAAAGTTTTTTTTATTTGAAAGCCGATCACTCTTTTAAAATTAATATTTTTTATTTTAAAATTAATTTTTAAGTAAGAGGTTACTAATTAAACTTTAAAAATTATTTTTATCTATATTTAAAATAAAACACCTGTCTTTTAAAATTTATTTTTTAAAACAAATATTTTCTCCTTTAATTACGAATATTGCTTATTTTTTAATTGCTCTTTTTGTTATTAAAAAAGAGAAGAAATGATTAATTAAGGATTTAAAGTTAATTAATCTTCAAAATTAAAGTTTTAAAATATTTTATTTAATTTTTAAAGTGTTGGACAAATTGCTTATTTTTCTTTTAAAAATTTTAATTAAAATTATTAAATTTTAAAAGTTTAAAATTAGGATTTTTTTATTTTTTTTTAAATATTTTTCAAATTTATTAAATAAATTTTAGATTAATATTTTTTAAAAATACTAATTTATTTTTAGCTTTTTTTAAAAAAATATTTGTTGTTTTATTTCCCTTTCATTCCAAAAACTTCCAAAAATGTTTGCAATATTCCGGCGTATTCGCTTTTTCTACAAAAAATTAAAATTACAAAGATTGAGGTATTTTGTGCCTTTAATTGTTTTGATTGCCTATACTGTTGGGGGTGCTTATATATTTAGATATTTTGAATTACAAGAAGACGAGGAAAGAAGAATTAGATATAGACAAAATACTGAATATGCTTTTAAAAGAGTAAAATTGATTTATTCTAATTTTAAAAATATTTTGACCTAAAAAAGGATGATTCACCCTAGCAGCATTTAAAACGCCTAGGCGGGGGTTAAACGATCTAAAAGGATAAAAGAGAAAGCATTAATGCCCCGGTGAGCTACTGTATGTGGTGAGAGAAAGGTCTTAGGAATAACTGAGGAGGTCGCAGGTTCGAATCCTGCCCGTGGATAAACTTTTGCTAAACTCTTTCCTTTATAATAAGTACTAATATCAAAAATTAGAAATTCCAAAAAAAAATTATTTTTTTGAAATAATTTATTTAGACACTTAATCGAATGCTTGAAGTTCGGTGTGAAAATGGTCTTGAAGATACAGATAAAGCTTTACAAAATAGACATGTAAAAGAACATCTTTTTTGGTTAATGGATTATTTAAATTTAACACAAGTAATTGAAGAAAGATCAGGTATTTCCCCTTGGACTTGGATGGGGGCTATGTTTTATGCTGGTCAACTTTATACAACAATTGGTTATTCTTTAATTTAAAAATATATTTGTTGAGAAAGAGAAGGACTAGAAAAAACTAAAATATTTTAATAACATTCTTTAAATTAAAAAATAATTTTTTAATTAAAGGTTATGGATTGCCAGCCACACAAACATCTGGAGGAAGATTAGCTAGTATTATTGTTAGTTAATATACAAATATTTATTTAAATTTAATTTTAAATTTAAAAGTATATAATGATTGGAATTCCTTTATTTTTAATAATTCTTGCCGAAGTTGGTAAATTACTTTCTCATGGATTGAGAAAACTTTATAAAAAAATGCATAAAATGAAAAGAATTCCTGAAGCTGCCAGAAAAATGAGTGAACCGATGAAAGTAATTATAATTTAAATTAACAAATTACTAGAGTTTCATCGAAAGTTCCGGTTCCAGTCAAAATTTCGGTTCCGGTGAAACACTCCAAATTACCCTCTCCCTTTTATAATTCCCTCTGTATTCCCTCACCTCCACACTCCCCCTTTTTAATTCACCTTTTAATTATTTAAAAAGGCAATTTACCATATGACAACATCCTTGGCAAGTACTGCCGTTGGTCCTTTAGCTTTACAAATTTTAAGTGCGAATAATGAAGAAGAAAAATTGGAAGCTAAAAGAAAAGCAGAAATTAAAGTTTTTTCCTAAAAAATAATTTTTTAATTTTTAAAATTAACAATCAGGCATTGGCAAAAGCATCTAAAGGAGAGAAAAAATCTTTTCCAATTCCTTGGGCATTAACTATTTTAATTGTTTGGATTTTATTTAGTGCTGCACTTTTTTGTATTTGGGAAAGTGAATGGGGATATATGACTTCTGTTTATTTCTTTTTTGTTTCTATTAGGTAAATAAATGAATGGGGGAATAAAATAGATAAAATTATTTATTTAAGTACTGTTGGATTAGGTGATTTAGTGCCAACTAAACCAGATTTGATGGTGAGTTATTATTGTTAGTAATAATTTAACGAGGAACTTAACTTTTCTTTAAAATTTTTTAAAAGGGAGAAGAAAGATAAATTTAGAAAAATTTAATTTTCGATATTAATTAAAATAAATTCTCTTTATATTTTAATCTCCAAATTAATTCCAAATTTTTTAGATTATTAATTTTTTCATGATTTTAATTGGTTTGGCATTGCTGTCAATGTGTGTTAATTTAATTCAAGTAATTAAATATTTATTTTAAAAAATATTTTTTTAAAAATTTATTTAGGAAGCATTACAAAAATTAATTGAAAGATTAATAGAACAATATATTGATGAAATAGAAAAAATAGCTGCTGTTGTGACAAATAATGAAATAAATGAATTTACTGAAGAATTGGAACCTTTTAATGTTGGTGAAATTAATGGTAAATTTAAAAGAAATTGTCCTTTAATAAAGATTTAATTAAAGAAATGTCTTTACCTATAGCAACATTAAATATAGAACAACCAAGAATAGTAGTAGAAAATGGAGGAGGAATTGGGAGAACAGTAAAAGATTGGTTTGCTGAGAAAGCTAGTAGTATATTACTTAATAAGGTAAACTACTTATTCTCAACAAAAAAAACCCTCACAAAATTTTCTTTTTTTAAAGATTTATCCAGTCTCGAATTCCCTTTCCTCTTCTGATTCTGAAGAAGAAGAAAAGGATAGAGAAAATGTTAATTTGCCTGATTTAGAAGAAATAATTGTTAAAACAGAACCAGTTAAAGCACAAATAACTATACATAAACATTCTTTGGATGAAAATAAAATTGTGGAAGATGAAAATCTTCCACAAATTGAAATTCATGAAGGAACACCTTTAAGAATTGAAGAAATGCCTAAAAATCAAATAAAATTAGAGAAAGCACAAGTTAATATTAATAAAGGAATTATTTATGGAGGAACATCTACAATCGGTTAGAATGGATATATTTTATTAGAGTTGGGGGCCCGGTTCGAAAGATCGAATCGGACATCTAATCTTGGCCCAAAGACTCGAATTGCCCATTCGATAAAAATTAGGCCCGAAAAAATTACTCGAACGTCGACCCGATTCGAAAACCCTAACCCTATATTTTAGGTTAAAGAAATTACAAGGGGTGAATTATTGAAAGCAGTAAATACTTTACTTTAATCCCCTTTTCTTTTTTCATTAAACATTTGCCGAAATAAATAACACTTTTAGATTCAACACCTACTCGAGAAGGGATCTCTTTCCAGAAGCGACATAAAAAACCTCCAAAATTACCCAAAGATTATGCTGGTGCTCTTTTAAAATTTAGTGCTCCCACAATGCAAGCAATTCGAGCAATTGAAAATTCTCGACTTAAAAATGGGCAAATTGGAAATGATTTTAAGTAAATATTTTTAAATATTTTTTTAAAAATTTTTCTCTAAAAGATCACGTCTCTTTGCTAAATTTGCAACAAATCAAAGATTTGCAGAAATTGTTGAAAATAATGCTCCTCCTCCTAAAAAGATGGTTAGTAGTAGTATTCAAACATCTCCTCGTCAATCACCAATTCGTTCAATACCTCAAAAAAGTTGGCGATTAAGAAGACTTGGTTGTGGAATTGGTAATTTTTAATTGAAATTACCTTCATTTAAAAGAAATCTTTTGAAAAAAACGTTAAAAATCTAATAAATATTTTAATAGAATCGATGGATTCAACCTCTTCTGATTTAAATGTTACCCGAACAACTACAAACGATGCAAGTAATCCAAGTTGTAGTGCCAATGATTTAGATTCATTATATTCAAATACTTATTTTGATGTTTGTTTTGGTAATTACCACACAGATTCTGTCCCTTCTTTAATGGCAATTACTCCTTTATTACCACAATCTTCCTCCCAAATAGCTATGGCCAATTCGAAAAAATTGGGTGAAAGACGTTCAAGTTTAGCATTAAAAAGAAGATTTTCTGATAAATTATTTTTTGGTCTTTTTGGAAGACGTATTAATGAAAACCCTCAAAAACCAAAACCAAAATTTATTGTTGGTGGAAATGCTAAATTAGGAAGACATGATTCTGATGATGATAATGACGAGGATGATGACAACGAATTAAATAGACATGAAAGTGAATAATTAATTAATTTTAATGAATTATTTTTTGAATTTAAAAATATCCTTTTTTAGGCCAACAACATTCTCGAAGAAAACGAAGGCCTTTGTCCCAAAGCTTTTCCTCTCCCTCATTTCCTCTTATCAACCCTCAATGTTTATCACCAACAGATAAAAATAATAAGACGATAACATCACCAGTATCAATCCCTACAACTCCAATAATTCATTTAACAGATATGGCAATTAATAGAAAATTTAAATTGGGGATGACACCAAGTCCAAGCCCTGCTGAAAGAATTTCAAATTTTAAACAAGGTAGATAAGAGATTATTTTTAAAAAAATAATAAAATTCTTTAAGTAACAAAACCCTCGACTTCTAATGAAAATATTTTAATACAAGGAAAAAGAGCGAGAAGAAATAGCCGCGTTTGTGGGCTTGCTATTGGCTCTAATCCTTTAGGTTGTGTTCCTCTCCATCATAGAACACTTTCAACAAGAAGGAGATTTTCTGCATATGCCAGTATTTCCCCTCCTCCTCTTCTTAATCGTTGGGGAGAAAATTTTGTTGTTGATGAAAGAAAAGGAAAAGAAGAAGAGGAAGAAGAAGAAGGAGAAAATGCTGGAATAAATGAAAAGAAAGTTGAAGAAGAGAAGGAAGTATAAAAAGTTCAAAATTCAAAAATGGACAAAAGATTTGTTTTGAAATTGGAATATGTATAGTAACATTTAAAACTGAAGAAAAACTGGAAAATAATTCAAAAATGAGTTAAATTAGAAAATTAAACTAATAATTAGAAAAGAAGTAAATGAAAAAGAAGATACATATATAATTTTCAATTTTATTGGAAGAGGAAAACAAATAAAACAGGGCGCGCGGACACAATGAACAAAGCCATAACTAGCCGTAAAATTTCTGGCCCTTATCAATTGATACCAAATTTCTTTAGATTGATGAGATGAATCGTTTAATACATACTAAAATTGTTAAGCTTCTGTCCAATCTCTAGTAAATATTTATTTTCAAATTATTTTTGTATGTATATTTAATTAATAAAATTTTCTCTTATTGCAATCATTTAATTTACTGTATTTGTTCGACGAAATTCTTCTTCAAAAGCTGCTACAAGTTCATAAGCAATAGGCCCACTATTTGTTACTAATGCAATCTAAAAGGAGCAATTTAGGAATTCATGTGCAACAGACTAAACAAGCAACGGAAAATGGAAATCCAATGCAAAAGAAAAATTTTCAGCTAGGCTTTAAGAGAGAACCAAAGAGAAATTCAGAGAGAACCAAGGAGAAACTCGAACAATTTACAAATTAATTTGATGCAACTTAAACCTAAAAGCTCAAACTATGGGAAGCAGCTTACATACAAGGCTCAAAACAATGTCAGAAAGAATTAAAAACTCAAGAACTTTTTCCAAATTTATTTATCAAACATTCAACAAACAAATATACAAAAAATAGCAAATAGAAAAGGCTTACAACAAAATATGAACAATTATGATGGAAAATGAGGGAAAAATTATCACATTACAAAAAGTTTGGGGAATATACATATCACAATCCTATGAGTTCCTGTCATTGCCCACATCACTCGTCGAACTTCTGTCCTGGCTTCGGTTTGCGACACAGCACCAAGAATTTGTGGACAGCTGGTCCCTCGAAGCGCTCGTCCTTGCCAGCGACGACAGCCGATGCACGCTCGTTGCGAATGTCCGCTTTGCCGAGAGCCTCCTTGCCATTTGGTAGAGTTAGCAGGCATGGCGAGATGTTTCTTGAAAGGAATAATAAAATTTAAGGGTTAGCTCAAGGTATTATATGATCGATACCTTTCACGTGGTCCACGTGTACTGGATAGTACACTCGGGAGTTCTTGTCATAGACGGCAGCATCACTCCACGGGCGCCAAAGGTAGTCGTAGCCGCGAACTTGCTCAGGAAGGTCGACGAGGACTTGAATGGAGCCAATATTGTCGGTGAAGGCCTTGCCGTTCCAGCCAAACGCAGCAGCGACCTGAACTCAAAAAAAACCACAAACTAATTTATTTATAAGAAATAAATTTTTTCTCACCTTTCCACCATTGTTCCAGATGCGGCCCATCACAGGTTCACCGTGCACATACCACAAGGCCACATGCTGCTCAGCAGAGTCTCCAGCCGTTGCGTTCAGCGTCTTGTCACCAGCTCTCACCGTCCTATATCCTGGCCATGGGTCTCCCATCCTGATGTCTGCCCACTCGTTCAGCATGATGAGCACTGGCGGCGGTCCCTTGGGGCAGCTGGCGCACACACATCCTGGAGGGCCTCCTTTCAGATTTCTAAAAATGGGATAAATTTTAAAGACGCACCTAAACACCTAAACGTACCGAATAATGATCATCATTTCCGAGAGCGGTTTTCCAACGACGCATTCTGCCTTGCCAGCTTGTGAAAAGTAGGCTTCTTCCGTCTTCATGTTCAAGTAGCCGAGCAGTGTTCCACCAGGACGATTAACCCATAGAATGGGCATCGAGTCGCCGCACCGAACCAGTTGACGTTGATCGGTCTTCTCGAAACGGTCCTTGTACTTGATCCACTCGTACCAATAGCCGAGCGAGTTGTGGTCTCCTTTGTACTGCAGCACCTTAAGGAAAGAAAAAAAGGTTATAGATTAGCTTACTAAAAAAAGACCCAACGCACCTGAATCATGCCGCCAAGATCTACTTTCCCTGTGAGCTCAGCCTTGCCGTACGGAAATGAAGCTTGTACAACGCCACCGTCGTTCCATGCGTAGCCGTGCACCGGCTTTCCGTTCTTGTACCACAGTGCGACGTACATGTTCTGCTGGCCCAGCACTTTGACAGGATTGTCCGGAAATGGCGACCCGATCGGATTGAACGCCCACGTATCCTCCTTCGGCGCAGGGTTTGGCATTGCGGCTTGCGTTGACGTAACTTGCGATGATGATGTGATGGACGAGATGAGTTGTTGACGGTGGGGAGTGGTCAAAAACCGTTGTTTTTATAGTTATTTTGAGTTGCACAATGCCACCTTCAATGAAAGCTATAAAAACAACGGTTTTTGACCACTCCTCACCGTCAACAACTCATCTCGTCCATCACATCATCATCGCAAGTTACGTCAACGCAAGCCGCAATGCCAAACCCTGCGCCGAAGGAGGATACGTGGGCGTTCAATCCGATCGGGTCGCCATTTCCGGACAATCCTGTCAAAGTGCTGGGCCAGCAGAACATGTACGTCGCACTGTGGTACAAGAACGGAAAGCCGGTGCACGGCTACGCATGGAACGACGGTGGCGTTGTACAAGCTTCATTTCCGTACGGCAAGGCTGAGCTCACAGGGAAAGTAGATCTTGGCGGCATGATTCAGGTGCGTTGGGTCTTTTTTTAGTAAGCTAATCTATAACCTTTTTTTCTTTCCTTAAGGTGCTGCAGTACAAAGGAGACCACAACTCGCTCGGCTATTGGTACGAGTGGATCAAGTACAAGGACCGTTTCGAGAAGACCGATCAACGTCAACTGGTTCGGTGCGGCGACTCGATGCCCATTCTATGGGTTAATCGTCCTGGTGGAACACTGCTCGGCTACTTGAACATGAAGACGGAAGAAGCCTACTTTTCACAAGCTGGCAAGGCAGAATGCGTCGTTGGAAAACCGCTCTCGGAAATGATGATCATTATTCGGTACGTTTAGGTGTTTAGGTGCGTCTTTAAAATTTATCCCATTTTTAGAAATCTGAAAGGAGGCCCTCCAGGATGTGTGTGCGCCAGCTGCCCCAAGGGACCGCCGCCAGTGCTCATCATGCTGAACGAGTGGGCAGACATCAGGATGGGAGACCCATGGCCAGGATATAGGACGGTGAGAGCTGGTGACAAGACGCTGAACGCAACGGCTGGAGACTCTGCTGAGCAGCATGTGGCCTTGTGGTATGTGCACGGTGAACCTGTGATGGGCCGCATCTGGAACAATGGTGGAAAGGTGAGAAAAAATTTATTTCTTATAAATAAATTAGTTTGTGGTTTTTTTTGAGTTCAGGTCGCTGCTGCGTTTGGCTGGAACGGCAAGGCCTTCACCGACAATATTGGCTCCATTCAAGTCCTCGTCGACCTTCCTGAGCAAGTTCGCGGCTACGACTACCTTTGGCGCCCGTGGAGTGATGCTGCCGTCTATGACAAGAACTCCCGAGTGTACTATCCAGTACACGTGGACCACGTGAAAGGTATCGATCATATAATACCTTGAGCTAACCCTTAAATTTTATTATTCCTTTCAGGAAACATCTCGCCATGCCTGCTAACTCTGCCAAATGGCAAGGAGGCTCTCGGCAAAGCGGACATTCGCAACGAGCGTGCATCGGCTGTCGTCGCTGGCAAGGACGAGCGCTTCGAGGGACCAGCTGTCCACAAATTCTTGGTGCTGTGTCGCAAACCGAAGCCAGGACAGAAGTTCGACGAGTGATGTGGGCAATGACAGGAACTCATAGGATTGTGATATGTATATTCCCCAAACTTTTTGTAATGTGATAATTTTTCCCTCATTTTCCATCATAATTGTTCATATTTTGTTGTAAGCCTTTTCTATTTGCTATTTTTTGTATATTTGTTTGTTGAATGTTTGATAAATAAATTTGGAAAAAGTTCTTGAGTTTTTAATTCTTTCTGACATTGTTTTGAGCCTTGTATGTAAGCTTCTTCCCATAGTTTTGGCTTTTAGGTGAGCTTTAAAGCTGTCAGGCTTTGCCTCGTTGTTTGAGTTTTTTCCTAGATTCTCGATGTAAGAGCTTATTCTAAGCTAAAAATTTTCATCTCTGTTAGAGCTTCGAGTTCCTTCCTTTTGAAACCTATTTTCTCCAAAAAAACTCCATTTTACCTTTCTCCACCCATAATGTTCCACCATTCTTATCACAGCTTTAGCAATAGAATTTGTATTTTTTGAGGAAAGGCGTGCTAATGTTTTGTAAATATTTCTGTCAGAAACTGCTGTCGATCTAGGCATATAAGAGATTGCTGGAATATTCCAAAATGAACACATTTTTGCAACGGCCTCGAATTCTTACAAAGAAAATTTAAAAAATTCTTTGAAAAAAATTTTAATTACCGCTAGCACAGTAAGGTCCTAAGAAAGCTCTGACTTTCTAAAAATACACAAAAAAATATTTTTTCTTTTAAATTTTAATTTACCTCTTTATGATACATTGAAGCAGCAACAGCAACTCCTTCAAAAGTATCGCCACATGATGCTGCTGATTGGAGTTTTTATAATTTTGATTTAGAATTTTAAAGTTTCAATTTGATACTCGATTCTTGAGAAAGGAGTTTTCAATAACAGTTTCTCCTTCCCTAATCTTCGACAATTCAATTAAAATGGAGCGGAAATTTCAAACTCGAATAATTGCCCTCCCCTCTATTTATTAACCCTCAATAATTACTCAGGGTAGTAATTTATTTAAATAACTTTAAACAATTTTGGAATAGTTTTCCCTTTTTTCCACCCACAAGAATGTATGTAAAATTGAGATCCGATTCAGCTGTAATTGAAATGTTAATTATTTGTGTACTTTTAAAAGATCATTTAAAATCCATGTGAAATACATATTTTATTAAAACAAAAGTTTTTTTTCTAAAGAATTTTTTATTTAAAAAAATCTTTAGCTTTCATTGACGTAAATTTCTATTTGTCTTTAACTTAATTTTTTAAGTAAATTTTTAACTCAATACTTAAACTCAATAAAAGCACTCTCATTCTTTCTTCTTGTTTTTTTCTTCGAAATTTTTGAAGACTAGAAGACTTTTTTAAATTTATTTATTTTTTCTAAAAAATCTTATTTCTATTCTTCTTTTTACTCTCAATTCTTAAACACATATTATTTCCAAACATTCTTTTCCTTTTTTCGATTATTTTCTTCAAAAATATTTTTTAAAATGATTTTTAAAATATTATTTAAATTTTAAAATAATTATTTCCATTCAATTTATATTTTAGTACATTTAAAATATAAATTTAATTTTTTAAAGTAAAAAAGTATTGTTCAATTTAATTTAAATAAAATGAAAATTTTTTTTATTTTATTGGAGCGTTAAAAATTTATTTTTCTTTTAAATTATTTTTTGAATATTAAGTAAAAACTGCTAAATAATATTTTATTTATTTTCCTTATAAAACAAACAAAAATAAAATTTTGTATTTTTATTTTTTCTTTAATTATTTTTATAATTAATTAACCATTTTTCTCATTTGAAAAAGACTAACCAAAATGTGTGTGGTGTATTTATAAATAAATATTTTTAGTGTCACATACATTTTTTTAAAAGGATTGTTTTATTTAATCATTAGAGAGAGAGAAATTTGTGAATTGATTTTATTTTTTAAATTTAATAATAAATAGACAAGTTAAAAATGAAAAAATTTTTTTATTAAATATTTTATTCAGAAAAAGATTTTTTTAAACTTAAATATTTTATACCAAATATTATCTTTCCAAAATTATCTCAAAAAAAATAAAATTTAATTATTAATTTATTTCGTTGTCTGGGTGATATTAATTATTTTTATAAAAAATTATTTTTCTTTTAATTTACCCCTTTTTCAGAAAATGAGCATTTTTAAAATAATTTTTATTTAATTCTTTTGACGTAAAAATGGATAAATTTTTTGTAAATTTATTTTAAGAAATTTAAATAAAAGTTTTATTGAAACTTTTTTTAATATAAATAATTGTGGTTTGAATTTTAAAAAATATTTCTAAGGGGTTAATTAATTATTTATGTATATTATTTTTTTTTAGAAATTCTCTTCAAATTTTAATGAAAATAATTATTTATTAAATAATTTTTTAAAAATAAATAATTTAAAAGTGTGTTTGTTTGTGTCAGGCACTAGATCCATATATTCGTGTATAAATAGATGTGTGTGGATATTTATTTATTGCTTGCCCTATTGAATGGAATTTTTGGGGCAAATGGTTTTTTTTAAATATAGAAATCGATGCTTTAATGTTTTTTTTATTTTCTTCTTCCTCAAAAAGCTTTTTCTTTTTATTAAATAAAATGAAATTATTTATTTAGAATTTGTTATTTACAAATTAAATAAATAAATTTATTTAAAAAAATATTTATTTCGTCAGTTTTTTTAAATTAATATTTATTTTTAGAGTATATTAATATAATTAAATTAATTTAACTTAAATATAAATTAAACAAAAATTAACTTAAAAAAATCCTTTTTCTCTTTACATCATTAATACATCAATTTTTCAAAATTTGTAAATAAATAAAAATATTAACCCAAAAAATTTTCTTAAAGTTTTTTCCACTTTAAACAAACAATTTAAAGTTAGCACCTGTTTAGTTCGAGTTATCCACAAAAAGAAATTTGATATATTTTATTTATTAACAACAAAACACGCAACAGAAAATCTTTAATAAATAAATAAAAATATTTTCTTTTAAATAAATTATTTTTTTAATTATTTAAATTTTCCTTTTAGCAATATATTTATATTTATCTATTAATTAATTCTTTTTAACTAAAAAAATATTTATTTTTATTTTTTAATCTTTAAACGACTAAAAATAAACAAAATAAAAAGCAGAGGAAAATATTTTTTACTTTTTTTTATTTAATTGCGGATGGCCTCAATAGAAGAGGGTAACAACATTCATCAAAAGCAACAACCCCCCTCAACTATTGGACGTGCCCAACAGCAAAAGTAAATAATTACTTTAAACAAAAAAAATTATTTAAATCTAAATTTAAAGCAAAGTGCCATCAGCACTTCGCCCCTTGCTGGAGGCATTTGCTCGAGAAACGTTACGATCTCAGCCAGCTGATTTGGTTAAATTTGGGTGTTGCTTTTTTAATACACTTGACAAACATTGTGAAAGTTTGTAGAAAATTCCCTCTCTCTTTCAAATATTTTAATTTAATTTTAAAGTAAAAACTCCAAACGGAATCGAAAATTTATTGAGTGGAAATAAATCAGCTTATAATTTATTTCGAATTGAATTACAAGAAAACTTCCAATTAATTACAAAAACGGCCAATTCAAATTTAACAAAAAACGGCGGTGGAGGGGGATCCCCAGTTAATTGCTCTCGCCGCCACAACAATCAACAAAGACCTAATAGTCCAATGGATATTGCTGCAACTAAAATACAAGCTGCATTTCGTGGACATCTTGTTAGCTTTTTTTAACTATTGAAAGTTAAATAATTTAGGGTACATAGTAATTTGTTGAATAAATTAATTTAGAAATAATTAACACCAAAATTATTAATTTTTCATAATTATTATTTATTCAAAAGCCCCTAATAAACGAAAAAGAAGTTTATTCTTTTAGAAACTAAAATAAACAGAAATATTATTTTTTTAAAAAGGATTTATTTTAAATAATTTTCTTTTTTTTGGAAAATTGTGAGGGAGGGAGATAATGATTATATTTTTAGTAAAAGGATTCTCTCTTTTTTTAAATATTTGGATGGCATTTTAGAAAAGAAAATTGCTTTTTTTGTGACGGCATTACTTGGGGGCATTTTACACTGACATTCTGCCAGCCAACAAATTACTTTTTAAGCTTTTTTAGTTAAGACAAAAAAAGCTTTATTGTAAAAGGAAAAAATGCTTCTTCTTTTTAAAAAATATTTTTAGATCAATAAATTGTTATTTAATTATCAAATAATCTTTTCATTTACATCTCTAAAATATTTTTAAAAAAATACCTATATTTTTCCCTAATTTCAATTAAAATTTATTTCCAGTTACGCTCTCACCCAGAAAAGTTTGGCTTGGACTCTACCAAAATCAACGGAATTTGCCAACGGCAAAGAATGCGTCGAAATTCAAATGAACGATTGGCTTTATTTGATAATCGAAAAGATTTAAAGTAACTAGATTTACTGTTTTAAACAAAAAATTAAAAAATTCCTTTAGACGTCATTCTGTCGGTGGTTATAGCCACGCCCAACAATTAACAGCATCCCCTGAAGACCGTGCAGCAACAAAAATCCAAGCAGAAATTCGTGGGTATTTAACTCGAAAACATATAGAAAATGAAAAGAAACAAAACCAAACTGCCGCTACAAAAATACAGGCACATATTCGGTTAGAAAAGAAGAAAATTTAAATATTTTTTTAAAATTAAAAATATTTTTTAGCGGGTATTTAACGCGTAAACACTTGGAAGAAAAAGGTGTTTTAGTTAGCCCTCCACGTTCTCGAACTTCTACAAATGCTCGTTCTGAAATGAAAAATGGAATTGATTTTTGAGAAATAAAAAGAATTTTTTAATGCTAAAATCAAATCTCTAGTAAATTTTTTTGGGATTGGAAAAATAATAAAATATTAGTTAGAGAGGTTTGATTGGTTGATTTCTCGTTTATAACATTTTTTCTTTTGTACTATTTACATACCTATTTCTTTTTTTTTAATTTCAAGCTTTAAATTTAAAAACTTCATTTTTTATACCTATAAAATTTAAACTTTTCCAGTAACAAAAAAAACAAAATTAAACGGTTAAATTTTTGTTGAATTCAGAATCCAATATCCAATTATAACACCAGGGATGTAAAATCATTAAAAATTAAATCAACTATTCCTCTTGACTACCCCTTTCCTTTTAATAATGAGAGAAAATTTCTTCATCTTTCATTTTTGTGTCATTGACCATTTTATAACTTTTTTCATTTCTGACCTTTTTATTAAATTATTAAAAAGTTTTTTGGCACGAAGTGTTAAAATGCTAATTTTCGATTAACCAATTTTACAATTCGTTCCTTTTGTTTTGTTGGAAGAGGGTTAATCAATTGTGATTTTGATCTTTTCCGTTTAAATTGCTTTTTTTTTATAAAATTTTGGAAACATTAAAAAAAGAAATGTCGGTAAAATCGATATAAATTGCGTGGAGATATTTTAAATAAATTTAATTATTAATAATTTTTTCAGTTGTTAATTCATTTATTATTTGACTCCTTTTAAATGTTAAGTGAAACAACTCGAAATAATTCTATTTTACCTGAGGAATCGACGAGGATGTTAATGTATCTAATTTTCTTTGAATTAAATTATTTTCAATTTCAAGGCAACCTTCAAGAATTCCAAATAATTCAGCAATTACCTCAACGCCTCAGCAAAATAATGGTGCAGACATGTCAGCAATTAATACACAGTAATTTTTAATTTTTTTATGGAATTAAAAAGTCTGAACCCGATAGAATCACCCCCACCCCTCCCAAGGAAACTTCTATTTGGTCAGTGGGACGATTTATATCTTTGGTATCGTGATTTTAAGTTTTGATTTCACCAATGAAAAATATTTTACTCGGACTTTGAAATTTGTCGATTTGCATCCGTCAAGAATTCTCGAAAAAAATTTTTCGAGTGAGCTCGTCGAGCTGAATCGAAAGATATTTGTTGAATTTATTCCTTTGTAAACTTTTACAACTTATAAAACCTTTATTTCTTTATAATTGCAGAACTGTTACAAAGAAGAGAACACGCCAACAAACTGTTACTGTCGAAAATGCTTTTCCTTCTAAGGACATTGAAAATATTTTTAATCGAATTCAAAGCGTATATCTTAATTTAATTTTTTACCGATTTTCATCCGTTTTTCAGTCACCTGCTTCTGAAAATCAAATGATGGAACTTCAACGACAAGTCCAAATGTTTTTTATTCAAAAAGAGCGTGAATGGGAGAATAAACTTACTCAAGTATTTTATTTTTAATTATAAATAGTTTTTGAATTTTTTTTATAAAATTAGATTAAGCCGCCAGACAACGAAGAATTAGCATTATCCAAAATTAAATTGAAAAGTGGACAAGCTATGATTTCTAGAATTGAAAACTTCAACAAAATTCTGAAATCGAAAGGTACATAAAATAGGAGTTTATTGAGCTTTTTTTTGTTTTTGTGTTTCTGCAAATATTTGCGGATAACACTGCGGAGTAGTTAAAATTCATCATCTAAACTTAAAATTATTTTAGGTCAACTCCTTGCTCGTTTAAGTAATTCAAATTCTTTCTTTAATGGCCAAAATTCTGTTGATGATGCTGGTGCTGGGACTCCTCGAAACGGTTATCCCTTATCACCTGGTCAAGTGGATGATCTGACCAGAGAAAGGAATTCTTTACGTGAAGATTGTGCAACATTGGAAAGTAATTATGCTGATTTGTTTAAACGTTATGAAAAAATGCGAGAAAATTGTGTTCTTCTAAAAAATGTAAAAAAAAGTTTTTTTTATAAAATTTAAAAAGAAATTTTAGAGTGAAGAGGAATTAAAAAATGCTCAAGTTGAGGAAGCTACAAAATATGAAAATCTTTTGGGTAAATATAAAGAATTGAGAGATACTGCTGATTTTCAATTAAATCAGTTAATTTTTATTTAAAAATTTAAAAAAATTTAAATTTTAGAGCAAATCTAGAAATTCAAAGAATTATAAAACAGCACGAAGAAAATACTTTGGGACTTAGATGTCGTTTAAAAATGAATGAGACACAAATACAAACGTTGAATTTGACAATACAAGGGAAGGTTAGAAAAAAATTTTTAATTACAAAAGTTCTACTTAGGGACCTTAGAAATTTTGGGGATTTTCAAATCTGAGAACTAACCTCAAAAGTAGCTTCGAGTCCCTAGTTTTATTAAAATCCAGGAAATTCGTTTATTTTTGGGAGAGTGCTAATCGATTACAAGAGCCAGGATTTTTAGGCACGATAAAGTTAAAAATAGGTGCCTATATAGGCACTAAAAACTGCCAAAATAAGCACTAAAATCCGGAAAAAATGCAAAATAGGCAGGATTTTTTTCGAGATTTTCTTCTTTAAATTGAATAAATTTTATCAAAACAGATAAATTTAACAATAAGCAATAAACAGTTAAATAAATTAATTTTGACGATCAGAATTACATATAAATTAATTTATATTAACGTTTCGGTATCAGGCCTATCTAGGAAAAAAACAAGCATTTGCCTAAAAATCCTGACTCTAGTGATTACATAAGTATCAAAAACATCATTTTGGATTCCTTTACTCACCGTCAGCAAAAAAGTTTAATTTTCGTCAGTGTCGAGGACAATCATACATACTTCCCCACGATATTTCTTGACAAAGAGACCCTATCACTAATTTTTTAAATACAGTTTTGTCACTTAGAAACTAAAAATATATAATTCTTAGGATAAACAAATTGATGAATTAAATAAAATGGTTGAGGAGCTTATGGAAAAGAATGGAATTGCTGGGGATGGGGATGACCCTGAAGATGGGGAAAGTATGATTTTTACTCCTGGTTATGAATAAAAAGAAAATATTTTTGTTAAACATATAAATGATATACATATTCTTTTTATATTTGTATTTAAAAGACTGAATATTTTATTGCTTTTATGAGGTTTAAAAATTGAATTTTCTTTTAAATTTATTTAAAACATAGAAATATGGCTAAATTATTTAAGAAAAAAATATCTATTGTTTAATAAAACCAGACCATTTTTTAAGTAAAAAAACTCGAATCTGACCACCACCGCTTTTTATTTTTCATATATCAAAAGAATTTAGTTAATTTTCTGCTAATTTTTCGCAACATATATTTTCATTTCGGTCACTAAGGTTTCAGTTCGGTCATTTTTATTTAATAATATTCTTTTTCATTTTTAAACAAAATTTTGTCACAGATGTATCGGAAAAGAGGTGGTTCATTAGAACAAGAATTAGTAATGTCATCACCAATATCAACAGGGACATCAGCAGACCCTTACCCTTTTTCTAATGGACATAATCAATTAAAGTTTCCGAGCGAAGGATGTATTACTCGAGTGCCATTCTCTTCTCTTTGTGCATTTCTCTTTTGTCTTGGTGGAATTTTACTTTTTAAAGCAATGATAATGTGGGCTTTTAATGCAACTATAGAACAAGTTAGGCGATCACTTGGAATAACACAATTACCTTGGTTGGATAAGGTTTTTTTGAATAATATTTATAAATTAATTCATTTTTTAGTTTCAACTTTTATTAATAATAGCTTGTATTGCTATGTTTGTAATTTCTGCTGCTTTTTTACTTATCGGTATATTAAGTACTGGACAGACAAGAGAACATGTTTTTCGTCAAATGCCTCGTTCTAGAAGAGGTGGCCGTATTTCTTGTATTTTAGCTATTTGTTTGGCTTCTTTACTTAATTTACTTTGGATAATTATTTTGGTATTTTTTTAAATTAATTTTTTTATTATTTTAAATTTGAAGGCACTTACTGCTATTATGTGCTTTATTTATTCAATTTTTTCTATTCTTTGCACAAATATTGGAGGAAATACATCAACAACAAAATCATGCTTAGATTTTAATTCCTTTAAGCCTTTATTTTTTTCTTCAGATGACAATAGGGTTTGCTTATTTATTTTAATTAAAAAAATAAAACTTTTTAGTCTTTACAATTTTGCGAAGGCCAACTTCAACAATTTTGTGCTTTAACTAATACAGTTGTTATTTGGTATTTTGTTGGACTTTTTGGAGCTTTAATTATTTGTTTTGGATTATTACAATTTATTGCTTCTAATTCTGCCAAGTAATTTTTTAGATTTTATTTTATAAATTATTAAAAGTTATGCACATATTGGGAATGAGGCACGTTATGATGAACTTTTGGCTATTTTAAATTCTGAAATGGCCTGTGAAAATTATCATTGTAGAAAACCACATAAATTTCCACCACAGGAAAACGGCAGATCTCGACCTTCTTATAATACTGCTGATTATTATTCGAGAAAATTTGATTATAATTTACAACAATTTCCACAAGGTAAATACTTTATTAATTCTAAAAAATTTCTTTTTAAGAAAACTATCGAAATGATGTTAATTATTCAACTGCTCCGCCTGTAAAGCCCCGTTTAAAACCAAGACAACATAATCAAAATATTGGTCATTCTACTAAACGTCATTCATATCAAAGTTCTTTAAACGGAAGTAATAATTGGTTAAATCGATCAAATGACCAAAAATGGAAGGAAGAATTGTATTAATTTAAATTAATTTTTGTATATTTGTAAATTAATTTCTTAAAACAATTCTCATATCACTTATAGATTTAATTTATAGGCTAAACTGGTTGAATAAATAATGTTTTAAAAATTGAAAAAACAAATTAATTTTAATTAAAAGTTTAGCCTATTTTATTATTATTTATTGCTGCCATATTTATTCTCTTTTTTGCAATAATTCCCATATTTTTGATTTTTTAAAAAATTCTTTCTGCTTTACTTTAATTGTACTTAAATGTTTTAAAAAATTATTTTAATTAGTTTTAATTATTTTTTATTGATTGTAAATCGAAAATATATTTTTATTAATTCAATTTTTTATTTTCATTTTAAGATTTAAAATGTCTTCTACAAATTTATTAAAAAAGGGAATGAATTTAAAAAGTAAATTTAAATAAATCTTAATTTTATATTTTAATTATTTTTAGAAAGCAGACCAAAAAGCAAAGCTGAGAAACTTGCTGAACGCCAACAATGGATGTTGTCTTTTAATCACAACGATTTTGACAATCGCCAAGTCCAAAACGATGAAGATGATGAAATTGGTGTTAAAGGAGTTAATAAAAAATTAAAAAGAAAAACTGCCAAAGCGGAGATGGAGGAACTTTTTAAAGATCTTGATGGTGAAGAGTTAGATGATGAAGAAGAGTTGGCAGATTTTTGTGATCAAAACAATGAAGATGTTGCTGATATTGAAGGAGACGACAATTTGTCAGTTCAAAGTTCTGATTATGATATTAACCAAGATGGACATTCTTCTAAAAATTTAGGTATTTAACTTAAAAAATTTTATTTAAAATTAGAATATTTTTAGTCGAATTAATTTATTTTGTTTATATTTTTGTGTTTTAGAGTCACTTTGTGACAATGAGAATGAAAGGCTTGCTAGTGATGATGATGTACCGCCTGAGGAATTTTCATCAAATCTTCATGAAAATACAAATGTTGATGAACAAATTTCAAAAAAGAAGGTTCAAAATGTTTGAATACACCTATTTATTAACTTAAATATTAATTTTAGGAAAATCCTCAGCGAAAGAAAGCCTCGAAAAAGAAAAGGGATGCAATTAAACAAAAGAAACTGATGGAGACGGACAATGGAGTTTATCGAGTTCAGAAGGGGTAAAATTATAATTTTAATAATTAATTAAAGTTCACAAAGATTTTGGAACTTCATCTTTTAAATTCTGTTTGCCCTATTTTTTTTAATTTTTAATGACTAGATATTATTTTGTGGTAATTAGAGCCAAGCTTTGAATTTAGTTTTTTCATATTTGCTTAAAAATTCCTTCTATTTAGTCGAATAGGTTTACATATCTCATTGAAGGCTTTCCATCTCACTTATTGTTAGTAAAAAAATCAAGTAAGTATAAAATTTTTTGTATATTTTAGCGTTACTCAATTCGAAATTGTATCTTTGGACAAAAGAAATGCAACCAACACAGACAGTGAATCTGAAACTGATGAGGAAGATGAAGGGTCTTTAATGTGTTCACCTTCTTTTATTCCTCTTGATGACAATAAAAAAATTAACAAAAATAAAAAAGTTATGGCACCTCCAAATATTGGATTTAGAGAACAATTATTGAGAATATCTACAGCAAATAAAAGGAAAAAACGGCGTTAAAGTTTGAGATAGAATTTGAATGAAATGTTAATAATTTTTTGGTTAAATAAATTTTATTAAAAAATATTTTTTAAATATATTTATTGTTATTTTTATTAACCATTTATTTTTTTATTTTTTAAATTACATTAAATTCACATATTTTAAGTTCTCAAATATATTTATTTTTAAATTATGGAATTGTTGGCATCACTTAGCGTATCTTCAGATGCACCAGAAGGTGCGGAGCATCCACGCTTAGCTGGTTACAAAAATTTAGGAAAATTTGAGGAAAATCAGAGACAACGACGTTCTGATGACATGCAAAAACGAAACCAGTAAGTATTAAATACTATAAATAGTAAAATAAATTTAATTTGGATTTCTTGTTGGAATTTTAAATTTGTTTGTAATCGACCTTAACAACTTTATTTTTAGGAGTCGTGATGATTGGCTTATGCGTGGAAGGTATATTGTAGAAGATGAAAATATGGAGGAATTAAATCCGGAACAAGTTAATCCGTTTGCTCCACGTCCACGCCGCAAATGTCATTTTAAGGACATGCTTATGTTTAGTGATTGGCTTGTTGATATTCCTGGTTTTATTTTTAAAAATATTTTTTATAAAAAATTATTTGTTTAGAAACAATGTCAAGTGAATGGACTCTTATGGCTGCTCCTGTTGGGCGCCGTTGTTTGGTTGTTGGACATAGAAACAAAACTAATATTTTTTATAAAAATGGTATTTTTTAAACAATTCAATTATTAAAAAATTTTTAAAGGATATCTTTCTCTTCAATTTGAAAGTACTTTGCCTGGTGGAGGGCCTATTCATCCTGAATGTTTTGTTTTTTTATTTAATTTTTTAAATTTTATTTTTAAGCTCTAACGATTTTGGATTGTATTTGTGAAAGTAAAAGAGTTACTAAAAATTCAAAATTTTATGTTCTCGATTGTAAGTTTTTTTTTTGAAAATTTTTTAAATATTTTTTAGTATTATGGTGGAATAACAAAATGTACACAGACTCAGATTTTACTGTGCGGCAATTTTTTATGCGTTCTAAAATTGAGGAATTAAATATTGAAAATAAAAATGCTAATAAAGCCAATCAATTTATTCCATTACCAACTTGCCCATGCTTGCCTGAGGCAATGGCCGAATTTATGAAAACTGAATTTCCTTATGAACTGGACGGATTACTCTTTTATTTTAATTCGGTTTTTAAATTTAAAAATTATTTTAAATTTTATTTTAGGGGTTCTATATTTCCGAACAAACACCTTTAGTTGGTTGGCTTAAACCTTGGATGTTACCAGGTATTTTTTTAAATGTCCAAAATTAAATTCATTTTCTAAAAAACCGTTATTCTCCAGAGTTGGGGTTTCTGTAAAATTTTTAATAATTCTGATACTTTCTACAGTTTTTATTAAATTAAGAGATTCTTGGGGTTCCAATTCCTGAATATCTTCAACGAAATCAACATTCTCAAGTATGTTTTAATTTTTATTTTAAAAAATAATTTTTAATTAAGGATTTTATTCAAGATTACAACAGAGCTTTTGGTCATTTAACTTCAACACAAATAAAAGAAGAAAAGGAAAGGAAAAGGCAAGAAGATGAGAAGAAAAGACAAAAAAAGGCTGAAGAAAAGAAAAAACAAAAGGAGGAAAAGAAGAAAAAATGGGAGGAAAATAAAAATAATTCTGATAAAATATTAGAAGAAAATATGGATTTGGAGGAAGATAATAATGAAATTAAAATGGCTGAAAATGCTAAAATTGATAATGATGACATTTAAAAAGTGCAATTTTATAAATATCAGAGAAGCTATTGAACGTATACTGTTTTTAGTATATATTTTAGTGTGTGATTATGTTTAGAACTGCTGATAAATTATTTTACTTAGGATTATCAGCTACAAAAATGTTAACAATTCATTTCGTCTGATTTATTTTAAAGAGTTTAAAAGATAATCAGTTTTTCTAAACATATCCACACTGTTGTTTGATAATAATAAAATGACCAGATTAAATTTTTATTAGCTCAATATTTTAAATTTAAAATATCTGAAATAATACATAGTATTTTCAAATACTAACTTTGATCGGCTATAACTTTTTATGATTGATCCAATACGATTATTATCCTATAAGTATCCTAAATCATACGAAAGCCCTCGATAAGCGGTATTTCTAACTTGATGGAACAGATCTGATCACTCGTTAAAAAGTTTGTGTCGATATTATGTTATCTTAATATCCTGGAACCTACTGCTATTCGTTAGCACTTAATTGGTTAGTACTTAATTATTATTTAATTATTAGTAATCATCAATTAATTATTAATAATGCTTAATAATTAGTACTTAATTACAATATTGGTGTAATTAAGTACGATATATTATATAGGTATGTGTATATTACCTTCTTCAGTCGATCAATAACATTAACATTGTTTAATAACATTCCAATGTCCTTTATCAAATTCTCGATCTTTTATTTACAACCTTCAAAAAGCAATTTACTCCGATTATTAAATATATATAATCACCGCCGCAATCTAACAGAGAAATGATTCGCATTATGTATGTACATTCCTACCTATACAAAAAAATTTGTTTAACAATCTACATACCTATTCATGCATTCAAAAATGTTTCTTAAATTATTACAGTATTTTAAATCGTCCATATTAATTCTCTACTGTAATAATTAACCCTACAAAATTTTTTATGTAAATACATATTTAACATACTAAATATGTAGACAAACGAAAGCAAAGAGGCCCCGCACGTATTAACTATCAATTTTGTTTATTCTCCATCTAGATGTTTTTATCTAATCATTTTTGCACAATCGTCTCCTCATATAGAGAAATAATTGATAAAAAGACCAACGCAACCGAACAATTTCTTATGATTTAGTAAAACTATCTGAAATTTCAAATCATAAACTTCTGAAACCTGAATGAACGTATGTTTCATTAATTTCACTACTCGTTTCCCATTAAGAATAACTTCAACTTATTGTTAAGCAAGATCGGTTAAGGTCAACTATATAATTAATTACAAGGAAGAAAAAAAGTGGTGAAAAAAAATGAGCCGCACCAGTTGTCTATGCTGGATCGACTGTCACGGACGTGGCAAACAAAGTTCTCTTTTAGTTTGGTAACATAGAAAGATTAAATGTGGAAAGAGTTATTGGTAAAGATACATACAAATTCGGCTCCTATACAACTCATCTAATCGTTAACTCATCTACTCGTTAACTCATCTACACGGCCAAAAAGGGTTAACTCATCTAATCGTTAACTCATCTAATCCTTAACTCATCTACACGGCCAAAAAGTGTCAACTCATCCAATCCTTCGGAACGAGACTATTGAGTACCGGCCGTTTGAGTCCATGGCCAGTAGAGTACCGCCGGTTGAGACTCAACTGGTCATGGACTCAACTGGCCATGGAATCAACTGGTCATGGACTCAACTGGCCATGGACTCAACTGGCCATGGACTCAACTGGTCATGGACTCAACTGGCCATGGAATCAACTGGTCATGGACTCAACTTACCAGAGACTCAGACGGCCAGAGACTCAGACGGCCAGAGACTCAGACGGCCAGAGACTCAAACGGCCAGAGACTCAGACGGCCAGAGACTCAGACGGCCAGAGACTCAGACGGCCAAAGACTCAAACGGCCGGTACTCAATAGTCTCGTTCCGAAGGATTGGATGAGTTGACCCTTTTTGGCCGTGTAGATGAGTTAAGGATTAGATGAGTTAACGATTAGATGAGTTAACCCTTTTTGGCCGTGTAGATGAGTTAACGAGTAGATGAGTTAACGATTAGATGAGTTTACCCTTTTTGGCCGTGTAGATGAGTTAAGGAATTTTAGCCGTTTAGATGAGTTGAACGTTTTTGGCCGTGTAGATGAGTTAACGAGTAGATGAGTTAACCGGACACGACAAATTCTTTTTGAACACTGACAGACGGTCTCTCTCAACAATAAGATCAATTCCTCTCTAATTCGTTTGTGAAAGGGAGAGATTGCGAATTAATATCTAGAGTATTGAAGAATGAAAGGAAAGTTTTGCTCTCATTGAGCGGAAGTATTTTGGGAGTTTTATGTATAATATTTTGGGTTTTCATCTCTACATATTTCTCTTCGCTGAAATTTGGTCAATGCTACGGACACTAGTATACCCTTCCTATCTACCCCCCCCCCCCCATTTTTCCTTCTAAACAGTTCGTTTAGTATAAAGGGCAAACCTCGACGACCACTTCCTCCTCTAATATCTATTCTTTTCCTTTCAATGTTTTAGTCAATCACCATAGCATTAGTGGTCCGTCCATCACCAAGTGGTATCGAACTACGTATTATCATTGTATTCGAATGGAATTAGCGAACGAGAGGATGAAAAAGAAGGAAATTGGAAGAGGAAAGGAAGGCAAAAGGACTGTCTTTTTCACTATATAACCCCCTTTACGAAAATACATACTACATTCCAATGCATCAGCAATGTCCCCCAACTCATAGGCAAAAATCGGGGGGTCTTCCTCCCCAATTCAATCTCGTCTTTTTCCTCCTACCCCTCCTCGTCCACGACTTCCATCTCCTTCATATATACACCTATCGCCCCCATTCACCTTCACCAACACACACACAGTTCTTCCCCCTCCTCCTACCCGTCGCTTTCCACACATCCAAACGAATCCCTTTCCTCCCATATCAGTCAAGTCATTCATTCCTTGCTTACTTGCCTCATTTGCTCTCTAAAGGAATGAACGGTCTAAATTTGTCTATAATAAAGGTAATATTTTTGTTTTAAATAATTTTTAAATAATTATTTCACAAAATTAAATGCAAATTTTGGTTTATTTTTATTTAAAAAATTTATTTAAATGCTTAGTTTCAAAAGAAAAAATTACCAAAAATTTTGTGGCAGGAGGACGGGGTCTGGCTTGGTTCTCATCTAGTATAATACTTAGAAAACTGATGAGATCATACCAGATCACATTCGCTTGTTATTCAAAATAATACTTCTAAACAACAAAATTGCTTGTAGTTAAGTTTTTATTTTATTAAAAATTATTTTCCTAATTTTAGAGAAACACAAAAAAAATTATTTGAGAAATATTTCTAAAAAATTGAAAAAATTTTTGGTAATAGTGTCGTTTCCCAGCCCCCTTTTTTTCCTCCCAATTTTCTACCCTATGTTTGTACGGAATGGTAAAATTTTCCCCTTTCTTTCATCAAATTTGCCTTTCCATATTTTGCCTAAAAACAATCAAAAAGATTTAAAAAAACTTAAAAAAAAAGAACCTTGTCTTGCTCTACAATTTTTGGTTGTACACCGCCAACATCCATATCTTTCGTCTTTCTTAACACTTATTGTTGTTCGACCCCCAAATTTGTAGCAAGTTCTCTTTCCATGAAGAAGTCCAAGCTTCTCAAGCCATGCATCGAAATCATTATCACTCAAACGTAATTTTTCATATAAATCAATAGGTTTGAAATTCTTTAGTTCTTCCATTTTTATTAATTGGGAAAATGATTCTTCTCATTACTCTAATACTTACTTATTTAAATATCACAAATTAATCTTTTTGATTGTTTTTAGGCAAAATATGGAAAGGCAAATTTGATGAAAGAAAGGGGAAAATTTGACCATTCCGTACAAACATAGGGTAGAAAATTGGGAGGAAAAAAAGGGGGCTGGGAAACGACACTATTACCAAATTTTTTAATTTATTTAAAGCATTCTTTTTCTTAATTTATTTGGATTTTGTGTTGGAATTGTTTTTGGTATTTTTCCAGTTGGACATCCTCCCCTCTTCTGTTGTTGTTGTCGTCTTTGATGTTTAGCATTAAGTTTTGGGCTATTATTGCCTGCAGCTGATGAACTAGTCGATAATGTTACTTTTTCCTAAAAAATTTAAAATAATTTTTAAACCAAAAAATATGTATTTAGAAAGATTAATTATTAATGATAACAAAAAAAGTTATGGTTTCTCGTTACTCTTGCCTCATAAGTTTTGGGCTATTATCTTTTTTTGGGCTATATGCAAATCTAACATTATATGCTCGAATAATTGCCCCCTCTCAAATAATTACTCCGTCTAGCGAGAGGTTGAAATAATAATTACCCAGGGTACTTATTCGAGCATATACGGCACATTGTCTAAATGCAAATCTAACAACCTCCGATAATATTTTGGGTTGGGTAGTTAAAGTAAATAAGTTCTTTAAAAATTCCAAAAAACAATTATTTACAATACCTGATCAGTTTTCACACTAAGTAAATCCTCTTCATCCACAATTCCATTATTATCTCTCTCCTCCTCTTCCTCCAAAATAATTTTTCTTTTCAAAGGTTTTTTTATTTCATTATTAAATTCTTCCATTAAAATTTCATTTCCCCCCTCATTTGTTGTTCTAGTAAATAAACCTCCACCAAAATCTTCTTCTTCCCCAATTATTATATCTTCATCAAATTCTGATTCATCACTTCCAAAATCTTCTCGAACTAATTTTTTAAAATAATTATTTATTTTCTTGTATTTTAATTAACCAATTATTCCAATTTTTTGTCCCAACCATCTAGCTTTTTGAACTACATCATCTTGCATTAATTTAAAACACATTGCAATTAATGCCATACCAAAAAGTAAATAAAGAGCACAAACCTTTATTTTTGAAAGTTTTTTTAATTATTTTATTTGGTGATAAATAGGGTTGCCGGCCCGGTCCGAAAGAAATTTTGGCCCAAAAAAGACTCGGTCGGGCCGGCCCGATAAAAACGAAGCCCGAGAAAAAGATGACTCGAACGTCTGCCCGACTCGAAAACGGCAACCTTAGTGTTAGATTTAATTTACAATTAATTTTTCTTGGGAGCCTTCATCCAATGACTGTCCAGGCACTATATCTCCAAATCCAATTGTGCTTAGGGTTATAAACTTAAATAAATTATTTAAATAAATATTTTATTTTAAATATTTTTACAGAATAATAAGCTCCATCGAAAAAATTCCAATCCTCCCAAATTGAAAAAAGAACAGCTCCCCCAGCAATAAATAAAATTACAGTAATTATTCCAACAGAAACGGGCATCTTTTCTCTGTGAATTCCACCACCACCCATACTTGGATTGCTTGGAATGGTCCCTCCTTGCCCGATACCGATACGTCTTGAACGGAGTGATTCTGAATCACTTCGAAGTGATCTAATTTCGAGTCTGAAAAAGGAATAAATATTTATTAAAAATTAATGAAGAACGAGGACTCGCCTGTGGGCGAGTCTTCGTTCTTCATTAATTTTTAATATTTAACACCTTTTATTTGAAGACCCCCCACCTTCACTTTGCTCTTTTTGACTTAAACTTCTAACAATAGAAAGTTCTGTTATTGTTGTTGAATCTGGTCTATTTTGTTGTTGTTTATTAATTATTTTTATTTTGTTATTATTTTCAATTAAATTATTTAAATATTCTTCCCCTTCCCCTTCACCTTCCTCCTCTTCCAATTCCTTTAAATTTAAAGGATATTTCTTTTTTAATTCCTCTTTTTCATCTTCATCATTTTGTAGTTCTTCTTCATCGTTTGATTGTATTGCTGATAACTATTTTTATTTAAATTAAAGGTTAATTCTGCAATATTTAAAATATAATTACTTTATTTTGTTTAAATTCTCCATTATTATTTACATTATTAATAACCCTAATTTTAGGTAATTGTTGTTGTCTATTAGTTGGGAAAGGGGTTGAAGGTTTGTTAACATTTTCTTCATTTTCTCCATTTTTTAAACGTTTATTTCGAATTAAAGAACCAACATTTGCTGGAGTACTTAAAAATAAATTAGTTATTAATGAATATATGTCCAATCAAAATCAAAAGAAATTGAGAGAAAATATTTGGAACAAGTAAGCTAAATTATTTAAAAATTATTTTACTTATTCTGTTCAGAACCTAAACCATGTCTGTTTTAATTAAAAATTAGTATGTATAGACTGTTTCACAGACCAATAAATTTAATTTTCTTTTTTTTTTAATTTTTACCTAAATTTTTTATTTGGTTTCCCAATTCTGAGTGATTGATTCCTTAAAAGAGGAACTTGTTGTAATGAACGTGAAGGTTTTATTGAAGATTCTCTGTCATTAACTAAAAGTTCTTCGGATTCTTCAAATTCTTCTTCTTCTTCTGTTATTCCTTGTTTAGAAGGTTGGGGAGATAAACGGTGTTGTTGTTGAGATAAAATACCCAAAATTTAATTTTTAATTATATCTTTTATTCATTCCCTTCCCCTCACATTACCTCCTGCTCCTCCTCGACTACTTCCACCTTTTTGACGACAACATTTTCCTAATCCAAAAGTTGTTGCTGCACTTCTAGGCCCTCCAATTTTTTGTTTTCGTCTTTCGTAAGAACAACTTGATGAACTCATTGAAGATGGCATCTTTACAACAAAAGGGGAGGAAGGGGGTAGAGGAGGTTGTTCCCCAATTAAATAAGGCTGCTCTCCCCCGTTTAAATGAGTTACTGCTATTTGCTTAAATTAAATATTTTAGATATTTAAAAATATTTTCTAACTAACCCTTTTTTGAACACGTCCATGTAAAAAGGTATTCCTTAAATGGATAAATTAAGTTTAATCTCCTCTACTATTTTAATTATTTTTTCTTACTTTTTAAGTAACAATTCCTCTTGCTGTAAGGCTGGTATTCTTCCAAAACTTGACTTTCTAATTCCTCCTTTATCAGTATGAAAAGACTTCCAAGATTTAATACTCTTTGTATCCCCTCCACCTCCTCCTCCACGTCCACCTCTAATGCTTAAACTAGCATTACGGGCCAACATCGAATTAAATCGGCGAGTTGCCGCGCGACCGGAATGAACTTTTGTTTAGATTTTTGAAATTTATTTAATTAATTTTACCTCTCCGAACATTTACGGGGGCATTTGGGTGATATCTAATTGTGAGTGATTGACATTTAACTCTATGTCTTTCTGCTTGCCAACGACAATAGGCACAACAGACTTTAAAATATAAAAAGGTAAAGACTTGTGCTAAACTTTCAGCAATATTTGCTAAACATAAAAGCATTAAAGGAATTCCAAATGTTGCGTAAATAATTGTTAATCCACGTCCCAATGGAGTTTTGGGGCAAATATGTCCGTAACCTGTTTAATTTTGAATTAAAATTTAAAAAATTGAGAACACATATACTTTCTAATAATTAATAAAAACTAAAAATAATTTAGTGTTTGAAATGTTATAAAGTTTATATAAGCTACATATCTGTGTTTATATCTTAAATGGATAGTTAATCTTTCAAACCCAATTAACAAAGAGTTGTTATTCAATTAATAAAATTATATTTCTTTATAAATTTTACCAATAGTTGTAAATACAGTAATGGAATAAAGTAAAGCACCAGAAAACTAAAAAATAATAATTTTTAAAAATATTTATTAAATTACCGTCCATTGAAATTTTAATTTATTTTCATTATCCAAATTCTTTTCATCATAACCCTCATAATTTACTGCAAATACAAGTTTTTGTTCATATTCTTTATAAAGTTTATGTGCTTCTCTTTTTAAATCATCCTCTCTAATTACTTCACTTTTTTCAATATATTCATAAAGACGATGTACTAACTGTTATTTAAATTTAATTTAAAAATATCTAAATTTATTTACTTCCCAAGTATCATTTGCAATATGTCCTTGAAATTTTTGTTCTTCTTGATATTCAATTGCTCGAAACATAAATGCACCTTTTTAATCTCTTTAAATATATCATTAACAAATAACTACCTAATACAGCATAAACAGCTACAAGAAAACATAATCCAACATGCGAAATTACAAAAATAACAAGCTAAAAGTATTTAAATTAATTATTTTAAAGATTGTCTCATTACCTTTTTGCTAACTAATGAAGTATGAATACAACAACTTCTGACACTTCCAAGAATTGACATCCAAAATTTTATTAAGAAACCAAGAAGTTTTTAAAGGAAAATGTTATTCTTTTTGTTCTCTATAAAAATCCAAGCTTTTTCACTTAAAGTAAAATATATGTAAACATTTTAAGACAACAAAAATGGCTTAAACCGGATGAAAAAGAACACGGACTTCCTGAATTTTTCTTTTCTAGTAAAAACTAAAAAGGAAGAGAATAACAATGTTGATTGATGACAATAACACAAATAAAAATTTCAAAACTCTCTAGGGATTGAGGAAAACTCTGACTACATACTTGCTTTGATTGTGAAAAAAAATATTTTTTGTAGGGAATTTTCTTTAAAAAATATTCCAATTTAATTTTTATATACTAACAAATAAAAAATAATAATAACGAGTATTTTAAAAATAAAAAATAATTTAAGAGGGGAGATCAATAAAATAATGTTAGCAAAAATATGTAGGTAGGTCAAAAATTTAGTAAAAATAAGGCAATTTAAAACCCCCAAATCCTCGTCCAAATTTCATTCATTATTTTCACTTTCAACTTCTTTTTGTTCAAGAATAGGTATTTGTTTTGAATGAATTTGAAAGCGTCTAAACATTTTCTCTAAATCCTCCAAATCATTTCGTACTTTTTCTCTCATGTAAAATATTGGGCAATCCCGGCTAGCACAAAAAACCTCGTCTTGTAAAAGACCCGCACAATTTTGACATTCTGTCCATAATCTACTAAATCGATGTTCGGCAGAACGAATAGCAACAATCTTTTTAAAAAGAAGAGAAAATTATTTTTAAAAAATTAATTACAAACAAACTTTCTCTAAATAAATTTCTCTCATCTTTCCAACACAATTTGAACACGTTGCTGGTGCTTGTTCTTCTTTAAAATTCATTGGTGCTTTACATCCTAAACATGTTGCTTTCTTTACCAAATATCCAGCCATTAAACCACTTTTTAATTTAACCATTGTTTTTTTCTTTGTGTGATCTCCACCTTTAAAATTAAGAAAAAATAATTAAAATAAATATAAAATTAAAAACTAGTAAAAATTTGTTCTGCTCGATTATCCAAAAGTGGATCAAAAATACGTGCCATAGGCTTTACAAGTTGATGCTCCAAATAATAGGTCGTATCAATTGGAATGTTATTTTTAAGAACCTTTAATTTTTATAAATTTTATTTTTTCCCCTCAATTTCTTGCTATTTTCTTACCCATATTGGATCTTCTGCTTTCTCATATGCTGGAACATTTGCTCCTTTATTAATAATTACATAAGGAACACGATCACCAAGACGAGGTGCTGACCCGGGATCGCGTTTACGCATTCGTTCAGCTAGTTCCACATGTGCTTGTTTTGCTGCATATTTCTTGAATTAAAAAAAATAAATTTAAACATTTTTCAGATTTTCTACCTCGCCTTTTTTAGTCAATTCTTTAGTTATTGTAAGCATAGAAATATCTATACGGTCATTTAACAAATCAGAAATAACACCCTTTGCATATCTAATTGCTCCATCTTTATCTCGTTCAATTAACAATTTTTCTAAACAAGAATTTAATACACAAGCAACTAAAGGGCAATTATCTCTCCGAACAGTTTCTAACTTTAAAAACAATTTTTAAATTAATTTTTAATCAATTAAATAGCCTACCCCTTTACAATCCATTTTATCATGTTTTTCCTCTTTAGTCCAGAATAATCCAGCATAACGTTTTTTATTTATCAACAAATAAGGGAAATAAACTTTTTCAAATTCCAATTTAATTGGTTTCAGAAATCTTTTACTAATTTCTTGTGCAGCATGTTTCCCTAAAGTCATTGCCTCTCCAATTGTTTTAACACCAAATTTAACCATTACAGAATCTGTATCTCCATAAATAACTTTTGCATCAATAGGGCAAAGACCATCAACCGCCCCAGTTTTGTAATAACCTTGAAAAATATAACTTTTTTTAAAATTAAAAGTTAAAAAAGTTACTTTCAACTTCTTTCTTTGTTAATTCAATCATTTGTCGTCCAAATGCTGTAACAGATTGAGCAACTTCAGAACATGGTAATTTTCCTTTAGAAGCACCAGTAAATCCATAAACAGAATTAGCACTTATTTTTAATGCTAATTGTCGTCCATCTAATACCATTTTTCTAAATTAATAATTATTTTATTAAATTTCTTTTAAACTTACTTTAAAGGGTCAGTTTCCTTTTTCAGAGCCTCTTTTGCCTTTTTTCTAGCTGCCAATAATTCTTCAAGTACTTGAGGTAATAATCCTTTACGATGCTTTGCTGAAACAAAAAGATCCCCAGAAGGAGTTTTTATATAGTCAACACCCTCTACCATTCTTTAAAAATAAATTTTTAACAAATATCAAAAAATATACTAACTCATTTTCAGGTGGAGCAGTTTTCATTAAAGTTGTATAACAAAGATTGTGAGCAATCATAATTGACGGATACAGCGAAGCAAAGTCTAAAGTAGAGATAGGCTCGTTGTAAAAATCACAGACTGGTTCAATAACAGTAGCACCTTCATATCCAATTTCATCTCCGCCATCCCCCACATCAATTACTGGAAGGAAAATGTTTTTTTCTCGAGTCTTTGAAAATAATTAATTATTTAAATTGTTTAACTGTTAAAACCTTTCGAATTAACATGGAAAGAATTTTAACTTGTTGTCCTCTTGAAATAAGGAAACTTAAAGGAACACCAGTAACACGAGCCATTTCCATATAATTAATAAAAAGCATAAGTTTATCCAACAAACGGATAGGCAAATAAGCATCTTTCATACAATAAACGGCTAAACGTCTTCTATCCTTCGCAGTTCCTGCCTTTAAAAGATAATAATTTTAGATGTTTAAGGGAAGGAAACCTGAAGTTCGGGTATAAAATTATAAGCAACATCCTCCTTCTGCTCTCCAAGAAAGAAATAACTAACATTATTTAATGTATAACTACGAAGTTTATAGTCACGTAATATCAACTAAAAAATACCTAGATATTTAATACTATATTAAAAACCAACTTGTAACACATCAAATATAATACGTCCATCCATTGAACACATTTTATTTACTCGATTACCCATTTGTTTTGATTGAAGACTGACATCCCTTTGTTTGCAAATATTACCTTTAACACGACTTAAGTAACAAACACGTCCATCAATCTTAATTAAAAAATTGGAAAAAAGTCATTAAAAAGTTAAAACCTTCAAATGTTTTGCTCGATCCATTATATAAGGCAAATCAAAATTTTGAATATTATACCCAGTAATTACATCTGGGTCAACAGTTCTAACAAAATCTGACCATTTAGAGAGTAGCTCCACTTCATTACGACATTCAATTACTTCAGACCCAACAATCGATTCACAAGTTCCCAATACAAAACAATTACGAATAAAAGGCTCTGACTCCCCTTCCAACTTAACCATATTTGCAATTTGAATAATTGGATCTCGGGAAGCATCTGGGAAAGTCCCTAAAAATATAAAATATTAAAATTAATTTAAAAATAGGGCAATCCACCTTGTTGTCCCAAACATTCAATATCCAAACTCAATGTTCGTAATGGTGCAACACCTGACCATTCATGTGAACTTGCATCGTGAGCTAATAAGAAATCAACAGAAATCATTAACTTAATAAAATAATTAATGACTAAATTCGAATTAAAAACTTCGAATTGTGAACAAGTTGTTTGTTTGTTCTCTGGGACAATATCGTATTTACCAGAAGGGCATTCAATCCAACCGCAACCAACAATCCCTAAGTCAGCCATAAAACAAACCTAAAAAGTAATAATAAATTATTTAGTAAATCTCCAACTTCATAATCCAAATTAGATTCAAATGCATGACAACTTTCTGTTCTTTTTAAATCAACTGATTCTGAGGCAAGCATTTTGTCAATAAGATATAAGGCACCTCGGCCTGAAACATAAAAGATATGTAAAAGCTGTCTTTAAACATACATGCAGTAAAAAGTCGATGAGAACTGATAAATATTTTTAAAAAATTTCTTTTAGTATTTGTGTTGCTGTAATAATATAGGCTCGATCCTTGTACAATTTCAATTCCAGTCACCGTCCCCAAACCCCCCTTAATTTTATTGAATTTTAACAAGTTTTAATCAGAACCTTGATATGCGAATTTAAAAGCTCAATTGTTTTCTGTATATGTTGTGCACCAAATGAAGGTGGAACGGATGCAAAGAAATAAGGTCGATATCCAAAAACACAAACAGCTACTGAGTTTCCCTTATCTGTTACACCAAACAAACGCATCACGACAGCATTTGATTCTAAAAATAAAACGGTGTTTAGATTATATTTATGCAAACCTATAAATGAATCAATATCCATAAGTTGAAACAGCACAGGCTTATCGTTTCGACCATCCTTTATCAAACTATTAACTTCAGGGCGTTCCCAGTATGTACGAGCTACAAAACGTTATTTTCAATTTAAATTTAAGACGAACCTCCGTTAACTGTCCCATCGCTAAAAACTTAAAAATATTATACAAAATTATAATAACTTGTTTACCTGCTCGGCCCTGCATTATCATTCCCACCATTTACAGCTCCTCCAAGTGCTGCCAATTTATTCACAAATCCATTTTTGTCATCCTCTGGCCTAAAAAATTAAATGACAAAATAATTAAACAAAAACAGACTTTGTACGCTTTGCATAATGAATGGGACGTGGAGCAGACCTTTTCTTTGGAGAAACTTTTTTCTTAGGTGACATAGAGATAAAATACTAGAAATATTTTAACTAAAAGTGAAATTTCTGGATTTATAAAAATTAATTTAACAAAATATTTTGAATTAATACAATTTAGAATATTAGTAGAAATAAACAAAAATTTTTATTTGTTAATCAAAAAAATAAAAAGATTAATGACTAGATGATTATGTATGTACAAAAAAGATTACTTTCATTTGTAAAAATTAAATGAGATCAATACAACAAAGCTCGAATTTTGGCAGCTTCTTTCTCTCTAAAATAAATATAAAAATAAAAAATTATTTAAAATATACTTTTGTTTATGATGTGAATGAGATGACACAGGTTCAGGTCCAAACAATTCATTATAACTACAAAATAACTGTTTTAAAGGTTGATCAATTGTGTCCTTAAAATTAAAGAAAACATATTCTATAATTAAAATAAACAAACAGAGAATTGAGAACTACAAATTCTTTTATTTTCGTGTTTTATATTATTTCCGGTATACGCCTAAAAAGTTAAAAATTAAAACAAAATTAAGTACACAAACAATGCATTTAAGTTGCCAGTCACCAATTTCTTCATTCCAATTAACAAATTGTTCAATATAATTCATTTGATTATCGGGAATAAAACTATTAATAACAAGGTTCGCATAAAGCAATTCCCTCTGTAATTGCCTAATACTTTCAAGGAGAGATTCTGTTTCTCGATGATGTTCCATTTCCTGATCTTGTAGTTCACTCTTTGCTTGCATATATTGAGTCCAAACCTTTAAAAAATATTTTTTTATGATATATACTTCACTAAACCTTTTTCAATTTTTTATTAAGACTTTGGGCTTGTTCTTGTAAACTATTACTTTGCTCTCCGATATCAATTTGTTCAGCCTGTTGGCTACGTAATCTCTCATTGAGAACTTGTTCAGTCTAAAAAATAGGAATTAAAACAATTAAGAGTCCGTACTTGACGAGCATGTTCCAAATCTCTATAAATAAAATTAAATCATAAACGGAATATTTGATAAAAAAAATACCTGTTTCCAGCATCTAACAGTTGCGCTTGCCTCTCTGCCTTTTCAATCATATTTTCACCGCCTACAATTATTTGTCTCTCAATTGCTACTAATTTATGCATTAATTTTTCTCTTTCGCTTTTATTCCGTTTAAGCTCTTCTTCACGACTTAAAAGGTCATCAACCAAACGTTGATGCTCAGAATCTGTATTATTCACCTTAAAATTGATTCACTTTTGTTATTAATATTATTTTACATGTAAATCCAAATCCCCAGTTTCATTCTGTTTGTTTCGCTGTTTTTGCACATCTGCTTCTTCTAAAGACAAATTTTGCTCCTCATCAACATCACTTTCTGCATTGGAACCTGGTTCTTGAAAAATAACCGACAATAAGTGTTAATTATTTAAAAATTTACCGGCTTCTTCTAATCTTTTCTTCAAAAGTTGAATCTCATTTTGGAATCGCCTGAGCAAAGCATCTTTTGGATCTTCGTTAATTCTCGCCATATTTTGTATACGCTAAAATTTAAAAGTTGTGAATATTTTAAGTAAAAAAGGACATTCACCTTTGCTCGACTCGCATATCGCAATGTACTTATTGTCTCTGCATAATTGTATGCTGCAGGCCCAATATTTGCAATCTTTAATTTGCAATATTTTCGTTATATTATTCAAAAGATTACCATGCATGTCTTTGAATTCCCACCAAGAGAATCTTGCAAAATCCTTGTAAGTTTTGAATTTCTAAATTTTAAGTTCATTTAATTATTCCTATTTTTAATTTACCGGTATGGTATGTGAGTGCTTTTTGCATCAGCTAAAGCACTAATTACATTTCCAAGTGTTGACAAAGATAAGTTAATCTTTGTTGCTTCTTTCATTTGTTCTCCAACGACATTAGTTTTTGATTGTCTTTCACTTCCTGCCAAATCTACAAAGCTAAGTTTCCCTTGTGTGAGTAATTGCTTTCCATCAGCAATTATTTCCGAACACTCAATTGTTATTGTAAAAATTGCATGTGAGCGACTCGATTGTTCATTCATACTCGTTTTTCCAGTATGTCATTAAAATCAAAAAAATTTATAAAATAATATTGTCAGTCCTTAATAAACTATTTGCGTTGCCTAACTGCATAATTCGCATGCATTGGTCAGCACTTGAAACTGTGACACTCAATAAATCCTTTACATAAACACCGACATCCGCACGCTCCTTTATCTCTAAATACGACTGTACTGCTCCTGGGACTGTACGAACAAGCAAATCACGCAATTCTTCGTTGTATATTTCCATGTAGGAAATTCTGACAAGAAATCTGCAAAATTAATGAGATTAATCACATGATTTAACTTTCTCTGTTTACCTTTTATCATGTCCACTTTCGGCAATATGATTAAAAATGTGTGCAAATGAATATTGGATAATCCCTTGTTCTCCTATATTTGGATCCCCAGACATCTGAAGTATAAAATTTTCAAGTTAATTTAGATTGGCTACATACAGTGTATGTCTTCCCTGTTCCAGTCTGGCCATATGCAAAAACCGTTCCTAAATTTTAAAAAATCGAAAAATTAACCAATTATTTAAAATAACCATTAAATCCCTCAAGTACATTTTCAACCACTGGACGAGCTATACAATTGTAAACATCAGATTGACACGAATCCGGTCCAAATACTTCATCAAACTGATAACATTTAAGTAAATCGCTTTGACCGTTTGAACTCGCAACGAGAATTGACTTTCCTGTGTAATCAACCTCAACTATTGGTTGAACGAAACCAATTTCTTTTTCCCGTTTGCTGAGTGGACGACAACGAACCGAAACCTATAGACAATTAAGATTATTTTGATCGATAAAAACTTATATTTTACAAACCTTAACATTTTCAACTTCGCCCTTAGAATTTATTAGAGATTCATTCATCTAAATTTAATATACATATATCCAATTTACAGAGATTATTAACAGATATTTAAAATAATTATTTACAATAATTGAAAATAATATATTTAATTTTATATTTATTTTATTATCTAATTACTTGCAAACAAAATTAATGTATAAAGAGATCTTTTAATTCCGTAGCCTTAAAGAGTTTTTTTTATCAAAACAATTAATATTTTTATATTTATCCCAAAAAAGGCTACGGCATAAATATTAACTAGAGAAGTGAATTCATCTAATTATAATTTCTTTAAGTATTGAATTCTTTAAAATAATGAAAGGTGTACATAATTTTAATTGTTTTTAAAAATGAGAAGCAGCTAAAATTGTATTTTTACATTTAAAAAATACGTGGAATGAATTCTAAATTTATAGTAAATAAAATTCTGTAAAACTATTCACGTTTTATTTTTAATGTTTAACCGGGAATTAAATCCAAATATTATTTAATGCTTGCTGTAGCCAATTTTTCGTCAATCGACATTGTAACACTTGTCATTTTTCCAGCTTCTGCAGTTACAGAAACAATCGGATCCATCGATAAAGGGTGTGGATAACTTTCAACAGGAGCAGTATCTCTAGGGAAAGTAACTGGGTGTGATCGCGAAGGTGAAGAAACATTTTTGTTAACAAATTCAAGTAAACGCTTTGCGTACTAAAATTAAAAAAAAGAGATAAAAATCTTTCATTAAAGAAAACTTGTTCAGGCTTAACAGTTGAAGTATTTTCTGCTCCAGAACCATATTTAACCGTTTTTGCTGCAGACTCTGTTCGCTTTTTTACACCATAATAAGTCAAAATGTCAACTAAACCAATAAAGTAGACAAGTTTTCGAGGAGATTCTGAAAATAAAAAAAAATATTTAATATGACTAACAAAAATACCTTCGCTTGACGGAATGCCAAAAAATTCATCATCCAAATTTAACCCTCCCGAATTTGTTGTAAATGCTCCAGCCGAATGTATTGGACTCTCAGGAGGTGAAATTTGTTCACCCCCAGAGTCCAAATCGGACAATTGTTGCTGATGAAGTTCTGCAACAAGTCCAGCCGGACATTCATCATCTACTGGTGATGAGGATGCAACACGTTCTTTTTGCAATTGTTGTTCTAATTCTATATCATGAATGCCAAGCAACAGAGAATAATCCATTAAATGCATTTTTGTTAAAAATTATAATCAGAATTTAAAATATAACAAATATTCAAAATACCTGTATCTGATTTCAAAAGTTTCATCAACTGAGACTTTGCATCCCCTGGTAACATAACTTTGTAATTCTCCTCTAAAAAGTCATTATCCTTAAGAGTCGGTAACTGTTTAGATTTCTCTTTTTCACTAGCTTGACGTTGAACTGTGGAACCCTTTAAGAAAATTTTAAATAAAAAATAAAAGATTAAAAACCTTCAAATCATATTTTTTATGAATATTATATTTTCCCCCAAAAATATTTCTCATAACGAGCATGTAAGTCTCGCCAACATCAACAGTTATTCGATAAAGTCCTAAAATCGGGGAAAGCAATCAAATGTAAAATATTGAACAAAACCAAGATATTGTGGTAATAAAGTCTTTCCATGTTGTTCAACAACATATTCATGGTATTTCGGCAAAATTGAATGAATCTCAGCAATTGCTTCAGAGTCAATTACCTTAAGTTAAAAATTAACAAGAAAACAAGCAAAAAAGTACCTTAATGACAAATTGTTTGTCATAAGAAATAAACAATCTGCCTGAACTACTTGACTCATTTGGTTTTGATTCAGGTTCTTGCATTGTCAATGAACACTGAATTTTTAAATAAAAAAATCTTTTAAATATTAGAACTACCAAATATTCACTCTGATCAACACCAAATTGTTCGCGTATATTTCGGAACACATCTGAAGTTTTAAAATAAAATTATAAATTTTTATAACAGACTGGGGCAGTAGTCTTTGAATTTGAAATGGCTTGGCATTACATCCCTAAATAATTTTGTCTTTTATTTATTTATAAAATAAAAATCAGTTTAGTCCGCAAGTTTCAGTGCTTTTTGTGTGTATAAGTGGGAACGGAATCCAGATTTAATTTTATACGCAGATTTCATTTTATAAACGACCAAAACTAGGTTGAACCTTGCGGACTAAACTGTTCCATCAGAAAAAGATTTTAAATAAATTTACTTGTTAAATGAGTGATTGCTAACTTTAACTTTAGAATAAGCTTTAAAGTCATCTGGCATTAATAAAGCCGGCGGCGGAACATGCATCAATTCTCCAACCTTTTAAAAAATATTTTTAAATAGAAAAAAGAATTTTAACCATGTGATTGACTCCCCACATAAACACAGAAATCAGCGGCTCTTTTGTACGAAACAATTTCCATTTTGGAACCAAAAGTTTTTTATGTCCTGTCCTAATTTTTCGGCTTTTGCTTTTTGACTTGCCTGCCATTAAACTTTTCAAATTTATTTAATTAGTATTTAGCTGTCAAAAATTTAAAGAAATTAAAAAAAAACAAAACGAAATACAGCTGTCTAGAAAAGATTGTTCATAATAGATAACGGTACTTTCCTGTTATGACGCAACAGTCAGTTTTTTCGTCAGTTTTTTCGAAAATTATGTAAAAATGGTCAGTCTGAACAATAATTGTAGAACCCATCGAGCTGAGTCGAATGATACCAAAATCAACGAATTCTGAGGAGATTTGACAAAGTTATGACATTATTTAGACCTACCGGAGTCGACGACTTATGTCATAACTTTGTCAAATCAAGTCGGATTTGGTTGATTCTGGTCTCATTCGACTCAGCTCGACGAGCTCTTTCGAATGAGTTATGATTTGTATAGATTTTCGTCTTTATGATTTTGTGCCCCTGTGGTTTAGGGGTCTGTATTTCGGTCAAATCAAGTCGAATTTTGTTGATTTTGGTGTCATTCGACAAAGCTCGATGTGTTCTACAATTGTTGTTTAGACTGACCATTTTTACATAATTTTTGAAAAAACTGACGAAAAAACTGACTGTTGCGTCATAACAGGAAAGTACCTAGATAACATTTAAAAATTGACATTTGCGTACATTATGTAAACAAAAAAAAACATTTAAACGCGAATAAAATTAAAAATTGTTTTCGAATAATAAACAAAAATATTTTGTTGAAATTTAGTAAATACCATATAAAGTAAACAAAAAATTTAAAAAATATTAGGTAATTTATACAGAAAATAAATCACAATAAAATAAAGTTAAATTGACTAACAATAAAAGAGATCATTTACAATTAGATTTTTGTATTTCTGTACTAGATATTTGCGTTTTAGGAAATCGACAAAATTTTCTTAAAAAAGCTACAAACGGCCCCGCATCGAAATCATCGAGATCTTGTGGCAACGATTTTCCAAATGTTTCTGGTGCCATCATCTAAAATATATAAAATTAAAATTTCCTATTAAAATTTCACCGAAAAAATTATAGCCACAACTGACAACAAAGCAATTATTCCCTTTTGCATATTCTCATCTTCCTTAAAATAAAATTTATTAATTTTTAAAGATAAAACAAACAATTCTATTCAAATATGGAGCCAAAGAAGATCCAATTTCCCCAGCCGTTGAAATAAGTCCATAGCTCATATTTCTGACAGTAGTAGGTGCCATTTCGCTAAGAAGAAGAGGTGCTGATGCCCAAGCAATTGTGTTCATAATTTTGGCGATTAATGACAAAATCAAAAAAGGAGTTGTTCCCCCTAAAGAATTGTTTGAGTGATTATTTAGAGGAAGATACTCACGTGGAGTGAAAATTGTTAATCCTAATGATATAGTTTGGCCACTAATTGAAAGAAATGTAACTGTACGTCTGCCAAATATCATCAATAAAAGCATAGCAATAATTCCAGCTGGAATTTCTACTGCAGCTGATAAAAAGAATCCGACCATTCTATTTTCATGCATATCAACACTGTGTAAGGTTAATACCCAATATACAAAATTGAGGACAACGCTAAAGATAAAAGTTGTAGAGTATTTAATCAAAGAAAATTTTGAATGAAAAAGGAGAGAATAATTAATGAAAGTAATCTCCCCTTTTTCCATTCAAAATATTCTCAGAATCAGTGCAAAATTCCTAATATTATTTAAAAGCCCTTACAAAATATAACAATTTAATATCAAATGGAAAGCAAAAGAAGGCTTTTTGAACAAATCAAGAAAATTTCTTTTTACTCTAATTTTGTTTGTTTGATTTGAATCATTTTGACATTCTTCTAAATTTACTTTTGTTCTGTTTACATATTGAGATAAATTTAAATATCTAAAAAATAACAAAAGACAAGTATTTTTAATTCCAAAAATTCAACTCACTTTTGTACTTTTTCTGTTTCTTTATTTGTAATTAACCAATGTAATGATTCTAAAAAATATATTAATAATTAGTAAATATTTTTTTAAAAAACCTGGAAAAGCCCAATAATATGATAATGTAAATAAACCAGGAAAAACAACACACAAATAGAGATACCGCCAATTAAAAATAAATTGATAAAGAATTCCAACAACAAAAATACCCAAAACCCAAACAAGTGAATTAATTAACGCCTGAATTGACCGAAAAGAAGTAGCAACAGATTCAACAGTCACTACATAACCAACAATAAGAATAGCCTAAAAAAATAATTTTATTTATTTAAATAAATTATTTAATACCTGCCCAGAAGCACCAGACAAAAATCGAAAAACAAGAAATAAACTATAAGTTGGTGAATATGCACAGGCAAAACTCATTGCTGTAGTAAACCATAAAGACAACAAAAAAGTCATCCTTCGTCCGTAACGATCTGCCTTGAAGAGAAATAAATAAAATTTTTAAAGAAATAATAATAACCAAATAAGTAGCTAATGTAGAGGCTACTAAATTACCTATAAAAATAAAAATTTTTAAAGTTAAAAGAAATCCAAAAAATCCAAACCAAACATAAAGGCACCACTTGCATGATCTAGAAGGTATTTATTTTCACAATTTATTCCAAACTAAATTATTTTATTAAATAAAAATATTTTTCTTAATTATTAACCTCATCGGCTAAAGATATATGTTTGTCATAATAATTGTTAGTTGAATTTATTGAGAGTAAATTAGTAGTAGTAGAACTCTAAAAATTAAAATAGTAATTAAAAAATTAAAATAAACAAAACATTTAAAGGAGTAGGGGGGCATTTATCGGCAGGGATTTCACCAATTAATGAAATTCTGAAAGAATAAAATATTTTTATAAAATCCTTTTACAGACATTGTCGTGAGGTAAGAGAACATATAAAAACAAATCAAAGACATAATGTAAATTAAAAGCTGAAAAGAAAACAAAAATTATGGAGGGATTTAGTTAAAAAAACCTGATATGATCCACATTTCCCAAATTGAAGAAGTACTTTGTCTGCATCTAAATTTTCTAATAAAGAAATGGAAGAACGATCACAAAAAGATTTGTGAACCATTCTCTCTAAAAATTTTAATTTTTAATTTCTGAAATTCTAAAAGAAAATATCCGGACAGAATTTGTTAATAAATTTTAAATATCTCGGTTAAAACAAAATAAGTTTACGTGATAATTAAAAAATATATATACTTTTAAATTTAACATGCGTAAATCAGCTGTAAAAAATTGACAAAATAAAAGACTAAAGTTCTATCAAATAGAATGATTTATTTCATCAACAGGTGTTAGGATTAGTGAGGGAACAAATGTGGTTTTGAAAATAGGATTATCAAAAAAATTTTAAATCCCCAAATTTTTAAATTAAAAATTAGATAATTTAATACGGTGGGGAATTAACCCTAAAGATCACCACAACATATTAAAGTCTGACTTCCTTAATTTGTAACTAATAAAGTATGGAAACAATCTGTTGCTTTATTATCAATTTCCAAAATTAATTTTGTGAAAGCTCTGGCCAATTTTTGTATTTTATCAGTGTAATTCAAAAAATGTTTTGAAGAATTGTTGATTTTGTTGGATTTTTATTTCACTTATCGACATTTGAGTGTTATTGTTATAAAATTAAAGTTGTTAATGAAACGTGGCAATCTTTTTTTACAATTTAAACATTTGGTTATGGAGCGTGCAAGACAATCCCCTCCCTTAGTTTCGCAAAATAATTTTGATAATAAACTTTTTTTATAACTTTCTCCATTTCAAGTTTTGACAGTCAAATATTTTAAAAGAAAATTAGTAAGAATTTATTTTTAAAAAGGAAATTGTTCAATTTAAAAAATATATTTTTTTGTTTATCAATTTCCTCATGTCAAAATTTGTTTTTTCAATAAAAATAAAAAAAATTTCTACTAAAAAGTATTGATGAAATAACAAGTAAATCAGTTCCTCTTTTTGTAATATTTTTTTATTTGTCGGGATAAAAATGTTGAATATTATAACAATTAAAGAGCATAAAATTCTCACAAAAACAATTATTATTTGCCTATAACAAAAAAGAAACACAAAAATTATTACTCTAATCTATCACGTCCTCTATTCCACCACTGCGAAAAAGTTTCTTTGAGTCTCCTATTTAATTTAAAATAAATGAAAATCTTAAATAAAATAATAATTTACCAATATCCAACAACCGTCCTACACCAAAGAGAATCCCAATCACGAATTGCCGGTCGAACATCCAATTGAGTAAAAAGTTTTGTCTCAGGATTTACTCTACCCACATCATAATAATCAATTATATATGTCACCTTAATATATTTTATATATTTATAATTGTAAAAAAATAAACATACATCATCTCCACATCTATCTACCAACCAATTATGACGATCAAAAGGCATCTAAATTTTATTTTTATGAATCCCGTTATATAAAAATATTAAAATAAACTCACTTGATAACCTAACCAACCACGAATTCTAGCTCTTGGCGAATAGTTTTTTGCGTCTCCATGAAAGCTTTTAAGTTTCGGAGTGCTGCATTCCCTACAAAATTTTGCCATTTTAATATTTGTAAAAGCTTACTAACGGATGAAGAGCTCTTTCCCACATAAGAACTTCTCGCCATGCATGTTCGTTGTTAGCATTATGGATTTGAATGATATTTTCCATATCTTTTTGATTGATCTGTTCATCTCTCCAACGCCAACCTAAAATCGTAAAATATTTTAAAGTATTTAAAATTTATTATAACTAAAACCTTTTTTGACCATAGCATTCCAAAACATTTGAGGAGACGGATATTCCCAAGTAATAATTTTTTCATTTGTGCATTCACTTGCCTTTGGAATTGTGGACTTCTCTCGATCTGTAGACAAGGAGAAAGGTTGATCAGGAGCAGGTTGTTGATTTGGACGGGGCATCTAAAATTGAGAAATAAAATTAAATTAAAAAAATCTATTTACAGCATTCAAAGGATCAATTTCGTCTATTTTAGATGCAACAGGACATCCTCCACCATTATTTGCATGCGGACAACTTGAACTTGAGCTGCTAGATTTTTCACTATGATTAGACATTTTCGATCTCAAACAATAAAGCTAATAAAAAATAAATATAATCGAAAAAAAACAATCAATCCTTACGAAATTTTATGTATTTCGTATATTTCCTTCAAAAATATTTCATTTTGTCAAATGTTCATTTTACATAATTTTATCGAATAGAATAATTCAGAAAAAATTTATTCGTGATTTTGAGGTTTTTATTTCTGTTTTTTTTTGTTTTTAAGGGTACACATACAATGCAAATCTCATCTAACAAGTCATCAACAGCAAATTCTACAAAAGAGTTCGATTCCGAGATAAATGAACGATTAAACAACACTTTAATTTCTTCAACATCTAATGAAGTAAAAGAAATTCCTAAAATCTCCTTCAGTGTTACCAAACAAAAAACAACAAAAGTTGTTTCACAAAATAAATTACTCGGCAAAAGAGATCGAGATGAAGATGAGGAGGAGGATGACCAAAGCAGAAAAAGAGGAATCCTTCATCTGGAAAATGGCGTACCTGTTGAGTGAGTTTATTCTTTAAATTGGGGTGATAATTTAGTTCGGATTTGCAAACTTAGCCCAAAACTTTTGTTAATAAAATTTTAGAGATTGTTTTTGATAAGTAATTGAATTTTTTCTAAACGTGTCAAATTGTTTTTAAAACCTTGTGTATTATATTTATAAAATTTTATAGGTCAGGTGTACCTCGAAAAAAGGAAAAGATCTTCGTCATTCCTGTATTACGACTTTCAAATCAGGCTCAGATCGATAGGCTAAAGAAGTTAGTAGAAGAAGGAACTGCTTCTGAACAAGATTTGGCTCGATTGGCATTGCTTAGTGAATCTGTTGGTGATAATTCTGACGAGATTCAGATTCAACAATTTGAAGGGGTTTGTTTCTTTTACTCTGTCTAAAATAATATCTAAACTTTTTAGAAACATACTTTATTGCCAGCTTCTCATAGCGGAATGCCCACTATTGTCTTACCGGACGATGCTGATCCAGATTATGAGAGTATGCCCGTAGGTGAATTCGGTCTCGCATTTCTACGTGGTTGTGGATGGAAAAATGAGAGTTCGGCGATTGGAAGAACAAATGCGCAGGCTGTGCCTATGCACTTGAGCAAATCGAGACCTAAAGTATTTTTTTGATAATAATAAAATTTAATTATTTTTATTTTCATTTTTTGATTCATTTTTTAAACAATTTAGGGTTTGGGTCTTGGGGCTGCCGTTCCATCAACTGCTCTTGAAATTAATGCTTCTGGAAATGATAAATTGTCGAAAAATGGTACAAGTGATGAAAAGAATGTTTCGAGAACTCTTTGCAAGAATTCATTTGTTAGATGTTTAGGTAGTTTTGTATATTTTTATTTTTAAAAATTGCAAACGGATCCTGAAGAAAAGAATGGTTTTTAAATATGCAGACTAAAAATATCTCAATAATTAAAATTTTCATGTTCTTGCACATCCCCTAAATTAATATTGAAAATGCCAGTGTTGGCTAATAAAAGTTTCTGATTTGTCAAAAATTTTCCGAATTAAATAATCTTATCATTCGACAAAACTCGATAACCTCTTTTATTATTTTCACATTTGAAAATTTTACTTATATAACAATAAGTATCTAATTTTTGTATTTAAAAACACATTTCCTAAATTCGTAAACTTTTAAATGTTTGAGCAATTAAATTTAAATATTTAATTTTTCTCTTTTTTAAGCTGGTATGAATAAAAATGTTTATGGCCAAGTAACAAGTTTGGATGTTGAAAACAGCAGTGTTTTTATTGAAATTGCTTGGCCTCCTGATCGTATGGGCAAAATTATTCGTGTTAGTCAATTTTCTGTGGAATTGGTCTCGGCAAACGATTTTAAACAAAAATTAAATGATTCAAATAGAATTAAAACAGAAAATGGGGCTAAGAAGACACGATATAGATGAAAAAGGATGTGAATATACTTTAACTTTGAAACCTCTAAAAACTTTGATTTTGAAATGAAACTTTTATTTCTGTCATTTTCTGTGAAAAATTTAATGGATAAACAAATATAAATCAAGTCTATTTTGCATTATACAAAATTTAAGATGGAATTCTCAAATTAATTTTAAACGAAAAATTTTATCCAATTATTTATGGAGAAATATTTCTCACAAAATACATTTAAAATATAGGTAAATCTTAATTGGTTGCTAATCAGTCATTTATAAGGTATTTTGATAAAAATGCTTGCAAACTTCAAAACAATTTTTACATATTATAAAAAATTACCAAAATGTGCAAGTTATAGTTGGAATGTTTAAAGAGGGCTTTTTTAAAATTATTTTTTTGTAAATGAGTGGGAAGGAGAGGAGATTTTTTTGTTTATAATCACATTTGCATTACTTTCCGTCCATCCTTCTTTGAGACAGAATTTAAAGGTTCACCTTCTAAGTAAGGATTGTAGCGGCTGTATGATTGATGTTTATTTTGTTGGGGAGCGATAGAACGTTTGCGTCGCCGAGGCTCCTGAAGAGTGGAAGAAAAAATATTTGTTAATTCTATTTTTATTATACCTCAGCCCTAGTAACATGGAATTTCTTTGCAATCATCCTTGAAAAGGATAAAAGTATAGAAAAGCTATGAAGGTTACGACTTACGATTTGTGGAGTCCATTTTTGGCCAAGACCTGTTCTAAGTCTTGTTCATATTGCTCAGAATTGCTTTTTGTTTGACAACTGCAAAATAGAAATAATTTTTAAGAAATTATATTTTTGTTTGAAATTCTTTATATTACTTAAACATGTGTTCTTGGTCACAAAGGCATTGCTGATTGGCCTGGTAGCTACGTGAAAAATCAGCGGTGTTATCAAACTCCTCCAAACATCCATCTCGACTGGAGTAGCCTACAGGGCAGGGATTTGGAGGATCACAATATGCTGGCAAAACATTGTCACTTTTAATCTCTTGGCGGTGTGAAAATTCAGATTCTGGGTGGAGTTGTTGGTCTCCTTCACCGGCACCTCCTAATTATTTACAGTAAATTTATTAAAAGAAATAATTTACAATAATTCACACCTGTCATAAATTTATGACCAAATGCAATTGGCCCGGAAGCACTTTCAATGTCACGGGAAATCAAGTCGATAAATTGTGAATCCGGAAATATCTAATTAAAAAGTTTGTGTAACTTCAATGGATGATTAAAATTTTTTTATTGATTTTTAAATCCTACAGGTTCCCCAAATTCAGGCATTTGTTGGCCACCTGCTATGGCACCACATACGAACAAGGCAACACCAAAAAGCTCCACTAACATTTTGCAGTACAATGAAGAAAGGGGGAATGAAAATGAGGGAATTGAACGGAATGCGAAATGGCTAGGCAAACGACTGCCTTTAAAGGCGTGGAAATACGTCCTAGTTTGAAGGCACACGCTCGGCTGGCACAAATCAATAATGCCAGCGGCCATAGAACAAAAAAGATGTTATATATTGTATTTCATGAAAAAAACTGAGGAAATATATTTGAATTTTTAGAGTTGAGAACAAATGAAGAAATATTTAGTTACGTGTGCCTTGTATATGTGCCTTTTTATTCAAAATATAAAATCTGCGCTCTCCATAAAATGTAAATTGTTACTACCATAATATATCTATTAAGTTAGAAAAAAAGGGATTAATTTTTTAAATTATAGAAATATATACAAAAAATATTTATAAAGTAATATTTTTATATTTAAACTAAAACAGTCAATTCCTCCAAATTTTCATTTAAAACCAATTTATTTACAAAAACACTTCCATTTCTATGTCTCTTTAATGGTTTCTTCATCTGAACAAGTAATAATGTTGGTTCATCAGAATCCATATCAGAATTATTAAAATAATGCCGAAAATTTCTTTTACATTCACGAGAATTTAAATTGAAGAGTGAACCTTTAAATAAAATATTTATTTTTTAAATAATCAAAAAAAATTTTTATTTTCACCTAATGTCCACCAACAATCACACGTTAATGAAATAACCATTATTAAAATGCTTGCAACTAAACAGCAAAGAATTATTCCAATGAGTAAAACTCCCCCAATAGTAATTGAACGAATCTAGAGAATTTTAATTTATTTTTAGATTTTAAAAAATTTACATTTATTTTTGATTTAAAGATATTACAAATTCTTTTTTTTTCGATTCCTTAAAATCGGAAATTTATTTCCGTTGTCAAGATCTGTGATAAGTACCTACTAAAGAAAATAATCTCCGCAAGTTTAAACCTACCATTTAGATTTGTTCCTCTTCTAATATATTTAGTAGTAGCATTAAAGACTTCACAACAAGAAGCATCAAAGCATTATTTTATTTCAAGATTATTTTTTTTATTGGACGAATTTAAAGTTAAAATTATTTTTGTTTAAAAATTAATATTATTAACAAAAATTAGAAAAACTTTTAAAAAATCCATAATAACAAAAAATTCCTTTTTTATTCACCAAACGAGTAAATGAAATGAGAGATGGCACTTGTGGAATGACCGTTAAAAACTTTTATTAGTTTAGACGGCTTTCTCTCTTTTCCCAATTTTTTTTAGAAGAAAAAGGTTATTTTTTAATTAAAAATTATTTATTTAGAAAAACAAAAACTTTTATTTCTTTTGTTAAAAATTTGGTTGACTGGAATTTACGAAGAAAATAAAATTGACTTAAATTTTTCTTTGGATTTGTTTACATAATTAAATATTAGCCTAAACAAATTAATAATTTACTAATTAACTTAGTCTTTAACTTGACTCAATAAACTTGTTACCCTCAATAAATTAAACTTGCTTATATCAAAATTTAGAGAATTCTTTTATAGACTTCCAATTAACCTATTTAAATATTTAAAAAAAAATAAACAAAAAACAATTTTAAAATAACCCGTTTATTTCTTTTTTTTTTGTAAATCTGTAAATTGGAAATGCATTGCATAATGATAAAATTAAAAAAAAGAATGGACAAAAAATGAGATAATTTTAATTAAATTACAAAAGATTTAAAAAAATAATTAAAAAACTTTTTTGTCCATTAACTTATGGCAATGCTTTTAAAAAATATATTTTCGAGTACTAAATAAATAAAAAATTAAAAATATGTTTGTTTGTGCTTAGAAAATGTTAATTTGTTTAATTATCAAACGATATGAATATTTGGTGGTTCACTATGTCTATCAAATTGTTTTTGTTGTTCTCCTCTTTTATTTTCAATATCTGATTGTTGAATATTCTTTAAAAAATAATTTAAAGAAAAATAATTTTTATTAAAAAAAAACTTTTTCATTTGAAGTGTTTCTGTCAAGTAAAACAACTTTAATAGCCGAATCTCGAATTGATTGTTGATTGCTGGTACTTACAGGGGACCGCGGAGGATTATTTTGACGCATACATTGAGAAATTGAAGTAACTGTTAACTAGAAAAATTGAATTAAAATTCCATAAATATTCAATTATTACTTGAATTTTTACAAAAAAAAATTAATCTCAAAATGAGTAAAAATATTAAATATATGCAGTATACAATATATATTCAATAAATTAAAAAAAAAACAAAAATTAACTTGTTCATCAGCTTCAGGCACAACACTCAACTTTTTCGAATTAGAGCGCATTTCGGCATTTAATTTCGAAGCAATAAATCCATTCGAACGATTTGTAGGTATTGAACGTGATCGAACTAATAAAGAATTAATTACTGCATTTGGACGGCGATTTTGTGTTTGGGAAGAGTTGGAGTCTTGTTTTGAATTATTTTTATTTTCATTTTCGTTGGTAAAATCTTTTTTGTCATCGGCACCCAATAAATCTTCACTGGCACGAGAAACAGGGGAAGAACTTTAAAAAGTATTGAAAAATTTTTTAAATAAATTAAAAACCTTTGTTTTGTTCCACTTATTAAATTAACCATTCGATCTGGACATGTTGCTAGAGCAAAAAGCCTATTTATTAAATATTAAGTAAAGAAAAATTAAAAAGAAATTTTAAAAGAATTACCAAGCAAAGAATAAAAAACAACATAATAAAACAATTAAAATAATAGCCAATAATTCATTCATTACAATATTTACATTATAAAAACTTTAAATTTAAATTAAATTTAAAACATACAAAAAAGGGTAGTATAAATCCCATGACTTAAAATAACAATAAAAAGCATCGAAATAATGGAAGGCACGACTGTCAATAAAAGAAAAAGCTGGTCAATAATTAAAGAATAATTTAAAAAACATAATGCCAAATTAAATAAAATTTTTAAATATTTTAAAGTAAAACCAGACAGGTCAAGTTTAATTTCTCTTTCATGATTTTGGGGTTTTGGACTCGAACCTGGCGAAACATTTTTTATCCCTACTTCTTATTGACGATTAAATAATGTAACAAATTACACTAATAACATTTTTACCAACAAATGTGTTAATAAATGTAAAAATATATTAAATCAATTCCTAATCTCTCTCTCTTGAATGATAACGAGTAATAAATAATTCCTCTATTTTCCACTTTTCTCACAAAAATAACCACACCATTTTGTTGTAAATAATATGTACATCTGTACTAAAAAATAAATAAAGGACTAAAAAGGAATTTGCAAAATTAAAAAAAATATTTTCAATAATATTTATCTATCGACAACTTTTTCTCTCACTCCGACCGACCTAATTTTTCTAAATAATAACATTCTCGCCTTTAATCGGGAATATACAAAACATATGTATTTTCAGCCACTATCTACTAAATATTTAATATAAACAACTTTTTTTTTCAAAATTTTCTATTTTTTAACTCACTGTAAACTTGAGATAATTCCATATGGAAATTATTCAAATAATTTAACCTTTTATTAATTAATATAATTTATTATTTTTTTGCTTATCTTCACGAGAATTTTATTAAAAATAATATAATATTTTATCAAAATATGTACATTCTCTCGAATATTTTACTATTTATTCCCTAAATTCCAACCGATTTGGTGCGCACTTTTTCCTCCTTCCTTTAATCTTTTATTTATTCTTCCAACAACGATGAGTGTACACATTCAACAAAAAGTAGTTATATATATTTTGATTCTACACATTTTTATATTTTTATTGATTGTTTGAAAGGAAATTTTCAGACTTTTCTTTTGTACAAACAACAATTTTTAACTCTTCAATTTTATGATTATTCTTTAGGCAGTTAGGAAATTTGTTAATTAAAAATGAACGAATTAATAATTCCACCCATATTAAATCAAAACCTCCCGAGTAGGAGGACAAAAGATCAAATTTATAAAAAAATAAACTTAAAAAAATTTATAAGTTAACCCTGTTTACCTACACGTAGAAAACCTCAAAATAACGACGACAGTGTTTTGAAGGATATCATTATTGCTCCTGAAATCTCGTATTTTTTTCGGGACAATAAAAAGCTTAATATCTAAAAATAAACAAAAAACGGAAGAAGAAACTTACGTAAAAACAATATTTTAATTTTTAATGTTTTGATCTTCGTGTTTGTGTTCTTGAAAGGATTTAAATTTCAATTTTTTCATAAAAGAATACTTAAAAATCTTTTTACTTCTATTAAATAAAGTATTTATTTAAATTTTAAGTTTGGTAAATAAGTAAAATTAAATAAATAATTTTGTAGTGGAACGACACATCAAATTGCTAATTTATTTAAAAATAATTTTATTGTTTTTATAAAAAAATTAAAAAAATATTTTTAAAAGTCAAGTTTTGATTAATATAAGCTTTATTGTATACCTAATTTCATAATTTAAATGATTAATTAAATTAAATTGTTTTTAAATAAACGTCAATTTTTATTTTTCTCCACTTCAATTCCTTCTTATAACAATAATATTTACAATTTTTATAAAGCAATTATTTTTGTCATTTTTTTATCATCATTTCTTTTATTAATTCCCACTTTTCCAGCAATTTTTCTTTTTTAATTTTTTGTTTGTTTTGTTCCTATTGACAATTTTTAATATAAAACACGTTTTTTTGTGACAATTTTTAATTAAAAATAATTTTATATAAATTTAGAATTTTTATTTTAGAAATTTAAAGAAAAATAAAAGAAAATGTCAAAAGATTTAAATGATTACGAATTAGAATATAGATCAACAATACAGCCTAGAGCTACACATACAACACAAAGTAGACAATCAACAACAACAACTTCTGGTGGAGGCGGGGGAGGAGGTAAATTAAATTAAAAATATTCTAGTTAAATTAACAAAAATATTTATATTGACTTGAATACCTTTATTCATTCATCATATATCGGTTTTTGTAATGGTTGATAAAGATTATCCTTTAAATAAGTATTGGAATTAAATTTTAAAAATATATAAAATTTACCCATTTTCAAAATAATTTTTAATTTATTATTTTTTAATATTAAAATTCCATTTAATTTTTTTTGTTCCAATTTTGTATTGTTGCCGATAAAAACAAAATAGGAACTTCCCTTCCCTTTTACTAATTAATAAATCATTCAAATCATTTATTAATTTTATACCAAACACTCCCTCCACATTTAAAAGCAATGTGTTATGAATCAATTGGCAAGTCTATGTATGTATATCTTTAACGTCAACTTTAATTTTATTTTTGGAGTGATTCAGCGCAGAATTACTTCTCTTGTCTATTTCTTCATTATTTTTACTTTAAATATTCTTCTCCTTCTTCTTTTTCTATTTAATCAACACAAAATTCCTTTCCAATCAGCTGCACACCCACAAACCTCCATCAAGTTTTCTTCTTCTTTAATTTTAATTAGTCGTCTTCTTATCATTTAAAACTTCTTTTTATAGTCGCCTAGAATGCGCAAATTGTATATAATAAAAATAAATAAAAATAAATAAATATATTTTGTAAATCTTCAAAGATGACCTCGACGAGCTTTTTTTCTCAAAAAAAACTTTCAATTTTTTTCAATTTTATCTAATTACTTTTTTATTTATTTGTCCTCGAATAGATTACGTGAATACTTTCAATTATTTTTTTTCTATTCAATTTTTTTAAAATTAATTTTTAAAGCAAAATTCTTTCTTCTTCCCCTTTCTTTTTCACCAATTAATATATAAAAATTCTTTTTAATTTAACTAGTTTTCATTTCTTTTAAATTATTTCCTTTTCCAATTTTCACTTTCAAATATTTTTAAGAATTTTTAATAAAAATAAAATATGGTTGAAATTAAAAGAGTAGGCTCTTCTACTTCAATAGTTTCTAATTCTGTTGTTGATGGGATAACACAGAATGGTACTTCTGGAGGAGGTATTTTTTGGAAAATTAGAAGGGGGAATTAAATTTAATAGAGAGAAAAAGCCTCTTCCTCCTAGTCTAAAATATTTTATTTTTTATGTGGTGGTCGAATACTCAAAATGGTAACAGAAATGGGGTCGGCACCGGCAGTTGGAGGTATTAGCCCGGCATTGAGTGCAAGTGCCGCGAAATCTTTTTTGGAAGCTACTGATAAAGAAAAGAAGGAAATGCAGAATTTAAACGATCGTTTAGCTAATTATATCGATAGAGTTAAAAATCTTGAAGAACAAAATCGAAAATTAGTACAAGATTTGGAAGATCTTCGTGGACAATGGGGAAAGGATACTAGTGAAGTTAAGGTAGGATGAAAAAGTTTTTAAAGGGGGCTTATTATTTGTTAATTAAATTTAGTCATTTTTCTGGAAAATAATCCATGGATTAAAAAATAATTATTAAACAATTTTAAAGATTGTTTTAAGAAAGTTTTATTTATATGTATATAGAGAGATAATGTTTGTTTTTGGGATAATTTAACTAAAGCTAAAAACTTGAAAATAATTTTAAATAGGTAAGGTATTCAACAACTCTTTCAACTGCTCGGAAAGATATTGACCAAGCAGCACGTGATAAAGCTGCACTAGATGTTAAAGTTGCTCGTTTACGTGATGATTTAAATGAATATCGTAATCGGTAAAAGAAAAAAAAATAAATTAATTAAAAAATACATAATTTTCTTCCTTTCCTTCAAAGTTTTGAGGATATTCAGCGCCGTCGAGAAGGGGATCGAGAACATATAATTCAATTTACTAATATGATAGCTGATGCTCAAAGTGAATTGGAAATGCTTAGAGCCCGTTGGAAACAATTAACTGACGAAGAGAAACGTTTTACTGGAGATAATGCTCGTCTTTGGGATGATTTAACTAAAGCTAGAAATGTTTAGAAAATATATTTGGGAATTAATAATTTATTTTTAATTTTCTAGGATTTGGATGAAGAAACACTTGGACGTATTGACTTCCAAAATCAAGTCCAAACTTTATTAGAAGAATTGGAGGTAAAGAGAGAATGAAATAAAGGGACTTTAATATTTCCTTTATTTCAAGTTCCTTCGTCGTGTACATGAACAAGAAGTTAAAGAATTACAAGCACTTTTGGCACAAGCACCGGCAGATACACGCGAATTCTTTAAAAATGAATTGGCTTTGGCTATTCGAGATATTAAAGATGAATATGATTATATTGCTAAACAAGGACGTCAAGATATGGAAAGTTGGTATAAATTGAAGGTAATTGAAAGAGGGAAAGTAATGAAGTAAAATAAATAATTAAATATGTAGGTGTCAGAAGTTCAAGGAAATGCTAATCGTGCACTTATGGAATCTAATTACCAACGAGAAGAGGTAAAACGAATGCGTGACAATATTGGAGATTTACGTGGAAAGTTTGGAGATTTGGAAAATAAAAATTCTCAATTAGAAAAGGAAGTACAAACATTAAATTATCAATTAACTGATGATCAACGACAGTAAGAGAAAAAATTAAAAAAAATTTTTTTAATTTAAATAAATAAAGGTATGAACAAGCTTTGAATGAGAGAGATGCAACTTTACGTCGTCTAAAAGATGAATGTCAACAATTAGTTGCTGAATTACAATCATTATTAGATACAAAACAAATGTTAGATGCTGAAATTGCTATTTATAGAAAAATGTTGGAAGGAGAAGAAAGTCGTGTTGGGTTAAGACAAATGGTTGAACAGGTGGGGGAGGGGACTTTAAATGAGGGGGGACTTTTAAATGAATCTTCAATTAAAAAGGTTGTAAAAACTCATTCACTTCAACAACAAGAAGAGACAGATTCAACTCGTAATGTTCGTGGAGAAGTCCAAACAAAAACAACTTTCCAACGTTCTGCTAAAGGAAATATAACAATTGCTGAATGTGAGCCTAATGGAAAATATATAATGCTAGAAAATACACATAAAAGCAAAGTTTTTTTAAAGAAAAGTTTCTTCCCTTAGTTTTTAAAAATTTAGGATGAGGATATTTCTGGTTGTAGACTTAAACGAAGAATGGATGATAAACGTGAAATTAATTATACAATACCTGCAAATATTATTATACCTGCCGGAAGGAATGTTAAGGTATAAATAAAGGGATTGAGAGAAGTTATTCAAAGAGAATTCCCTTTTTTGTTGGCAGTTCTAGGTATTCGGAACCGAAAAAGTCTGAAGGATATAAGAGAGTTTCGGTTTCACTTAAAGTTTTCCTTCTCATATTTGTGTGAAAAAATAATTGCCCTATATTTGTGGAGCCATTCATTTTATTATTTCAGAATTAGCCATCCTAATTTTTATCTTTTAAAGATATGGGCAGCAGGTCAAGGAGGTGTTCACTCTCCTCCACATTCATTAATTATTCATGAGGAAAGTTGGGGTGTTGGACAAAATGTGATAACTGCATTCTTTAACAAAGAAGGGGAAGAAAGAGCAACTCATACACAAAAGACTATCCAAACTGGACAATAAACAAAAAATAAAATTTAAATAAAAAATATTTCAGCAAACTCCTGCCTATTCGCAAAAGATTATTCTCTACTAATTAATATTTTAATCTTTTATTTTATGTAATAATTTCCACAAAAATGTTTGGAGAAAACCTAAAATTAATTTTTAATAATAATTTAGTTAAAATAAAAATTATATTTTTTTTGTTTTTTAAATAAATACTTAATCTTTTTATTTTTTTCAATTATTCAACAGGAAAATAAGGTCGAAATTTAAATAATTGAGGGAAAATTCCTAACAAATAAGTTTCCAAAAATTTTATTTTAAAATTATTGATTGGAAAACAATTTAAAATAGGTATATACCTAATTAAAAGTAAAAGTATTTTAAACTTTTTAAAAAGTAATCTCAATTTTGTTTTACCAATCAATCTACAAAATAATGCATAGTAATAGTATATATAGTACAATAGACAATCGAACTTGTTAAAAAGAAAAAGGGGGACTTTTAAACAAGAAAAGTAGCTAAAAAATATTCTGCTATTTTTAAATAAACATTTTTTTAATTTTTTGTCCTTGCCCATGTAAATGTAAAATTAAAAAAAAAAAAAGAAAGAAAGAGAAAATTGTGAATTTAAAATATTCAGTATTTATTTGAGTTTGACTCACTTCAGAGAACGATAAAAATGAAGAATCAAAATGCGCTCATCACTACCATAATTTTCCTCTTTTCTTTTAAGTTTTTAAACATTATTCAACTCCTTTCAACCAATTATGCTTTAAACATTGACCAGCTGTAGCTCGTTCTGAAGGTCTAAAAAAGCAAAGTTTTTATTTTAATTAATTTAAATATTTACTCGTAATTAAGCATTGGAAGGAGAAATGAGGCAAAAGAACGTGCATGTTCAAATGGCCAGCCATATTTTTGTGTTAGCACCTGAAAAAATTTAATTTTTATATTCATACTCCTCAAAAATGAAGAAAAATAAGAAAGGGATCATAAAAATATATATCAGATCTTTTCTTCAAAATAATAAATTTTTTATTAAAAACCAGTTTAATAAATTCCAATTATTCTGTATTTTGAGGAAATATAAAATCTGATTAATTTTTCTTAAAATATTATAAAAAATCAAAACAAACTTCAACAAGCGACCATGGCTTTAAATTGGGAATATGCAGTAAGCGTCCGTTCTTTAAAAGAGAAGAGTGTTTTAAAACATATAAAAATCAAAATTCCTTTACTTTATGGAAGAATTCACGCCAGTGCTCGCCCTTTTTAAATACAGTTGGCGGAATGCTGCCCAAAAGCTCTATAAAAGCAGAATATACAATCAAAAAAATTAGAAAAAAAATTACCAATAATATGCGCGAGATGATCTTCATCTCGACTATATGTTGTACCACTGTGTGGCTCAAATAAATAATCGCCAGTAGCCAATTCAAATGCCTAAAGATTAAAATATTATAAAAAATTGATAATAAAACTAACCATGCAAGCAATACTCCAAATATCGGCAGCTTGGTTATAACTCTAAAATTTTGTAAATTATTTTTAAAAAAGTTGAAGTTAGAAATCGATTAATAAAACTAATAATTTCAAACATTGACCAAAATCCTCCCGTCAAAAAGAGGATTTGTTAAATTTAATTTTGTTAATTTTTTAAGGATTTTTTTAATAATGCGGTTAACTATTACTTTAGTCTAATACCAAGTTAAATTTCAAAAAATAGAGTTTTATTTGATAAAAATTTTATAATTTTTTCTCAAAATTTTATTCAAACAATTTAAAAAAATACCGCGCCAATAATAACTTCAAGTGCCCGATATTGACGAGTTTGAATGTCTTCAGTGAAGTGATGATGCTAAAAAGTTTTGTAAATTATTTAATCATATTTTCAAATGTACCGTCCAACAAGCATTTCCTAGATCAGCAATTTTTACATCAAAATCCTTTCGAAGAAATTTCCAATTTTGCCCTTCATCTTCATTTTTCTTAAAAATTTTTCATTTTTATTTACAAAAAACATCACAAACTTCCTTTATTGATTGATCATCTTCTAGAATTGCTTCCTCAGATAGAACGGGCTTTATAATTTCTTTACTTTCAAGCTCATTTGATTCATCCATTCTTGCATCTTCCAATTCCTCTAAAGATTGTTTTTGTTTCTTCTTCTTTCGTTTCTTCTTTTTAGTTTTCGTAATTGCTTCATTTTCCTAATTAAAATTTTAAAAAATTACAAATATTCTTAATAAAAAATTCTTTTACTTCAACATCCTTTTGAGGTGATTCAATAATTTCTTCTTTAACTTCAATTTTTGGCATCAACAATTCTCCATTATACAATTGTTTATTTTGTTCTTGTTTGGTATTCACATTTTGTTTTTTGGGATTGTCATTTTTAATTTTTGGATTTATTCCTCCTTCAATTAAATCATCAGTTTCATCCCTATTAATTGGAGGTGATGGGGATTCGTCTCTTTTTTCTTTTTTGGCAGATTCTTGTTGTTGATTTTGTTGCTTGTTTTTTGCATTATTTCCCTTCTTTTTCTTTCCTGTCCTTTTTGGTTCTGTTTCTGGAGGTCCTAAAAATTCGAAAAATAAACAAATCAAACGTCATAAAAAACCTTTCTCCTTATTATTCTCCTGATTAATATTCTCTGGCAGTATTTTATTTCCAACAGAATTTTTCTTAGTTGGCTTTTCTTGTTGTTGCTGTTTATTGTTAGAAATAATATTCCCATTAATTACAGCTTGATTTTCCTCCCTTCTGGAGTCTCCAGCCTCTTCTTCCTTTACTTCCTTTTTAATATCTGCTTTCACTCCTTCCTTTTCATTTTGAGCAAATTGATTTAAATAAATGCGTGGGATTTTGATTTCATCAAAAATTTTGAGATTCGTTGCTTTTTGTTCATTAACAATCTGTTCATCATCATTTGAGTCTTCACTCTTCAATTGAAGTCCGGTTGTTGTTTCACTATTATCCGGGTCACGCTCGGTTGATGAAAAAGCAGAGCTGTTAAGTTGGTCATCGACTGATAGAAATTGCTTTAAAAATAAAATTTAAAAATTTAATAGATTACAAGGGCGTAGCCAAGGGGGGGGCTTCTGGGGCTAAAGCCCCCCCCCCCCCCCCCGAGATGGGAGAAAGGGGAGAAAAATTAGGAGAAGAATTAGCAAAAAGTGAATTTTTTTAGCCTACGGCCTTCATAATTTTAAAAATTTTCGCCTGCGGCGCTGAAAATGGAAGAAAGCTGGCTTATGAGCTCCAAAATTTAAAAAATTTTCGCCTGCGGCGCTGAAAATCAAAATTTTGGCGCCTGCGGCGCCGAAAAAGTGAATTTTTTGGCCTACGGCCTTCTAAAATTAAAAAATTTTCGCCTGCGGCGCTGAAAAAAAAAATAAAATATGGTTCAAAAAAATTTGCGTCCAGAACGCCAAGGTAAACGCCAAAAATTTTGCGCACACCCAGTGTTAGCCCCCCCCCCCCCCCCGAAATCGACCCTCTGGCTACGCCCTTGATAGATTATGAAAAGCTAATAGATTATAACGCCCACTAGTTTTTCAGATACCTCTAAATAAAGACTAAGAGGTCAAAAGTTAATAACATAAAATAAAAAAAATCATACATTTCGACCGGAATCTAGACTATCAATATCAACACTCATTCCCTCAATTTCTTTAAGTTGCTGTTCCAAAAGATTTCGATGGCGTCTTCGCTTCTTTTTTAATTTCTTTTTCTTGCTTTTAGTCATAGATTCCTCCATCTTTAATTAATTTTGATTTTAAAAAATTAAAGAAAAAAACCTTTTTAAAGCACCGTTTTGAACTACAAATTGCACTTCCTGACAAATTTTTGCCTGTCTTTCCTGCCAGTATAGCATCTTCAGCTAACTTTTTAACCTCTTCAGGACTCATTGTTATAAGTACATTCTCCGGCTTAATATCTAAATACAAAAATTTTGAAAAAAATATGAACCAGCTCTCACCCGTATGAATAATCTGGCACTTTTCGTGTAAATAATGAAGTCCTTCAAGAACTTGTTTTATAATCTTTTTAACCATTGGTATTGGCAATCCTTGGTAATCACTTTTAAGAATTAATTTGAGTAAATTACAGCCCAGAACCTAGAAAATAAGAAAAATAACAAATAAAAATTAAAGAAAAAAACCTCAAAAACCATACAGACATGCACTCCATTTACCCCACTAACAGTAAAATGATCTAACAATTGGACAACTCGCTAAAACTTTTAGTTAAAATTTAATTTCAAAATTTCAAAAACCTGCAGTGCCATATCAGAAGGATCTGAATCCCTAACACATTCCAGAAGCTAAATTTAAAAAAAGGTATTAAAGAACAAAATCGGCAATACATATTTAACTTTACAGACAATTTTTCCTCCCAGTTTTTCCTATTTATGTACAGGATTGTCAGATTTTTGGCAATTTGTACGAAAGAAAAGTTTGCCCATTCTGTCCATAAATAGGAAAAAACTTAGGGATGAAAAAATCAGGTCTGTAAAGTTCAAGATTACCAAAAAATATAATATAACCTTAATTTCATCTAGAGCAGCTTCAGTATAATGTTCAGCAGATTTAACAATTTTCATTGCAATAAAACGTTTTGATTCGATATCCCAACTATGGAAAAATATTTAAAAATATGGAAATAAGAAAAAATACCAGAGCCAAACAGTTGAGAAATGTCCCCATCCAAGCTTCCTTATAACGTGATATCTGCCATTCTTGAACACATCACCAATTCTTACAGGGTGGTAACCACCTCTTCGGTAATCTTTTGGATCTTCCTGGAATTTAATTTAAAAAATGTGAATATATCCCGACACAATGTAAATCAAATAAAAAATTAAAAAGCAAAAACCTGTTCTTCATCATCACTCCCTAAAGGTGGCTGATCTTCTTGATCGTTATCCATTGAACCATCAATTAACCCATCATCGCAAGCCCCGTCACCAGACATATTTGCATGGGCATTGTAAGAACTTCCTTCACTGTCCACACCTTGTGGCTGACATTGGTAATCACTAGCTACAATAGTTGATTCGGCTTCTTCTTCAGGCATCCATCGAAGTTTATCCATCTAAATAATAAATATTAGAAACAAAATTTTACAAAAAATATTAAAATGGAAATGAAATTAAGAAAAACTTTTTAAAGAAAAATTAATAAAAAATAAAAAAGAGTTTGCATAAAATTCAATTTGTAACAATCAAAGCGCCAAATTGATTAATTTTTAAATCGAATATTTTACACTTTGACATTTCCCTCAAAATAATTATAATTTAAATATTTATTGGACTGCATAATTTAATTAGAATTCAAGGTAAATTAGAATAAAATTAGTATTTCAAACCCTCCAATTTAAAGCATGCCAATGTTGTTCTCTATCTTCATTTGTAAAATGTTCATCCCCAATTTGGGCAAAATCAAATAGTTCATTATGCCCATTATTTGAAATATCAGAATTCAACTCATTTCCACCTTGCCAGTCCATAAGCAGGTGTTTCCCTCTAAAATTGAGTGATTATATTTTGATAAAACTGATTGAAATATTTTTAATTGAAGCTATCAATAATGCTTCGTTAACACTACTATTTTTTGCTTTTTCTTTTTGCCAGTGTTTCTGGCCAAAAGAAATATGTAGTAATAGCCGAAAAAGAGACATAAAGCATGGGACATGCATGTACAATTTTGCAATAATAGAAGGAATCGATTATTCACACACTAACTATTACACTCACAAACTCAGTCATACCTCACTGGCGAATTTTTTTATATGTATTTGCTTTCTATTTTATTTTAAAGTGAGTTACTACTATCGTCAAATGCTGTTAGAAGAAAGTAATGTTGAGGCGAATTAAAGAGGCGACTATTAGAGTATAGTCTAAATTGACAATAATAGGCTGATAGAAATTAAAAAAGATGAAAAAATTGTGACTCTAAAAGAAACGCCGATTTAATCAATAAAAATCACGTATAATCACTTAAATTGCATATTAAGTGTAAGCAGAAGGAATTCATTAAGTTATTTTTAAATAATTTGATTTTTGTTTGTATCGGAAGGAACATTTCGTAGATCGATACGGTATAATTTGATATGTAACGTCGACTTTCCAAAAAAACTGGAAATTGAATAAAACTTGATAAAAAATTTAATTTCTAAATTTTTGATTAAACCAAGTTGATTGTAAGAGGAAATTAAAATAAAAAAATTACTATTACTAATATTTTTAAAATATTTTAAAAATTAAAAATTGTTTTTCTAATTTTAGATGATTTTCAAAGCAAAATTATCCAGAAAAATATTTTTCTATTTCAACTCCACTTCTTATCACTTTAATTGCCAACTGGGCAATTAAATGGAAAAAACGAAGCTACAATTAGCATTATCAAACAGATGAAATAATGATTGTGTGTCTATATTTAAAGATTTTATTTAAAAAATAATTATTCTAATTTTTATTAATTAAATGTTTATAATTGTTATTAATGCATAAGGATAATTTATTTTGAGTTTTTTAACTTTATAATTCAATTATTTTTTAAACAAATGTTCGGCACTATACGATAATCTTGCTAAAATTTTCGAGCTTTTTTGTAAAATTGATTGGAGTTTTTCTCCAAGATTTGGCTATGCTTATTAGTTTCCCCATAACTCTTGTATTATCAACTATTTCAGAGAAACTTTCGCTGGCTTTACATTAATTCACACAGAAAAGCTCAAATAGAATCATTAGAGAATAATCCCCGTTTCATTCTGATCTTCAATTTAAATATGAACTGAAATTCTTTTAACAAACATTGTTTAGTTTCATAATTTTTTATCATTTTAAAGTAGATAAATTAATTTTTTATAAAAATATCTAATCTTGTTACTATCTAGATTTTCAAAATTAAAAAAAACATAATTTGCCGAATATTGTTTTGATTCAACAATCAAAAATGAAAAAAAGTAAACTTGATTGTCTTTGATTGAAAATTAAAATAAATTATTATTTTCCCATAAGCCCGGGAGGTTTAATATTTTAGAAATTCAACTGTATAAACAAAAATATATTTATTTATTATTGCAAAATGTTTTGAAAACATTTTATATAAATTATATTAAATTCTCTCTTTAATTCATTGACTCTATTACGAAAATTATATTTAAATTTTATATATAATTTTATAGCTTCTCATTAAACACACGTTGCCAAAAATTTATTATAGTTAATTAATTATTTATTGACGTTTTTAAAAATTATTAAGAAATATTTTTTATTTAATTTTTTAAAAATTAAATTATTAAAAAGAATATTTTTTTAAATAAAAGAAATATGTAATATTTTGATTCTTTAAATTTACTTTGGAATTTCTTTTTTAAAGTAATACTTTAATTTATATATCTCATTCAGAATTTGTATTTTTTAAATTGATATTTTCAGATTAAATGAAAATTAGTAAAATATTGCCAACATTAATAATTCAATTTAAATTTAGCTTTTTATTAAATTATTTAAATTAACTCTATATTTAAACAGAAAACGTGAATAAAAACGTGAATAATTAAAACAAATCGATTAGCTTTTTAACACCCTTCTTTCTTCATTTTTTACTTAAATTTTTGGTCTTTATTGGAAATACTCAGAACACATAAAGCCTTCCAATTTAAAAATATTTTTATTTATATGTACAGAAACTAAAGAAATTGGAGATTCTCTTTAGGCTTTTTCTAAAGCTATGTAGTTTTTGAAATTATTTATTTCATTATTCCTTTCTTTTATTTTTCTTGTAAAATATTTCATTGGCAATTTTTTTTAATGTAAAAAAAAAGAAAAATATATTTCTACATAACTTCCGCTCATTCATCTTTCTCTCTTTCACAAGCTTTTTTTAAAAAGCCAGGCAAATAGTTGTTGACAAAGAAAAGGAAGACCCGCGGCATTCCTTTTCGGCATTTTTTGCCACTGTTAACGCTAACATTTTTTATTTCTTTACGGCATTCATTTATTTGTTTGCCACGCTCGCTAATCCCTCTCGCTTAACATCACTAGGCATCTATGGCCTTTTTAGGGGATATGCGTGCGTTCACATCCAATCAATCCCATAAATGGATAGGGAGAGGGGAAAAGGCTAAAAACCTCTAAATATTCCCTTTCAAAAGCTTTAACTCTCAAAAAAGCAATAGAGGGAAACCACTGTTTGTCAGTTAGTTTTTACATTAAATATTTCCAAGTTTTACCATTAATGGCATTTATAGAGAAACGTTGGTTGGATAGTCTTTTTTGTTTGTCAACTTGTCCAATAATAAAAATTTTTGTTATTATTATTTTATGTTTATTTTACATAAAATATATAGTTTATATTCTTAAATATTTACTAGCTTCTAATACCCAAAAAAACTTATTTTTAAATCTGAATATAATCTCATTAAATATTTACAAATTTATTTATTAATTAAATTAGATTAAAAAACATTATTAAGGGGCAACACAACATTTCATAAAAAATATTTTTTATGAAAGCCTCTTTTTGTTATTTTAAAATGTCCAAGAAAAAATTATTTGATTTTTTCTTAACCATTTTTACATTTAATTTACTTTTTGCTGCGCAACTTTGTAATGGATTTATGTCAGCAGAACAACAAAATCGTTTATATTCTGGTAAATATATTTTTTTATTTTAAATATTAAAAAAAAAATAAATTTGTAATTTGGTACTAGTCGACTTTGAATCCTCAAAAAATTAGATGCTCTCTGGTCTGGTTTACTAATCCAATGTTTATTAGTCGATTTAAAGTTTATCAGTCCACTAAATAATAATGATTACTTTAATGCGAATGAAATCATTTTATTTCTGTTTATATATAATAATGAGATTGAATCTTCTAAAGTTAATAATTTTACAAAAATAATTTCAGAAGGAGGTTCTTATTCAACAAAACAAGAAAATGATAGATCTTCAACTGCTGGAATTGCTGAAGAATTAGAAATGGAACAAGAATATGAACAACCAAATTTGTAATTTAATAAAAAATATTTTTAAAACTATTTAATAATTTAAATATATTCACATTTTTTTAAAAGATTTAAGATTTTCTTTACTCTTGAAGAGAAAAAAATTAACAAAATATTTATTTATTTATTTAGATATACAGAATCTTTTCAAGAAGAGCGTCAACGTCAACGTTTGGCTAATATAGTAGATCAACTTCGACAACAAAATGTTTATAATCAACAATATAATGCCGCCCCTTTATTTGAAGAAAACGAGGATAAACGTAACAAAAAATAAATTATTTTAAATTATTTTTTAAAAATTTTCAGCTTTTTTAAATCCTGAAGAGCCCCGATTAAGAAATAGAAATGCTGAAGAAATGGAAGAATTGCGACGACTTGGTATGGAATTAAAGCAAATTAGCGAGGAAAAAATTGGAGAAGAAATGGGAGGAGATTCTGAGGGGACTAGTACTGAAGAAGAAGAAGAGGTAAATAAATTATTTAAATAAATTATTTATAAAAATACAATTTTCCCCGATAATAGTTAAAGAAAGAAAAATAATGGTAACTTAAAAAAGAAGACAAGCTGTAGTATCTTTTTCCTAACAGGCTTGATCAAGTCTGATCATTCATTAAAAAGTTACAACAGATAAATGCATTTGTGTTCTTCACATTTATCGGGTTATAACTTTTAATTATTGACCAGACTTGATTAATCCTGCTAGGAAAATATGACGCTTATTGGGGCTTCTAAAGAATATAAGATTCACTCGGATTGGATTAAAGCAAAAAATTGTAGCCAATCAAAGAGTTTATATTTTATTTTTTTATTAAAAAAGGAGGAAACAAATCAAGAATATTATTTAAATCAAGAAAAGGAATATATAAAATATTTATTAAACAAAGGAGAATTAATTAAAGATTTGTTAAGTAAAATATCAGAAAAAGATAAAAGATTTGAAATTTTGTGGGAAACTTTTGTTGAAGAAGGGAGTAATTTAAAAGATTTAATTTACTCAAAAAATTTTGAAAAAGAAATTAAAAAACAAAATATCAATTTATTTGAAGAATTAAAAGTTTATAAAAAATTGATAGAAATTGGTGAAAAATCGTTGGAAATTATTGGAAAAAAGGAAAAATTAAAAGAAAATAAAAATTATTTTTTATTAAATCGTTTAAATGAAAGTGAAAAAATATTGACAAAATTATTAAAAGATAAAGCTAGTGGAGAATTTATTTTGGGCCAGAAAGAGCATAAATTACTTTGGCTAAATAAATTAGGAAGAGCTTTAGATTATTTTGAAAAAAATATTTTAAATTTTAAAAAATTAAATGAGGTAATTAATAGATTTTAAAAATATTTTTATTTTTTTAAAGACAAAAAAGCCTTCTAAAATGTCAACACCAGTTAAAAAAGGACAAAATGAATTTGTTGAATTTGCAGAACCTATTAGTAACCAAAATTTAAATAGTAAAAGAATTAAAGATATTGAATGGATGGAAAAACGGTAAATAAATTAAAATAAAATTTAAAAAATAAAAAAAATAAATTTTAAAGTTTGCCAAGTGATTCTGCTTATTTCGATAATCAGAGAAGAGGTGGAGGAGGTCCTTTCCATTTCTTTAACGCTTCTGGAAATATTTTGTTTATTGGTATTTTAATTGGAAAAGAAAATTTTATTTAAAAAATTATTTTAAGCTTATTTAACAATTTGCTGTGTTGGTGTTGTTGCTGGGGTTGTTGGGGGTGTTTACTACTACAACCAGTTAATTATTTTAATTTAAAAAATAATATTTTTTTTCTTCAAAGTGTTCGGTCCTCAAATGTTGATGACCCTTTTAACGAGTTTACTCGTTATTCGCCCTCTGGACCTGGCAAAGACAAATTTAGTAAGAGAGGAGGAGGAGGAGCACAAGCATTTGGACAAACTGTTGGAGATGATACTTTAGGTAAAATAAAAGAGAGGAATTAATTTTAAAAAATAATAATTTTTTTACAGCTTATAAAGCCCAACTTCAACAATATCAACAACAAAAACAAAAAATTTTGGGGGCCGGCCAAACAATTAGTAACGACCAAATGAGTGACAATGAAGAAGAAAATGATGAACTTGAACATAATTTTAGTGTTTTTGAATGTCCAGGTATTTTTATTAAATATGAAAAAAACTTAAAAAATATTCTAAAGGATTGGCACCTACTGGTGATGTTGAAATTCAAAATCCAAATTTTGTTGGAGAAAACGGGGAAAACAATACAGCAACAAAAAACATTGAAAATTCAAAGAAAGAGGAAAGAAATGATTGAAATTTTTGAGTAAAAAGAGGAGCAAAACTAAACAAAGTAAAAATCCCCTTCCTCCAATCCTTTCCCTCCTTACATAGTCCCCAAATATGTACATTAAAGTATTGCCCAAGGAAAAATGGATATACAAAAATTTAAATAATTTATCAAAAATTTTCAGTTATTTTAAAATTAATTTAGAACATCTAAATTTTATAAAACAAAAAAAAATCCGTTTTTCTTAGCATTTTTCTTTATTTTTTTTTATTTTAAGGAATAAACAAGAAAACTAATTTTTATTCTAAAAACATTTAAAGATTTTCATATTGTCTCTAAAAGGAACTCTTTTAATTCTTGTTTATTCCCCCATCCATTCATTTATTAAAAAAACATTCCAAATTTACAATGTATTCCCAATTTTATTCATCTCCACCTCTTTTTAAAAAACAACAAAAAAAAATTAAAAACAAAAAATCCCCAGAAAAGATACATTTATTAAAGTGTCATCATTTTATCTCAGTTTGCGTGTAAGAATATTTTACTCTTATTTTCCCTTTTAAATGTATATGTATTCCCATTTTATCCATCCCCTAAAATCGACTGGCACAACAACACATTTACGTGTTTTTTTAAACTTTGAAGAATTTGTCGATAAACTTTGAATTTTGTGTTTATTTTTGTGTTGGGATTTTAAATAATTAAAGGAAAGAATATAATACTGAAAGCATTAATTAGGAAATACGGGGTAGTCAAAAGCACAGTTCAATTATTTAAATAACTAATCTCACGTATATTTTCTAACAAATAAAAGGATTTATTGTTTAACTTACATATCGATCTAGTAAATATTTACAAACAAATAAATTCCAACAGATGTTCGTAAAAATAAAAACAGCTGGCGATTATGAGGAATAAAGAAGTCTTTGCAATTTTGCACTCCAAATAGTTTCTTTTTTATTTGTTTGCCGTTTTCGTAGAGAATTAGTATTTTTTAATGGAATTAAATACTTCCTATCGATTAACTAGATCCCAATCCTTATGTGGTATTCGTTCAACATCTGCCGGAAATTATCCAGTCGTTCCAGTCAGTTTTTATTTCCTCTTACATTTTTTCTTTATTATTTTAATTTTAAGAGAACATATTCAATTACTGATTTTGCTGATTATCGAAGAGAAGTTTTAGCACATCCAATTACTTGGCCTAGAGTCCCAGTTCTTCGTCCACGTATTTCTACATACGTTTACAGACCTCATTGGACATATCGCTCCCATTGGCCTCATAGCCAAATACACTTTCAATGTCCGCCGGGTCCATACGAATATCGCAAGGATCCATTTCATTGGGCATATCCTTATCATCCAACATGGACAAAATATAGAACTGAATGGTTAGTTAGTTTAGACTAAATATTTTCTAAAAAAACAATTTTTAAGGTATAAATTTAATAATATCAACAATCATCGAATTTCCGGTGCTTGGAACCACCCAAACTTGCTAAATAATCTCTTTTGATTCTTATGCTCTAAACGACAATAAAATATTAGATATTTTTAAATATAGGAAGGAAATTACATTTTATGGTATTTTTAATTTTAATGATAAAGTTTTATACATTGATAAGAATTGTAAATTGAAGACTTATTAACCTACTTATAATTAAATAAATTATTTATTGAACTCATTGGACATATCACTATCATTGGACTTATACGGCCAAATTTCAATGTTTGGCTCCAAGTGAATTTTTACAAAAAATAAAAACTTTTGCAAATGATGCATCGCTCATTTGAGATTAAAATCAGCGTTACTGAGGATATTGGACAAAGTTATGATCACTTGAATTCTCACTTGGAAAAATGCTTATTGTACTGTTCCCAAGAGCAGGCCTGTCATTCAAGTTAAACCTTTAGTCTCCAATGACAAGAAGCCAATCAATGTGTACCGTTTCGCTGGAAGGGCTCCTGGCCCAGATAAATTCGTCGTCCAATGGGCAGAAGATCCTAAGGCGCTATTCTTTATCAAGCACAGTCCGGAGAGGTGGTCTCAATGTCCGGTCCAATCCTGTTGTGAAGAAGGAATAAAGCAGAATGACTGTAAAAGAAGGAGCAGGAAACAACAAAATTGAAACGGATGGACATAGGATAATTCGATAGCTCCACTTGTAGATCTCTAACAGGGTTGGATTTTCTTTCGCTTAACCTTCCGCAGAATTCCGCCTTTTTAGCTCTTCTGTTTCCGCTTTTTAAAATTCAAAATTCTCAAGCACAGGTCTTTAACGCCAATCCAAGTATCTGTGAAATATTTATTTAATGTTTATTTATTTTTAGGCAAGAATTTTAACTTAAATGTTTTGCTTTACCGTACATTTTGACTTAAAACTTAAAATTAATAAAAAATTCATTTTTGTTAAATTTAATTTGCATAATATATTTGGAAATTATGACGTAAAAATTGTTCTTTTACATGCACTATTAGTATTTTGTAGAAAAGTAAAATTAACACTGACAGCCTTAGCTTCAAACCTTGTTGTCTTCATGCTTAATGAAAAATCAATTATTTTTCTTTCTATAATTCCATTATTATGCCGTTCCAAGATAAAGCCGCCGTGCTCAACGTGTGGTCGTTAAAAAAGAAAAATGGTGATGTGCCTACTTGAAGCCGCATATCTATGTCATTTTGCCTGCTTTTTTCCGCTTGGCCGCTGCAATAAACTCAAAATTCATTAGTAGTACATAGTGCCGGTAACAAACAAAGAGGCTAATGGATTGGGACTTGGCACACGAGTGGAATTGGTGCCGTTTCCCTTTTCTCAAAGAACCCTCTTCCTATTTCTCTTTCGTGCCGTTTCGCAGTCATGCATAAGCGCGCTTTGTTAAAAATGAATGTGAACGAGAAGCCTATGAATTGGCATTGTCGTTTTTGTTATCTTTCCTTTCAACATTAAGGGCAATATATATTACATAACAAAATCCCATTTTCTGACTTTTTCCTTTTTAAAAAAGGAAATCCGATTTCCAACGTTTTTCCACTTCCTAGATTTAACTTGGAAAATTCTCGGAAATTCATTCCTGGAGCTCTTAGACTTCAATCAGGTTTGTACTGACTAAGTTTAGGTTCGGATCTTAATCTGATGGAGACTTTCTTTTTGTTTTTCCCTTCAAAAATGTTTTTATTTTTAAATATTATTAAATGTAATTTAATATTAGTACGTATCAAATGAAAAATAAATAGAAAATTCAAATGAATCTTCTAATTTAAATTTTAGCGGCTGCGGCGCTAAAACGAATTTCTGGCTTCTTAGGCATTTAAAAATTTTAGCTTACTACGCTTAAAAATGATAAAAGCTTAAATTATCCGAAATCCTGAGCCTGCGGATCTGAAAATTTGAATTATGCTGTCTTTGGCACCAGAAAATCAAAATTTGAGATTATTTGCAATTTCTACAAGCATACAGCTCAGAAATTGTTTACATTTTCTGTTACCACTTTGTCGTTTGTATTTCCGATTTCCAAAATTACAATGACTTCCAACTTCCGAAACTTTCGAGTTCCGACACCTTCAGCATTTCCAACCCTCCTCTGACATACATTTCGAATAGTTTATTACTCAATGAATATTTTAAAAGTATTTTTTACAAATCAAAACAGCTGTTATTATTTTTCTGGATTTACTATTTGTACTCTAGTATATGTACATATTTTTGCAAATCAATTAAGTTGACAAATATTGATCAATGAAAATCTTATTTATATCGTTTATTATGTTTGTTAGCTAATTTTTTAAATATTTATTACTTTAAAATTCCAAATTATGTATAGCCGATTCAATATAATAACACTATATAATAATAAGATCTCAAATAAATTGATATTTTTGATAGAAAAAACCTAATATGTAATAATTTCGTAAAATGACTGAAATCAACTTTAATAACAAAAAATATTATTTATTTATTGTCGCATTTAAAAACAAAGAAAATTAAATTAATCATTAATGAATAATAGTGTGGCGAGAGTTAAAAAAAAAAGGTTGCGTCTATATCACTTCCGCACGCATCGCTTCTCCTCCACTATTCGCACACGGAAAATTTTTAGCTGGTCCCATTATTTTACCCCATTCTTTTTTTTCAATCTCTTCACACCAGAATCGTGAAGAAATTTAAGTGTACCTAAGCTGCCATCATAAGAAGAAGAAGAAAAATGCATGCTGGCTGCTGCTAACGGCTGAACAAAACCCCTCTGTCCGTTTTTTTTCTCCCACTTTTTACTGACAGCCCCGTTATATATCAGTTCTCTTTCTTCATTTTCACAATCCTTACATTTTGTTATTAACGCAAAAATTCTGTTTATGGCCAACAATGTTTTTTATTTATTGATTCCTTTAAACCCCTTTATAGACAGTGGAAACCAATGAAGAATTTAATTTTGTATTGAAAGAGAGAGAATTAAATATTTTTTTAAAGATTTAAAATTTAGAATATTTTTTGAAAAAATTCTTTTTTAAAAAAATATGTTAATTATTGAGTTATCGAAAAAATGGTTGTAAGCCCTGGACAGCCAAATAATATGATGACTAATAGCAACAATCAAATGGCTGCAGTAAGTTATCTATTTTTATTTGATTATTTATTAGTTTATTACTCCATTTTAAGAAATATTATTTGTTAAAATTATTATATTTTGGTATTTGTGTTTTGAAACTTTAAAGCGGGGGTTTTTGTGGATGTAGTTTTTTATACAAGAGGCGTAGTTTAATTTTTAATTAGTATAATAATATTCACGTTAATTAAAATATAACAAGATTACACGTCAAAATTAATTTAACAAAAGAATAATTTCAAGACCCTCATGGAATACTTTATAAAAACAAACTTGTGTTAATGAAAGAAAAAAGAAAAATTAGAAAAGTTTGATGCATGACTATGCAAAAACATTACCTTTAGTTAAACAATGAATATTTTGGAACATTTTTTAGAATAGTCTAATATGTATAATACAATAACCGGCTGTAGTTTAGTCGAGGGCCCGCTCCAAACAGGGTTGAAACATATACCATTCGATTCGTCTCGGCGAGCTGAGTCGAACGGTACCACTCCCTAGGTGCGGAAATGCCTGTGGACCGAGATATAGGTCCTTGAAATTTGAAAAACCATAGGGGGGAGTAAGCTTAATTTTGGGCTGAAAAAATCGATTTTTTGAATGATAGCTCATCCGAAAGAGCTCATCGAGCTGAGTCGAAAGACACCAAAATCACAGAGATTGGACAAGTTTGGACCGAGATATAGGGCTCGAAATGGTCAAAAGTCATAGGGAGATTTTAGGGTCAAAAATTCGAAGTTACAAATGATAGCTCATTCGAAAGAGCTCTTTGAGCTGAGTCGGATGACACCAAAATCGGCTCGATACGATCATTCTGAACAAAACTATGAACAACTTAATTCTCGCTTGAATAACAGTTTTGGTGCTGCTACGGAGGGTAGGTCGGCATTCAAGGCTGAGAATCGGTAAAAAGGAATAGGATTAAGTTATAGGATTAAGTTTACTAAGCTCGATGAGCTCTTTCGGATGAGCTATCATTCAAAAAATCGATTTTTTCAGCCCAAAATTAAGCTTACTCCCCCCTATGGTTTTTCAAATTTCAAGGACCTATATCTCGGTCCACAGGCATTTCCGCACCTAGGGAGTGGTACCATTCGACTCAGCTCGCCGAGACGAATCGAATGGTATATGTTTCGACCCGGTTTCGAGCGGGCCCTCGACTAAACTATATCCCAATAACCAAACTTTGCCTTTTATATAATAAACCCTCAAAAAGATAATCTAAATAAACGAGACAATTGCCATTATTTTTAAATTAAATTTTAAAATAATTTTCCCGATTTTTTAAAAATATTTTTATTTCTAAGACTGCAATTTCTCAACAACAACAAATTCAAATGAATAATGCTACTTCTACAAAATTTAGTGATAATTATGATGTTAAGGAAGAATTGGGAAAGTAAAGAATTTTTAATAAATTTTGAAATAAGATTTGAAATTAATTTTCAGAGGAGCGTTCTCAGTTGTTCGTCGTTGTGTTCACAAAGCTACAAATATGGAGTATTTAATTGTTATTTCTATAAAAATATTTTTGTTTAGATTTGCTGCCAAAATTATTAATACTCGAAAATTGTCTTCAAGAGGTTTTTGAATTAAATATTTTCTTACCAAATTTTTTCTTTAGATTTTCAAAAACTTGAACGTGAGGCCAGAATTTGTAGAAAATTAAAACACTCAAATATTGGTATTTTTTAACTAAATTTTGAGAAATATTCTCAAAAAAAATTTTTTTTAAGTTCGTCTTCATGATAGTATACAAGAAGAAGGATTTCATTACCTCGTTTTTGATCTGTATTTTTTCTGAAATTTTTGAAAAAATATTTTCTAATTTTTAAAGGGTTACCGGTGGTGAACTTTTTGAAGATATTGTTGCTCGGGAATTTTATAGTGAAGCTGATGCGAGGTTTTTTTTGTTAAATTTCGTAGTAATTAAATTTTTTCAAGTCAATGTATTCAACAAATACTTGAATCAATTGCTTATTGTCACGATAATAGTGTTGTACATCGAGATTTAAAACCAGAAAATTTATTACTTGCCAGTCGTGCTAAAGGAGCTTCTGTTAAATTAGGTTGAAATTTAATTGTTTAAAATTAAATTTTAATTATTTTTTAAAGCTGATTTTGGCCTTGCAATTGAAGTTAAGGGAGAGGATGAAGCTTGGTATTTTTTAATTAATTTTTAAATTATTTAAGAAAAACTTAGAATTTTTACATATGTAGTTTATATATCGTTGATCGGAACAGGATCATTGAGTCACGGGGACATATTTTGGTCCATAACTTTTTCAATTCTTAATCGATTTAGATAATTAATATATCAATCGAAAGCTATTGGTGTAAGGATTATTTTATCAAGCAAGATTGATCAGATCAACATACAAAAATTTACATTCTAATAAATATCAAAAATTACGATTATCTCTTCTTTACTCTTTTTAATTTTAATTAATAAAAAGGTATGGATTTGCCGGCACTCCTGGCTATTTATCCCCGGAAGTACTTAAAAAAGATCCATATGGAAAGCCTGTAGACATTTGGGCATGTGGTATAAAATAAATAAAAAGACTTTCTTAAAAATTATTTTCTTTAGGTGTAATTCTTTATATTTTACTTGTTGGGTATCCTCCTTTTTGGGATGAAGATCAACTTCGGTTATATGCCCAAATTAAAAATGGCGCTTATGATGTAAATTTTATTTTTAAATTAATTTAATTTTAAATTTTCTTTTACTTTTTAAAGTATCCAACACCCGAATGGTTGGTTTTTTTTAAATTAATTTAAAAAATTTTTTAAGGGACACTGTTACACCAGAAGCTAAAGCACTTATTGATGCAATGTTAACATTAAATCCAAAAAAGAGAATCACAGCCCAAGAAGCTTTGAAAGTGCCTTGGATTTGTGTAAATTTTTTAATTAAAATTTAATTATTTGAATCGGTTATTAGGGTTAGGGGATATATAGAAGGGTTTTGAATTGGTTTATAGAGTGTTTCGAGTTAGGGAAGATTTTTTTTATTTTCCATACATCTTTCCGTCATTTAAATTTTCGATAAAATCTTCTTTCTAGGACAGACAAAGAGTAGCATCAATGATGCATCGTCAGGATACTGTTGATTGTTTGCGTAAATTCAATGCTAGACGTAAATTGAAGGTAAGTACTTTTTAAAATTAATTTAAATTTCTATATATTTTTGTGGACTTTTTTCTCGTTTTTTTCGATTTTGGTCGGTGTTTTGTTTATTTCTATGTCAGTGAAATTGTTAATGTTTTTTGCTAATATTGATATAAATAAATTTTTGTATTTTTTAACACTTTAAATGTTTTTATTGTTTTTTATTTTTTAATTTTGTGGGAAAATTTCTTCAAATTTTTTGTCCCCATTTAAGTTTATTTTTTGAGATTTTCTTTAAAGACTTTTCCTACAATTTTTGATAAAAACTGAGAAAAAAGTTCGGCTTTTCAGACTATGAGTTCACTGCCATAAATTGCTTAGTCATTGGGTCTTATGACCTATGGATGTCTAATGCTTTAGACTTGATTTTTACTTTGGATTAAAACAAAAAACCAAATGTGACAAGTCAAAAACAGCTTTAGACATGCCTTTCATTGTACTCATAGTCTAAACAATCGCCATAAATTTTCTTTTCTTTTCCTATTTTTGGCTTCCCTGTTTAAGCCTTAAATTTTTTGAAATCCGATCTCCTATATTTTTAAATGAAAAAAGGGTTTATCATTTTCTAGTATCAATTCCTTCTCCATCTTTTTTGTATAGGCAGTAATTTCTGCTGTGACAATGGTCAATAGGATGTCTAATGCCTTTCGAATTACACCACAAAGCAGCCGCTCAACTCCAACACCTCCACCCATTACCACTTCATCTCTCGACTCTGTAGATAGAGAAGGAAATACTCCAAATAATAAAAATGAGGGAATTGGTTGGCGCTATCCAGCTTCTGTTAAAAATACAGCTGCCACTCAAAATGTTGATATTAATAATTGTTCTGTCATTGGTTGGCGTCCAGAAATGACAGTTAATCCTTCAGCAGTCCAAAACTTCGCTGAATCTTTGCCACCGAAAAGGTCTGATTCAGCACCTACAATTGCAGAGGAACAGCAAAACGAGGTGGTCAAAAAATGCTGAAAATCCTTTTTTAATCCTTTGTTTTTTTTTGTTTTGTAGTGGCTTTGCTTATAATTTATTAGGGTTAATATTTTAAAGAGAGTTATTTTTTTGTTTTTGTGTTTTTTTGTGAATGTGTGTCTATCTTTTTTTAATATTTTTTATTTATTTGCTTTTATCTGTTTGCAATTTTTTTTTGTCTTTTTTCATTTTTAAGTTTACAAATTATTTTTAACATTATTTACAATTAACTTTTTTTTTATACATTTATTTCCAAATAGAAAAGATAGGATTTACTAATTATTTAAATACATATATATTTAATTTTATTTTTAAATAGGGTGCCATCCTAACAACAATGATAGCAACTAGAAATATGTCAAGTGAGTTTATATTATCGTTAAGGTTGTCCATGATTTACACGGAGAATTGCCAAATATGGCCATATTTATGCAGCAAAAAAGTTGCAAAATTCCCTAAAATGTGCTGCAAAAATAGCATATCCGCATTCAAAACATGCATTTGTATGTTTTGAACAACCCTAATTATTATTAAACTTTTTGAAATGAATTTTAAAAATTAAAGAAAAATTAATATTTTTTTCATTTTTAAACTACAGGTCGAAATTTGTTGAATAAAAAAGACGTGCCGCCAAGTACAATCAAGGAGTCTACAGAATCTTCGCAAACTATTGACGATTCTGATGGTTTGGGTACCAGCTCAACAGCAGATAAAGGTGATTGAGTGTTTGAAAGAAGTAGTTTATATTTTTTGGTTTTTGTGGTTTTGTATTTAACATTTAAGTTTGCTGTGAACTGGGGGGTTTTGGGAAATTTTAGATTAGCCAAAATATTTTTTTGATAATTATTTGGATTTGCTTTTAAAATATCCTTCTAAAAATTTTTTAAAAACTCAAAAATTTACTTAAATTTTCCCTCTCTTTTTTTTATTCTTATTTACCTTTTTGTCTAACATTTTCTTGATTCTTTTTCGCTTTTTCTTTTTAATTGCCAAAACAAATAAAAGTATTAATTAAAAGATAATTTAGAATTTAAATAAACATTTTTAATAATCTTCATTTTATTTTAAATTTTATAATCTACATATAATTATTTTTAAAATCTAAAATAAAATTTAAATATCTAATAACCTTTTGTGTTATTATTTTTACATTTTTGCACTGTCCTTGTCTATTTTTTTGAATTAATCTTCACAAAAAATGTACTTTTTGTTTCTTATTAAAATTTTATTTTCCTAATTTTGTTTAATTTGCACATTTTATCCTTTTGCTGTTTTCTTTAAAAAGTTTTTTGCTGTTTATGTACTTTTTTTTCAATTAATTTTTAATTAACCTCTACTAGTTATTTTAATTCAAAAATTCACAATTTTTTTATTTAACCTTTTTTTAATTTTTATTTCTTTAAATGTATAGTGTCAGTTGTTAATTCCAACTTTTAAGTTTTAATTTAAAAATATTTTTTGCAAATTTCTAGCACTAAAATAACTGTCACTATATTAAAAACAAATTAAAATCTTTTATAAATATAAAATAAATTATTTTTTCCTCTTTTTTTCTTCCTCTATAGCAGCTGCAGCTGCGCGTATTCAACATGAAAATACAGTTGTTGAGCGAGTGCCCAACAACAATAAGGGCCACCAACAATCACCACTGGCTCCGATTAGTGGTGGAATGAATGCAACAATTGTTGGTGTTGGAAATTACTACAATTCTGCTGCTGGAGCTACAACTGCTTCTGCTGCCTCATCACCTGCTCCACCTCTTCCCGCACGCGCTTCCCCAATTCTTTCTGGTGGGCATTTTTGTGATATTTTATTTTTTATTTTTATGTGGGTTTATTTAAAAATTTAACTCGAAGTTTTGTAAGAAAAAAATAAATAATATAATTTTTTAAGGGGTTTATATTCTGCATTTAAATTTTTAATTTATGTATTACATTTATATGTTGGACAATAATTTAAATCCCTTTGTAGTTCTAACAGGATAATGTAGAATACATAGCATAATGTGCAATCTATTAGCTAGTTTCTATTAGAAAATTATCGTATAACTAGGGTTTGATGTTTTTTTGATGTTTATAAGTTTATTCAAAAGAATTTTCTATTTTCTATTGCACAAATTACATATGTACATATAAGATTTCGCTAATAAAATTCCACAAAAGAACACTTGTAGCATGTCACACATAACAAAAATATGTATTTTTTGTTTTTCATTGCTTTTTGGTTTTCTTTTGTTTTTTTTGTCTCTTCATTTTCTTTATTTTTCTGTTATGTGTCTTATTTGTTAGGTTTTCACTATTAATGAAATCCGATAATAAATATATATTTGTTTTGGACTTGTTTTTATAAAATGCACAATATGTGTGTATTCTCCTTTTTATTTTCCTTTCTTGTTTTCTTAATTAATGAATGCTTCAATGCTTTATTTCTTTTATTCACAAATTGCCCCAACTACTTTAGATAACATTTTTGGAAATCCAAACCTCGCTAATTGTACATTTTTTTGTTTCTGATACACTTTATACTTCCTATGAATGTTTTTGTCCCATAAAATTTTTTGTGCGTCCCAAAAAACTCCTAAAATGCTATAGTTAATGGCTCAGATTCTGTACATGGTGGCAGATAGTTAATTCTCAATCTGCCTCTGAAGTTGATGATCTGAGTGGGGGAGGGGGTCTAAAATACATTAGAGCCATTTTTCATTAAATCCAATATTTTTATTTCTATAATTTTACATCGAAAATGTTTTCATTTAAAATTTATAATTATCTCAATTGAAGAGATAAATCTTTAACTTTCTGCTTGCCTTTTAAATTTATTCTTCTTAAACCAACTTTTATTTTTTATCGTTTACTTTTTTTATTTGTCAAGTTTATTTTAAAAAGTCAGAAATCAATCAGATCAAGTGAATTCCAAACAATTTTTTTCGTTTTTTTTAACTGAAAGAAAAAAAAGAAAAGAAAAAAAGCATTTGTGGTCTAGGCAATTGACTTTTTACTTTTTTAAAAATCACACAAATCCTTTCCTTCTTTAAAAATTCTGTTTTAACTTTGCCTTCATCTGTTTACTTTATTTTTTGCTTAATATTGATGTGTAAATTTTTATTTTAATTTAAAAAATTTAAATAATTATTTAAATTATTTAAATTTAAAAAAAAATTTAAATAATTATTTTAATGTTTTTATCGGAAAAATAAAAGGATTAATTGTTTTTGAAGTAAAAAATTTTTCGTCAAAATTTTGGGTGGCACCACGAGACACACAAAGCTTTTCTTCTCTTTTATATTTTTCACACCTTTACTTTAGACTCCCCGGGGAGTGCCATCCCCCCTCAATTCACTCAAAGCTATTCAATATATATCGAAATAAATTTTATTTTAAATGTTTCTTATATAAATATTTGTATAATTTTAAGATTATCAAGAAAATTGTATATAAATATACCTTTTTTTCACATTACCTTCAATTTATATTATATCAGAATTTTTGATTCCTCCAAATATATTTTTTTGTATTTACATACCTCTAATTTATCATTTAATTAAACATTAAAATAAGGTTCAAAAAATAATGTTAAAAGGTTTTGTACCCCTACTTAGTTCCTCTAATAATACAAATACAAATAATCAACAACAACAAAATAACCTTTCTTCTCCAATTTCATCCTCCTCCCCTTCCCCCAATCACAATCATCATCAATTTCTTCATCAACTTCCTCCATCAAATAATCATTCCGCCTTCTCCCAACCAACACCTGCCACCTCCTCTCCACTTTATAATGATGGAAAGAATAATAATAATATATTATTGTCTCCTTCAACATTTAGTAATAGTTCATCACAATTAACAGCTATTGCTGCAGTAATGAGTGGTAGTGGTATTTGTAGTACTAGTAATATTTCAGCATCAACTGTTAAGAGTAAGCACAAGCATCACAAAAAAATAAAATTAATTAATCTTTTTCTATTTCTTTTTTTTTGTAAAAATATTTAGTTTTTTGTATTTTTTTGTTTGTCTGTTTATTTAAAATATTTTGGGAGAGGGGATTTTTAAATATGTTATTTAAAAAAATAATAATTTAATATTTTAGCACAAAAACAAGAAATTGTTCGAGTAACTCAACAATTGTTAGATGCAATTTCTTGCAAAGATTTTGATTCTTTTTCGTTTGTTTTTCTTTGTTAAATTTAAATTTAAAAATAATTTTTTTAAAGAAAATTATGTGACCCAAACCTTACTTGTTTTGAACCAGAAACTTTGGGAAATCTTATTGGTTAGAATTAATTTTATTTTTTAAATTTTTAAAATTAATTTCTTTTAAGAAGGAATGGATTTCCATAAATTTTATTTTGTTAATGGTAAAAAAATAATTATTTTGGAATTTAATAAAAATAATAAATTATTTTTAGGACCACAAATTTTACCTGGTTCTGATAAACAACATCAAATACACACTACTCTATTAAATCCAAATGTTCATTTAATGGGTAAATATTAGAAACTAGTTTTTTTGTGTGATTAGAAATAAATATTTCTATTTTTGATAAACAAAACTTTTAAATTTTTAAATAAAAATAAATTTTTAGGTGATGAAGGAGCTTGTATTGCCTATATTCGATTAACACAATATATTGATAGGTGTTTTTATTTTTAATTTAATTTTTAATTAAATTTAAAAGATTTGGAGAAGCACGTACTTGTCAAGCACAAGAAACACGTGTTTGGAAAAAAAGAAATGGGAATTGGTATTGCATTCACACACATCGTTCTGGTGGTTATTTGTTTAATTGTTTAAAAATAAATATTTTTTATTTAATTTTAGCTGGAGAATTATCTTGTGTTTTTGCTGGAAGTAGTGGAGGGGGAAGTGCACAAACACCTCCATTACAACAAAATTCTTCTTACCAAAATTTCCATTAAAAATATTTTTTTAAATGTTTTTGTCGCTAGAATTTTTCAAAGAATACCACAAATGTATTAATTAATTATTTTTTTGTGAAAATTATGATGAAGCTTTCCCTCGTTTTTTAAAATTCGCTCTATTTTATTTTTCTCTTTTCGCCATTTTTTAAACCCATTTTTTGAAATTTAAAGTTAAATTATAGATTAAAATGATTTTTTTATTTGAAAATAAAGTGTTGGTTTTCCCTTCTAAATATTTTTAATTTAAATCAATGCCTTTCGCGGCTCCAAAAAGTCATCGGGTCCTGGAACCGGGAATTACTGTCTAGAATTACTTGTATTTTTGGTTGATGGTTATCGAATCCAAATCATTTAAGTATCGAGTTTAGTTGGTTATTCCATTTTTTAATATGTACATATTTCCGAAAAACTTTTCCAATATTTTTCAAAAAAAATCATTTTAACTTCCAAATCATCCCTTTCCCAAATTATAAAATTTAATTGTCCTCAAGTTAATTTCAAAACTCTATTAATTATATACAGTCGGAACTCACTCAGGTACACACTTTTAGGAACGGAAAAGTGTTACACATAAGTCCTATTGTGTACATTGGGGATATATATCTTGGCAGCCTCCTCCCTTCAATGACTAAATTAATTGAGATCCGATTGTATTTATTTTTTTCTCTGGTCATTCTCTCTTTCTCTTTCTGGTGATTTTAAATAATTAAAAATGTTGCTTATATTTTCTGTATTTTAAATTTTTTATATAAATATTTTTTCTTTCCTTTAATCTAAAAACGAAAAAAAATCATTTCACTTTTGTTGAAAAAGATTTTTTAAACATCATTTTTACATATTTTTTTTTCTAAATTTTCAATTAAACAATTTTTATAAAAATAAATAATTTGTTAAAAAATAATTTAAACATATTTAGCAAAAAAAGACATTTCATCAACAAAACATTCACAAGAAACTCTAACATTTAAATTAAACTTTTCCCAAACTTGACATAATCTAAAAAATAAAAATAATTATTTAACAAAAAATTACTAACGGCGTTCCAACATTTCTCAAAACAACAAAATTCATATATTTTTGTTTACATTTCCCATGTGCTTTAAAATTAATTTTCAAAAAAATTAATTTAAAAAAAAACCAACGATATTCATAAAAATATAAACAAGCTTTATCTTCATTGCAAACAACTTCGTTAATAAAAGGAGGGAAAAAATCCCCAGGTAATTTTCTAATTGCTTGACAAGCACTACATAAACGTAAATAACCATCCTTTTTAAATTTATTTTTGATAAAAAAATATTTTCTTTAAAAAACTACCTCAGAATATCCTCTTTTGTCACACCCAAAAGGGACTATATGTACATCCCCTATTTGAGATTTTAATTGTTTTTTATTTTTAAAATCACTTCTTTTTCTTCTTTCAGAAGAAGAAGAATTGAAAAGATTTTGAGCAAAAATTGTATTTCTTTTTTGTCTAGTCATCATTATATTCTCCTCCCCTTCCTCCTTTAAATTTTAAAATTTAATTTTGATTTAAATTTAATTAATTTACCCAATAACCCCCACGCATTGAAGGGGATATTATTGAATGTTTTGGATTTGCTCTAAATTTATCTTAATTAAAAATTAATTATATATTAATTAATTTACAATGTTATATTGCCAAATCTTGATAAAGCCTCTGGAGTTCGAATATTCTGAAAATAAATATTTAATTAATTTTGGAGATTTAATTATTTAATTTTTAAAAATAATTAATTTATTTACGCAATGTAATTTTAATTCTCCAAGTAACTTTTCCAAAGCTTCAATATTTCTTTTAATTGCTTGTTCTCCAGATTTTTGTGTTTTTATTTGTTTCTCATATTGATCAACAATTGAACGATCTAGAAATCTAAAAACGCCGCTAACATCCCAAGCCATTAATTCTGGATTGTAAGTTCCCTTTCTTTTTAATTCCTCTACTAATTCTGGTTGACTTAAATGTTTACATTGATCGAGAATAGAACTTGTTAGGTTTTTCTTTGAAATTAATTTTAAATTAAATTTAAATTAAAAATTAAAATTACAATAGAATTTTGAATAATTATTTTTGGAATAAATAATTTATTTGATTGTAGCAAAATATTGGGTTTTGAATTGGAGGTAGATGAAGAAGTTGAAGTAGTTAGTGAATCATTTAAAATATCAAATTGAGGAGTATTTTCTTCTTTTTCTGTTGTTGTTATTGAAATATTTTCTTTAAAAATAAATGTGTTTTATTCTAATTTTTTAAAATTTTCTCTAAAAAATATTTAATTTAAATATTACCACCAATATTTTCAATAAATGTTTGATTTAAAAGAGATATTATTGTTGTTGTATTTATTGTTGATGTTGTTTTTATTGTAATATTTTCTTCAGAATTATTTGTTTGGGGAATTAATGTTGTTGTTGTTGTTTTATTTGTTAATTGAAGAGGACTTTTTCGAATATTTTCTTCAACATTTTTATTAAAAGAATTAATTCTATTTAATAAATATTTAGATCTCCAATTAGGTAATGAGGAAGATATTGCACTTAAAATTAAATTTTATTCAAATATTTTAAATTTAAAGAAAAACCTTTTAATTTTAAAATTATCTTTAATTAATTGTTTAATTAATTTATTTTTATTTAAACTATTTTCTCCTTCTTTTTCTTCTACTAAATTATTTTCATTATTTTCCATTGTATTTAATGCTGTATCTATTGTTGTTATTATTCTTTTTAAATTTTCTTTATATTTTTGAAGTTCTTCGACTAAAAAATAATTAAAATTTTGTTAAATATCCAGAAATTATGCAGAAATAATTAAAAGAGACAGTCAACTTTTTAAATTAAAATAATTTATTAAAAACCCCCTCCCTACTAACAATTAATATTATTTAAATCCCCATTTTCGTGTATTTGTTTATCTAATTTTAAAATAGCCAAATTTAATTCTTCTTTTTTTATTAATTTCATTTCTAAAAATTCTTTTGATTCGTTGTCGTTAATTAATAAATTATTATTTTCTTCTATTATTTGTTTTGTAGTTATGTTATTTTCTTCTTCTTTTATCTAAAAATTATAAATAATAAATAAATAATTATTTTTTATTTTTTAAAATTAACTGTTAAATTATTTAAAGGTATTGAAGTTGTTGTAATTTCAAAAAATAATTTATTTTCTTTTGTTGAATTAAATAAACTAATATCTTGTTGTTCTATTGTTGTTGGTTTTGTTGTTGAATTTTCAGAATTATTTGTTAAATTAAAAGTAGGGAATAATTGAGAAGTAATTATTTTTGTTGTTGTTGTTAAATTATCTAAATAAATTAATTAATTTAAATTATTTATTTTCTTTTTTTACTTAATTCTGATTTAATTGTTGTGTTTACAACATTAATTAATTGTGTTGTGGGTAAAATTGTTTGTTCGCTAGTTGTTATAGTGGAAGTTGGAGAAGAAACGGAATTTGTTGTTGTAAATATTGTTTGTTGGTTATTATTAATTAAATTATTTTCTGTTGTTTTTTGATTAAAATTTATTTCTTTAAAAAAAATTAAAAATATTTTAATTAAATAATTAATTACCATCATTATTTTTTGTTAAATTAATTGTTGTTTCTTCAATTTTTATTTCTTTATTAATTAAATTTGTTGAATTTAAAATATTTTTAATTTCCTCCTTCTCTTCTTTTTTTGTTGTTAAATTAAATAAATTATTTGAATTAATTATTGTTGAATTAATTAAATTAAATTCTAATTTAAAAAATAATTTTACAAAAATCCTTAAACACCACTAACCCTTCCCCTCCCCCTCCTTCCCCTCATTATTTTTTAATATTTTATTTTCTTCTTTTTCATTTTTTGTTTTATTAAATTCTTTTTCAATTTCAATTCCTTCTTCATCAATAACATCTAATAATTGTAATAAAACTTGAGCATTATTTTCATTATTTTCTTCTCCTTCTTCTTCTAAATCTTTACTAAATTGTATATCTAAATTATTTTTATCTAAAAAAATTTTAAATTTTAATTCAATTAAATACCTAAAATTTCATTTCCCTCCTCTTCTTTAAAATAATTGTTTTCTTCACCTTCACTACTATCATAATCAAATAAAGACAAAAGTTCTTGTGTCAATTCTTCTTCATCAGAAATTGAAGATAAATTAATTGTCGAGATTTTCTAAATAAATATTTAAATTTATTTTTAATTTTTTTTTCAAAACTTTTTTCAATTCATTTGCCAATTTACTTTTTTCTATAGCTGAAAGAGAAGCAGAAAGTCCATTTAAAAGAATTAAAAAACAAAAAAGAAAAGTTGACAGTTTGTGGATTTGCCAAATTTTTTGTTCAAAATATTTTAATAAAAATAATTTTTTATTTAATTTTTTAATTGTTTTTGTTGTTTTTATTAAATTAAATTCTTTATTCATTTACCCCTTATTTAAAAATAATTTTGTTAAAATTAAATATTTTATGGAAAATTCTTAAAACATTTTTTCCATAATCTTACCAATTCAAAAATATATTTAAGATTTATACAACCCAAAAATCCGGACTTTTTTGGGGTTGTTTAAATTATGGTTGCGCCCCAAGCCTTTAGAGGTAGAAAAGTTGGGGTTGGGATTTTTGGGGTTGAGATTCGTGTTGGTGTAGGCCAAATCGTTCAAAAGTTAACACTCGGGTTTTAGCGTACTTGGCGAAAATTTTGGAAAATATTTTGACTTAAAAATCTTGATTAAGATTTTATTAAATAAACAAATTCATTATTTCATAATAGAAATAAATTTTAAATAATGTCCAACAAAAATAGGCGGCGCCAAATTGGTGGCGCCGAAAAGTACAAATAAAGCCTAAACCTTGTGAAGCCTAAACCTTTAGGATTAAAACGACTATTTGGCGCCAACACAACCTGGCGCCAAAATTATTTCTTCACTTATAAATTTTAAGACTGACTAATTTTATTAACAAGAATTATATAATTTGTTAATGTAAAATATCAATTGATAGTGTACGTTGAAATTATTTTTGGAAAAATTCCGTCATATCACCCGGAAACCGATTCGGACAAATGATATGTCATTCGAAAGATCTCGCCGAGCTGAGTCGAACGGCACCAAAATTAGCTGGGGGACTCACCTATGGGCCGAGATATTGGTCCCCGAAAATCGAAAAACCATAGGGGGGAGTAAGCAAAATTTTGGGGTGAAAAATTCGATTTTTTGAATGATAGCTCATTCGAAAGAGCTCCTCGAGCTGAGTCGAATGACACCAAAATCAGCTCGAGATCTTGATTCTGAGCCAAGATAAACAGGTTAAAAATGGTCAACGTAAACCTATGGAGCGTAGGCGAGGCGCTTGTGCAAAACTCCGCGCTTCGCGCGGAGTTTTGCGGCACGCGCCTCGCGGGGAGTCTACGGTCGCTGGGTTCTGGGCTCATAACTTAATCCTATTCCTATCATCGATGAGCTGGGCATTCCTGGCTTCCTCCGAAGCAGTAAAAATTTCAACGGAGACCATAGGTACGGAGCTAAAACAAACTGTCATAACTTTGTCAAATCAAGTCGGATTTCGTTGATTTTGGTTCATTCGACTCAGCTCAATGAGCTCTTTCGAATGAGCTATCACGCAAAAAATCGAATTTTTCACCCCAAAATTTTGCTTACTCCCCCCTATGGTTTTTCGATTTTCGGGGACCAATATCTCGGCCCATAGGTGAGTCCCCCAGCTAATTTTGGTGCCGTTCGACTCAGCTCGGCGAGATCTTTCGAATGACATATCATTTGTCCAAATCGGTTTCCGGGTGATATGACGGAATTTTACCTTATTTTTTAATGGATAAAATTTAACAAAAAATTTATCGAAACAAAATATTGGCGTCAGACAATCGGCGCCGAATTGTCCACTTCCGCTTCCCCTATAAAACCTAAACCTTTTGACTTCAAGTTTTAAGCAAAAACTTGAATCCAAAAGGTATAGGTTTTATAGGGGGAATTGAAATGGACAATTCGGCGCAAATTATTTGGCGTTAACATTTTTTCTCTATGAAATAAAAATGATATATTGAGACAAAACTCGAATGTTTTCTCTTATTTGTTCAAGTAAATTTGTAATTTATTAATTTAATTATTCAAAAAATATATAAGGTAATAAACATGGCTTGAAAATCTAAAAAAGTTTTCTTTTCAAATATTGTTTATCTTAAAATGTCATTTACAAAGCCTTGTTAGTATTTAATTCAGGGTTCCGATATGTGCAGATTTTGCCTCATTTCGTGGTTTTTTGATAGGCCGAGGAGGATTATTTTTAAAAATGCGGATTTTTATGCTTAAAATTGTTCATTTTCAAAAATTCGCGATCGGAACTCAGATTTAATTTAAATATTTATTAAATATAAAAAGTTTTGTGAAAAAATAAAAAGTAAAAATTAAAAAGAAAAATTTAAAAATCCTTTAATTTTAATTAAAATATATGTATATCCGTTTGTTTGTTTGTGATATATTAATTAAATAATAAATTTCCTGAAAGGCGCCCCCACACAATATTAACTAAATTATTATAGTTTAAATAGAAATGAGCGGTAAATTTTTGTTAATTAATTAATAACTGGTTTTTATCTTTTTTTAATTAAATCTTCTCTTATCCGTTTTTATTTTCTGAGCGGATAAATGATTAATAAATATTTTTAATTTTTCCCTTTATTTTCCAGAAAAGTATTTTATTTAGTGTAGTTGATTATTGACTAAAAATAAAAGAATAAATTTTTGGGTTAAAAAATAAATTTAATTTTTTAAAATTTAATTTTAATATTCTAAATTTTCAAAACTTATCAAGAAAAAATTATTTTTTTCTAAAACCCCTCTTCCATTTATTCAAATAGAAATTACATTTAAATTAGAAAAAACTCGTTAAAAGAGATCACAAAATATTAAGAAAAAACAAAATTAATTTTAAAAAATCCTTTCTTTTCAAATTTTCTTTTAAAAATATGTCGATTCCCAAAACAGAGGGGTTGCTATTGACCGTTTCCCCATAGAATTTAAACGTTCTAATGAAAGAAGACCTTTAAATAATTTTAAAAATTAATTTTTAAATTAAACAAACAACCATTTATAAATTCTGCACTTCTTCGTTTCGAAATATATTTTGATGGAGGAAATGATGAATCTTGAAGGAAATGTAGTTGTTGATTTATCTAAAATTAATTATTGCTTTTTTTAAATAAAATTAAATTTACATTTAAATTTGAAGGAATTATTTGTTGTGTTTCTTCTTTATTTAAAGGTTTTGAATTTGTAAAACTTTTAAATAAACAGATAAACAAAATAATTGCAAATAATTTATTTTTAATTATTTTTGTTGTTTTTATTTTATTTAAATTAAAGAACATTTTTGTGTTTTAAATTAAAATTTACTTGTAAACTAAAATTTAGAAAAATATATTTATTTTATTCGAAAGAAAAAATAATTTTTATTAAAATTTAAATAATTATGTGCATATGTTGTTTAAATTTCACGTAGATAGTTGAAGTTTTTGGCATATTTGTGTCGGGTATTCCAAAAATGGACAACGAATTTAATCTTCACGGTATCCAATTATTAGAGACCTTGAGTTAGGTGGTGAGGATGGGAACTTGAGAATTGGGAACGGGGAATTACTCAAAAAACGGCAAAAAATGTCAGGACTATGTAGGTAAAGAGGTTTTTAACTTCCTTTTCTGTCAATTTTTCACTTTTTTAAGAATTTATAAGGAAATGTTCTTTTAATTAATCTTTTTAGTACATAAAATGTCAAAGAAAAAAGAGTGATGAACACTTTTTAATGATTTTTAGTAAAAGAATTCTAAGAAAAAAAATATTTTTTTTTAAAAATGAAAGAGAGAAATTAATTCAATTGAATTTTTTCTTGTTTAAAATTGGATTTTTGAGGTTTTTCTAATTTTATCGAAAATTGAGAAAATAATTCTTTAGGCAAAATTTTACAAAAAAAATCCAAAAAGATAAAAGGATTTTTTATTTATATTTATTTAATTAAATTTATTTGGATATTAATTAAACCTGAAAAGTTTGAATAATTTTTAGAGAAATGCTTAAATAGAAAGAAAAAGATATTAGATGATGTTACTTTTATTTAGTATGTACATATAATAAAAATAAATTATTAGTAACATTTTCCAACGTTGAAATAGTTGAAAATACTTGGATTTCAAATTTGTTCGTAATTGGTGTACCAAGTACGAATTTTGGTACGAGCGTTTAATCATTAGTAGGAGGTATTTAATTGTATTTAATTTTATTTGCTACAAATTTTAATTCGAATTATTTATTTTATTTAATAATTTAATATTTATTATTTAAATTTAATGACAAAACTTGTTCAAGTTTTGCTCTATTTAAGTAAAAGCAACAAATAAATAATGTCAAGACATCCATCAAATAAAAAATTAGGAGGAGGATGAGGAGAACTTTAAGTAAAGGATAAGTAGAGGTGTTTATATTACATAAAATGACATATTTTTTTATTCTTTTTTTAGTAAAAAATTTAATTTAAAAAGAAAAAACGAGAGGAAAGATGAAAGGACATTTACATACATATATTTACAAATGATTTTGAGACTTTAAAAAAATAATAATAAAACTTTAATCTTGAATAAAAAAAACTTTAAACTTCGTCGTCACAAAACAATTAAAGGATTAAAAAATGTTTTAAATAATTCCTATGTCCTTAATATTAAAGAGTTAGGATTTTTAAAAGAATTATCAAAAACTTGTCCTATTCTTTTCTGTTTTGTAAAAACAATTTTTTATTAATTTTATTTGACGAATTTTCTAGATTTAAATTTAAATTATAAATATTTTAATAATTATTTATTTGTTTATTTAAAAATTAATAAATATATCATCATATAAAATACTCAAATTAATTTGTATTAAAAGCTTTTAAATATTTACACAAAAATTAAAAATAAAAAGTTTTTAAATTATTGCGTAAATAAAATAATATTTTTTAATGATAAATAGATTAAAATAAAGTAAGGAGGAACTTATAACCTTTTTAAATTAAAAAAAATATTTTTTAAATATGTTTTTAATGGAAGAAAAGTTTTAAAAAAATAAAAAGATTTATTTAAAAAGTACAAAATATACTATATTTTAAATGTATATTTTAACGAGAAAAAGTTCCTTTTAAAAATCTTTGCCCTTTTATTTATTTAAAAATCTCTGGGGATTAAAAACAACTTTTTGTAAAAATTTTTTAAAAATATTTTTAAGAATAATTTTTAAAAAAAGTAAAATTTGAATAAAATTAAAAGAAAAAATATTTTTTAAATAAAAAAAGGGGAGAAAGATAACATAAATTAAATAAATTGACAAAAAAATGAGCAATTAATTAATTAAAATATATTTGTTGTTGTTGTTGTTTTTGTACTAAACATCTCTAGAATACCCAATCTATTTGCAACTTCCATAAAATCATTTGCATTATTTAATTCATCAACAACTAAGATTAATAAATATTTAAATATTGTTTTCAGTTTCAACCAGAGGTGGGTCGGAAATGACGAAGGTGTCGGAAATGAAATCGGGAGTCGAAATTCCGACCCACCTCTGGTTTCCACTTACTATTATCATTTGGTGGCATCATTCCTGGAGGGTTCCCACTAATTATTGTTGTTGTTGTTGTTAATTCATCTTCCTCTTCTCCCTCTTCCGCCTCTTCTTCCTCCTTCTCTTCATCAATATTTTCTAATAAAGTTGGTTCAATTTCTGTTGTTGTAGATATTAAGGGCTTTAAAGTTGTTGTTGTTGTAGAAGGAGGGGAGGGGGGAGAGGGAGGAGAAAGAGAAGAAGGGGAAGGGGGTAATGTTGGAGATATTGAAAATACCCTTTCCCTAATTAATTGTTTAGCTTTTTCTCTTTCAAATGATGAATCTTCTACTAATTTTGTTTTTAATAATAAAATATTTTCATGTCTTTTATCATTTGGTAATTGTTGGTGTTTGTTGTTAACTGTTGTTGTTAACTAATTAAATAATTAAATTAAAAGTCTTTAATTTAATTATCTACATTAATTTTTTGTCTACTTTCCCCAATTTTTGTTTTTCCTTCATTTTTATTAAAAGAATTTCTGTTGCTACTAATTTTTTCTTTGTTTATATTTTGTCTTCTTTTTAATTCTAAATTTAATTGTTGCTCTTGAATTTGTTTATTATTTCTTTCTTTTTGTTTTTTGTTTAATAATGATTGAAGAAATAAACGTTGTGAAGGTGTAGAAGGAGTATTTACTTTAATTTACATAATTATTTTAATCCCTCCCCCCTAACCTTTAGGTATTATTTTTGCATTTCTCAATTTATTATTTGTTTGTATTGGCAAAATTATTGTTTTCTATAAAAATTAAAATTAATTTAAAATTAATTAATTAAACTTACAGTAAATTTAGTTATTTTGGGTATTTGATTATTTTTGTTAATTAATGTAGATGAAGAAGTTATTAATGTTTGGGGCTTTAAATTTTTAATTCTTGGCAAAATATTTCTTTAAATTAAAATTAAAAACTTTTTTAATTTATTTAAACAATACTTCCCTTAATAATTCTAAACTAAAATTTTTAGTTCTAAATATTTGTAACCAAAAATCCCTCCAAAATTTTTGAAATTTTGCGAGTTCCAGTAATTTCCCAGAATTAAAAAATTATTAGAAAAAAATAAGAATATTTTAAATAAATTTAATTTTACCCTTCAGGAATTCGTCTATTATTATTAAATTTTAGACGTTTTGTTGTGTTATTTATTATTATTGAATTACTAGTTTTTGATCTAACAAAAAAAAATAAATAATTAATTCAAAATATGTAAATAACCTAAATTGTTGAATAAATTGTTGTTTCTATTTAAAAAAAATTAAATTTAAAATTTAAAAATAAATATAAAAATAAACCAAAAAATTATTTTTAGAAGAAGATATATTTAAGGGTTTTTGTTGTTCTACAAATTTAATAAAAAATAATAATAAAATAATAATTATTATTTTTAAATATAACATTTATTTAATTCTTTCTAAAAATTAAAAGAAGTAAGTAGACCTTTCCCAAACATTTAAAACCAAAACATTGTTTAATTATAAAGAACAAATAAAACAAATTACAAGAATTCTTTGAGTAAAAAAATTTAATTTTAAATTAAATAAAAAAAAACAAAATTAATTTTTTAATTAAAAAAATATTTGAAGAAAAAAGGGGGAAATACTTATTTAATAAAATACAAAATACTATATTTCTCTCTCCCCTCTTCAATTTTTGTATTTATCCGGCAATTATTAATAAATTATGTCCATTTCCCATTTATTTTTTTAGCAACCCTTAGGGAAGTTTTTGTGAAAGAAATAAAGAATATACGGAAAAAGAATATTTTTTTAAATATTGAATTATGTACATATAGATTTTTAGTTAAAATTCAAAACTGCTTTTCTTCAAAAAAATAATTTAAAAAAAAACGAGAAGAATCATGAGACATGGAGCCAAAAATGGAAAAATTTGAATGTTTATTTTAAATATTAAGTTCTACTAAATATTTTCTGTTATTGTTTTGTTTATTTTTTATTCTTTTTTCTTTAACCTTTATTTATTTATTTTTTACTTTATTTTCTGTTTTCTTTCCCTCGTTTTCAATTTGCCACCCGTAATTAAAGGAAAAAAGAGAAAATGCATTATTTAATGTTTAACAAATATGTGCAACCTTCCAAAAAAGCTAATTAAGTATAAAAATAAATATTTGATGGAACAAAAATAAAGAAGAAAAAATAAATAAAAATTTTGGAAAAAATATTTTTATTTCTTTATATTGTCAAAAGGCCAACATACATAAATAATTTAGATCGAAAATAATAAATGAATTTCTGTATTAATTAACAGGTTATGAATGGAAAATAATAATTTTTGATTTAATAATTAATGTTTTTAACTGACAAAAAAAGGAATAACTTAACAATTAAATAATTAATTTTTCATAATTGGAAATGCTTTAGTATGTAAAGCTGTGGCTATTTTTGTATTATCTACTTTTCTATAAACATCAGCAGAAGTATAACTTAAAGTACGTCCTAATTTAGTTACCCAAGCATCTATTAAAATTGTTTCACCTAAAAAATAAATTTATTTTTAAAAAATATTTTTTTTAATTTTTTACCAATTCTGGCAGGAGCCAGATAACTAACAGTCAAATCAACAGTTACACCCGCCTTTCCCTGAGGTGTTGCCATTAAAGCTGTTGTTGTTACAATATCCACTAATGTTGCTGTCATTCCTTTAATTATTATTTTCAACACAAAATTAATTACTAAATACACATTAGAATTTCACCGGAAGTTCCGGTAACGTGATCCGGAACTCAAATTGGATCCGGGCCAAAATTTCGGTTCCGGTGAAACACTAATACACACCTCCATGTAAAGTGCCAAAAGGATTTGTATGTTTTTCTTCAACTTCCATTTCTACTTTAACCCGTCCTTCTTCTACTTCAACTACTCGACACTTTAAAAATTAAATTTAATAAAAAAAATATATTGTCTTTAAAATTTCCAACTTTTTCAGCACATCTTTGAAAATTTTTTGATAAAGCATACACTTTATATAAATCTTTAATTGTATTTAAATATTTATTTGTTGACATTTTCTGTAAAAATTAGAGAATTAATTAAACAAAAAAACTTTAAACTTTAAAAACTTTAAACAAAATTTATTATAATTTTTCTAAAATTAGAGGGTGTATTTTTTTTAGAGGGTGTACTAAAATTAGAGGGTGTACTCGTGGGGAAGAATACAAATTGACTATTCCACATTGCTCATCCATGGTTAGATATAATTCCTACTTTATCAGAACATCTAGATTATATAATTCACTACCTATTGTTATTAGAAAAAATACACCCTCTAATTTTAGAAAAATTATAATAAATTTTGATCTGTTAGGCCATTTACGACAAGCTTTACCACACCTTATTACAAACCACTAGTTTACACAGATTTTATATTTACTCTCAAATAAAACATTCCATTTAATTTTTAAAATTTACAGTCGTGGAAAAAAGTATGGAAGCGCTAGAAAATTTTTTCTTAATTCTTAATTTTTCATTCAAAAAATACGTTCTATATACCAATCGAAAGCTCTATTCGTATCTCAGTTGACATGTTTCTGCATTTTTCATGAAAATGAAAATTGGCCGAGATAATCCGGATCTACCGGATGTACCAAATCCCACTTTTTCGGAAAAATTTTTCGGAACAAATTCAAAAAACCCAAATGATAAAGCATATTTTTCTGAGTATTTTCCATAAAACCGCTTAGAAAAATCTTTTTCCGGAGCAGAGATATGATTTTTTGAAAATGGCATTTTTCGTCTATTTTTGCAAAAAATTCAATTTTTAAGCGAAAAATGCCATTTTCAAAAAATCATATCTCTGCTCCGGAAAAAGATATTTCTAAGCGGTTTTATGGAAAATACTCAGAAAAATATGCTTTATCATTTGGGTTTTTTGAATTTGTTCCGAAAAATTTTTCCGAAAAAGTGAGATTTGGTATATCCGGTAGATCCGGATTATCTCGACCAATTTTCGATTTCATGAAAAATGCAGAAACATGTCAACTGAGATACGAATAGAGCTTTCGATTGGTATATAGAACGTATTTTTTGAATGAAAAATTAAGAATTAAGAAAAAATTTTCTAGCGCTTCCATACTTTTTTCCACGACTGTATATTATTTCGAATTTTTATGTTTTTATTTTGTTGCATTGTTGTGAATTGTAATTTTATTTGTGACCTTCGCGTCATTTTGACGTAAATAAATAAATAAATAAATCCCCCTCATTTTATTTTTTGTTTTCCTTCTTTAAACTTTTTTAAAGAAATTTAGTGAAAAGAAAATAAAAACAAATGTTCTCTTTTTTTCACTCTCAGAATCAGTCAAAAATCAGAGATACCCTTTTAATTAAACCTTTATCTTTTAAATTCTTTAAAAAAATCCCAAAGAATTATTTCCTAATCAATCAATACAAAATTCAAACAAAAAATGTACGGACATATTTGTCGAAGCCGTTCAACAGCTACATTAACCCCCGAAAGTTTAACTAACGAGCCACTCCCAAAACTTTGTAAATCCCAATCTTCTTTAAATATTGCCCAACGTTATTCTGATATTAATTCCCCAACAAGGTTTTCTTTCTTTTAAATTTATTTAAATTTAAAATTCCCTCCCTAACAGATACTGGCCAAAAAACAAACCCTATTACTGGCCTTTAACTAGCAATTTGTGCTCTATTGTCTCCAATTATTTTTACTACCCTTTATTTCGCTCTTATTGGCCCTCTTATCGAAGTTATTTGGTAATTCCTTTTTTTAATAAATTAAAAAAATTCCTTTTTAGTTAGAAACAAATTGGTATAATCGAAAATTTGATCGTTACCAATTTTTACCTTCAGACCCTTATTACAAGTATTAATTTTTAATTATTTTAAATTTCCTTACAATTTTTAAAAGTTATTGGCCTCTTCGAAGTAGTTATTATTACTGGTAAATTTAAAAAAAATAAAAATTATTTAATAAAAAAGGAACATTCTTTTAGGTATCATTATCCTTATTTTAAACGTTGGTATGGAAATTTTTAAAATTTTAAAAATAAATAAAAAATGTAAATGAAGATTTAGAATTTAAAAAGAACAAGAAAGAGAGAAGAGATAATTTTTAATAAAATTTAAATTTTTCAATTAATTTCAATTTATTCTTTTTTTAAACAAAAATTCTGTCAATAGAAAATACATAAATGATAAAAATTAATTAATTATTCTTCCTCTCTCTCTCTCTAATTATTTAATGAATATCAGAAAAAAAATATTCGTTAAAAAAGATTGTTAATGTGCAAAGAACATAATATATTTAAATATCATTTACAATTTAAAGTAAAAAGAAAATTTACAGAAAAGGAGAAAAAGGTTATCTAAATGAAAAATTAAAAAAAAATTTTTTTTTGATAACCCTTTTAAACCTTTTTAAAAAATTAAAGAAAATTAAAATTTAAGAAAATTAAAATAAATTATTTTTTAAATATCGCAAGAAGGAGAAAAGAAACGCCTACAAACACCTTCAATTGTTGCCAACCCCAACCATCTTTCCACCGGCCAAAGATGACTTTCTCGATAAAGTCTTTCATTTTTATGCTAAATTTAAACAACTTTTATTTATTCAAAATTTAATTTTTACCAAAGAAATACGAATTCCCTCAATTTTTTGTCCATTTTGCCCATTAAAAATTTGAGAATTAAAAACAATTATATTTTTAGTTAGTGGGTGGGAAAAAATAAAAGCACCTCTAAAATAAAAAATTAGTTTTTTTCAATTTTCAAAGTAATTCCTTACTCAATTTCTCGAACTTCAAATTTAACACCAATTTTTTGTGCCAAATTAAATAAATTATTTCTTTCATTGTAAAGTAAAAAAGGGTCGGTAATTCTTTGAAGGCAATCCTTTAAAAATAAAAAAAAAATTAAAAAAAAAAGAAAATTTTCAAAACTGTTGGGATTTCTTGTATTAAAGTACTGCAAGAATCTGCAGAATTAAGTCGAGGTATATTTAAAATTGAAGAATTTAATGTTGTTGAATGTCCATTATTTAATGAAGAGGAAGATAATTGACTTTTTAACTAAAAAATATTTTTAAATAAATTTATTTAATTAATTTACATTAAATAAAGTATTTATTGAATTCTCATTTTTGGATAAATTATTTAAATTAATATTTGTTGCCAAACTTTCAGAATCATTTCCTTCCTCATCCCAATTTCTTCTTCTTTCATTTAAATTCTAAATAAATAAATTTTAGGTAAATTAAAAATTAAATTTCCTCAACCTCATTTAATCCAATTGAAGACAAACTACAACTTTCTCCACCAAAATCATTTATTTTCTTTCTTCCAATTAATTGTGAATCTGTTGTAAATGTAAAGGAAGATAAACTACTTGGAATTGGTGATTGAAGATTTTTAACCTTTTTTAAAAATTATATGTATATTAATTAAAAATAATATCATTTTTACTTTATTTACTTTATTTTTATTTAAAAATCCATTTCTTTGAAAATTATTTAAAGGTCCATTACTATATTTTCCCATCAAAAAATCACCATAATCTTCATTTTGAGATACTTCCTCACTTTCTTGTTCAGACCAAGAATTAGTTTGATTTGTTAGACTAGTAATTTTTGATAAATTTGTTTTTGATTGTTTTTGCCTAAAAAATTAATTAAAAACAAAATTTGTTTATTTCACTTTTGTCCACGAGATATTAAATCCAAAAATCCCCCATCAACAACATTTTCACTAGCCATATGTTGAGAACGAATAAAATTTTTTAGTTGTTTTCTTTTATTATTTTCTTCTTTTTGTTTATTTAAATAATCTCTAGATAATCCAATATCGTCTTCACTTTCAATTACTTGAATATTTTCTTCAGAACTAGTAGAATAATTGTCAGTAAATGTTCCCCTACCAAACATAACCTTTTTAAAAACTTTAATATAAATTCATTCTAAAAAGAATTTTTCTCAATTTAAAATATTTAATTTTAAAGGTAAAAAATAAATTTTTTGATGGAAATTTAATAAGTTTATTTTGTAACAAAATGGAAAACTACATATTTAGTAATTCTGTTTTTATGTTCAAAAAATATTCATAAAATTTCTTTTAATATTCCAGAAAAAAGTTTTGTAAAAAAAGAATTACTTGAAAAAATAAAAATAATTTTTAATAATTTAAAGTAACTGGGTGTTCTCGAGATAAAGAAATATTCCCCGAGTTGGATATAAAAATATATATTTTTAAAAAAGAGATTTGTCAATAGCATGTATTTATATCGGCGAAAAAATAAATGAAAGTATTTCTACCGGTTTCGCCTCTAAAGCACTTTTTTATTTTTAATTAAATAATAAAAGCTCAAAATTTAACTAAAAGTGCCTTCATAGAAGAATTACAAAATCAAAAATGTAGAAAATGAAAAAGTAAAGAAGCAGGTCCGCTAAATAAAAAAAAAGTAAAAATAAAAACTTGATAAAATGAAAAGGGAATGGAGAAATTAAAAAAATATGTAGAATAGGTAATTCCAAATAAATTGTTTTTGTGGTGATTAAAGTAGAGCAAAACCAGACCGAGCAAATAAACGGCGAAATTCATTCTGAAAATATTAAAATTTAAGTAATTAATAAAATTTATGCGGCCTTCAATGTTTTTAAAATGTTATTTTAAATTAGAAAATAATAACTTTTAACGAGTAATGGGATAAATTACGAATCGTGTCCAATTGAATAAACACAAATTTAAATATTTAACCTTTTTTGTAAGCAAAAATAATTTCTGGCAACTCTTTGGTACGTTCAGAAATTAATCCTTGAGGATTTTGTATTGGCTTATCAATTGGATGTTTGCAAATAAAATATTGATGATGCTGTCCAGAAGTAATTTTAATTGTACTCTTTCCACCAATTTCCAATTCAAATTCATGAAGTTTAAGTTCCGGACAGGCAATCAAAATTACATAATTTGCATCCTTCTTATTCTAAATTTTTATTTAAAAAATATATCAAAAGTTAAATTACAGTTTTTAATGCGTGCACAAACAAACGAGCAAAATTAGGATCACGAATTTCACAATACAACTTTCTTGGCCCTTTTTTAGCCTTTCCATGCAACCATCCAAATAATTTCTTTAAAAACATTTTTATTAAAAATATTTTAAACGAAGAAATATTTAAAACCTTCATTCCAATTGAACCAAAATCTAAAATAGAATTGGCACTTGTCAGCATAACATGAAGTTCAGGAATGCGATCCAAAGCTGAATTTTTAATTATTTTTAAAATTAATTTTAAATTTCATACCAGACAGTTCAAGAAGATTTAATTGCACAAATCCGATTTTTAACAATTCACATCCAGAAAGTAAAGCCGTAGTAAGAGATTTCATTTTGCCTATAGCTAAAATAATTAAATTTTTTGAAAATTCATATAAATTTTTTAAAATTATACTTTCTGCATCATTCAGCAGAACAGTCACAGAATTATAAATATTCGCTTTTTTAAAGAAAACTCCCATAGTCCCAACAAACATAGCCATGTCATTTCGGATTGGCTCAGAATGTTCAACTCTTCCAGTAATAATTAACCTCTTTAAAGAAGCAACAGTTCCGTCAGAAATATTCTTTAAAATATTTTAAAAATTAAACAAAAAATTTTAAAACCTTATAATTAAATTTTCCATCTTTTCCATCAACAATCCCCTCAATATCAATTTCCAATTGGCAACTTAAATAAAACAATACTTATCATTTTAATTACAAACTAACAGTGGAATCTTCTCTTCCTGTTTAGGCTGATAATTTTGTTTAGAAGGTCTTGGCTCGTAATCACGGCCGCCACCACCATAATCACCACCACTTCGCTTTCGATCGTTATATCCTAAAAATTATATTTAAATAAAAATAGAATATAAAATTAAAACCGTTATTATGATTTCCATTGTAACGACCTCCACCACCACCTCCCCCTCCCCCACCACCACCACCATAACCATTTCCGCGATTCCCTCCATCATAGTTATTACGACCTCCCCCGCCGCGATTATCGTTGTTATGCTGCGATGGACCACGTCGATCATAGCCTCCTCCACGTCCGCCTCCTCCATTCCTCTGGTCACGATAGCGGTTATTATCCATTAAAAGGTGAATATGACTGATTGTTATCTAAAAACATAAAATTACGGACAAATTCTACATAAACGAGGTCACAAAATTCATTGAAAAGAAAAATGCGTAAAAAAAGAAAAAAATAATTTAAAAAATTTACAATTTACATAATGCCAAAAAATAATTTATCATTATATCAAATCTCACTTGACCAAAATTAATTTGTAATTCTTTTAAAATTCCCTCTAAAGTTTATATTTGCATTAATAAATGGAGCAAAATAATTCTGGTGTTGAATCGGAAGTAAATGGTTCTAATGGAGCTGAATCTGACACAAATGTTCAATCTAGAAATATTTTTGATTTGAGTGGCGTTCCAAATACAGAGACGGTTTGAATTTAGATAAATTTAAAAAAAAGATATTTTTAAGTCAATTGATTTAAATCAAATGCGTGTTGACACAATTCCTGATTTGTCGCGTTTTAAGGATTTAGAGGTTTTTTTTGTTTTAAATTTTAAAAATTTATTTTTTTTTTAGTTTTTGGGTCTACGACAAAATTTACTTACTAATTTAAACACAAATATTTCTTTATTAATAAATCTCACTGAACTTGAATTATATGACAATCAATTAACAGAAATACAAGGAATTGAAAATTTAATTAATTTGGAAATTTTGGATTTAAGTTATAACAGAATTGGGAAAATAAAAGGTTTTTTTCTTTAAATATTTTAAACGAAATTATTTTTATAGGCCTTTCAACGCTTTCAAAGCTTCGTAAACTTTTTCTTATAAATAACAAAATTGAACAAATTGAAGGATTGGAAGGATTAATTTCCCTTAAATTATTAGAATTGGGAGATAATAAAATTAAAGAAATTTGTAATTTAAATCATTTAATTAATTTAGAAGAATTATTTTTGGGAAAAAATAAAATTAAAAAAATTGAAGGAATTGATTCTCTTGTTAAATTAAGAATACTTAGTTTACCTGTAAGTTTTGTTTTTTAATTAAAAAATTTTTTAATTTTTAGGCGAATCGTTTGACAAAATTGGAAGGTTTGGAAAATTTGGTAGAATTGGAAGAATTACATATAAATGACCAGGGAATTGAATCTTTAAATGGAATTGAAAATCAGGTTTTTGTTTTTTAATTAAAAAAAATATTTTTTTCAAAAAAAGGTTAATTTGCAATTACTCGATGCTGCTGCAAATTCTATTTCTTCCTTGGATAATTTGGGACATTTACAAAAACTTGAAGATATTTGGGTAAAATAATAATTAAAATTAAAAGTTTTTTTAAAGTTAAATAATAACAAAATTTCATCTTGGTTTGAAGTCGATAAATTATCTAAATTAGAATCTCTTAAAACAGTTTATCTGGAACATAATCCAATATATAATGAAGGGTGTGCTAATTATAGAAGAAAAGCAATATTAGCACTTCCGCAAATACGACAATTGGATGCTACATTTTGTAGATGAATTTATTGAAAGAAAAATAATTTTTAAATATTTTTTTTTGTATTTGAAATTTTCTGAAAGTATTTTTAAAAAATATTTTTTTGATTATTTTTTACTTGTTTCAAACAATTTTTTAGAAATTATTTGAAAAATAGCTTTGACAAGTTTTTAATATTTTCCTTTAATTTTTATAATGATGCCTTCAACATCAGATGAATCGAAAGAAAATAGCAATCCAAATAATGAACATCAACTAAATAAATATGCTCCAAGACAACCAGTAAATAATTTTATTTTTAAATTTAAAATTAATTATTAAATTTAAGTGGAGTGATTATTTTATTTGGTTACAAGAGAATATGCAAAAATTTATTGACAAATATGGAAAAATGTAATTTTAATTATTTTTATAACAAACAATTTTTAGAGATTATCTTCGACATGCAATTGCTGAATGGCAAAATATGCCTGTTAAAGAGAAATTAATTTGGACAAAAAAATCAGAAAAAGACAAGAGAAGATATCAACGTGAAGTTGTTGAATATTACAAATTAAAATATCAAAATGTGGAAGAACAAGTTGAATAAAAAATATTTAAAAGTATTTTTCTCTTGAAGATTTCTTTTTGAATTTTAAAAATTAAACAAAAAGTTGTTGAAATATTTTTGTAAACTACAAAGACAAATAAAACATTTTAAATATATTTATTTTTGTTTAAATAAAAACAAATGTCAATTATTATAACATCACAGTTATTATGCTTGTAACTGTTTAAATTGGTCATTAAAATAAAAAAATGGCTTGCGGACCCCAAGGAATGAGTCTGTTTGAAATTTAAGAAAAATTATGGAAACAAAGCATTTTAGAGGAACCAGGTCTTTAAATAAAGATAAATGCAAAAAATATATAAACATCCCTCAAAAAGTTAGAACGTTCTTCAAAATAAAATATCTTTTCTTTTCAATTTTCCTTCTTAACAACTCCATTTGCAACATTTGATTTACTAAAACGCCATTCATCAATATTTAATTGATTTGTTTGTAAAGACCACCCTTGGGCAGTCATTGACTCTCTAAATTGGCAAATTTCTTCTTCTGTTGGCCAACTTTTAAATTAAAAAAAAATCTTTTTTTTAAAAACTTTCAAAAAAACCTTTTTGTTAATCCGAAATATTCCAAAGAAAAAAGAGAATTAAACATATCCTCTTGTGTAGCCCCATCAACGGCAACCATCCAACCAATTTTCTCAATTTTGTCAACAACACAAAGTAATTTCCCCGTCCATTTCCAACAAATATTTTCTTTTTCTTCAATTTCTTTACTTAAAAATTCCAAAACACTAATATTTTTTGGTAAAGAAGATAATGGACATCCAAGATTTAAATGACAAAAACTTTTAATTAATGGAACCAAAATTGGTTCTTTTGCATTACAATATTGAACTGAAGGTGCTTTGCCATTATTTAAATAATGTCTAAAAGAAAAGAAAATTTTTTTGATTAAAGACGTGGGTAATAATTATAAGAGGGGGAATTTAAATTTAATTTAAAAAAATTTTTTTTTCTTTACCTAACAGAAATATGAAATCTTGCTTGATTTAAAGTATCAAATTCTAATGATTTTGCCGCTCTATAATTTGAATATAAATGTACATAAGTAAAAGAAAAATAAAAAAGCCAAATAAGTAATGCATTTCCTTCAACTGTTGGCAATAACATTAAAGAACATAATAAAGAAAAAACATTAACTAAAGTTTCTTGACTTCCATCTTTTGCTGCAACATCTGCTAAATTGTCTCTACGAGCCTTTAAAAAAATTAAAATTTTTTAATTTTTATTTTTCTATTTACTTGATGTCTTATAACAGCCATTCTAGTTGTTCGACCAGAAACATCAACAATTGCTCTTTAAAAAATAAATAATTCTCCCTTATTTTTTTAATTCTCAAACCTAACAAAAGCAGCAAAACAAGCTAATGGAGCAAAAAACAGTCTCGGTAAATAAACAGCAAATAATTCAACCATAAAAGAAAAATCATTTAAAAAATCAGCAATTAATCTCCATTGTTTATTATCTTTTTTAAAAAATATTTTTTCTTTTAAAAGAATTTTTTAGAAAAAACCAGAATCTAATTTAGAACCACGTGCCCAAGCAAAAACAATTCTTGCAATCATTCCAACTCCATCTTTCAATAACCAAGTTAAAGCTGCAGCCAAAACTGTTGCTTGTTCATTTCCGACTCCAGCACCTTTTAAAACTGCTAAAGTGGCTAAAGCGCCGTTTTGAGAACTTGCAAAGGCCTAAGAATAAATAGAAAAAAAATTTCTAATTGTAAGAAGTTTATAAAAAATGCAAGACCAAGAAAAAAAACATTTGACAGAGAAGGACACGGAGCGATGGGTTTAATAGAAATTAATTAAAATGTCCCCTCATCTCCTCATCACCATTTAATTTTCAATATTTTTACCTGTAAAGTATCCCATTTCTGATATTCCAAATAATCAGAACTAACAGTTTGTGGATATCCTTGAGGCATAAAAATTTCAGCAAAAAGTGCTCTAGCATTGTGAATATGTTGTCGGAGGGGTCTTTTAATTATATTAGAAGACTAAAAATTAATTTAAAAATTTATTTAATTAATTTTTACTTTTCTGTCTTTTATCATATATTCATGAACAGCTTCCCCACTATAGGCTTCTTCAATTAATAAAGGTTCATTATCTTCATCAAGATTATTCTTTTTTGGTGCAAACATTTTTTACTAAAAAAACACAAATAATTTTTGTTTAATTTTTTAGAATAAACAAAATCAATCCAAAATATTTATTATGTTTTTCTTTCTGCTCTTTCCAATTTCCTTATGGTTTCTTTTACAAAATAATTTATTTCTCTACAAATATTTCTTTTACCCTCTTTAAACAACTAAAGATATATCGCAGATATTTAAAGCTATAGCGCGTCACAGCCTCGGGCATCCGATTAAACAAATAAATATTATATTACATAAAATCTTTAGCCTATCTCAGATTATTTATTTTTCCAAATCTTTCTTTTAAATTAAAAAACCTCCTCTCAATCTTTCAATCTTTTCTTTCAATAAATTCTTCCAAAAAAGAATAATTTTCCTAAAAAAACTTTTTCCCTCCATTTTCTCTTTTTTTGCTAAATTTTTCTATTTATTTTTTATTTATCAATAGGTAATAATGAGAAAAGATTTTGGAAAATAGTAATATTTAGCTCCTGAAATAGCCAGTTGGCAACTAAAAAAAGAAAAGTCAGTAAGTAAATGCCAATTCTTTCTTTTATTTTTTCCCTTGTTATCTATATATAAAAAAATTTTACCAAAAAGTAGCATTTTTTTAAATAACTTTTTTTCTGAGTCTCCGATTTGGATGAAATTTTTTTTGTTGAACCGGAAATTCAAAAAGCTACAAAAAGTCTGTTGACCACGAATTTCGAAAATTTCAGGAATGTCGAAATGTCGAAATTTCGAAACACGAAATTGAGGATGAATGTCCCAAAACGAAATTGGAAAAATAAGGTGCTGGGAAAAGAAATGTAGCCCGTTTAATTCTGCACCGATTAACCGGAGCACTTTTTCAAATTCGATTTCCCTAACCCGAAATATTTTCGGTCGAAAAGGGTACTACCCACTTTTTTTCACTTTTTGTAAAATTGACCGTTTTTTCGACATTTCGACATGAAGACGAAATGCGAAATAAACGATTTTGACTACTGCGATAGAGAAGAGAATTCTCTATCGAATGACCGAAAGACTTTTAAATTTGGACTTTCCGTTCGAAAGTTATGGCCCCTCAAAGTGTCAAAATTTGACAAAAATTTTTGTCAAAATTTTTAACTTTTTTGGGTATCCCGGGAAAGAAAAAATAGGGCTCGACTCGAAAGTCGGATCCGAACAAACTTTTTTTTGTTTGAAAGGGGATATATGGGTCCATAGAGGAAAATTATAGAGAAGTTCCAAAAGTCGACTTAAGGGTGTCAAAAGTCGATTGCGACGAAAATTTAAAAAAAAATTTTTGACATTTCGACATGATCCCGAACTCCTACGATTTCGACCCTTCCCGAAGGTTAAATCTAGACTGAATTTCGTGTCGATTAAAAAAAAGTTCATGGAAAACGGACTTTCCGTTGGGGAGTTATGCTTGCAACAGCGAACCGGGGTTGGGGCAAATTTAGATTTTGTAGGGGTGAATTAGTATAAAACGTCGGCGCGACAGAAGATCACTTTTTTCGTGCTGTTATAAAAATTCTGTCTTGATTCTATAATAGGTAATCGAATATGGGGAGTTCGAAAAAAATATTTTTAGACGGGACACTTGAGTCTCAAAAAAGATATTTGAGTCTGAGTGAAAAAATGGTGATTTTTTGATATTTCTTCGACTTTTCGACATTAAGTCGAAATCCTAAAAATATGTTTTTTAGTACATTTGAATGTACATTTAATTCTCTATCGAACACGAAAAAATTTTACAAAACGGATTATTTGTTGGGAAGTTATAACAGGGCAAATTATCATTTTTTGGCAAAATTTTTTATTTTTCAAACTTTCTGAATAAAATCACATAAAAATGGTAGATGCTCAAAATTTAAAAACTAATTTGAGCAGAACGGAAAGTCGTATCCGGAAAAACTTTTTTTGTTTTTTTGCTTTTTGTTTTTGCTTTTTTGCTTTTTGCTTTTTTGCTTTTTTTGTTTTTTAGCAAATTGATGGGACCACAGGGGAAAATTATGGAGAAGTTCAAAAAGTCGACTTAAGTTGGTCAACTTTCGATATCTGTTTTAGATCTTAACTGAAAATACTTTCTGCTTCAGCTTTTAATTTTTTGCTTCAGTTCTTATCTGAAGCAATTTTTGCTCCAGTTTTTAACTGAAGCTTCTTTTTGCATCAGATTTTAATTGAAGCAATTTTTGCTTCAGTTTTCAATGTTCAATGGCTTTAATGTCGAAATTCGCCAAAAAATTTTTTACAAATCAACTATTGAGCAGCAATTGGTTGTTCTATACCAAATATTTGCTTAAAAATATATTAATTAAAAATTGAACTTTTATATATTAAGTAAATATTAAGCTTTAGATCAGTATATCTAATTATTTAGAAATTGAATTTCTATATATTAAGTAAAATTTTCGAAATTTCGCCATAAATGCGAAATGGAAAATCTGATTTTGACCACTGTATCTAAGCAGGTAATTCTCTGTCAAATGACGTAAAAATTGGTTCAACCGGATTGTCCGTTCCAGAATTATGGTTCGACAAAATGTCGAAATACCCCTTTTTTAATTTTTTTCGATTTTTTGCCCGTTTTTTCGAACTTTCGTCAGGAAGACAAAACAGAAAAATATGAATTTGACTATTGCGAATCAGCAGCAAATTCTCTATTAAATGACTGTAAAATTTTGTAAAACGGTCTATCCATTCGGGAGTTGTGATCCATCAAAATGTCAAAATTTGGCAAAAAAGACAAAATTACAAAACTAGACTTCGGTTGACATGAATATTCAAGTCAAATCTCAACCGACGCTGTTGAAATAAATCTTAAAAAATTCCCCATATTTGAGTTCATATTTTGACAATTTTTCTCACAGATCTGATTATCTGTTAAAAAGTTATTACGGTTTAATTGTGAAAAATAACCGAAAAAATATACCAAAATAATAAACACTTTTGTAAATTACTGAGTCCAATTTGCCAAATTTTAACAAAAAAGGTGTTTTATAGTGGAATAATACATGGAGAATTCAAATCCGTTGTCAGAAAATTTTTAAAAAATTTTTCCGCGATGTTTGAGTCAAACTGGCAGTTTGAGTCTCGGATACTTTCTTCTACTTATATCTCCCGGAGACTCAATTGTAACCCATACAAACCATATATTTTTGGAGTCAGCTGAAGTTGCTCTACAAGATAGGCTATTTAAGTCACATTTCAATTTTTTGACCCGAAAAAATTTCCAAACATTTTTGACACTTAGACTCAAATATCACCGCCCAGACTCAACTGACCCTTTTGAAACTTTTTTTAAAAAATTCCCCATATTCGATTACATATTCGTACCAAATTTCATCCAGATCGGCTGATCCTTTAAAAAGTTATGATGAAATTAAAAAACCCAAAAATCGTAGAAATATATAATATTTCAATTAAGTTTTTATATATGGATTTGGAATTTTTCACTATTTTAAGCATAATTCCTTCTGAATTTTGGTTATGGGGTAGTACCGCGAGGTCCGTTGGGACCGTTTGAGCGGGATCCAAAAAAACCCTTAGGCACAGAGGTGCAGGGACGTGCGATCTTCCAATTCGGGGATCGGAGTGAACCTGTTTACCTTTATGGTAGATAGGATGACTTCCCCTGACGGGAGTGAGCCTTTGGATGGTGTGCATCCAATGTGTCCCGGCTCTCGGAGGGCGCGGGTGGGGTGAGCCCGGTGGCCGTGCTGGATGAACGAAGGCGCTATGCGGAGACTTCGTCTCTGGGCTCTTAGCTGAGTTCTGAAGGATCACACGGTCATCGGTACGGAGTAAGAAAAGCATGGAATGTCCGGCCATGCTGCCCCACTGGAGTCCCTGCCATGTTCGTGGATAAGCTTCGGCTTATTCACCTCACCCTGACGTCCGAAGCGTATGGGGTGTGATGGCATATTCCAAACGCACCGGAATAAAACCTGGCAGCTCGATGTTCGCCCTGGTGTGGCAACTCCCGAGGCGTGCGAACAGGTCCTTGATCTCCGGGGGTCAAAGCCAACTGATGGCTAAGCTATCAGGAGGCATGAACTTGGTTGATAAGTTCGCTTATCGACCTGTAGTTCGCGAGAGCTACAGGGACAGGTTCATGCACTCTTGCATCATGTATTGGATGCACAGGCCATAACTCTTTAAGGGTGTATGTCTGGTGGATTCATGGCATTCTCTATGTGGTGTAAGACTCTTGATACGTTTGGTCCTCTCGGTTTGAATCCACTGGGCATGCATCCGAAATTATTACATTATGTCAACATGGAACAATGATCGTCTACAATCAATATGTCAGAACATGCAACAAGAAGGAACTGTACACTGGATACGTGGGTTAAAAGGGTCATTTGAGTGTTAAAATTTTTAAGTGTTTATTTAGTCATTAGAAGTTCTAAAACAGTATAGGGGAGGGTTTTCAAGTCCTTAGAAGACATTTTTGTCAAAGTGAATTTTTGAAGAAGTTGGTGGTTTTCTGAGTCTCTGAGCAGAGATACGGACTTCTAAGTGTGTTTTTCGGATTCCTCGACCAAACTTTACCCCCCTTTAATAAACCCCCAAATTTTAACGGCTAAGCTCTATTTTTAACGGGAAAAAAGTTATGCTCAAAAGTTTGACATCTCAGGGTAATTTTTTCACTTTTGGGGTATAATTGAAAAGGATGGTTTTAAATAAGCTTATTTATCATAATATTGATAATTAATAACAAAATTAATAGTTAAGAGTCTTGGTTTTAGTAAAATTCAGCTTTATTTAAAATTTGCTTAAATTCGTGTTCACGGTTTTTGGTCGACTTGCCTTGACTTTTTCGTTTATAACTTTCGGAAAAAAATTAGCAGGGAAATTGTTTATAGCTCTTTCGAAAGCTAATAAATAGGGCTTCAAAAATTACCATAAATTATAAAATTAAAAAATTTTTTAGTGCCAAAAATGTTGGGTGCCGGATGTATGACCCCCTAAAAATTAAAAAATATTTTTTTGTAAAATTTTTGTTTTAATGCGATTTTTTGATTTAAGAATATTGAGTGACTGGGTTTAATTGGGAAAAAACTATTTTAGTTGTCATTAGAGTCTTAGAACGCATATTTGAGTATTTTTAAAATTCTAAAAATTTTTAACAGTTTTTTAACTTAGTTGCGTTAATTTGCTAAATGTATTTTATTGTTGGCTTCATGTTGCTTTATAATTACAGTTAGTTAAAGTTTTTTTAAATTTAATTATTGTTTTTATTAGTTTTTGCCTAAATTCGTGTTCACGGTTTTGGGTCGACTTGCCTTCACTTTTTCGTTTATAACTTTGTCAATAATCATAGTATCGAGGGTGTTTATATCTCATTCGAAAGCTAATAAATAGGGCTTCAAAACGTACCATAAATTATAAAATTAAAAAATTTTTTAGTGCCAAAAATGTTTGGTGCCGTACGTATGACCCCCCTAAAAATTAAAAATGTTATTTTGTAAAATTTTTGTTTTAATGCGGGTTTCTTATTTAAAAATATAGAATAATTGTCTTTAGTTGGGGCAAAAAATAATTTAATTATTGTTAAAGTCTTAGAACGCACATTTGAGTATTTTTAAAATTCTAAAAATTTTAACAATTTTTTAGTTCAGGTCGGTTTATATGATAATTGTATTGTGTTAAATCATCATACGGTTGGATTATATTAATTTCAGTAAGTTAACGTTTTTTCAATTTATTATTATTGTTTTTATTAGTGATTTACTCAGTTATTGAAATATTACCTCATGTGATTGATGATAAACAATTATTTAACATTTGTTTACATATTTAATGTATGTTTGATTTTTATTTTTAGCTGTATAATTTCAAGCTATTATAATTGATATTATAATTATTTATAATTGAATATTTTTAAGTTTAATGTCTTGTAACAATCTAATTACAACAATCAATTTGCTTCACGTATTTTTTGCATTGTTACCTATTCAATTATTTGACGATTTTTCAATCAATTATGATCGGCCTTAATTTATTAGTTAGTTTTCGATTTGCTAAGTTTGTTAGCTTTTGTTTGATTTATTATTAATTTTATTAGCGATTTAATTCATTTATTACTTGGTTGTATTGATTATTTGGTTTATTTGAGATTGTTTCATTTCAATATTTATAATTTGTTTCAATTAATTTGAGTTTGTTTTATTTTTGGTTGTCTGTTTTTAATATTTTAATTTTAAGTTATTTACATGGATTGTTTTACTTAGTAAAGTGTACAGGTTTTTAGTTTAATTAGGGACCCTGAGAATCCGACGGTTTAATATTACTCAATGGCTGTCGGGGGAGGGTGGTGCGCATTTCCGCAAGCCTCCACGAAGGTGACTAGCACCGGGCTGCGCACTGGGCAACTTTTATCCATTTTTTCGTTTGTGATGGATAAAAGGCTAAGTCTATCTCAAAAAGAGAAAGACAGCGGAATAGTCATAAGATTTATTATATGTTAATAGTTAAGTGTAAGCTTAGTACATTCTTTTTAAGTTTTCATTTCAATATTTCGTTTTTTAATAAATTTGTATAATTTGTTGATATATTATTTGTTTACCAAACTATTTTTTATTTTATGAATATTTTTTTTGTTTTTAGCTTTCAACTAAACTTTAATCATTAATATTTTTAGAATAAATACTTAATTCGCTTTAATTTTTTACTATGGTTTCCAAAGAACAAAAAAGGCGTGAAAAGGAGCGTGCTGCTATTAGAAAGAGAAGAAGTGAAAATGCTTCTGTTAGTTCGTTAGATAGTATTGCTGCCAAACGTTTAAATTTTGACAATGATGATCAAAGTATTTAATATTTTTTGCATTTAGTACTTCCTTCTACTTATCTTTAGGCTCTATAACATCTGATGTTTTTGATGTTCCTGCTACGCCAACACATAGCTATGACAATGTTTCCGAAATTGTTTATGGTTACTATCTATTAGGAACTTATATAATTTTTTTGTTCATAGATAATATGGTCACAAACAAGAGTGGGAGGCCTTGTAAAACTAAACGTGTTGGGTCCGGAAGAAAGCCTAAAAATGAAGACCCAGTTTCTAAGTCAGCTGAAAATTTTGAAAATGAAGTTATACAAGGAATTGCTCGCGAATTAGACCTTGAAGATATTGGTTTTTAATATTTTTTATGTTATTTATTGCTAATTTTAGAATCAATTGAATCTACTTCACAAATAAGTGTTTTAACATTTACTTTGCGCCGGTCCACTCGACATTCAAGCACAATAAGCCGTTTCTCTGAAATTTCTTTTGACGATAAGTGGCCTTCATTTCGCCCTGTCACTCATAAATGTTCTTTTTATCATGTTGGTCTTGGATGTGGTGCTAAGAGTGCTAAACATATGCCAAATTATTACAATTCGCTTTGCAAAGTAAATATAACAAAATTATTTAACATGAAACCATTTCTAGAATGACGTTTTGATTGACTCCCGTTGCCCGTTTTGTAAGGCATTATTGCTACCATCGGAGACAATCGGCCCGTCTGCATTTGTTAAATGTTGTGCAAAAGGGCGCATCGATTTGAATGAACGGTTCACGAATCTGCAAGACTTTCCAATTGGAATTGATCTTTTACTTCACAATCCTGCCAACTCTGCGACACGAGATCGTCTTTTGAAAAATGTATTGCGATACAATGACCAGCTTTCTTTTGGCCAACTTCGTATGGAACGAACTTATGACTTTCCAGAATCATATCGGATTGTCAAAACAAATAACATGTTTAATTATATGCTATTTGATTTTCGCGCGCCTGGTGGACAACAACAACCAGAACTTCGTGGTCAATTGTACACAATACCGCCAAATTCCGCTGATATCCGCCTTAATGTACTTTCAGCTGAAAATGAATTAGATGTTTGTTAAAATATATAAAAATTTGACAAATGTTTTTCTTTTTAGCCCTTTATTCTGCAAGAACTATTTACTATCTTAAAACAAAATCATTGGATGGCAGAACTTTTCAAAGTTGCATCTGACGTTTACGAAGATCTTTCGGCCGACTTGCAGCTTCAGTTTCGAATGCTTGTAGTCGATGCCAATAAACGTGGAACAGAGCGCACTATTGAAAACGTTATTAATTAAATTTTATTTCGTATTAATAAAAATTTTAGGTTCCACCTATTGATGTTAATCCATCTGATGCATCTGTTTTACATCAAATTCATCCTGGTCGCCTTAGTGTCGAAACTGCTGCTGGGAGTCAACTTGTCGCGCAATTTTATTTGGATAATGGGGAGAATGTTCCACCAGAAGGAAAATATGACGTAATTCTAACAGGGCAAAAAGGAACAGGCCAAGTCAGTCTGAAATGGTGGCACCGTGCAGCTGATGCAGCATGTTTCCCTATAATTTTTTCAAAAGGACAAAATGGATTTGGTATTTAATGATCAATATTTAATAAAAATATATTTTAAGAAAATGGTATAAAGCTTATTTTGCGACCTGGAGAAAGTTTGCAAGGAGCTAGACGTGTAATTGTTGGAGGTGATGGAGAACTTGACCCAGAAATCGATCTTGGAGAAGGCGAGGAATTTCTCCATGATCTTGGCACAAAACAAGAACATCAACGTGAACATGTTTCAAGGGCTCAATATTTTCGGTACATGTGTCAACATAGAGGAACCTCATGGAAAGCAAATCATTGGCTATGGGAATATGGTCAGTTGGCCCAGCTTTACACGATCACCTATAACCAAAGAATGGAGGCGCAGAAGGTTCAATATATGAAGCAACTTCAAGGCAAATACCGTTATGTCCGTCAGGCTGCTTTACTGGATTGGCTTAAAAAACTTTTGGAAAAACAAGGCAAATAACTATGCTCAATATTTATAATGTAAATTTTAGGATTACAAGGACCCATTGGCCAGGTGTATATGACAAATGAACACTTTAGAGGATCTCGACAATATTACCAAAAGCAATACGCTGCTTGCATGACCATCTGCAGAGAAATTGGTTCGATTGATCTTCTCATCACATATACTATGGACCCGGCTGCACCAGAATTAGACAATATACTTCTTGAACATCAAACCTGGTCAGACCGTCCAATGGAAGTCTGTCGCATTTTTATCGATAAGCTTGCCGAACTTGTAAAGGACATTACTGAGCGTGAAGTACTTGGACCCGTCAAAGGATGGTTTCATAGTCTTGAACACCAGAAACGGTTTTTATTAGTTTATACATATGTCTATATTGTTTTTAGTGGACTTCCTCATGTTCATTTCGCCGTTATCTTGGATTGGGAAAAAATTCGCAAATCTGGCTGTATAACATCAAAAGAAGAATATATGTCACAGTATATTTCTGCTGAAATACCGGATTTGCCAATACCAGAAGATCGCAGAGAATCGGCAGTTTTACAAAGGCTTTTGCATAAAATTGTTGTGACAAAACATGTTCATACATGTAACCAACATTGCCTGCGAGAAGGATTAAGAAGATGTGCTAAACGTTTTCCTGTAAGAATCTTTAAATGTTTTGTTTAATGTTTTTAAATTAGCACAACTATTCCGATAATAACATCTATTCGGACAATTCTTACCCAAAATATCGACGCCGTCCTCCACCACCATCGGAGATTGAACGCAAAAATAATCCTGATTTATATGGAAATTCTCATGAATATACCGATCGTTATGGCAAACATCATGTTGTTACAAATCAATATGTTGTTCCCTATAACCATTTTCTTCTTTCGAAATACAGATCACAGTATCTTTATTTTTTAATACAATTTAATTTTTCGTTTAGCATTAACGTTGAGCTTGTAGCTGGAGATGGATGCGTAAAATATGTGACTAAATATGTGATGAAAGGTGCCGACATGGCATTCATTAGAATTGAACAAGATGGTGTTGAAGGAGGTGCTTGGAGGTATGACGAGTTTCATCAACTTCGTCTTGCACGATACATCACATCTATGGAGGCTTTTTTGTCCCTTTGGGGTACAAAATTGGTCGTGAGATCTCATATTGTATTTTTTTCTATTTTTTCTATTTTTTTATTTATTTGGTTTAGGTTGACGAGCTTGACATTCACGGCCCTCAGGGTCATCATGTTGCTATTGAAGAAGGTAGAGAGTTAGAGATTGCTGAAGAAGTTCAAAAGAGATTAAACGAAGGAGAAGAACGCCGCACCCAATTAACTGCCTATTTCGATTTCAATCGTCAAAGACAATTAATTGGTGATCCACCTGCTGGCTTGACTTATAGTAATGCGTACAAACAACTTCGCTATAATGTCCATAAAAAGAACTGGCAATTATCTGTATACCACCATCAGAAGAAACTTTGTCGAATGCGAACAGTTTCGCCAACTAATTTGGAGCTTCTTGCAATTAGAGTATTAAAAATCAAATTTTTAAATTTACTTTAAATTTATCTATATATAAAAAAATTTTACCAAAAAGTAGCATTTTTTTAAATAACTTTTTTTCTGAGTCTCCGATTTGGATGAAATTTTTTTTGTTGAACCGGAAATTCAAAAAGCTACAAAAAGTCTGTTGACCACGAATTTCGAAAATTTCAGGAATGTCGAAATGTCGAAATTTCGAAACACGAAATTGAGGATGAATGTCCCAAAACGAAATTGGAAAAATAAGGTGCTGGGAAAAGAAATGTAGCCCGTTTAATTCTGCACCGATTAACCGGAGCACTTTTTCAAATTCGATTTCCCTAACCCGAAATATTTTCGGTCGAAAAGGGTACTACCCACTTTTTTTCACTTTTTGTAAAATTGACCGTTTTTTCGACATTTCGACATGAAGACGAAATGCGAAATAAACGATTTTGACTACTGCGATAGAGAAGAGAATTCTCTATCGAATGACCGAAAGACTTTTAAATTTGGACTTTCCGTTCGAAAGTTATGGCCCCTCAAAGTGTCAAAATTTGACAAAAATTTTTGTCAAAATTTTTAACTTTTTTGGGTATCCCGGGAAAGAAAAAATAGGGCTCGACTCGAAAGTCGGATCCGAACAAACTTTTTTTTGTTTGAAAGGGGATATATGGGTCCATAGAGGAAAATTATAGAGAAGTTCCAAAAGTCGACTTAAGGGTGTCAAAAGTCGATTGCGACGAAAATTTAAAAAAAAATTTTTGACATTTCGACATGATCCCGAACTCCTACGATTTCGACCCTTCCCGAAGGTTAAATCTAGACTGAATTTCGTGTCGATTAAAAAAAAGTTCATGGAAAACGGACTTTCCGTTGGGGAGTTATGCTTGCAACAGCGAACCGGGGTTGGGGCAAATTTAGATTTTGTAGGGGTGAATTAGTATAAAACGTCGGCGCGACAGAAGATCACTTTTTTCGTGCTGTTATAAAAATTCTGTCTTGATTCTATAATAGGTAATCGAATATGGGGAGTTCGAAAAAAATATTTTTAGACGGGACACTTGAGTCTCAAAAAAGATATTTGAGTCTGAGTGAAAAAATGGTGATTTTTTGATATTTCTTCGACTTTTCGACATTAAGTCGAAATCCTAAAAATATGTTTTTTAGTACATTTGAATGTACATTTAATTCTCTATCGAACACGAAAAAATTTTACAAAACGGATTATTTGTTGGGAAGTTATAACAGGGCAAATTATCATTTTTTGGCAAAATTTTTTATTTTTCAAACTTTCTGAATAAAATCACATAAAAATGGTAGATGCTCAAAATTTAAAAACTAATTTGAGCAGAACGGAAAGTCGTATCCGGAAAAACTTTTTTTGTTTTTTTGCTTTTTGTTTTTGCTTTTTTGCTTTTTGCTTTTTTGCTTTTTTTGTTTTTTAGCAAATTGATGGGACCACAGGGGAAAATTATGGAGAAGTTCAAAAAGTCGACTTAAGTTGGTCAACTTTCGATATCTGTTTTAGATCTTAACTGAAAATACTTTCTGCTTCAGCTTTTAATTTTTTGCTTCAGTTCTTATCTGAAGCAATTTTTGCTCCAGTTTTTAACTGAAGCTTCTTTTTGCATCAGATTTTAATTGAAGCAATTTTTGCTTCAGTTTTCAATGTTCAATGGCTTTAATGTCGAAATTCGCCAAAAAATTTTTTACAAATCAACTATTGAGCAGCAATTGGTTGTTCTATACCAAATATTTGCTTAAAAATATATTAATTAAAAATTGAACTTTTATATATTAAGTAAATATTAAGCTTTAGATCAGTATATCTAATTATTTAGAAATTGAATTTCTATATATTAAGTAAAATTTTCGAAATTTCGCCATAAATGCGAAATGGAAAATCTGATTTTGACCACTGTATCTAAGCAGGTAATTCTCTGTCAAATGACGTAAAAATTGGTTCAACCGGATTGTCCGTTCCAGAATTATGGTTCGACAAAATGTCGAAATACCCCTTTTTTAATTTTTTTCGATTTTTTGCCCGTTTTTTCGAACTTTCGTCAGGAAGACAAAACAGAAAAATATGAATTTGACTATTGCGAATCAGCAGCAAATTCTCTATTAAATGACTGTAAAATTTTGTAAAACGGTCTATCCATTCGGGAGTTGTGATCCATCAAAATGTCAAAATTTGGCAAAAAAGACAAAATTACAAAACTAGACTTCGGTTGACATGAATATTCAAGTCAAATCTCAACCGACGCTGTTGAAATAAATCTTAAAAAATTCCCCATATTTGAGTTCATATTTTGACAATTTTTCTCACAGATCTGATTATCTGTTAAAAAGTTATTACGGTTTAATTGTGAAAAATAACCGAAAAAATATACCAAAATAATAAACACTTTTGTAAATTACTGAGTCCAATTTGCCAAATTTTAACAAAAAAGGTGTTTTATAGTGGAATAATACATGGAGAATTCAAATCCGTTGTCAGAAAATTTTTAAAAAATTTTTCCGCGATGTTTGAGTCAAACTGGCAGTTTGAGTCTCGGATACTTTCTTCTACTTATATCTCCCGGAGACTCAATTGTAACCCATACAAACCATATATTTTTGGAGTCAGCTGAAGTTGCTCTACAAGATAGGCTATTTAAGTCACATTTCAATTTTTTGACCCGAAAAAATTTCCAAACATTTTTGACACTTAGACTCAAATATCACCGCCCAGACTCAACTGACCCTTTTGAAACTTTTTTTAAAAAATTCCCCATATTCGATTACATATTCGTACCAAATTTCATCCAGATCGGCTGATCCTTTAAAAAGTTATGATGAAATTAAAAAACCCAAAAATCGTAGAAATATATAATATTTCAATTAAGTTTTTATATATGGATTTGGAATTTTTCACTATTTTAAGCATAATTCCTTCTGAATTTTGGTTATGGGGTAGTACCGCGAGGTCCGTTGGGACCGTTTGAGCGGGATCCAAAAAAACCCTTAGGCACAGAGGTGCAGGGACGTGCGATCTTCCAATTCGGGGATCGGAGTGAACCTGTTTACCTTTATGGTAGATAGGATGACTTCCCCTGACGGGAGTGAGCCTTTGGATGGTGTGCATCCAATGTGTCCCGGCTCTCGGAGGGCGCGGGTGGGGTGAGCCCGGTGGCCGTGCTGGATGAACGAAGGCGCTATGCGGAGACTTCGTCTCTGGGCTCTTAGCTGAGTTCTGAAGGATCACACGGTCATCGGTACGGAGTAAGAAAAGCATGGAATGTCCGGCCATGCTGCCCCACTGGAGTCCCTGCCATGTTCGTGGATAAGCTTCGGCTTATTCACCTCACCCTGACGTCCGAAGCGTATGGGGTGTGATGGCATATTCCAAACGCACCGGAATAAAACCTGGCAGCTCGATGTTCGCCCTGGTGTGGCAACTCCCGAGGCGTGCGAACAGGTCCTTGATCTCCGGGGGTCAAAGCCAACTGATGGCTAAGCTATCAGGAGGCATGAACTTGGTTGATAAGTTCGCTTATCGACCTGTAGTTCGCGAGAGCTACAGGGACAGGTTCATGCACTCTTGCATCATGTATTGGATGCACAGGCCATAACTCTTTAAGGGTGTATGTCTGGTGGATTCATGGCATTCTCTATGTGGTGTAAGACTCTTGATACGTTTGGTCCTCTCGGTTTGAATCCACTGGGCATGCATCCGAAATTATTACATTATGTCAACATGGAACAATGATCGTCTACAATCAATATGTCAGAACATGCAACAAGAAGGAACTGTACACTGGATACGTGGGTTAAAAGGGTCATTTGAGTGTTAAAATTTTTAAGTGTTTATTTAGTCATTAGAAGTTCTAAAACAGTATAGGGGAGGGTTTTCAAGTCCTTAGAAGACATTTTTGTCAAAGTGAATTTTTGAAGAAGTTGGTGGTTTTCTGAGTCTCTGAGCAGAGATACGGACTTCTAAGTGTGTTTTTCGGATTCCTCGACCAAACTTTACCCCCCTTTAATAAACCCCCAAATTTTAACGGCTAAGCTCTATTTTTAACGGGAAAAAAGTTATGCTCAAAAGTTTGACATCTCAGGGTAATTTTTTCACTTTTGGGGTATAATTGAAAAGGATGGTTTTAAATAAGCTTATTTATCATAATATTGATAATTAATAACAAAATTAATAGTTAAGAGTCTTGGTTTTAGTAAAATTCAGCTTTATTTAAAATTTGCTTAAATTCGTGTTCACGGTTTTTGGTCGACTTGCCTTGACTTTTTCGTTTATAACTTTCGGAAAAAAATTAGCAGGGAAATTGTTTATAGCTCTTTCGAAAGCTAATAAATAGGGCTTCAAAAATTACCATAAATTATAAAATTAAAAAATTTTTTAGTGCCAAAAATGTTGGGTGCCGGATGTATGACCCCCTAAAAATTAAAAAATATTTTTTTGTAAAATTTTTGTTTTAATGCGATTTTTTGATTTAAGAATATTGAGTGACTGGGTTTAATTGGGAAAAAACTATTTTAGTTGTCATTAGAGTCTTAGAACGCATATTTGAGTATTTTTAAAATTCTAAAAATTTTTAACAGTTTTTTAACTTAGTTGCGTTAATTTGCTAAATGTATTTTATTGTTGGCTTCATGTTGCTTTATAATTACAGTTAGTTAAAGTTTTTTTAAATTTAATTATTGTTTTTATTAGTTTTTGCCTAAATTCGTGTTCACGGTTTTGGGTCGACTTGCCTTCACTTTTTCGTTTATAACTTTGTCAATAATCATAGTATCGAGGGTGTTTATATCTCATTCGAAAGCTAATAAATAGGGCTTCAAAACGTACCATAAATTATAAAATTAAAAAATTTTTTAGTGCCAAAAATGTTTGGTGCCGTACGTATGACCCCCCTAAAAATTAAAAATGTTATTTTGTAAAATTTTTGTTTTAATGCGGGTTTCTTATTTAAAAATATAGAATAATTGTCTTTAGTTGGGGCAAAAAATAATTTAATTATTGTTAAAGTCTTAGAACGCACATTTGAGTATTTTTAAAATTCTAAAAATTTTAACAATTTTTTAGTTCAGGTCGGTTTATATGATAATTGTATTGTGTTAAATCATCATACGGTTGGATTATATTAATTTCAGTAAGTTAACGTTTTTTCAATTTATTATTATTGTTTTTATTAGTGATTTACTCAGTTATTGAAATATTACCTCATGTGATTGATGATAAACAATTATTTAACATTTGTTTACATATTTAATGTATGTTTGATTTTTATTTTTAGCTGTATAATTTCAAGCTATTATAATTGATATTATAATTATTTATAATTGAATATTTTTAAGTTTAATGTCTTGTAACAATCTAATTACAACAATCAATTTGCTTCACGTATTTTTTGCATTGTTACCTATTCAATTATTTGACGATTTTTCAATCAATTATGATCGGCCTTAATTTATTAGTTAGTTTTCGATTTGCTAAGTTTGTTAGCTTTTGTTTGATTTATTATTAATTTTATTAGCGATTTAATTCATTTATTACTTGGTTGTATTGATTATTTGGTTTATTTGAGATTGTTTCATTTCAATATTTATAATTTGTTTCAATTAATTTGAGTTTGTTTTATTTTTGGTTGTCTGTTTTTAATATTTTAATTTTAAGTTATTTACATGGATTGTTTTACTTAGTAAAGTGTACAGGTTTTTAGTTTAATTAGGGACCCTGAGAATCCGACGGTTTAATATTACTCAATGGCTGTCGGGGGAGGGTGGTGCGCATTTCCGCAAGCCTCCACGAAGGTGACTAGCACCGGGCTGCGCACTGGGCAACTTTTATCCATTTTTTCGTTTGTGATGGATAAAAGGCTAAGTCTATCTCAAAAAGAGAAAGACAGCGGAATAGTCATAAGATTTATTATATGTTAATAGTTAAGTGTAAGCTTAGTACATTCTTTTTAAGTTTTCATTTCAATATTTCGTTTTTTAATAAATTTGTATAATTTGTTGATATATTATTTGTTTACCAAACTATTTTTTATTTTATGAATATTTTTTTTGTTTTTAGCTTTCAACTAAACTTTAATCATTAATATTTTTAGAATAAATACTTAATTCGCTTTAATTTTTTACTATGGTTTCCAAAGAACAAAAAAGGCGTGAAAAGGAGCGTGCTGCTATTAGAAAGAGAAGAAGTGAAAATGCTTCTGTTAGTTCGTTAGATAGTATTGCTGCCAAACGTTTAAATTTTGACAATGATGATCAAAGTATTTAATATTTTTTGCATTTAGTACTTCCTTCTACTTATCTTTAGGCTCTATAACATCTGATGTTTTTGATGTTCCTGCTACGCCAACACATAGCTATGACAATGTTTCCGAAATTGTTTATGGTTACTATCTATTAGGAACTTATATAATTTTTTTGTTCATAGATAATATGGTCACAAACAAGAGTGGGAGGCCTTGTAAAACTAAACGTGTTGGGTCCGGAAGAAAGCCTAAAAATGAAGACCCAGTTTCTAAGTCAGCTGAAAATTTTGAAAATGAAGTTATACAAGGAATTGCTCGCGAATTAGACCTTGAAGATATTGGTTTTTAATATTTTTTATGTTATTTATTGCTAATTTTAGAATCAATTGAATCTACTTCACAAATAAGTGTTTTAACATTTACTTTGCGCCGGTCCACTCGACATTCAAGCACAATAAGCCGTTTCTCTGAAATTTCTTTTGACGATAAGTGGCCTTCATTTCGCCCTGTCACTCATAAATGTTCTTTTTATCATGTTGGTCTTGGATGTGGTGCTAAGAGTGCTAAACATATGCCAAATTATTACAATTCGCTTTGCAAAGTAAATATAACAAAATTATTTAACATGAAACCATTTCTAGAATGACGTTTTGATTGACTCCCGTTGCCCGTTTTGTAAGGCATTATTGCTACCATCGGAGACAATCGGCCCGTCTGCATTTGTTAAATGTTGTGCAAAAGGGCGCATCGATTTGAATGAACGGTTCACGAATCTGCAAGACTTTCCAATTGGAATTGATCTTTTACTTCACAATCCTGCCAACTCTGCGACACGAGATCGTCTTTTGAAAAATGTATTGCGATACAATGACCAGCTTTCTTTTGGCCAACTTCGTATGGAACGAACTTATGACTTTCCAGAATCATATCGGATTGTCAAAACAAATAACATGTTTAATTATATGCTATTTGATTTTCGCGCGCCTGGTGGACAACAACAACCAGAACTTCGTGGTCAATTGTACACAATACCGCCAAATTCCGCTGATATCCGCCTTAATGTACTTTCAGCTGAAAATGAATTAGATGTTTGTTAAAATATATAAAAATTTGACAAATGTTTTTCTTTTTAGCCCTTTATTCTGCAAGAACTATTTACTATCTTAAAACAAAATCATTGGATGGCAGAACTTTTCAAAGTTGCATCTGACGTTTACGAAGATCTTTCGGCCGACTTGCAGCTTCAGTTTCGAATGCTTGTAGTCGATGCCAATAAACGTGGAACAGAGCGCACTATTGAAAACGTTATTAATTAAATTTTATTTCGTATTAATAAAAATTTTAGGTTCCACCTATTGATGTTAATCCATCTGATGCATCTGTTTTACATCAAATTCATCCTGGTCGCCTTAGTGTCGAAACTGCTGCTGGGAGTCAACTTGTCGCGCAATTTTATTTGGATAATGGGGAGAATGTTCCACCAGAAGGAAAATATGACGTAATTCTAACAGGGCAAAAAGGAACAGGCCAAGTCAGTCTGAAATGGTGGCACCGTGCAGCTGATGCAGCATGTTTCCCTATAATTTTTTCAAAAGGACAAAATGGATTTGGTATTTAATGATCAATATTTAATAAAAATATATTTTAAGAAAATGGTATAAAGCTTATTTTGCGACCTGGAGAAAGTTTGCAAGGAGCTAGACGTGTAATTGTTGGAGGTGATGGAGAACTTGACCCAGAAATCGATCTTGGAGAAGGCGAGGAATTTCTCCATGATCTTGGCACAAAACAAGAACATCAACGTGAACATGTTTCAAGGGCTCAATATTTTCGGTACATGTGTCAACATAGAGGAACCTCATGGAAAGCAAATCATTGGCTATGGGAATATGGTCAGTTGGCCCAGCTTTACACGATCACCTATAACCAAAGAATGGAGGCGCAGAAGGTTCAATATATGAAGCAACTTCAAGGCAAATACCGTTATGTCCGTCAGGCTGCTTTACTGGATTGGCTTAAAAAACTTTTGGAAAAACAAGGCAAATAACTATGCTCAATATTTATAATGTAAATTTTAGGATTACAAGGACCCATTGGCCAGGTGTATATGACAAATGAACACTTTAGAGGATCTCGACAATATTACCAAAAGCAATACGCTGCTTGCATGACCATCTGCAGAGAAATTGGTTCGATTGATCTTCTCATCACATATACTATGGACCCGGCTGCACCAGAATTAGACAATATACTTCTTGAACATCAAACCTGGTCAGACCGTCCAATGGAAGTCTGTCGCATTTTTATCGATAAGCTTGCCGAACTTGTAAAGGACATTACTGAGCGTGAAGTACTTGGACCCGTCAAAGGATGGTTTCATAGTCTTGAACACCAGAAACGGTTTTTATTAGTTTATACATATGTCTATATTGTTTTTAGTGGACTTCCTCATGTTCATTTCGCCGTTATCTTGGATTGGGAAAAAATTCGCAAATCTGGCTGTATAACATCAAAAGAAGAATATATGTCACAGTATATTTCTGCTGAAATACCGGATTTGCCAATACCAGAAGATCGCAGAGAATCGGCAGTTTTACAAAGGCTTTTGCATAAAATTGTTGTGACAAAACATGTTCATACATGTAACCAACATTGCCTGCGAGAAGGATTAAGAAGATGTGCTAAACGTTTTCCTGTAAGAATCTTTAAATGTTTTGTTTAATGTTTTTAAATTAGCACAACTATTCCGATAATAACATCTATTCGGACAATTCTTACCCAAAATATCGACGCCGTCCTCCACCACCATCGGAGATTGAACGCAAAAATAATCCTGATTTATATGGAAATTCTCATGAATATACCGATCGTTATGGCAAACATCATGTTGTTACAAATCAATATGTTGTTCCCTATAACCATTTTCTTCTTTCGAAATACAGATCACAGTATCTTTATTTTTTAATACAATTTAATTTTTCGTTTAGCATTAACGTTGAGCTTGTAGCTGGAGATGGATGCGTAAAATATGTGACTAAATATGTGATGAAAGGTGCCGACATGGCATTCATTAGAATTGAACAAGATGGTGTTGAAGGAGGTGCTTGGAGGTATGACGAGTTTCATCAACTTCGTCTTGCACGATACATCACATCTATGGAGGCTTTTTTGTCCCTTTGGGGTACAAAATTGGTCGTGAGATCTCATATTGTATTTTTTTCTATTTTTTCTATTTTTTTATTTATTTGGTTTAGGTTGACGAGCTTGACATTCACGGCCCTCAGGGTCATCATGTTGCTATTGAAGAAGGTAGAGAGTTAGAGATTGCTGAAGAAGTTCAAAAGAGATTAAACGAAGGAGAAGAACGCCGCACCCAATTAACTGCCTATTTCGATTTCAATCGTCAAAGACAATTAATTGGTGATCCACCTGCTGGCTTGACTTATAGTAATGCGTACAAACAACTTCGCTATAATGTCCATAAAAAGAACTGGCAATTATCTGTATACCACCATCAGAAGAAACTTTGTCGAATGCGAACAGTTTCGCCAACTAATTTGGAGCTTCTTGCAATTAGAGTATTAAAAATCAAATTTTTAAATTTACTTTAAATTTAGATCTTGCTAACTGTCGTTGTTGATCCCACTTGCTGGGAGGACCTGCGCACTTTTGAAGATGTTGTCTACCCAACATTTTTAGAAGCTGCTAAGGCTAGAGGACTAATGTCAGACGATGTAATTTGGAGAAAAACGATTCAAGAAGCTTTTGATTCTAATAAGCGCATTCAACAGCGCATTCGTTGGCTTGCCATGTTCTTCGGATCCACGAATCTTACTAATCCAACTGCTTTGTTAGACTATGTTATTCAATTGCCGGAAGATTGGCTTGTATGTGTTAAAATAACTATTCTGTTTTATTTTTAATTTAGTATGGAACACGTGTTGCGCAGTTGGATTTCGAAGCACGCCGAGATTATGTTTTGTGCAATATGGAGTGGTTTTTGAGAGCAAATGGAATAAGACCAGATGAGATTGAAAGGGAAGATGGTTCTTTTGAAACGGCTTGTGAGAGGATTCGGTAAAGATTATAACTTACAAGTGAACCTATCGTTTATTATAACAGGCTCCCACGTCCATCTCTCCGAAACATTCAACCTGAATTGCTTAACGATGCCGAAATTGATCCTGAAATGATGATAAGAACGCATGTTGATAGTCCTTTCTTAGAACAACACCAACGAGGCTCAACACAAGACTATTATCTTCGCCTGTTTTACAATGATCCTCGCCCAACTGAGGAACAACAAAACTTCATTGATGAAATTGTCCGAGGTATGTGGAGCGCACGTCATGTCATCGACGGTTCTGAAACATCTTTTGCGCAAGACATTCCGCGATATTTCTTCATAACAGGAGAAGGTGGTTCAGGAAAAACGTTTATGTATAATGTATGTTTATGCACTTAAATTGAGTTTAAAATTATATTTATAGAAATTAATTGCTTTTCTGCATGCGAATGAGTTTATGATAATGTCTATGGCAAGTACTGGTATAGCTGCTGAGCTTCTTTATGGTGGAGCTACAGTTCATAAAAGACTTTGCCGCCAAAAACATGTTGATTCGTCTACTCAACCATTTGTCGACTATCGAAGCCAGTTCGCCGATACTATCCGTAAACTTCATGGAATTATTATTGATGAAATTAGTATGCAGCATAAGGATGTCATTGACTTTGTCGATCGTCTTTTTCGATCCGTTGCTCCTCGACCACTGAAGAATATCCCGTTTGGTGGAAAAGTAAATTAACAAATAATTTTTATATATAATTAAATTTTTAAGTGCGTTGTTCTTGGAGGAGATTGGAAACAACTTCTTCCTGTCGTTGCTGGTGGTACATTATTACATCAATTTGACGCGTCAATAAGGAACACGGCACTTTTCAAGAACTTTGTTACAAAAAAATTACACTCAAATCTTCGGTTACATCCTGGTCAAGAACAATACAGAACTTTGCTGAAATGCGTCGGTACTGGTGTTTTGAATGATTCAGATGAGCGAGTTCAACTCCCAGTTGACATTTGTGTTAACTCGAGAGAAGAACTGATAAACTTTGTTTATCCGCAAGATCTGCTTCAGTCAGCAATTCATCGCTGGGAAGAGTTTTGTGGTCGTGCAATTTTGTGCCCACTCAACACAGAAACATTTGAAATGAATAATATTATCTTGGTATAATTTAATTTTATGTTTAAAATTTAATTAATAAATAGGATCGCATTGCCGGACACGAACAAACTTATATGTCGATAACAACGCCTATAATGGATGAAGATTCTCTCGAAAACAATGCTTCTGATATTGACTATGAAAACTTGACAAGGCAAACACCGCCTGGAATTCCGGAACATGCACTTCGTGTACGCATTGGAGCTATAATGATGATAATTATTAACTTATCTGTAATAGTTGTTAATTTTTTTAATATTATTTATATAATTAAGGTTCAAAATGGTCTATGCAATGGAACCAGAGTCCAGATTGTTGGTTTACGCCAAAATCTTATTCGTTGCCGAATTCTGTCTGGCTCCGGGAAAGGAAATGAACACGATTTGTTTAGAACACGTTTCCAATATGGTGCCGATCCTAAAGCCCCACAAGAAGGCATGGTTCGAGTTGAACGAGTTCAGTTTCCGTTGCGTCCAGGTGCCGTCATGACTATTAACAAGTCTCAAGGGTAAATACTTTTTTAAAAATATTTATGTAAAATATATTATAGACAAACTCTTTCTCGCGTTGGCGTTGCACTCGACCATTCTCAGTGCTTCTCCCATGGACAACTCTATGTTGCTCTTTCAAGAGCCCGTGACGCAGAAAGTGTGAAGGTCGCCACACTCCGCAAAGATCGCAGAGTGAAGAACCCAGTCATTCCTGCAATGATTGATGAAGAAGACTTCAACGAGCTTGGACCAACGGAGATCGCCATGTCATCCGGCGACGAACCAGTTCTAATTGAACGGATTTCACACGAACAGGTACTTTATAAAATAAATTCAAAATTTATAAATTAATATAGACAACAACATCGTCTGCTGCTTTTATCTCACAACAGCCAACAACATCGGTTAATGCTTTAAATTCACAACAGCCAACAACATCGGCTACTGATTTTACACAGGCAACAACATCGCCAATTATTCAACAAAACAAGACATCACAAAGACCTGCTAATTCTATAAACTATTTCCTAGATAACGTTACTGGCGACGGAGATTGTTTATTTCGGTTTAATTGATTTAATTTTTTTGAAAACCGTAAATTATAGATCAATTGTTCGTGCGTTATATGCTGGATCAGAGGGACTGGCTTTGCACGCTAATTTCTTATACGAAGACTATCAAAGAGGACTAAGAAGACTTATTGCACGTCGTTATCAAGAAGACCTGCACAACATCGCAGATGAACACCTCACTGATGAGCGCATTCACGAGATCGAATGGGACGCTCCACATATTCGACAGGCTGGACTTCGTTTGGATGTGACAGATCCTCGAAGATCTATGCGAGAATATAGTCTTCACATGATGCAGCCGGCAAACAACAACAACACACGCTATGGATCTCATCTTGAAATCCGTTATGCTGAAATTGTTCTTGGGCGCCGTATACTCATCGTTGAAAATCTCCGACGTCGCGTAGTTGATGAAAATGGCCGTGTTCAATGGAGAATTATGCCAAACGAATACCAAGGAATTTTCCTCTCTCCTGGCCTTTCTGCAGAAGAGATGGGGCTTACAAGCATCACTAACTTTGGTCAAATATTTCAAATACTCCGTGCACATAATATGGATAACACCATCGTCCTTAGACTAGAAGGATTACATTATCGGCCAATTTATTTGGTAGATTATTTTTACTGTAACATAGATTAAATAAAAAATTTAAGCGTCCGATGCCTGATGAACATGGTGAAGAGAATGCTAGAATTTTAGATCTGCTAAGCGACGTCCCATCAGAACCTTGGACCCCACAATGATAAATTTAAAATATGATTATGCTGTTTTTACGAATTTAGTATATGATTTGGTTTCGGATGATTTCTGGATTTTTGACAAATTTGTTTGTTTATTATGTATGTTATTTGCAATTTAATTAAAATAATTTAATATTTCGTTAAGTGTAATTAGTTTGAAGTTGTTAATGATACTTATAAAATTTTGTTTTTAAGGAAGTTTTATGTTGCGTTATTTTTTGGATGATATTTGTTTGGAAGCTTTGTTATGTTATTTGGATATTTTGAAATGTTTATTTTTTGTTTATTTTGGGAATCAATTTGTCATGGCTTTACGTTAATTAGTTTTATTGAATATATGTCTTAGTATTTTTTCGTTTTTTGGTTGTCTTGGATTATTAGTTTTTTTGGGTTTTTGGAAAAGAAGTTGAGAATTGTTTGGAGAATTGTATGTAGTTTAAATTATGGATAATATTTAAAATTTTTTAAGGAGGAATAGAGATTTGTATGGAAAAAATTTGTGTGTTGAATATTTTTGGATTAGATTTTATGTTGTTTGGTTGGTTGATTTTGAGTACGTTGTATGTTTTGGATTTTAAATTCATTAGATGTTTTGGATTATACGCTTTTGGATTTTTTACAAAGAAATGGATAATTGTTTGGATAAATGTATGTAGTTAAGCTTATATAATAATATTTAAAAATTTTATTAAGGACGAAATTGAGATATAAATTGAAAATATCTTGGATGATGTTTGGTTATTGGATTGGATTTTATGTTATTTAGATTTAGATGTTATGTAAGAATCTTAAATTACTAAATATATTCATATTTTTAGTTAAGGAGTAAGTGCGGGTTGTTAGAAATATTTTGGTTGTTGGGTTATTTATTTTGGATTGGATTTTAATTTGTTGTGATGTTTTGGATGTTTGGATTTTAAGTTCTTTGGATTGTGGGGAGATATAAAAGAGAATTGCTTGGGTAAATTTATATAGTTTAAATTATTGAATAATATTTAAACTTTTTTTAAGGATAAAATTGTGTTTTGTTGTGAATATTTTGATTGTTTAGCTATTTATTGTGGATTGGATTTTAAGACGTTGGGATGTTTTTGGAATTGAATTTTTTGGTGACTAGAATTAAATGTGTTGGATTTTTGGAAAAGTGTTGCGAATTGCTAGGATTAATGTATGGAGTTTAAAATAATTTAAAAAAATTATAATTTTCATTAAGGAGGAATTGAGATTTATTATGAAAATATTTTGTATGCTGAGTTATTTTTTGGATGGAATTATGTTGTTTGGATTGTATGGTTATAAGTTTGTTGTATTTTTGGGTGTTTAGATTTTGTGTTTTCTGAACTTTGGATGTTAAATTTGTTAGATGCTTTGGTTATTAATTGTTTTGGGTCTATTAGGTGTTGGAAATTTTTTTAAAGCGAGATATTATGTTAAATTTTTGATTCTTTGATTGTCTATTTTAATTTTAATATGTTAATGTTATTTTTATATATTGAGCCATTGAAACATTAAATCTAAATTTTGTTTTTAAATGTTACAATAACTTTTATTTTAGGTTTGGGGAGGGATGTGTGACACATCTCACTCATTCCTAAGAATTCAAATTTTCATTTATTCTTGGCTCCTTATATTTATTTTGTAAAGTTTATTCTGTTAATTTTATTTTTTCGTTTTGTTTGTTTTTTACTTATTTTAATTGAATGTTATTTACTTTTTATATATTGAGCCAGAAATTTTTTTATTTAAATTTTGTTTTTAAAGTAACATATCATTTATTTTAGGTTTGGGGAGGGATGTGTAACGCATCTCACTCATTCCTAAGAATTCAAATTTTCACAATTTTTGGCTCCTTATATTTTTTCTTGATAAGTATGTTTTGTTTCATTTATTTTGTGTTATTTTATTTTTTGCTTATTTTTTTGCTTTCTTTCATTTAAAATATTTACCTACTTTATATTGAGCCAGAAAAATTTTTATTTAAATTTTGTTTTTAAAGTAACATAACTTTTATTTTAGGTTTGGGGAGGGATGTGTAATGCATCTCACTCATTCCTAAGAATTCAAATTTTCACAATTTTTGGCTCCTTATATTTTTTTAATTATAATTTATCTGTGATATTTTTTGTTAAATTATTCTATTTTAATAATTGGTTTAAAAAAATTTTTGAAAAGTAAAATTTTAAATTTTTGTTGTATTTAATATTATTATTAAAAGTATTGACCTACAAATAGTTTAAAACTTACTTTATATTAAGTTATATATTTTAAAGAAAATTCTTTATATGTCAAGAATGCCCAATCAGATTTTTAAATTTGATTTTTATCTAAAAATTTTGACATATAATTTATTTTCAATTAACAGCGATTTACTTATAATTGAAGATAATTAGATAATGTCTTAATAAAATAACTCAAACTTTTTGGATAAGCCATGGCACTGAAATTAATAAATAATGACCAGCCTGATTTTTTAAATTTTATCTCCATCCAAAAATATAGAATTTTAAAAAATTGCAAATCATGTCTGAGACTGAAATTTTTCTAGGACGCTAACTTTGTGGAAAATTTTTGCAGAATTTTTCTGAGAACGGATTTGAATTTAGCGTGTACTGTTCCACTATAAATCATATTTTTCAGCTAAAATAAAAACATTTTATTCCCTCGATTTTTTCAATATGGGTACCCCTATTCAAAAAAATTTGGAAAATCTTACTTGGCCATAACTTTTTAAGGGATTAATATTTTTGAATGGGTTTTCTTTTATAAATAAGAGAAAAAAATTAGAAATTTTTTAAAATCAAAATAATTATAAAAATTTCTTATCTGGAGGAGTAGGGGTCAATTTTTAAAAATCCAAAATTTTACAGTTTTTCAAAAATTTTTTGGGTTTTCGACGTTAGAGCTAAGTGAAATGATTTTTCCTATGAAAAGCCAATTTTTCTACATAATATAAAAGTTAAAAATATTTAAAAATTTATACTTTGAAAAAGTTATGATTTTTTAAAAATTTCGAGCAATTTTTCGACCATGATTTCCGGCCAAAAAATATTTTTTCCCAAAATAAAGATAAATGGGTCAAATAATATATCATTCGAAAGCTCTTATCAAGCTGAGTCTAAAAATAATTTTTGTAAAATTTTCTGATCAACTGTGCTCAAGTAAAAAAATAAAAATTTTTCAAATTACACAATAATCCTCATAAAAGTATTAATAAAAATTTTTTACGTGTTTTCTCAAATTTTTTAAATACCTAATCATATACCCACTACAAATTACGCTAGAGACAGCAGTTTCTCCCATGCCCAGAGGCAACGCCCCAGACGCTAGTCTGTTTACTCAACCAAAAAATATGTAAAGCGAATAGTTAGCTAATTATTAATTCTTTTTTCCTTTTCTCTTTTCTAATGCCACAAAAAAGTAAAAAAAGAATGTGTTTTTGACATTTAACAGTTGTTGAAAATATATGTAGACAATCCTTCAACATCAAAAATTTTTAACTTTTTTTTAATAAAAAGAAAGAGTTCATTTAAAATAAATTGATTATTATGATTTTCTTTTTTTTTTAAATAAAAAAGAAGGAAAGTAAATTTTATTTATTTGAACAGCGTTAAACTTATTCAAATTTAATAATTTAGTACATATAATGGTTAATGTAAATGCCAGTAAATTACTTTTTGCTACAGCTTCGATAGATGCAGATGAAGCAGAAAAACAACGTCGATTATTTATACTTGGATTAATGATATTATTTGGATGGATGTTAGTTATTGTATTTTGTGTTTATCCACAGGTAATTGTTAAAATAAAAACAGAAATAGAAAAGTACAAAATAAAATTTGAAAATGTTTACTGAATTAACATATCACGGAGAAAATTCCCTTTAAGGATATCTAATTCAGATTGTAAACCACCGAAATATTATCAATTATAACGATGTTTTTACTAATTATTTTTAAATTAAAGTTATTTTCTGATTTATTTACTCGATATTTGTGTTGCTGTTTTACAAGATTATCGGGTAAAAAACAACAAGGATTAGAAGAATTGGCAGCTTTGAAGCGAGAACAAGAACGTGTTCGAACATCAAACCGAACATTCATTGGGCTTTCATTGGCAACCACAAGCCCTTCAAATATTTTGCTCAAACAGGTATTTTAAATAATTAAAAATAAAAAATGTGGGGAAAATTGTTTAGAAAGTTAGAATATTTTATGGGGAAAATCTGCGATTACATATTTTTAGACATAAATTGAACCTAAATAAACATGGGCATTTACTAAATGTCTTAATTATGAAAAAATAGCTAAAAGAGTGTTATGAAAGATTAAATATTTAATGTTAAAAATCAAGCAAAATTAAGGTTGGATTCGATGGAAATATGGTTGAATATGATACACAAAGGAAACAATTTGTTTCTGCCAGTATAGCAATTCCAGAGTCAATTTTAGAAATCGAGGTGAATTTAATTAATAAAAATTATTTAAGAAAAAATTTAAAAATAAAGGATATTGATTATAAAGAAAGTGAAGAAGAGGAGGAAGATAAAATAGAAAGAAGTAAAAGGGAATCACAAAAATCAAAAAAATCTAACAAGAAATTACATTTAAAAGATGCTCAATAATTTTTTTGTTCAAAATACTTTTAATTGATCTCACTTAAAGAACTTATAAAAAATAACTTTTTAAAACTATTTTAATCAAATAATCTGATCCCTTGTTTTTACAATGAGACGTTCTCTATGAACCTCTCATTACCAGAAATACTACTTAACCACTAAATTTGTTAAATATTAAAAAAACCTACAAAACGTCAACCAATTTTTGATTGAGTGTGCAATTCAATAGCAACCAACCCGTAAATAAATAACAAAAATCCAAGTTTAAAGAAATTATCTAAAAATATTACATATCAAAATTATATTATTTGAAAATATTTAAAAACAATATATGCAATATTCTACATATAATCTTTACAAAATATCCCAGGCTTTTCAACGTTTAATGAATAATAGAACAAACAATTTAAAAAAAATATTGTGTAAAATATGAATAATGATCTTTGAGAAAATAACAACTTTTATTAAATTTAAGTACTCATTTATATAAAATTTAGTTTCAAGTGATACATTTTCATTATACAGTAGAACGTAAACCAGTTTTATAACCACAAATATGGAGCAAAAAACCCATCACCCTTCGTCAATGAGAGACTGAAAAGATAATAAAAAACGCAAAATGGCGGGAGTAATAAACTACTAGAATGGCTTGACGAGAGAAACTTCGCCTCATTAAATGGCAGACCTCTGAGACTATTTTAATAAATAGAAAAAAAATGTAAAATAAAGAATTTGTTAATGAATATTGTCAATTAATAATAGGCGTTTATAAAAAAATTTGGGGCATATATGTGGGAGATGATCACACTAAATAGGTGGGAAAAATAATAATTAATTGATGGTTGGTTAAATTAAATTTAAACTAAAATATATTTTGGATGGATAGAGGAGTATTTTAACGCTGCTAAAAATTCTTAACAAAAAATAAAAGTAAATTTAGATGTTCAAAAATTAATTGTTTTGAAATTATTAACAATTTTTAGCGGCAATACTTAAAATATTTAAATATTTAATATATATTTAGGTCAGAATTTGGGAGAAATAAATAATAAAATTAAATTTTAAAAAATATTCTAAAGGGTAAATCAAAGATATTAAACGTCATTTTTCACCTTCTAAATTATTTAAATTAAATTTACTTTTCCAATTTCTTATTGATGTCGTCGCAATTCTCTTGTCAATTTTTCCTCAGCTAATCTCACTGCTTGTGGAATTCGTTGATCTGTTTTTGATTTATAACATCCAAGGAGTTTCTCACAATGTTCGTCACCACGTGAAATACCATCCATCTAAAGAATATTTTTTAAGGGAGAAAACATGTACATTGACGGGAATAGTGAACTTTAATTATTCCCAATTTTTTTTGAAAATTTTAATTCAACTTCGAATTATTAATTCAAAAAGAATTTACCTTCTTTAAAAGATCATAAATAATTTCATCACTGACGTAAGAATTATGCTTATAATCTGAATGATTTTGCACAAAAGATCGCATCCAACTAGCTGTAGTCATAATTTCTCCTTTTGCTCGTTTTTGTATAAACGATAAATATTGATTGATTGTACAACGTGTATCAACATCAACATCAGCTCCATCAAGAAATTGTCTAATTAAAGGTGCAAGTCCAGAGAATTGACTATTTCCTTAAAAATATTTTTTAAGTTTAAAAACAATATTTAAAACCGTTAACAATTTCATCTATTGTCATTTCTGTAGTATTATAGTCAGGTTCTGGTTCAGCTGGCGGCTGTCCTTCTGTACATGGCTTACCTTCAGGCGTATGTTGGCAGTTGGCCATTTTTGAGCGAAACTACAAAAACAAAGTTTTTTTAAACAAAATTTAAGCTTTACATGAAACTTTTCAGTCAAAATAGCATTTCTTCTCTTAAATTTAAATTAGAAAAATATTTATTTAAAATAGTTAACTGTTGCTCGTTTCATATTTTCCGAAACAAGAGAGATTCGAATAAGAAAAGTAAGTCGATAAGAAACAATTACTCTGAAAAATAATAAATAAAATATTTTTTAAATAATAACCTTGTTAGTAAAACTAAAAAACAACAATATGCAGCATTTTCAAAATTTGTCAATTGAACCTGAAAATGAAACAGAAAAATTAATAAAAAGAATTTTTTTACCTCTGTTGGACGAAACTCAACACGCCATCCAATTTCTGGCGCGTCAGGAGGAGGTGGCTTGAATCGCATATTCATCCAATTAGAGGATTGGATTGTTTCAAAATGTTCAGTAGATCTCTGGTCATCTTGTTCAATACGTTCTTTAAAAACCTGATAAGAAAAATAAATTTGTTGATATTGTAAGCTCTCGCTCATTATTAAAAAACCTGTAGAGGATCACGAATAAACATATGAGCAAAATGTCTTGCCAAATATTCATCAACCCCACCATCAACTAATTGTTGATAATGTTTTTGTTGATATTGTAATGGTAAATCATTATAAGGCGCAGAACATGGATAAATATAGCAATCAGTACTGTCATATCTGCTCTTTGGAATATTTTTGAATAAACTATATCCATCAGGAGCTGTTCCAGTCGAATCAAGTTCTGATGGTTCTTTTCCACGTTCAAAATTTGTTCGATCATCAACAGAAGCAGAAATTATATCCCAACGAGAATCAAGGTCAGAAAGATAAGAACGAAAAATAGGAGTAGCTAAAAAAGGAACAATAAAAATTGAATTAAGAAAATACCGGCACTCAACGCAACCATAACTGGAGTAATAATTGTGAGTTGGTCATAAAGCCAACGAGCTTCTTGAACATTTACCGCCTGAAAAGTCATTTGTAAACAACAAAGTCCCATTCCAAATCCCATATGGTCCATATAAATGTGATCAGGAAGAGCAGCACGAGCAGCTTCCGGATCGGTAAACTTTTCCTTAAAAGATAACAAAATTAGAGTAAAATACTTTTTCTTACAATAAAAGGTTTTGGAGTATTCGTATCGCGGAAGATTGGAACATTAATTGCGACCTTTTCTCCACGTCTTGCACGAATGTTTCTCACCAAATTACGAAATCTAAAAACATTAAATAAAGAAATAAAGCGTTAAAGACCTTGGGTGACCCTGATAAATTCCTTCATCAGGAAAAAATATAGAACGTCCCGCACAATTAACATCCTCAGGTGTTGGTATTGCAGGTGGATCAGTAAAGTCAAGAACACCGAGTGATGGAAAGCTAATTGAAAGAAGAGACTCGTTAGGCAAAAGAAGGGAGGAAGCCAAAACTTGTCGCATTTGCATATTTGACTCGACAACATTAAAACAAGACATTAAACCTAAAATATAAAATATTTATTTAAGAAAGTATAAACCTCCATAGGGAGTGCCAGGCGTCCCCTCTATCATATAAGAAGCAAATTCAGGTCTCCATAGAGAACGATTCTCCTCGCCCAAAGAATTATTGACCTCTTCACTTGCAAAAAGTTGGTCTAACAAGTCGAGAGCACGTAAAGAGACGCGAACCTAAATTTCGCCGTTTAAAATAGAAAATAATTGCAAAAACTTTTTTGTGTTCATGGTCAAACTTAATAATTGTGTATTCAATCTCATCGCCCCAACGAAGTTGGTCCCGCTCACGGCTCTTAACACGATGGTAGAGAGCAACAAATTGCGCAATTCCATGTAACTAAATTATTTTAATAACAAATTGTCTTGGAAAGCTTAACCTCTTAAACAAACATCGAAAACTGGTTTAAGCCAGTCTCGAATGTAAAATAAATAAAAACCTTTATATATTCCAAATGTGGAACAATTTCCTGCCAACTCAAAGGTGTCCCTTTAGTTAAAAGCCCCATTACTGATATGGAGCGAGACCTTTAAAAATTTAATAAAAAATTTAGTTTAGAAATTAAGACAGAATAAAATGCGAACAACGCAACAAAAAATAAATTAATGTATCTATTCTATTTAACAACTAATTTAACAACCATATTTAACAAAATAAAAGTAGAAAGCTATATCTTTTAAAAATAACAATTAATTAACAAAATAATGTAAGGAAAGCTTTCAAATAATCAAAAAATAATAAAACATTTTTTGAAAATAATAACCACAATCAAAGCAAGCTTATAAGGATCTCTAACAATAATTTTAATTACATATATCTATCAAAAATAAAGTTCTGCTTAAATTTTTTAAATAAATATTATTGAGGAAATATTATAAAACAAAACTCAATATTATAAAATTCTTTACAGATTTATTTGCCAAAACGTCGATGCCTTTGTGAATATTTCCCAATGAGATCACAAAATTCGGTTTCAGTTAATTTATTATAATTTGAGAAGGAATCGACAGAATGAAATTCACTTAAAAACATTAGTTAGAAAATTACAATTAATTAATTAACCTTGTCCGTAAACTCCAGAGCGGAAAATCTCCAAATCCAACATGCAAAGAAGAGCCAACAAAAACAAAATAATCTGGTTCTTTTAACCCTGACAATTCAAAAAGATAATCAAAGAAGATGCTCTCCTTCATTAGTTCATCCAATTCTGAGAACTTTTAATTTTTTTTATTACAAAATATTTTAATTAAAAATTACCTTGGTAACAATTTGGTTGAGAATATTTTTAGATTTTTCAGCACCAATATAAACAACATTTAAATTGAACTTTTCTGACAACCACAATTTATTTGACATAAATTTCACTCCTTTACAAGAAAGTAATTCAATAATTTGACCTTCGATTTTTTTGCATTCATCCTCAACATCAAACAAACATCCACAAAAAGAAATTTCATTAATACCATTTAAAAGACATAAATACAAAAGTGATGAAATAAAATACTTAAAATATATTATATAAATTAAAACAAAAATAAATTTACCGGATTAATATAACGATAATCTGCAAAAAGAAAAGAAATATTTTGTGGAACTTTTTGTAAAACATTTGCAGAATTTCTCCATAAATATTGTTTAAAACTTTTAATAAATTGTTTGATTAAGCAGAAAAATTTCCAACAAACAAATAAAAATAAGCTAAAATTGTAAATAAATTTAATAAAAAAATTAATAAAAACATACATATACAAAAAGGCAAGAAATCGATAGACTTTTGAACAATAAAATTTTCCCGTCTCCTTAAGTAGTTCATTCTTTAAATATGAATAAAAATAACTAAATTCCATTCTAATTTAATGAGTACTATTTAATAATCTAAAATTCTATTAGTCAATAAATGATTTAGAAAAGTAGTTACTATTAAAATTAAAACATTCATTTCTACACTACACACAAACACTAGACACAGATAATTTATTTTTCCTTTTCATTTTAGTATAAACATAGTATATTTTATTATTATACCAATATTTGATCTTTAAAGTTCCATTTTTATTATCAACCTGAAATTGTCGCGCTATTTTAAATACTACTACTAATGTACATAAGTATCATCAAAAAAAAGGGCAAACATTTATGTAACAAATCAACCATTTGTATTAAGGACCAAAAAATATATGTCGTGTTAAATTTGGCTACAAAATTAAATCTAGTTAAATTTAACTCTATTAATGCCTTGATTCATCATCATTGTTAATACAAATTTTAATTTATATTTATTAAATAGTGTTTAATTTAATTTTTTTCGAAAGTGAGAAAGTTGAAACATTTGATCCATTTAATTTCTAACTAGAATTTTTAAATATTTTTTCACGAAAAGATTCTCTGCTGTAACAATTATCAATAACATAAGCCTTCTCGAGCAATACATCATTTTCCGAGACCAAAGAATGTTTTATTTTTTCATAAACAAGTAACCGCCTAAAAATATAATTTTGTGAATATAATAATTTTTCCATATTCTTACCTTGCTGTATTCGTTTGTAATGGTTGTTCACAATTGTAAACCAATCGTAGACAGTCGGATCTGGGCAAAATTTTCTCTGAATACCTATTTTAAATTTTCAGATAACAGTTAAACTAAAATTTAAATTACTCTGATTTACACACTGGAAACCAAAAGGCCAACCGACCACCAATACGTAATAAGCGAACACCTAAATCCATAAGATCCAAAAATACTGAAGAAATTTGATATTGCTGTTTTTCTGGATAATTTCTGTGTCGCTGCTTTTGCTGATTAACTTCTTGGCTATTAAATAAAGTATAAACAAAAAATCATCGTCTAACCAATTTTTGTCTTCCATTTGTTTTATTTCTGTTTCCATTTTTCTTTTCCACTGCATAACACCCAATTTTTGTCCACGCTCCCTAATTCCGTATGGAGCTAAATATATTTTATTAAATAAATATTTATATAAAATCGTCACGATCTGCAAGAATAGCATCGAAAAACCCAGAATGTCGCCACATTTTATGTTTTGACGAATCGGCTAAGATAACACCCAAATAACGGCCATCACTCAAACCATATTGTGAAAAATTTGCTCTTACTGATTGGTCGCTTCCAAGTAACCCTTCTCCAACTCTTGATGATTTTCCCTTTTAAATAAAAGACAGTTAAAAATATAAAATGTTAAACCTTTGCTTTGGCTACATCCCATTTAATCTCCACTCCAAGCACGTGAGAACAGAAATAAGCTGCTGATAATAAAATACCACCTATTAAAGAGTAAATTAATCCTTAAAAATATTTTTATCTAAATTTACCAGTTCCACAAAATGGATCGATCAAAAGACTCCCTGGACTAGCCAAAACTAAATTTGCTTGTATGAAAGCAAGTTCAGGATCCATAGTAGAATTTCCAATGTAATTCCTAGACATAAGCGCGAATTTACTTTTCAAACCAGTCTGGCCTACGCCAATCAAAAATTAAAATAAGATAATCAAAATTTAAACTTTTAAGCTTACAAATTTTGTAAAAAGAATTCGATCAGATTTCTGATTTACTTCATCATTATAATTAATGCCAATTTCGAAAATAGTGAAGATATTATGTGCATTTTTCAAATCGATGGGCGCTTGAGTTAGACCCATGAAAGAGCCATAACGCTGAAACTCGTTTTTTGTTATCAATGCATTAGATAGTTCCAATACAGGCCTAATATAAAATTTACCTGGATCAAAGACTGGGTGTAGACGACGTCGCTTTTTCGCAAATGTGAACGAACTTGGAGACACCATGACTGCGCTGGATCATTAAAAGGCTGAAAAAGCTTTTATTTACCAAATAATAAAACCTGTAAAATATTAGATTTACTCAATTGCTCAAGGACAATATCATGAGAAGGTGCATTTATGAGAATACGGAAGGCAGATTTGAGAAGAACTGAACGACCAAGTATACACCGAACAGAAGCTTCACCACCATCAAAGTGAAGGATTTGATAATGCGACTAAAATTATAATTTAGAAAAATAAGGATAATTTGTTTACCTCGTCCGGGGTAAAATTGGGCACTGGCTGAATCCCAAAAAGCAAACATACACTTTCAAACTCTGCTCGTCTAAATTGTGGATGAGCCTGACTGAAAACAAATAGAAAAATATTTTCACAGGAAGTTTTATCCATAAATCTAAAAATTATTTATTTTAAATTATACTGGTTATTAAATATAACTAACAAACAAATAGTTTAGGAAAAAACGATTCTTTATAAAAAAAATTTTAAAATTTAATTATAGTACAAAATTTTACACAAAAATTAAATCAATATCGTTTTTTGACAAGCACTCTTCCGCTTTCAAGATCCTCCTTAGTCGCGGTCACAGTTCTAGTATCACCAGGAATACTCGAACGAAATTGTACAGTTAACTCATTAACTTGCATAACTAAAGCTTGCATTGACTTCCAACCGGTATTTGATGATTCTATAAAAATAAAAATTCAAAATCTGATTTAAAATTTAATCTCATAAGACTTACTTATGAAAACGTTTTGCCCTCGATGATAAGTTTTCCCATCTAGACTGAGTTTCCCAAATTCTAAGACAACTTTTCGAGGATGTCTCTTTAACCGGGAGTTCTCATTATCTAGTCGTCTATGTTGTATTTCATCTGCATTTGTCGTTGCATCAGACCCTAGCACATTTCTCATTTCTGTTGATCCTAATCTTTGTTCATCGAAATTGTCCAAATTGTTACAAGTGGCTAATTCTGTACCAATTAACGGTGATGCACCATTGATGACAGAACTCTTTGAAGAAGACCAACTGGATGAAGATGGATTCCGATCGATTGTTAACGGGCAAAGCCTGAAAAAAGTTTTCAAATAAAAATTCCTTTTTTTACTTTTCCACGTCTTCAGCAATTGCTTGGGCAGATAAAAGAGATTGTGTTATAAGCGGACAGATATGTGCAGCGCCTGGAGATCTTTTCCTACCCTTCTTTTCAGAGAAGACGGAAGCACTGACGCTGCTCTCAGCTGCGACTGAAGAAACGTTTACTGAACAGTTACCTACTTCGTTAGGCCGTCTAAAATTAAACCGGTCATTTAAAATAAATTATGGGCATTAACCTCCTTAGCTGTTTCTTGCCAAGTATCCCTTGTGAAGTTATTTGTTGAGCATTCATCCAAAGGCTACTACTTTGTCCTGCATGAGCTGACCAATTTGAATCTGAACTGCCAAAACTGCCATCCCATCGAGAAATATCCAAAGAGGAAATATCAGAATCTAACTGGCGCTTCTTCTCTTCAAGTTCTAGCCAAAGATTTTCGACAACTTCGCTTACTCGCTAAAAAATTAAATCTAAAAAAGCTAAAATAATAAAACAAACATTTTCATATTCCTTTTCAAGTAAATCAAATTCATGTTTATATGTATTTTCAGCACGAGCAACCTCTCTCTAGAATTTTAAATAAAATTTATTTAAAAAAAATTAAAACATTTCTAATGTCTGCAATCCTTTCCAGCTTTTGTTCACATAATTCTCTACACTGAGAAATTCCGTCAACAAACTGTGAATGCAATCCTGACTCAAGCAATTGTTTTTCATCTTCCCAAGGGTTGCGCTTTGATGTAGCCAAACTAAAAAATATATTAAATAAACCACATTTCAAAACATACGAATCCAAGAGCTTCCAGCGTTTTACAGGCGTCTCGTAGTCAGCTGACATTTTCCCGCTAATCGTTATAAATTTATGTATTACTACAATAGTTTAAATTTTACACTTTCAAATACTTGACAATATTTTTAACAATAAATACAAAATTTAAAAAATAATTAAGATTTACTATTTATTACAAAGTTTATTTATACATATTTACATACACACAAAATATCTAGACAAATTCCTCTTTATTATTTGACATCTTTTTACAAATCATTTATTCTCTTAATTGGTCATATTAGCTTCGGTTGTTGATTCAGATACTTCACTTTTCATACTGATAGTCATACCACTTTCGATCTCAGAGTCCAAAATAATTGGCTGCATAATACTTATTTTTTCAGTCCTTAATTGAATAAATTAACTAAATACTTGAGAAAATTTATATTTAAAAAAAACTCACTCGCTTCTCTCGTTTCGAGATCTTCGTATGCTTTCAGAGCTTGAATCGCTGTCTTGCTTTTCATCCTTCTCAATCTTCTGTTCCTTCTTTTGATCTTTGTCTTTGTTCTCCGCCTCTTTAGAGGTTTCTGCATCCTTTTTCAGCTCCTTTCCTTTTGTAACACCCGACTTCTTATCCTTTTCTTTCTTCTCATCCTTGCTCTTCTCTTCCTTCAGAACGGCGTTTATTTTAGCCTCCAGAAGCTTGAATACCCTCTGTTTTTCACGTTTGTTCTCTTCGACCGAATGCTTAAATAAAACTTTTACTTCAAATTATGTATATGTAAAAAGTCTCACCCTAACACGACTTTGTTTATCAATAGACCCAATTTTTACTTCCTCATTGTCCTTTATTTTTGCTGTTTTCGTAGTTTCTGGCAGAGAATCAGAACGTGGTCGTCCATTTTTTGACGGCCCAACTTCTTTTTCCGGTGATTTCGGGATTTTCGATGGCAGTAGTTCTCTCTTTGAGACTGATTTGCGGCTCTTCTGTGATTCTCTTTTCGAAATCTCTGCAAGCTGATCAGATGGTGATTCATCCTGTGACGACCAAAGGGATGCAGTTTTTGTATTCGGTGGGGTATCTTTCCGTGCCCACGATTCCGTGCCCACGTTTCCGTGCCCACGATTCCGTGCCAGCTCAGTTCCGTGCCGGCACGTTTCCGTGCCGGCATGTTTCCGTGCACACGGTTCCGTGCCCACGTTTCCGTGCCCGTTATAATAGGCACGTTTCCGTGCCAGCTTCTTTTTAATTTAATAAATAATAAAAAAAGATTTGGATGGATACAGTGAATATCAAAGGATTTGTGCGTGACATCAAGATATCAACAAGTAGATAGCGTTGGATTATGAGGGATATAAGGGGATATCAAGAAATTTAGATCACGATTTTAATGGCATTTTGTTTACATATTGGGGGGAAAATTAATCAAGGAAATCAAGGAAAAATTTTGCCTTGACCTTGCCTTGATTCTTGATTTTGGTTGGGTATCTTGACCAGATTCTTGACCTTGAGTCAAGGAAAAATCAAGGTCAGAAAAAATCAAGGAACGCTGAAAAATGCCTTGATCTAGTCTCTGGATCCAGGAAAAATCAATGTCTGGATAGCCCGCTCTCTAAATATCATATATTTAAATATTGGGCACGGAAACGTGCCCTTTATAACTGGCACGGAACCGTGGGCACGGAAACATGCTGGCACGGAAACGTGCCGGCACGGAACTGAGCTGGCACGGAAACGTGGGCACGGAAACGTGGGCACGGAATCGAGGGCACGGAATCGTGTCTAACCTAGAGGTCGGCAAAATCGCGTTTGCGGGAACCCGCATGCGGGATTTTTTTTAAAAATCTTTGCGGGACGGGATCCCGCGGGAAAAATCCCGCAAAATCCCGCATCCCGCAAAATCCCGCAATTTAAATTTGCGGGATCCCGCGCGGGATTGCGGGATTTTCCAAAAATCGTTGAAATTATCAATATCTATTGAAAAAAATCAATTTCCTAATCATTAACGAGTTCTTAACGGGTTCTTAACTGTATCATACTTCGTACCAAATTACGAGTACATGTTGGTACAAACGATAAGCACTTATCCAGGTCCCTAATTATCAAAAAAAAACATAAAGGGCAAACTTATACATATTCGTCGGAAAATTCGAGTATACGAATTAGAATAGCTTGAGCTGAAACAAATGTGATCGATCAATCATCTTGATCTAACAATGTGGACAATTTTGTTTCGATGTAATAAAGATGATTCCATGGGCGGCAGGCGAAAATTTTGGAAGGCCAAGTATTCATATTCCCTCCTTTTTCTGCGCCGCAGGCAAAAATTTCGAGATTTTAGGAAGGCCAACGACCAAAATTCTTGTTTTTCTAGCGCCGCAGACAAAAATTTTTTGAGTTTAGAAGGTTAGGAGCAAAAATTCTCCATTTTCCAAAAATCCCGCAAAAGTCAAAAAATTTTGCGGGAAAAATTTGCGGGATTTTTTAAAAAAATCTTTGCGGGACGGGATCCCGCGGGAAAAATCCCGCATCCCGCAAAATCCCGCAAATCGAAAAAAGTGCGGGATTGCGGGAGCGGGACCCCGCAAAATCCCGCGCGGGATCCCGTCCCGCGCCGACCTCTAGTCTAACCGTTTGTATTATCCTCCTGAGTCTCTAAAAAAGGTTGTTATGAAAATATTTTTTGAGTTTTGTTTTGCTACTTTGTACTGGAAGTTTTTTGCTATCGCTGTGACGCTTCTTGTTCACATCCATCTTTTTGAATATGTCGACATCTATGTTCCCAAGTGTCATATAGTCATTCTTCTTAGCGTGTCCAGGACGGACCTTTTCAGTTATGCGCGGAGATGGTGTCTTAGATTTTGATGGCGTCCTGCCTTCTGAAAATATAAGGAGTGAAAAATTACAATACTAGATACATACTTTTCTGTCCGGAATGACGTGGCGCCTTCACCTTCTAAACGATTAGAAAATAAATTTGAAAAATAATAGCAAAATTACCTTCTTCCGGCAACAACCACAGCATCCACCCGACTTCTGTTTAGGTGCGGTTTTTCTCCCTTTATGTTTCTTTCCGCGTTTCTTTCCACAATATATCGCCACAAGAGAAGTGAAACTACAAAACAGAAGTAATGAAGAAAAAACCAAAGAGAAAGAGCCATCGAATGAGTCCATAATTTGAAATAAATGTCTGAAGCTTATCCTTGAATTCAGTAGATCTACTTTTAGGTTGCTTCTTTTTATATACCATATTTATGTAGTATACTATTGCTTGTTTCAATCTAAAAATGGTTTAATTAATCGTAATGAAGTTCTAAAAATAAATAAAGCTAGATTTCTACCATTTCTTCGAAAAATTTTTTTATTTTCTGGCACCAAAATAGTCCTAAATTTGCCTTAGGCAAAATTTTACAAGGCCTTAAAAAAGCCGAAACGGCAAACAGAAATTAAAGTTAGCTTATTGTGGCGCTAATAAGGAGGCTAAATTCTTAAAGCATGCGGCGGGATTTTAAGCGAAGATTTTGCCGGTGGATTCGGGGAAATTCTTGCCAATATGATTCGAACCGAAAATTTCGGATATCAGGATTTTTCGGACTTTCCGTTAAAACTCTAAATGTAATCTAAATTATTTACCTTATTGTTAAGGTTATTTTTCTTTCGATTTCAAAAAATTTGAAAAATATTTTCAGTTTCGATTTTCTTGAACTTTTTTTCTATTTCTGATTTTCGAAGATTTTCTTCGAAGCAGCTCTGGTAAGAATGTGTGTAAATTTAAAATCATTTTGCAATCAATGTTTAATACTTTATTTTTATGCATTCTTTTTTTAACATACATATGTATGTATGTAGTTTTTAATCTATAATATTTGTATGAATCATTGATGATTCATTTTTTCTTTTTAATTGTTGTCAAATTTATCTTACGAATACTTTCTATTTTAATTACATATAACAAAATTTATTTTCAGACGATGTTCCTTACATTAACAGAACCACCCGGAACATTAAAAAACCTTATTGGATTCAATGATTCAAACACAATTGATGATAAAAACGAATCAACTGAAGAAGAATTTGATATAGATTCTCATGTTGAAGACGATTTCCCTTGCGAGCCAGTTGATCCAAATGTAAGATATTATTTTTTGCCATTAATACTTTATTTTTAGTGTATTGATGTCGCAATTATTGCCAACACATCTCCGACAGATTTGGATAGTCTCTCTAGGCAATGGAAATATAACTTTTCAAGACGTCCTACCTGGTACGATGCTGGTATGGCATTGCATCAGATTATCAGAGTGATATTCCACTAAATTATTTATATTATATTTCTTACTTTAGGGGAAAGCTGTTGGTTTTAGAGCGCCGCTCTATTCCCGCATATTCATCCAGCATTCCCTATTTCGTGCCGGTTGTTTTGTTCAAAGGCGAGCCTGGTTCATAATTGTTACATTGATGACCCTTTTCTCTTTTTGTTGCTTTGGACTTCGGTACGTGAATGTGGAAACCGACATTGTTAAATTATGGGTTTCTGGTAAGCATATTTTAGAATCCTAAGAGTTTATGATCTTAAAATTAATTGAAGAAGGTGGACGTCTAAATGAAGAACTCAAATTCCTAACTACACTTCAAAATCGGTCACGTGACACTTACAAATTGGATGAATCTTATCTTTTAAGAAACTTTGAACGAGATGATTCCGATCCTCGACTTGGTCTTATACCAGAAGATGACGCTCCTATGGCTTCTTATCAGGTTCTATCATTTATTTTTCTTATCTAATAATAATTTCCCTGTAAAAGGTTCTTATACAAACTGCCGATCCTAATTCACGCGAGCATAACGTTCTCTCTAGAATCGATTTGCTTAAGCATGTTAATTTGTTAAAGGAAATTACACAAATGCGCGTTTTCAAATTTGGCCGGTATGTCTTAATTTTCATTCATGTACTATAAATACTGTTTATTTTTTCACATTTTCAGCTATTGGCGTCTTGAGGATATTTGCTTCAAGCCTGGCTCTCTTGATATTTCTAACAGTTCAATTGCACATGCTTTGAAGCCTACGTTAGAGCGACTCGTCCCTTGTGTCTGGATTAGTCCTATTGACTGTTTTTTCGAAGGTGCTAAACCTCTTGGTCCTTCGCCGCCAATTAAATTGAAAAATATTCCGTTTGGACCACTTCTGAATATGTTACTTTCTGACATGCCTGATGAGGCTACTTGGGCAAACTTAAATCCTGAACAAATAATACAGCAGGTTGCAGGCACTTTTGATCTTGGAACTATCAATAACTTTTTCTTACGCGTTAGTTTAATTTATTCATAATTCATAGGAAAAGATTTCAAATTTTAGTCAGGAATTGGAACTGGATATTTACAAAGAACATGCATTGATCCGCTGGATCCGGACTGCCCTAAAACCGCGCCAAATTTTTATAATTCTTGTGAAGCAATTTCGCATCTGGAGCAGAGTTTATCAAATCAAAATTCTACTTTAAGCGAATTTCTTTCGCCCTTTACCGCCTCCAAGGATTCTGAAATAAATCTTCATCAACAGACATCTGCTTTAGACATTCTGGGAGCGCTATGTATTTTTTTTATTTTATTAAAACATTTTTCATTTAAGTTTTTAACCAACGGTTAAATGAAAATAAAACGGAAAAAGGATTATCTTCACGATCTACTTGTGAGAAATTTAGAACTCCGTTTTTACGTTGGATGGCTTCAGAATGGGATAAGGCAATGCAACAATTTCCATCTAATGTATGTTTTTAGACATACCTATATAGAGTTATAATCTTTAGAGATAAAAAAATAGAAGAAAGACGAAAAAGTTTCTTATACCACTATTTCAGCTTTTACCAACTTTTCCCAACTATGGATTTTTGATGAAAAATGGTTGTAATGGAATAGCGAAAAATGTAATGAATTGGCCAGCTGAAATGATTCTTGGCGGAATTCGCCAAATTGGAAATAACGTCGAAGCGGATGGTTTGTTTTATTAAATTATTTTATTTTTATTAACATAAGCATATTTAAGCTCTACAATCGGTCATTCTTGTTGCTACTCCAACGGATGTCTTTCGACGTTTTAAGGTTAACAATAATATGGGTTGTATTTATTCAACTTTTTTGTAGGATTCTAACATATTTTCTGGTATAAACTCGACTTTATCTTCCAAAGATTGGTCTCCTCTTACTGCTCGGGATATCATTCAAGATTGGGCTCGTGCGTTTACTGATAAAATTTACAACCATGATTTAAATAAAAATGGTCATCGTGTCGTACATTCTTTAGCGTCCAATTCAATTTCTGATATGTTGGCAGAGTTTTGTGATTTTAATTATGCAATTATTCTTGTTGGTTATTTATTGATGCTTGTTTATGCCCTTTATTCTCAATGTCGTTTTGATGGTTGTTGCTCACTTGGTGTAGAATCTGCTGTGGGGCTTGCATTAGCGGGTGTATTAACTGTTACACTCAGCAGTGTTGCCGGTCTGGGTATTTCAACATGGTTTTTATTAATTATTTAAGATATTTATTTATATCTTATTAAAGGTTTGATATCCATTTCAATGCTGCAACAACCCAGATTGTTCCTTTCTTGGCACTAGGAATTGGGGTTGATAATATGTTTATGCTTTTGCATTCTTACCCCGAGGTCGTTTCAAATGTTAATCGAAATGAGCTTGGATTTCTTCTCAAACAGACTGGTTAATTTAGTATTTATTAATTTAATATACATATTTCAATTTTAGGTGTTTCTATTTTGATCTCTTCTCTCAATAACATCTTTGCTTTTTGTGCAGGAACAATTTTGCCAATACCGGCATTACGATCTTTTTGCGCACAAGTATACTTTTGTGATTATTTCTTAATCATTTAATATATTCAGACAGCTATTTTGTTGTCAGTAAATCTGGTTGGTATCTTTCTCATCTATCCTGCTTTTATTGCTTTGGATTTAAAGAGGCGTAAAGCTGGAAGGAGGGATTTGGCGTTTTTAGCTTATTATTGTCTCTGTATGGATGAAAGTGTTGGAACTGTTCAACATTATCAACACCAAGTAAGCCAAAAGTTTCTATAATAATTAGTCAAAAATATAAACCAGAATAATGACAACAATGGAGTAACTCATCAGGAATTAATAAATGCGACAAATGATTATGAATGTGCCAGTCCGCCTTATTTACCGGCAGATTTGGACAAAACTGTTAGTAGTTGCAAACACCCAGAAATTGTTTATACCCAACCAAAGCTCAACAACGTTCATCAATTTAAACGTACCAGAAAACGAAAACAAAAGAAGTCCTATAGAATGTATACTCTTCAAGGCTTTCTTCATATTGTTTACATTCCATTATTAAAATATACGACTTTTAAGGTTGTTTTAATATTCTATTGCATTATGTATTTATTAAAAAATTTTAGATTGGTGTGCTTCTATCAGCTTTCGGACTGTTTCTTTTGAGTCTTTACGGAATAAGCCATTCAACTATTGGTCTTGAGTTAAGTGACATTTTACCTGAAAATTCGGCACCAGCTGACTTTTTAAAAACACGCGATCGGTATTTCTCGTTCTATCCTATGAGTATTGTGTTGCATGGTGAACAGATAGATTTTCCTGCACGACAACACCAGATAGATTTGTTGCGCAATGAAATTGGTTGGTACCATTCTTAATAGTGAATAAATATACAACACTGTTTTAGGTTATTCACGTTTTGTTGTCAAGTTGGCTGATGGTGAACCTTCTGAACGATATTGGCTTCAGCTATTTCGTGATTGGCTTATTGGAATGCAGCAACGCTTAGATAATGCTAAAATTCAATTTGGTGATTTAAATTCTCCAAATTTAACTTCGTCAATGATTGGCAATCCTGACTTACAAATTGCATTTTCTCTGGCATGTTCTTATGGAGAAAATTATGATTGCGATCGGGTTAACTTTGTGCGTTTAATTGATGAGAGTGGGACAATCAACTCTGATGGTTTTTACAATTATCTGTATGGATGGCACGAATATGAACAAATGGTCTAGTTTCCACTTTGTTGTCTTAAAAATTCTTTTTAAGTTCTATGCTGTTTCTCAAGCAAATTTTTATCCTCGATTGAAAAAACTACGCCAAGGAACTCCTGGAAATATGAAATATGTTTGTTTATAATTAAATAAGATTAATATATGTAGAATATTTTCTTTCCAGCGTTATTTTATCCCACCCGCACCAAAGCCACTATTCAGCCGTATTCCTTTCTATCTTTCTGGGTTGCATGATACGCCGACCATAATGCAAATGATTCACGATATTCGATCTATTAGCGAGAATTACACTCGCATGGGATTGGTCAATCACCCCGAGGGTGTGCCATTCACTTTTTGGTAAGAGTTTTTTAAATTGCTGAACAAACATTTTTTAGGGAGCAATATCTCCACCTGGAATACTATTTAGTTGTTTCTATTGCTATAATCTCGCTTTCAGTGTTTTGCATTATAACGTCTGTTTTAATTTTAATTATTATCTTTTATTATTTTTCAGTTTAATAATTTTCAATCCATGGGCGGCTGGGATAGTCACTTTGGTTGTGTTGAGCATGACTGTGGAATTGGCTGGTTTTATGGGGTTGGCACATGTCAAGTTAAATCCTATTTCCGCTGTTACGGTAATTAGCTTATAACTACAAGTTTTATATTCAATTTAAAGTTGATAACGGCTGTCGGTATTGGTGTCGAATTCACTGCTCATGTCGTTTTGGCTTTCCTCACTTCGTTAGGTACTCGGCATGAACGAATGGAGGAATGTTTAAAACATATGTTCGTCCCAGTAATTCATGGCGGAATGAGCACTCTTTTGGTAATTTAATAACGATATTCACCTAGTTAACATTTAAAAATCATACATTTTAAGGGCATTGTGATGTTAGCCTTTTCTCAATTTGACTTCGTTTTTAAATACTTTTTTGTGGTTATGACTGCACTAGTAATTATTGGAATGTTAAATGGTCTTGCACTTTTGCCTGTTCTTCTTTCGATAATTGGACCACCCTGTGAGATAAAACCGGTCGGTGATGGCGCAGTTAATCGCCTTAGATGCCTATCTGTCAACGACAAACCAAGGCTTAAACAATTGACAGCCTCTACCAAATTCTATTTACCTTCTTCTAACCTATCAACATTTCACCATTAATTTTTCCCATTTATGCCCAATGAGAACTGATCTTTGACTAGAATTTTATAAGCATATATTTGACCTTTTTAAATTTTTGATTTAAAAATCTCCGTGCATATTTTAAGTAGAATCCAAATTTGTAGCTTAATTTAAACCCCATATCTACATACGATTTAATTAACACATACTTTCAATTTTTGGCATTTCCTACTTTTGCTATTTCTATTGTTCCCTACAATTGACTAATTTAACTATCAAAACATCATAATTGTTTTCATAAGCTAAAACAGATACTAGAATTTTTTTTTCAAGATTTAGCCTTCAACTGCAAAGAATTATTTACTTTTACATAGGGTTGTTCACTACCGCTAATTAACCGGTACTCTCGTTTCTCGGTTATGGCCAGTTTTGGACCTGTCTTTGATTCGGTTACTGACCGTGTACAATCCTGCTTTTAACTCTCATTCAATTTAATCTAGGATTTTGATTTTTGTTTAATTTTACCTTACTCGATTATATACATATTTTATTGACTATATGAATGACTGGGAACTTTGTTTCTCTTCGATCTCAATATAATTTGAATTTTCGTTCAAAAACCAAAAAAGGAAAAATTAACGGTTGTAAATATTTTTGAACGATCATACAATTTTATAAGTGATTATATTTTTTGTGCATTATATTACTGGCAGATAGAAGTAATTAATTTTTGGTATTTATAAAATGTTTGAAAAAATTTCATTTCATACAAAATAAATTTACTTGAATATAACATTTTCTCTCTTGCCAGGCATAAGATATTTCTTGAGCTTAAATTTAATTAAGGTACACATTAAATTAATAATACCTAAGTCCATTTTTTTCGTTCACACTAAATATTTTTCTTTCTATATTGTGTAATTTGTCAATTGCTTATTTTTAATATGAATAAATTTTTACGCTTTCCATTCCTAATTAACCATGCTTAATAAATTTATTTTAATCAAAATAAAGCCATTTAATTCTTAAAAATATTCGAACATAAAAAGATTTATTTGATAACAATAAGTCCTAAGAATTCACGGCGGCATTTAAAAGACAAAAAAGCAAAGGAATAACAGAAAGTAGGGGATAATGGCTTCGCTTAGTTGGAAGAAGAAAGGACGCCCGACAGCAGTAATATTTGAATTCGGCAATGTGAAGTAGGGGGCTAGTCGAAGAGAGGGAAAGGATTGATTAGCTTTTGAGTTGTGTCGCCCAAACATTCATCTCTCGCCAGCAAAACCCCAGTCTTCATCACAACATTAGTGGCGTCGGTAGTAGAGGCCGGGTGGTGACCATCGGTCGGCCATTTGCTCCCTTCTTCATTCCTTTTTTCTTCATTTATGTCAACGACAGCATGGCGATTTCCGATTTACTTTTTGAAAATGCCGCGCACATTATGTACATTTTTCCCTATCGAAGTGTACCTCCTCTCTCCTTTTTTAACTTTCCCTCTTAAGAATGCACACCGCTGTTCTTTCCCAGTCATTTTACACAATTGTGTCCATTTGTGACGATTTTTCATTTAAATTGCGCAGTTTGGAGTTTTTTTATAAGATTTTTGGATATGCTTATCTTTCAAGAAAATTTGATTTTTCGTCTATTTTTAAATTGTTCTGTTTTATTTTTAATGTATTTTTTTTATATTTTCAGATAAAAATAAATAATAATGGCTGCTAAACGCTTTCTCAGTTTATTCAAATCATCAAACAAACGAGAAAAGGAGAACAATGATCCATTAATGAGTGAATACCAGTATCACTTAAATAATGGACAGCGGAGATCTGTAATTTATTTTTTAATTTTATCAAATGTTTAGAAAATTTTTTAGCGTCGAGTTAACTTTCAATCAGCTGATGCGAGTTCAAAAAGGCGAAGTTGTGTTACTGAAGTAACTAATGATGATGACGATGGTAGTGAGGTTAGTGTGGATGTAAAATTGAATTGATTGGTATAATTTTGTAGATAACTTTAACTGCTTCGGCTGCTAGTCGTCAACAACATCCAAATAGCAAGAAAATGCCTCCAAATCCTTATTTGGTTGTCACAGAACCAAAACAAAACCATGTTAGAAATATTTTTATTTCTTTTTATAAATTAACAATTAAAGGGTCCTCGTTCATGCCCCGGAGGGGGAGGGCAACATTATTTTGATTTTGATTCTCTCGACAATGACGACATTTCTGGAGCTAATGGGGGAACTCTTGATAGATCCTTGGAAGCTCGTTCAGAATTTATTTCGAATACACAACAACAACATAGACGAAGTAGTAGACGTCGATTGCTTCCATCATCAGACGAAAAATCATCACAATCCTCACATCCTTTTAGTGAGATTGGAAATGGGCGGGGAAAAGAAGGTTAAATTTTAAAAGAATATAAAAATAAATAAAACTTTTTTAGGCCAACAACGCGAAAATGGTGTTAGTTTTGGTGGTTCTCGTTATAAAAATATCCCGTGGGCAGCTACTAATGTTAACAATTGGAGATTGGAAGGAAATTTTGTAGGAAAACAGCAATATATTATTCAAATAAGAGAACAACAACAGGAAATACATGACTTGCAGATTGCTTATAGAGATGAAAGAGGACGAAGAAAAACACTTCAACGAGAATTACGTAGAGAACAAGAAGCTAAAGATAGATTTCAGTGTGAAGTAAGGATTTGGAGGGGGAGAGGGGGTTGGAAGTTTTGGAAATTTTTATAAAAAATTTGATTTGAGATTAGGGTTGTAGAAAAGGGGGGAAAGACTTTGAGGAGGACACTTGAAACAAACTACAAAAAATGATCGGAAAATACATATTATTTTTTTGGGATTTGATTAATAATTTTATTTAAAAAAGAATTTTCGACTTCAATCAATTATTGGCTTACTAGTTCAACAACAACAACAACCAAACTCGGCCAATTTAAATACACAACTTGGTATTGAACTGAATAATTTAGCAGCGATCATGCCTAATAATTTGTATAATTCTTGGACTGGAAAGTGAGTTAATAATTATTTTTGTTTTGTAACTGTTAATTTCTTTAAAATTTATTTTCTTTGTGAAGATTTTGCGGTGATTTTTATCTCATTCAAATTAGTTAAACGAGTCATTTTTGATGAGCTATCAATTGTATAAATTTTAACAAAAATTCTCATGTTAACCTCAGCTTTTTTAATTGGAATATAAATTTTTTAGGAAAATTATTTTCAAAAAATTATTAAAAATTGATTGTCTATTCCGAATATTTTAGATTGAAAAATAATAAAATAATATTTATTTTTAGTACTCCCTCTTCGTCTTCTGCTGTTGCTGCTCCACCAATCCATCCACCACTACAACAACCACCCCCACAATCTTTACTTCAACCACAATCTTCAAATCCTTGGACTCCTTGTCGGAATGCTGCAGCATTTGATTTTATTAATTTTCAACAACAATTACCTCCACAGTCTTTATTTGGAAATGTTGGGGGACCAGGAGAATGTTTAGCAGCTCCAATACTTTCCTCTTCTTCTTTAATTTCACAACAACAAACAAAACAACATCAAAAAATTAATCAACAAAATAGTGAAGATGAAATTAAAATTTTTAGAACTGGACAGCACAATACTGACTCTTTTAGTGGGTCTTCTCGTTTAAGTAAAAATTTAAATATTTTTGTGGATATTTTATCGAAATTCTCAAACACATTTCTGCTATCGAAATTAGCCGACATTTGAAGAAAAGTATTAGGGAAGTTTAAAAAATAAATTTATATTTGAAGGTTTAAATAAAAAATTATTTTTAAGCAACCGGAGATTTAACTGAAATGGAACGTGAAAAGAATGATTTGTTAGTTAGTGATGTTAGTTCTAAAGGTAAATAGAAAAATATTTTAAATTAAAAATATTATTTTTATTTTTCTAAAGAATTTTGTTCTTCACCCGAAGTTGAACGTGCAGGAGGAAATACTACAACGACTTTACACGGACTTTCTTTTTCTGTTGATGATTGTCAAAATCTTTTTAGTTTAAATCGTAAAAGTGTTGGAGGAGGAGGAGGGAAAGATAATTCTTTCCCAATTTTATTTCCAGATGTTGAATTACCGTTGAGAGATGATGGTTAGAAAGAAATTAGAAAAAATTAAAATGAATTTTTAAATTTAAAAGGTTACGCAACAAGCGAAACAAATATGTCAGCTTCGGGAATAGCAAATAGTGAATGTACTACAAATACAGTTAATGATGGAGGAGGAGAGGGAAGTATTTCCTCAAGTAATTTATTATTTGGAAATTCTAATAATGTTTTTAAAACTCGACGACGTTCTAAAAGCACGGGACAGTTAACTACAACTTTTTAAAGTTGGAAAAGGAGAAGAGAAAAAAAGTTTTTAATTAATTAATTTTTGTGTATTTTAAAATTTTGTTTGAAATTTGTGCTTTTAATTTTAAATATAAAAAGATGTTTATATAAATTTAATGAGTGTCGGGAATTTTCTGAAGAGTTGATGAGCTCCAACTTTGAAAGCATAAATTATTTTTAACTAATTTTGCCTAAAAATTTTTTTAATTTAAACAAAAAGGAATTTTTTAAATTTCTTTTAAATTTAATTTATTTCTAAACAAATCTTTGTTTACTTTTTATTTATTTGTGTTTTTGAATTTTGTTATATTTTTTGAATAAAATTTCACAAAAAAATTTAAATTTATTAATTTTAAAATGATTAAAACAAATTTAAAATATTTTACTTTCAATGTCCCTGAAGGAAACCCCCGAAAGTTCTTGACCAACATACCCAAAGCTTCCTGCTGAAAACTAATATAGTAAATCAACAAAGAATTTAAAGTAAATGACAGACTTTTTATACTTAATTTCTGCATTCTTTCGTTTTTTGCATTTTCCTCTTTCATTCATTCTCGGTCCTCAGTAAATTCTTGCAAAGTTTATTTAAAAAATATTCTTTTATTTAAAAACGAAATTTGAGAGATAAATAATTTTTATATATTTTTTGTTTATTCTTCAAATAATAAAAGAAAATTCTTTTTAATTTAAAATTTTCATTAAATTAATCGAAATTATTTTTATATTTATTTTAATTGTATAAAATACTGATTTAAATTAAGTTTTAAAAATTGCGGCTAACCGGGAGTTGATTTATAGGGTTTTTGAAATTGTGAAGTGTTGAAGATATTTATGAGGCCCCTCTCCTCCTTCCCGAATTCTACTAGGAAAACTATACGATTTTACATATTTAAAATAACGTATTTTTATTTTCTCAATTTGGCCATAGAATATATATATATATATATATATATATATATATATATATATATATATATATATATATATATATATATATATATATATATATATATATATATATATATATATATATATATATATATATATATATATATATATATATATATATATATATATATATATATATATATATATATATATATATATATATATATATATATATATATATATATATATATATATATATATACTTATTTAGTAGTAGAGGGAGAGTGTGGCTGTATTAAAAAAAAAAAAGAAAAACAAATCCAATCTTTTCCCCTTATTTTTTCAGCTTTTCCTTTTTATTTTCTCATTTAGGAATAAAAAAAGGCAAATATAAGTATATAAAACAGAAAAAATACTTTTAAAATTCCTCTCCCTCTCTCTTTTATTTATTGACTAAATAAATTTTGAAAAAAATTTTATTTAAATTATTTTTATAGCAAGGATTTATTTTGTTATTTGAGAGATAAAATTATTTGTAAATTAAAAAGTTATAAGAAATGAATTGAAGGGAAAGGGAGTGAGTGGAATTTTATTTTTAAAATTTTGTTTTTAGTTTTTAAAGTAAATGAGTCAACAAATACAGACATTTAAAACAAAAATAAAATAAATTTTTTAACTAATTTTCTCTCCTTTAAAAAATATACTGCTAATAAATATTACATACTTTCTGGCTTTTTTTACGAGAATTTAAATGAAAATATAATTCAAAAAAAAATTGGGAAGGGAGGGGGGAAGAGAGTTTATTCTTTGTTTCAAGTCTATAGTTTTTATAATATTTATTTGAAAATTTAAAAAAAAAAACTAATTTTTTGGAGAATAAAATATAAAATTATTTTACCTTTGTCTTTCCTCTTACATTTTTTTTAAATTTTTGTTAATTATTTTTTGAAAAATATTTTTCTTCAATTCTTTACTGATATTTTTTATTAAATTAAACTTCCATAATTTTATATATTTTTTTTGAGGTTAATAACAAAGAATCCTCCTCCTTCCTCCTCCTTTCCTCTCCTTTTTTAAATTTAAAACATAAAAACTAACCAACCGAATAGTTTTTTTTAATTTTATTTTTTCATTTGTCAGTTTAGTTTTGCTTTAAATTTATCAAAAATTTTTAACGACCCTTTTTGTTTTTAGTAATAAAAACAAAAATTTATTTTTGTTTTTTAAAATCATTTTAGGTAATTTATTTTGTAAATGTTTTTTTAGAGAATAAATTTAAAAGAAATATTTAATTAATTAATTTTATTTTTTTGTTAAATTGTTATTTTCTTAACAATTTTTGTTGCTTATAAATTATTATATTAAAAAATAAATTTTGATTGAATTTTAATAAAAAATGTAAAATTATATATTTAAAAATTTTTTTTGCAAAAAAAATTATTTTTTACATTATTAAATTTATTTAATTCTAATTTGTTTTTCAAAATATTTTTTTAATAATTAAATTTATTTATTTTTTGTTTAAATTGTTTTATTAAATTATTTTCAATTTTTTTATTTAAATTAATTGTTTGTAACATTTAAATAATTTTTTTCTAGAAAATTTCAAAAGGAAAATGCAACAAAATTTAATAAAACCAAAAAACCCTTCATTTTCCCTAAGTGATTGCTGTTCTGATTTAATAAATAAAAATATTCCTTTATCAACTTCTTCCCCAGAATTTATTAAAAAAGACGAAAAAAATACTTCTAAATTATTAAATCCCCTTTTAACAACAACAACAATACCCCCCACAACCACCACACCTACTTCATGTCCTCGAAGACATACAGTTTTCTCTTTTTTTGATAGAAAAAGGTAATTTAATTAATTAATTTCGAGAATCAACAACCTTTGATTTAGGGGGTAATTATTTTTGTTAAAAATAATTAGAACGTCTAAATATATCCTCTCTACTAACTAATTTAATAGTTGTTTCTAGAACCTTTTTATTTGTAACTAATCCTGGCTCTATTTTGTGTATTTATTTATAACTAATTAAACTAATTTAATTGAAAATGTTTGTATGGGACAAAACAAAATAATTAAAATTATTTCCTAATAAAAATGAAAGAATTGCTGGTAGTAAAAAATATTTACTGTCCGAAGAGATATAGGGAATATGTAGCTACCGATCTTTAGTATTTTTATTACCAAATTATCTGTAAATATTTAGCAATTTATTTATGGAGTTGTATGTGTGTGTTTTTTAATGCTGGCAATATCCTCGAAAAATGGAAATAAAAAACAATTATTTTTGTTTTGAAAAATGGAAATAAAGATAAATAAATAAACTTTTTGACATATTAAGGGCATCAAAAATTTTAAAATCTTTCTTTTAAAAGCCGTCGAAAATATTCTTATTTTTCCTTCATTTTTTTTTAAATTTAAAATTAATTAATTTTACTATTCTTAATTTTTTAAAACATATTTATAAAAGTTAAATAATATCCATCCAAATCAAAGTCCAATAAACAAAACAATTGTTTGCGGTAAAAGAAGATTTACCTAAAAATCAACCAATAATTTACTTAAATTCTTTTTAAAACAAGTCCCAGCTGTTACATATATTTTATAAAAAAAAAAGAAAAAAAGATTCGGCATTAAAAAAAGATAAAATAAAATAAAAAAAGGTGTGAGGGAAAAACAGTTGCTAAATATTTTTTTGAAAGAGAAAAAATTAAAATTAGCGCAGCTGCAGTTTAGATATGTTGTTGTTTGTTGCTATATATTCGTTTTTTCTTTTATTTTTTATCTTCTTTTAAATATTACATATCTCCTTCTTCTTATTCCTTAAAAAAATAAAAAAGGTTGCGAATTTATTTAAAAATATTTTTTAAATATTTATTTATTTATTTTTACAAAAATATATTTTTAAAGATTAACGAACATTTTTGGGTTTTTAAACTAATTAAATTTAAAAAAGTTTACATACCGTATTTTTCCCAATAGAAGCGCACGTCCCATTTGAAGCGCACGTCCTAATAGAAGCGCAGTCTACGAGGAGGTTGAAAAATACAAGCGCAGGTCCCATTAGAAGCGCACGTCCTATTATAAGCGAACCCTATGAAATATTTTTTGAGCAATTACTCTGTTACATTTACATTTAGATTAAGAATTTAAATTTTTTTATAAAAAATGGATTCTACTTCCGATTCGGAACTTGATGTTTAGGTGAATGTTCAAGTAATGTAAACGGTGCTATACTCGAAAACGCAAATCTTATTCTATCGATAAATTTTTTTAATCTTCACTTTGTACTACTTTCACATAGACGATCTGATCCCTCACTTTTCGACAGATTTAAGGTTTTTAAGTTATAATTGGGGAAAACCTCATTTTCTACCCTGCCTAGGGGATGGAGTGGAAAAAGCTGGATGGATGATGCCCTTACAATCGAATATTTGAGAGCAATTATTGGGCAATCATTGTTCTCACAACGCTTGCTTATTTGGGTCCACCACGATGAAATTTTATTTAGACCAGATGGTCAGGCTTTATTACATCAAGCTTGAGAGGATAAAGAAATTTCAGAAAGTTAGGTAGAAATTGATCTTAATGAAGTGAACTGTTTGTAAGTTCACTCTAAATACCCTCGGTTCTAAGCCTTGGTCAAATGAAGATTAAATATAAATTTATTCAAGGGGTAAAATATTTTAAATTAGAGTTGAAAGGTAAAGTTCAATACAAGTTGAAAAATGAGAAATTGAGGGGGAGTATATATAGTGATCCTAAAGTAAACAGAGATTGTTATTGTGAATGGACAGGTCAGAATTAATTAAATAAAATAGAAAACAAAATATAAGATAAGGATTTTTGGGTAAACATTAAGTCGGGAAAACTCAGTAAACCTTTTATAAAATTGGAAGGTCAAGAGTTTATCATTTATTTATTTATTTTTATATTTTGGGAAAAAGATATTTTTTTAATTTGTTTATTTGCTTATGCGAATGCAGCATTCCTTCCTCCTTAATTAAGATGACGTCCACGTCATGCTTATTAAATTAAACGGAGGAGATTATATTTTTAATTTGTTTATTTGCTACAAATTGCATTCTTTAAAAACAAAAAATTTTATTTTAGAAGCCATTTTAAGGTTCTATTTTAGCTTTTTTTATTGAGGGGTTTTTCATTATTTTTAAATTCTCCTCAGCTACACATATCTTTTTTTTTAATTTTATTTATATTTCTCCAATTATGGGATTGAATTTTTTTTTAACATCTTTTCTCCGACATTAGTTTAAAGGGTGTGATAAAATTTAAATTTGGTTACAGTCTGAAATGGTTTAGACAATTAAAGGTGAAATTATTTAAAGGGATTTGAGTGATTATTTTAAAGGAAATTGGGGAGGGAGACTTTTAGTTTTTTTTTTTATGTCCATTTTTAAATTACAGATGAGCAATATTTCTTATATTCTTTTTACCCTGCGGCATTTGTTCATTTAGTTTCTGATCATATTCTTTGTTTGTTTTTGTGCGTTCTGTCTGTTGTTTTGACGTTGGCAGTCTTATCTTTTGATGATGGATGTAGTCTTTCTCCAATGGTCCTGCTGTCTTTGCCGATTCTCCCATTTTAAAATTAGGGGGCCTTATCACCAATTTGTCCTCAACCCACTTTTTTCTTACTTTTTTATTTGTGGGACTGTTTTTCTGATGAGTATGTACTGGGCTTGGGTTTGTTAAATTTGTGTCTATTCTTAATACACAATTCTTCAGTGAATTATTATTTTTATTTATTTCGTCATTGTTTTTAAATTCAATATTTTCTATTAATTTTATTTTCGCCTTTTCAATATTATGATAATTTCTTATTAATGTTTTCGCGATTAATTTACCCGTTTGTAAATCCAGGAATAATGGAAGGCTTTTCAGGGTTTCTCTTCCAATAATTACATCATATTTTCCTGTTTTACTAATTTCATTTTCTAATATTACAATCTTCGTTAAAATTTCACAACCCGCTATTTGAAAAATTATTTCTCCTTGGCCAAGCGTGGGTACAATTTTATTCCCAATACCGACTATGGCGCTTAAATCAGCGGGAAAGATTTCCTTTATTTTTAATTTTTCTGCGGTTTCTCTACCAGTCAGGGATACATGTGCTCCTGAATCTAATAGGCAAATTATTTCTTTTCCATTTATTTTAGTTTTTATTCTAAACCATTCATCGCATATATTGTCATATCCGGCTGCGATTTCTGCAATGTTAATTTCTTTCTCTAGTTCTTGCTTGTTTGGAAAATTTAGTATTCGAATTAAACAGAATCTCATTAAATATAATATAGTGCTAGCAAATAGAAAGGCAAGAAATATCCAAATTTGATTTAGTATAAGCAGACTCGAGAAATTTTCGGTAAGTGTGCTCTCTTTAGGCAATTCTGTCATTTTCCAATTGTCGCTAATTGTTTTCTCTTTAAAGGTAAAGGGTGAGTATGCGGGACAATTCATTTCAATTTGTGCTCCATAGCTAGCCAAAGTGGGACTTATGATAGCAATGAGTGCAAAAATTGTTAGCAAATAAGGGCTAGATATCCTTAATGGACTTGCAACTCGGCTTTCACTAAATCTCACTCTTCTAGTGGGTGACCGGCTATAATTATTCGGCGAATTTTCTCTATAATTTTCGCGATTATTATCATTATATCTGCGGTTATCTCTACTATATTCATTTCTATAATTATTTCTGTTTTCCCAATAATTATTTTGATAATTTCTTCGCTCATAATTATTATATTGGCGAGATTTATAATTATTTCTTGCTCTATTTCGGCAATCCGCTATAACGTGTCCAGGTTTATGACAGTAATAGCATAAACGTCTTGTTTCTCTAGACCGATTAATTGCTAGGGCTTCTACTTTTTCTGCTAAATCCACATATTGATGTTTTTGGCGTTTTTCGTTCAATAATAGTTCAAAATGTTCGGCAACTTCAAATGCCTTAGAATAGTCATCAGGTCTAGCAGCTTTAACTTCGAATTGAAGATCTGGCAAAAGCCTATCCAAAAATTCATCAAGCAATCGCTGTTGTATCGTATTTTCTTCATATCCAATCATTACAGCACGTACTGCGTCATTTAATCGCTGCGCGAATTCAAAAACTCTTTCGCCAGGTGCTTGCTTAATAATAGATAAGGCCTGGCGAGCTACAGTACGAGAATGACCATTTACAAATTTTTCTTGCAAAAAATCTATAGCTTCTTGCAGAGTAGCTGGTTGTGGGACTCTAGCATCAAGTTCAGCACGAGCGCGACCTCCCAGGCACACTTTTAGGCGACTAAGCTTTTGTGCTTCATTTAGAGGGGTAATTATTAAATTTAGAGCATCCATAAATCGCTGGAAAAATTTAGAAAATGAGCTAGTCGGGTTTCCGTCATAGACTCCGACAGGGGTCATTAGACCATTTAAGAATGGGTCTCCGATCATAATCTCAACATTTTCTCCAGTAATGGGTTTTTCAGCAGCTTCCGACGCTTTTTCAGGAGGTTTAGTCTTGAGATTTAGGTCAACTGATTCTTCACTTCCATGACCATTCCAAGAAAATCCGGATCCTCTCGATCCATTTTCTAAGACTTCTACTTTTGCCTCAAGACTTTCAATTTTATCAATTAATTTACGCGCATTTTTGGCAATAATTTCTGCTATTTTTTGCTCACTTTTAGTTAAATTATCCTCAACCTTTTCCATCCCTTCCTCAAGAATGTCTAGGCGTTGGATTTGTGAAATTTGTTCTCTTTCTAATTCCATATTTTTAGAGCGTATAAAGACTAATTCATCTTTTAATTCTTTATCATCAAATTTATTTTCAATTTCTTTAATTTTAGTTTTATTTACATCATTATCAATTCCTAAATTTGATATTTCTTCTTTTACAATTTGCTTTAAATTTTTAAATTGATTTTCTAATTTTTCAAATTTTCCATCTATTAAAGCATTTATTTTGTCAATTTCAGATGAGGACGAATTTGATGGCAAATTTTGTCCTTCAGTAATTTTCGACTCGATTTTACGGAAATTTTTACATACAGCCTCTTCAAAGCTGCGTAATCGGAATAATAAGTTATTCCAATGACGACCTTCTTCAGGCGTAAAAAATTTATTCGCAAAATCTGATCCTGTTGTCTGTGTTTGATTTTTATCCATTTCCAAGATACTCCAGAAAATGTTTTCAGGGGCAGGAAATCCTTTATAGAGCCTTTCTGAGAGTGGAAAATCCAGTTCTCTTTTTTTTTAACTGAGGATTGCACCCAGCAATTTCCTCTACTTTAACCGTTGCACCAAGCAGGAGGATAGAGCACCAAGCAGTCTACCTCGTTTTCTTTTAATTAATTAATTACGTAGGGTATTTTCCTCCCACAATTTCTCTCAACACTCTTCTAAACTAGCTCTTTTCAGGATTAAATATCCTTCAAACAAATTCTTTTTCTCTCAAGGCTTTTACCCGGATTAAGTGGCACCAAAATGAACTGTTTGTAAGTTCACTCTAAATACCCTCGGTTCTAAGCCTTGGTCAAATGAAGATTAAATATAAATTTATTCAAGGGGTAAAATATTTTAAATTAGAGTTGAAAGGTAAAGTTCAATACAAGTTGAAAAATGAGAAATTGAGGGGGAGTATATATAGTGATCCTAAAGTAAACAGAGATTGTTATTGTGAATGGACAGGTCAGAATTAATTAAATAAAATAGAAAACAAAATATAAGATAAGGATTTTTGGGTAAACATTAAGTCGGGAAAACTCAGTAAACCTTTTATAAAATTGGAAGGTCAAGAGTTTATCATTTATTTATTTATTTTTATATTTTGGGAAAAAGATATTTTTTTAATTTGTTTATTTGCTTATGCGAATGCAGCATGAAGATAATGAAAACGGAATTGAAATTGATAATTCTATAGTTTAATATTTGTTTTAAATTTCTATAATGTTATAAAAATTAATTCGCATAGGAGTTGAAAAATAAAAGCGCACGTCCCATTTGAAGCGCACGTCCCAATAGAAGCGCAGTCTACGAGGAGGTTGAAAAATAGAAGCGCATGCGCTTCTATTGGGAAAAATACGGTATTTAAATTCTCATTAAAATAAGTAATATAAACAAAACTTTTATATTTTTCCAAAAACTAATTTCTTTCTTTTTTTTTCTTCTTTCCTGGCACGAATTAAGTTAAAAAAACTTTTCCCCTCTCTTCTCATTTTTATCAAAAAAATGTACATATCTGCCTCTCTTTTAAATTGTAAAAAGGAAGGAAGCATTGAATCGAAAGCTGAAAGAGAGGGAGCTAGAGAGGGATGGCTGTTTTGTGCCAGTCTCTTTTTTAGCTTGTCATCGACTAAATAGTTAAAATAAAATAAAAAAAAAAGTATAGAGAAATATATTTTTTTCTCTCTTTTTTCAAAAAAATATTTTTTTACTAACCCTCAACAACACAAAACTCATTCATTCCTCCTCTCTTCCTCAACTCAGAAAAAGGGGTGGTTAGTTAGTTTTAACAAGCAAATACTACTAGCTACTAGTTATTTTTCTATTTTTCTAACCAAAATTTTTTTCTGATTATTTTATTTAATTTACAAAAATATTAGAAAAAATTTTGTAATTTTTTATTAAAAAAATATTTAAATAAATTATTTTTATATAAAAATTCTCTCTTTTATTTGTAATAAAAATTCCAATCTTTTTATTATTATTCATGACTGAGTCCCCCTCCCCTCCCTCCCTTACTCTCCTCTCCCCTCTCTCCCCACTCTAATAACCTCAATCTGTCCTTTTTTTGTTGTCTCTATTCATAACCCTCAATATTTTTTTAAAATTCTTTTTCTTCTTTTAACAAATCCAGACACTCTCGGGAGCATTGATGGACCCCCCCTCAAACAATGAATGGATTGCCTAAATTACCTTTTACCCATTGACGCCTTTTTGCCTCACAAAAAATTCTTTTTTTTATTTTACTAGTAGCGCCTGACCTCATTTTTCTCACTTTGTCTCCTTGTCTTTTTCTATTTTTCAAAATTTTCTTCTCTATTTATTTTTTAAATTAAAAAAAATATTAAAATTATTTTTAAAAATTATTCCTGTATTTTTTAGAAAAATAAATTAATTTTGGAATTTATATAAATTTGGGGATTTAATTTAAAAAAAAAGATTTTAATTACTTTTTTAATTAATTACTTCGATATTCCTGTAAATGTGGATTGAATAACTTTGATATTGAAAGAAAACGGAGAAATTAAGGGATTAAATTTTTAATATGAAGGAGCTCATCTAATTGATTCAAATGATACCAACATTATTGTAGTTAGAAAATTCTTAGAAATTTATTATCGTTTAATTGACAGCCGGACGAGGTATTATGTAGATAATTTGCCATAACTTTAAATATATCCAATCATTTAATTTCCTCGATAATTTTGCAAAAACTAATTTTTTTTATGCGAAATTGAGTTTTGTTAATATTCAAAATCTATCTTCAGATTCCTTTCAGCATCTTTTATTAAAGGGAGTTAGTAAATATACACCGTTAAAATACCTCTAATAATCTTTCAATTAATCATTTTATATATTTATTTTTATTTTTAAATATTATGTAAATGCAAATACTATAAAATTCTCTAAAAATGTATTTAGTTGTTTTGTGAATGCGAGGAGGGGAATATTTTTACAAATCTGCTCCGTTACACGAAAAAAGAAAAGATTATTATTATTTAATTATTTTGTATATATATTTAACAACAATTATTATTATTATTCATCACACACACAAAATTTTTTACAAATAATTATTCAACAACTACACATGAAATAATTTCTAAAAAAAATTTATATAAATATCATCATCATTTTAATTAATTTATAATTATTTTTAAAAATATATTTTTCTTTAAATTGTCACAAAAATCGGTCAATTACCTTTGGTGGCTAGCGGCAGCCGCCAGCAGCAACAACAAAAGCCGCAACGTTTATTAAGATTTACTGGATTAAAAAAGGAAGAAGAAAAAAGAGAAAATAATTCTAAATTGTCATCGTCGCCTTTATTTATTGGCGACAATCTTCAAAATACAACAACGCCGAGAACAACTTCAACCCCCCACACAACTTCCCCTCCTTCCCCTTCTTCTTCTACAACAACAAACACCCCTTCCTCTACCCCTTTATCTGCTAATAAAAAATCTTCTTTAAATTTCCGGCAAAGATGGCCACACAAATTTACTTCTTTAAGTTTATTTGGAAGCGGAAATAAATCGAGAAAAACATCAAATAATTTAACAGAAAATAATAAAGAAAAAAATTCTAGTAATTTAAATAATTTAAACGATTCTACAGCAAAACATCGGTCATTACCTCCACCTTCAACTGTATTAAGGGAAGCTACACCAATTGAAGATATTACATGTGAAGGAAGAAAAAATGATGAAGAAGAGGAGGAGAGAGGGGAGGAAGAAAAAGGAAAATCAGAATTAATTTGTTGTTCTTCAGAAGAAATCCCTTCCCCTTCCCCTTCCTCACAACAACAACCAACAGCAACAATTAATACTTCACTTAAAGAAGAAGAAGAGTCATCTCTTTCTTCACCTCCTTCCCAACAACAACAAAATACCTCTCAACAACAACAAAAACCTTCAGAATTTAGTCCAATCTCTCAAAGAGTTCCTCCCCCTCAAAGAGCATTTTTTGGTGGAAGATGGCCAACAAGTGGAGGGAATACTTCTTGGTATTGTGAATCACCTAGACAACATTCTGGCTCTTTAATGAGAAGTAGATTACAGCCATCTGTTTCCGGTGGTTTTCCTCAACAGTCAATGCTTCAAGTCAGAAGAGAAAGTTTTTTGTATAGAGGAGGGGGAGGGGATGATACAACAACAACAAATAATTCTTCACCTTTTTATGGAAATAGATTTGGGGGAGGAGGGAGAACAACAGATGATACAACATCTTTGGCTAGACCGGCATCTAGAGCTAGTTCTGTTACGAGTAGTGAACAGTTAAGTATTTTAATTTAAATAATTATTTATGTCTTTGTAACTACTAAACTCGAATATATATTTTAATTTTTAAATAAAATAAAATATATGTATTTTATTTTAAAAATTATTCCAACCAGCTAGACACACACATCCACAATCTCAAATAATTTTAAAAGATTTTAAATATTAAATACTTCTTATTACTTTCATTTACGTAAATATGTTCTTAGTCAACATTTTTTTAATAAAAAAGTGCGCAAGCTAAGAAAAGGAAAAAATTTTTTAATCTTCTTTTATAAAAAGGGCAAAATTGTTAAAGAATTAAAAGTAGATGGTGGATATTCTTCTTTTATTTTCCAATAAAATCAAAAATTACATATTTTTCTTTAAAAATATTCTTCTCTATGCCAGTTTTTAAACAAATTTTACTTCAACTTTGTGAAAAGTTTTGTCCTCCTTGTCCCTTTAATAATAGGTGTTTAGTTTAATTAATTAAAGAATTAATTAATTTATTTAATTTAATTTAAGGCATAATGACTCATTTGATATTGTCACACCTTTTGCTCAGGTAAATTAAAGAAAATAATAATTTTCTAATTAAATTTCAAGTTATTATCTTCTTTACACAATGTCCGTGCTAATCTTATTGCAATTGCACAAATTCCCCAACCAGAAGGCCAACAACAACAATCCCAGCCCCAACAAAGGCATAGTGGAAGGCGTAGTGGAGGGCAGACATCTTTATTGGTTTGGCCTCCCGGAGGTTCTCCTTTACCCGAAACTGTCCAGCAATGTGGACAAGAAACACTTGAAGAATTGGATTGGTGTTTAGAGCAATTGGAGACTATTCAAGTATATCGTTCTGTGACAGAAATGGCTTCTTCTAAAGTAGATTAGATGAATAATTAAATTTAAATTCTTTTTTTCTCTTTCAAGTTTCGAAAATTATTAAATAGAGAATTGACTCATTTCGCAGAAAGTTCAAAATCTGGACCTCAAATTAGTCGATTTCTACTTAACACTTATATGGAACAAGAAGAGGCACAGGAAGAGGTGAGATTAAATTAATTTGGTTGTAAAATAAAAATTAAATATTTTTTTGTCTTTCCCTCTCTTTTTTCTCGGAATAACAAAAATTAAATATTTAATTTTATTTAAAAGTTTCTTCTTTTTCCTTTCCCCCCTTTTTCCATAAAAACATTCTCGGTCTACTTGTTTTGCACTTTTTTAAATTAGAGTAATTAATTTTTAAAGTAAATTTATTTATTTATTAAAAAAGGGGGACTTTTAAATTTTTTAAAAATGAGGGGAATAAAATAATTGATTAAAAAAGAAAGATTTTTTGTCGGTTGCCTTTGTATGTAATTAATTTGTTGCCGCAAAATGATTTTGATGGGAAAATTAGGGGAAATAAAAGGATTGGAAAAGAAGGGGGGATAGAGGGAATAATTAAAAGAGAGAAGAGGGAGAGACTTTTTTAATTTGAAAAAAATTTGTTTTTAATTAATTTAAAAAGGGGGAAAGAAAGGGGGTTTTTTCTAAAATACAAAAAAATTAAATTTCCCCATAATTTAACAAGAACAAATCACAAAAAAGTTGTGAGGGAAAATTGAAAGAAAAAAGGAGGGGAGGGGGGAGAGGAAACGGAAATTAAAAAGAAAATAAGTTTTGTGTGTTAACGGACTTCCGTTTTGATAAAATTAAGAAATCAGTAGCAAAAAAAGAAGAGAGAAGAAAGAAATTTTAATCACGAAATTCACAAACATTTTTGGACAATTGCCCAAAAACTTTTTATTTTTTAAACTTTATTTTTTCAAATTTGGAGTATCTTCTCTTTAAATTAATTCGAAATTAAATTTTTTACCTCTTTGAAAGGTAAAAAATACCTTTTTAAAACCTCCACAAATCAAAATTTAAAAGAAAAATAAATAAATTTTTTAAATTTTCTCCCTTCCCTTCCCTCTCTCCTTCCCCTCATTTCTTCATTTTTACTTCTTTTTAATCTTTCAACATTGCGCAGGTCCTTCTTATTCTTTTCCTTCCGCCAGTCAATTTCCGTTAAATTTTTTTCTTCTTCAAAAGTCAAAGCCCACTAGAAAAGTTTAAAAAACGCGGAGAGGGAGGGGGAGGGTGGAGAAATTTTTAAAAAATAAATTTTTATATTTAATTTTTGTTCTTTAAAAGACTAACAAAAATTTTATTTAAATTTATTTATTTATTTTTAAAAAAGGGTCAAAAAATGGAACAAAAGCCAAGTACTTCTTCAATTCCTTCCAAACCCCTACCTCCAATGGTTGCTGTCGCTGGACATGCTTCTTTATTTAATAAAGCCAAAACGGCAGCAATGTCCAGAATTTCTGGAGTTCAAAGACTAAGAAGTAGCCAATTTGGACCTCACCATGGATGCCCTCCCGAATTTGGAGTTCCCTGCAAAAAAGAAATTGAAGTTTATATGCAAAGGGTAAAAGAATATTTTTAATTAATTTTATTTCCCAAATAAACAAAATTTATTCTTTTTTTTTTTAATTAAAAAAGGGGTCAATGATTATTTGTGGGGAATTGCAAATTTTTTGATTTATAATTAATTTTAAACACGTGAATATAATATGAAATTAATAAATAAATTAATTAATATTTTTTGGAATATTTAATAATAATTAAATAATTTTAAGATAAATGATTGGGGAGTTAATATCTTCAAAATGCATGAGGTAATATTAATTTAAAAATTAAAAAAATATTTTTAAATCCAAATTGTAGTTATCAAAACAACATTCACTAACATCAGTTACCTACACTTTATTGAGAGAAAGGAAAATGTTATTTAAATTTGAAATTCCTGCAAGCACTTTAGTTAATTATTTACTACATTTAGAACATCATTATCGTAGTAATCCATATCATAATCAAATACATGGAGCTGATGTTGCACGTAAATTTTTTTAATTACAAAAATTATTAGAGTTGTATTAATTAATCACAATCAATTTTAAATATTCTTTTAAAATCACATTTCCTTTTTCTATTTCTCATTTAAAATTTACTTAACACAAAAAAATATTTAAAAAAATAATTTTTATTTTTTAAATTAATTTTTAAGAATCTATAAGCGTGCTAATTTCCTCACCAGCATTAGAAGGTGTTTTCTCAGATTTGGAAGTTTTGGCAGCTATTTTTGCTTCAGCAATCCACGATGTTGATCACCCAGGCTTTACTAACCAATATTTAATTAACACACAAAGTGAACTGGCAATTATGTATAATGATGAATCTGTGCTTGAACAGCATCATTTGGCTGTAGCTTTTAAATTACTTCAAGACAGGGATTGCGACTTTTTGCAGGGACTTACAAGAAAACAAAGTCAAAGTTTTAGAAAAATGGTGATAGAAATGGTGTTAGCTACTGATATGTCCAAACATATGAGTTTATTGGCTGATTTAAAAACAATGGTTGAGGCTAAAAAAGTTTCGGGAACAGATACTCTTTTAGACAAATATCAAGACAGAATACAGGTAAAGAGAAGGGATGTAAAATTAAAATGTTTTTTTCTTTCAAAAGGTTCTTCGTTCTGCTATTCATTTAGCTGATTTATCAAATCCTGCAAAGCCAATTGATATTTATAGGCAGTGGAATGAAAGAATTTTGGAAGAATATTGGAGACAGGGAGACAGAGAAAAACAACTTGGACTTGAAGTAAAATTGAAAATAAATTCCTTAAAAAGTAATTTTTTTTTGTTTAGGTCAGTCCAATGTGTGATAGAGGTAATGTAACTGTAGAAAAATCTCAAGTTGGATTTATTGACTATATTGTCCACCCATTATTTGAAACTTGGGCAGAATTAGTACATCCAGATGCTAATTCAATATTGGATCAATTGGAAGAAAATAGACAATGGTATTTAGCTAGAATGGAAGAAGAAGAAGAGGAGGGAGAAAATGGGGGAGGAGAAGGAGGAGAAGAAAAAATAATTTTAAAAGAAAAGCCTCCATTACCTCAACAACAACAACCATTTTTTCTAAGTAAAGAAAGAGCAGCAATGAGACAAACACAACCACCAGAAAGTTGTTTTAGTTCAATTAGTAGAAGTTCAAGTAAAATATCTAATCCTCCACGTCCACGTGCTGCAACTACAACTGCTGTTATATTACCCGAAACTGCTGATATTAATATTAGTGATCAAAGGCATTAAAATAAAAAAAGGCATTAAAAATCAAAATAATATTAATTACTAATAATTTTTCCTTTAACCCTTTTTTTAAAGAAAAAATAATTTTTTTAATTACATTTTTTTGTTAGTTTGTGTTTTTTAATTCAAAAAATTATGAAAATATTTCACAAACAAACAAAAAAATATATTTTTTTATTGTATATCGGGTTTTTTGTCCTATTCACCCCTTTTATCACCTCTTTATTAAGGAGACACTACAAAATGATATTTCTTTAACAATTTTATCCCAATTTTCTTTTCTATCTCACAGATTAAATTAAATAATTATACCCAATAAATCACCCTTAAACATTATTATTTATGGTGCTCCCCTTCTCTCATTTTTATTTTTTTTTGCATAATTTTTTTCTTGCTAATCCCATATTTTTCTAATGCCAGTTTTTTTCAAATATTATTTTTGTATTGAAAAGTGAAAAAATATTTTAAAAAAAAAGGTAAAAAAACCAATTATTTAACCTTTCAATACAAAAATATCTTAAATATTGTAAACGCAATCGCCTATCTCTTGCTCGTACAAAAATGTGATTTTTAGATATTCAATAAAAAAATTAAAATTGTTTTCTCGTAAAATAAAAATGTTGTATGTTGAAAATAAGAAAAATTTCGGAAAAAAACCCGCAGAAACTGGCTTGATTAAAATATATGTCATTCGAAAGAGCTAATCGAGCTGAGTCGAATATCACCAAAATCAACTCGGTCGGATGATCTTAAATAAAATGATGATTAATGAAACCTCGTTGGGAACACTTTGTGCTGCTGCGGAGTTACAACACAACGACCAGCCCATAATGAGACCTTTTTTAATTTTTTTTAAATCTTAGTTTTCAAAGAACTTTATGTTAAGATAAGAATACCTCCATTTTAATTTATAGTTCGACGAATTGGGTATTTTTACTCTGTTGGACATTTTGAGTTGTGACGAATTTTTTTGCGACAATCTTGAATTTTTTGTTCAGTGGGACGAATCGAGAGTTTTGTTCAAAGGGACGAATCGTGGGGTGACGAATTTAAGCGCATCGGTCCTTTGTTTTGTAAAATTGAGCGAATTAAAATTTTTAGGGCAAGATTTACATACTACTTGAACGGGTCAACTCTAACGCATAATAATCATGGCGGATCCTGAAAAGGCAAGTGATAATGGTGCATGGCTGGACGAACATTTTCCCTTGCACAAAGCTGTGTTTCAAAATGACATTTCTCGAATTAATGAAATCCTAACTACGACTTGTCTTCCTAAAATCAATTTGGACCAAATGGATACTCACGGCAATACAGCGCTTCACTTGGCAGCAATGCTTGGAAATATAGGTAATTTATCATTTTTGGTAATTTCGAACTGGACAGACCCCCTTTTTTCCTACCCAATTTTTCCCCTATACTTTTGCAAAATGGTTAAAGAGCTCATCAAACTCTTTAATTAAAGAGTTTGTTGAGCTGAGTTAAATGACACCAAAATCTCAACTACTATTCGAGATATAGTCTCCTGAAAATTGCAAAAATCATTGGAAAGACAAAGCTCGTATTTGTGACCTCTTCTTAATTTTGTTCTCATTCAGCTCAGCTCGCAGAGCTTTTTAATTTTATAATTTATCCGATTTTGATTCTGTTATATATTGTAAAGTTTTACTTTTAATTTTTTTCAGAAGCTGCCAAACTACTGTTAGAACATGGAGCGAATGTCGGATTGAAAAATAACGATGGCTGGAAGAGTTTACATGAAGCAATTAGTTATGGGGATCGAAAAATGAGTTTGTGTTTTTATTTTTTTATTTGTATTTATCATTATTTTTAGTTGGGTTATTGTTGTCTTCACATAAGAAGCAGTCTCATCGTTCATTGACCTCAAAATTGCCTGAAATTCAAAATCATCTTGAATCCTTGAACGATTTCTATATGGAAATTCGTTGGGAGTTTCAAACTTGGAGTGTGTTTTAATTTTTAAATAATTTATTTTTTAATTAATTTTTATTCTAAAGTTCCTCTTCTTTCGAGAGTGATGCCTTCTGATACATTTAAAGTCTACAAACGAGGTTCTAAGCTCCGTGTAGATTTTACTCTAACAGACTTCAATGAAAGCATAATTAGTTGGACCCGAGGTGATATGTCTTTGCTTTTTGATCCAGGTGCACCAAAGAGTTACCAGACTCTTTTGCTCAATAACAGGGATGAGGTTAACTATTTAGAGAATTAATTTTGGATTTATACTTTTGGCAAATTATTCTAGATATTTTTTTATATTTTAGGTATATCAAAGGGTCCGAGATAAGAATCGTCACCTCAATGATGAAATTGATCTCCTAATGGGCTGTGATATCATAAGGTTATTTATTTAATTTTTCACGTTAAATAATGAATTTTAGTAGTCACATAAGTACTCGACCTATTCGTTTTGTTCGTGCAAAAGGCTGGTTCATGAACGACAAATCGGTATGTTTAAAATATGTCTTAAGCTTTTTGAAATGCATCTTATTATCACTCTGCTTTTTTGGTCATTAAATAACGAAAAACAAAGTTTTACGGCTAAAACTAGTAGATAATTGAATCAGGTGCCGAAAATTAATAGTAGCCGATCATTCTTTCCAGCTAATAACTTTTATTTTATGCGCTTTTAAGTCTACTATGGATTAATAAAAAAGGAGATTGTCTAATCTTTTTTTCTTTAAATTTTTAGTATAATATTGGAGAATACAAAGCTGATCTGTTCAACATTAAGGAATTGTGTCTTATTACCCGGAAGAGGTTTATTCTAATTAATAATTTTTATTTCTTATTTTAGGCGGGAGCATCTTTCTCAAGAAGATCTACGCAAGAACCGAGAGTTGAATAAGGCTTTCTCTAGTGGCAAACTTCCTCCTGATGATGGTAGCAGTGATGATGATGATAAAGTAATTTTAAATAATTGATTTTTCCTTTTTCAGAGATTTTGAAATTAATTTTTAAAGGACCGTCACCGTGCAAGTTTGTCCCCTCCCCCAAAACCAGAGTTTACTTGGGCTGAATATCTCCGTTTGCCTGATGGGCCGGACTCGCATTTGGGAAGGCCGAAGGAAGAGAAGACTACAAATACTGAAATTAAAGGAATGCTGGCGTTGGTAGGATTTTTCAAATTTAAAATACTTCTCTGTTAATTTAAAGTGTCAGGACTTTCCACTCACAACCGATCAACTGTTGGACATTCTTGAAGTTCTAGAGCCTGTGAAAACAACAGTGAAAAAATTCCGTGCCTTTTGCAGTTCTGGACGGTTGCCATCAGGCTTTCCTATTCAATTAGGTGTGTTTTTTAAAGTCTTACTTAAAGTTTAAGTATTCTTAATTGGTTATACATACCCTTTAAAAAAATTTAAATGGATTCTAATCAAATAAGCTAGTTAAATAAACTACCTTTCACACGGAAATAAACTACCCACTGCTCACAATCAGTGTCTTTTTTTGGTGGATGAGATTTAATTTCTTCTTTCAGAGATTCCCATCTTTGCCACGCTGACAATGAAGATTACAGTTCAGCTCTTTCGTTGGCAACAAACTAATAATGATGCAGCATTTCCAGATGAAATGTTCAAAGTGCCTAGTCATTTTCGTGAGGATCCAGACCATTTTGACAAAATCTAATGGATATGTGATTTGTAATCGAAATAAAAACGATCTTTCATTCAAAATAACCTCTACTAGGTAAAAACTGAAAATAAGCCTCTATCTCATACAAAATATCCTCCAATAATTTACCCAAATATAACTTAACTCAGTTACTTATGTATACATATTTTTATTATCAATGCATTTTTGCTCTCGTGTATTAATTAATTATCCCATTGGCATTAAAACAAATGAACGTGTAAATATGAAAATTAGGATTTTTTTTATTTGTTTCGTTTAGATTAAAGCTTTAACATACCTTTTATATATGTACAAGTTTTGTATAATTGTTTGTCTGATTTTTGATAAATCACCTGAGCCAAGCTCAATATAAAATTTTGTTCTTTCTTGAAGTAATTATAATTTTAAATATGTAATAGTAACAATTGCTATTGTTTATTTTGTATGAAAATATGTTAATATTTTTCTTATTTAATGAGAATACTTGCAGGTTTATTTAGAGTATTTTTAAATGACTGATTCGGACGCCTCAAGTAATGACGGGGGAGGTGTTTATCAGGTTAAATTTTTTTCATTTGTAAAATAATAATTTAATATAAGGTTGAAAAAATCTTGGACAAAAGAACGGTCAAAGGAAATAAAGTTGAATATTTGATTAAATGGAAGGGTTATGACAATCCTAGTGACAATACTTGGTATTAAATTCATTTAAATTTCATTACTTTAAAAATTCAGGGAACCAGAGGAAAATTGTGATTGTCCTGATCTGATTGAGGAATTCAAGAAGAATTATAAAGAGAAGGATGTCAGCAAGAAACCTACAAAAAAGAGGCGACAAAGTCCTGGCCGTTCAAATTCCAAATCTGTGGTTATTATTTACTTTTGTTATTACTTGCGTTACTTTATCTTTTATTTTAGAGTGTTGATCGTTCTTTGAAGGAAGGGTCAAAAGATAGAGGTGCCAGCAAGACTTCCAAGGTTTAATTGTTTTAAATTTAGAGATTTGATTCCTTTAGAATACTGCTCTCGCTACAAGCAAGAAAACACGTAGTAAAGAATTCGTCATATCTTCAAGTAGCGATACCGAAGCACCTGCTGAAGAGAAGAAAACTGTTGCAAATGAAATGGCTCCTTTCCTTGGTACACGTTTTATTCTTAAATTCATGCGCATCTTTACTCACGTTAAAATATTTTAAGAAATTCCATATGAAGGGAAAGTATATAAATTTCAACAAGACAAGAAAATTGACAAGGTATTGGGTGTTAAGAAGACGCAAAAGGATGAAAATCAATTGTTGGCTTTAGTTCGTTATGAGGACACTGATTACGAGCTTGTTCCTACGCCTGTTTTGGCTACCGAAAATCCTATTAAGGTGGAGATTATTAATCTAAAAGTGTTTTAATTCTTAATATTTAGCTAATTGAATATTATGAGCAACATCTGCGATTCTTTTGAATGTTTTATAAAAATGTGGAAGGAGGAATAAACTGGACATCGATCTAATTATTTTCATTTTGTTTTATTCACTTCTGATTTTTTGTTTTCAAAGCTGTAACCAGGTTCTAAATCTCTCATGAATTTGAAGAAGTTACAGTTTATAAATTTTTTGCTGGCAATTTATTGATTATTTCTCTGATAATAAATTATTTTGTTTTATAAATTTAACACGAAAATATTGGATTTTATCCACATTTTTAGAATTCAATAGTTTTTTTTTCTACCTATTTTAAACTAATAGAAATGAACAAGAAAAATGAGCTACGCCTTAAATTACTTTCACGTCAACAACATATTCCAAAAGCTAAAAGGCCAGCTGCTTTGGTTTTTTTTGGATTATTTTCACTTATATTTTCTCTGATTTAGGTTGCTTCTGCTGCTGTCGCACCTGTAAAACGATCGAAGTTTGAAAATCCGAGAAAGCCACAGCCAACATCATCCTTAACAAATGTGACAGCAGCAGCGGGTCCATCTGAAGCGCCTCAGGCCAAGAATCAAAGGAATTTTTTATCACATCCGGTAAAATTTAATTATATTAAAAATCAAATTGGTCATAAAAATTATGATCATATTAAGATTTTGACTTGTTTTGAAAAATAAATTAGTGAAAAATTTATAAAATTTTTATAAAAGGTATTTTTGTAATAGGGAATAATATCAAATAATTGAGGGAGTTAAATACTATATTGTTTACTAAAGGGATAATTTTAAGGTCACTGTTCAAAACCATGGGTTAGGTAATAATTTGACTTCTAAACAAAATACTTTTGGTCAATTTCGTATTTCTGCACAAACAGAAACGAAAGAACTTGAATGTCAACCGCTGCGAAAAGAAGTTGAATGTTAGTATTTTTAATTTACAAAATAATAGTTGATCCCATTTTAGCATTTCCAGTCACATCAAGAGTGAATTCATCAGTCTCAAGAGAAACTGATAGTGAACAACAAAATTCGTTGATAAGTGGAATTGATGAGCAAAAAAGTTCACAACATCAGTCAAATTTTGTTCATCAATTTGGACTTTCTAGCTGTGATGAGTCGACAATTGATGTTGGTTAATTTACTTACATTATATAATTATTTCAAAACTCTAGAAAGCATTAATTGGTATGCTTCCAACTACAGCTCTAAGTGGCCTTGAATCATTTGGACTTTCAACATTGGCATTCTCAAAATTAGTTTCAATAATAACTTCAAGTGAGTTTCATCACAAAATTGATGAGAAGACAGCCGAGACAATAATACCTTTTCTTTCTGCCTATCAACTTAGAGGAGCAACCAATAATGTTAATCAGGTTAAGAAAACATTTTTTAATATTTTGGAATTTTTTTAATTTTCAGTTAATTTCTTTTTTTCGTTCAAAATTTCCTCTAATTGGCAACGACGAACCTTTAGACATTAAACAAACATTTATAAATTTTCCTCCACATCTTCAATGTAATACAGCAGGCAATACATTTACTAAAGAAATAGCTGATGTTAACTTGGTGGCACTTTCTTCGTTTTCTGACGAGGATGGATTAATTTCTGGTAGTTATAATGAGGAAAAGGAAATAGATGAACAAGCATCACCAAATGAATTGTTAAAAATACTTTGTTCGGATAATGTTTGTACTTACAATTAATCAATATATTTACTTACAATTAACATAAGTAGTTCATTTTTTAAATTTAAAGGCGAAGAATAACACCCATAATGCTTTACTTTTACAAAATTATTGTCTTCATAGACCGGATATCTTGGATTTAAATTCTAACAATTTCGACGAACAGGTGGTTTTTAAACCGCTTTCTCAAATTTTTAAAATTTCTTTTATGACCCCGGCCTTTTTTTTGCCTTTTTCAATCATAGTTTTAACTCAATATACTCTTTTTAGGTTCAAATACTTTTCTCATCAAAATCAGAATTTTCTAAAGAATTGATTGTAAAAATTGTTAATCATTCTTCAGCATTAGTTATTCGAAAAGTGATTGACAAACTTTTGTTCAAATTTGATGAACGGTTCATTTGAATTTTTTTATCTTAAATTTTATTTATCTTTAGTTTTCTGCCTTCGTCTGTTATTAATTTTGTGGGTACTCTTTGTAATTCTTCACCATCCTTAGTCAAAGCCAAACTTGACAAACTTCAATGTTCTTTTTTGACACTTTATTTCGTTGAAGTATTTTCATTTTTTTAAATTTATTTTTGTTATAATTTAGGCATTATTCCAATTGCCACAGGAAAAGGACTTTACGGATGAGTAAGTTTTGAATAAAGTTTTAACCTTTAAAAATTTAGGTTGGATAAATTTGTAACTATTATTCAACTTCTAATTCAATCATCATCAGTGGAGATGCCAAAAGATAAATTCTCTGATATTTCTTCACATGGATTCGGTTCTACTCTTTTGGCATATCTTCTTCGCTTTTTTCGTGAACAGGAGGCAAAGTATCAAAACTCTCAAAAACGGAAACAAATTCTTCAAAAATTAAACGAGCGTCTTTTTCAAAAGTTTCCCCGTTAGTAATTTTTTTTAATTAAATTTTAAATTAATTTTAATTTTTTAAAGTTATTCCACGTGACATTTCTTTCTTGAGCATAAGTGGTGATCATCATAGACAACTTTCCGTGCTTGATATAGCTGACGCAGATAAAATTTTGGAACAAACTATTTCCGAATGTTTCGAGATGGTTAAATCTACTTCGTCTGTTAATTCTACTCAAACAAAAGACAAAAATATAGTTATTGACAAACTGGAAAATTTGGTTAAATTCACTAAAACTAGCCCAACTTTAATGATAAGGTTAATTATTTTTATTCTAAGTTACATAAAAAATACACTCCTCCACAAAATTATAGCCCCACCTATATTTTTCTCGGTTTCAATACTATAACCGTTGTTTTTATTTTCAGACTTTTTTGTAATAATAAATAGTGGTCTAAAATTAGGTTGTAAAAAAATTTTGTTTTCAAATCAATTTTTTCGAGAGTTATAGGCAAATCCCAAGTTTTAGAGTTCCACAAAATTATAGCCCCACTTTGAAATTTCGAGTTTCTAACAATAAGAAAAATCTAAAAAAATTTGAGCTAATATATTCATCGATTATAAGAAAAAATAAAAAAGAATTAAGCCCATACCTCACTTCGGTGTCGAGATCCAGATACCTCGAAAATCAACGTAAACCAGGGGTAAGGCTGTTTAAAAAATATTTTCGACCCCTTATGGTTTGTTTTAAAATTTCAATTTGGGCTCATTCGAATGCCCTTGAAATTTGCTACAAGATAGCATAAGTTTTATTTTCTAAAAAAATTATTTCAGTAATACCCATAATAATTATCTCAGTAAGCCCCCTAATGCCCCATAAAATTAGCTCCGGAAGATTAACGTCCTGCATATCTTTATTGAATTTTTTCTGAGATATAAGATTATTTCCTTCTTGTAGCAAATTTCAAGGGCATTCGAATGAGCCCAAATTGAAATTTTAAAACAAACCATAAGGGGTCGAAAATATTTTTTAAACAGCCTTACCCCTGGTTTACGTTGATTTTCGAGGTATCTGGATCTCGACACCGAAGTGAGGTATGGGCTTAATTCTTTTTTATTTTTTCTTATAATCGATGAATATATTAGCTCAAATTTTTTTAGATTTTTCTTATTGTTAGAAACTTGAAATTTCAAAGTGGGGCTATAATTTTGTGGAACTCTAAAACTTGGGATTTGCCTATAACTCTCGAAAAAATTGATTTGAAAACAAAATTTTTTTACAACCTAATTTTAGACCACTATTTATTATTACAAAAAAGTCTGAAAATAAAAACAACGGTTATAGTATTGAAACCGAGAAAAATATAGGTGGGGCTATAATTTTGTGGAGGAGTGTATTATTTTAAGGCAGATGCCTGTTATTGCTTCAAAAGTTCAAGACTTGGTAGAAAATTTGAGTGGCCGTGAAATTCGATTTAGTACAGCAGTTCCACTTTTACTTTATATTTTGGATATTATAATGATAGCAATGAAACGGAAGATAGTGCTAACATTTGAAAAAGAAGGAAAGGATAAAACATGTTATCTTTTACAAATTCGATCTTTTCTTGCTGTACTTAAATCAATCTTTCAAATATTTCAAGTATGCTTTTTAATTAAATTTTTAATTTTTATATTTTTCATTTTTAGAACCGAAAAAATCGACAAATTCCATTTTTGACTGAAAAAGCTCTTCAAGCAATTGTTTTGTTTATTAAGGAAAATCAAAATTTTTCTTCTGATTTACTAGACGATGTTCCTATGTTGAAAGAAATATTGGATCGACAACAGCATGTACTTTCACAAATGGACAAAGAAATTTTGAAACGTGAAATATCTAAAATAACTAATGTCGAGAATTTATAAATTTAAAAATAATTTCTATATAAATATAAATTTACGTGTACCAGACGAGTATGGTTAATTATAGAAAAAATCATAATAATAAAATGATAATTAAAATAATGATTCCCAATAAGGAAGGAATGTTAGTCTAATATTTCCTTTTTACCAAATCTGACCTCGGGAATTTGCTGACACGGGAACACTCCGGACTATTAAAATATAAATCGATTTTTACGAGATTATGAACTAAAGAGCCCCTACTATAAATGGAAAATGTGAAAGAGAAATATTAAAAGAATAATTAAATATTTATGTATTTCCACCCGATTAAGACGTTAATTGCTGTCTTTTAGTCATTTTGTCTTTAGTGCTTGAATTATTTTATTGTCCACTATTGCAAAAAATTCACTGGTTTTTTATTTAATTAAATTAATCTTTTTAAAATAAACAGCTGATACTTTTAATGCTTTTAATTAGAACAGTTACATGATATAAAGTTCATGTCATAAAGTATATTTAAGTACTCTATTGTCCATTTATTTGTGTGTAAGAGACATATTGAGTAGCAAATACTTATGCATATTTAATTACGAAATTTACTTTTAAAGATCATTGTCTGTGTTAATATTAAATTTTTCTAGCAATTTCTAGCAAAACAAAGCAAATAAATACTTTCCAAATATTACCAATTAACAACTTAATTTTAGATGCAAATTAAAGTATTATTTTCTACCGATAATTAATTTAGCAAACAATGGAGGGATCTACTAATACAACAACAGGAGGCAAGCATGATATTAAAACCCATGAAGATTGTGCTAAAAATGTAAATTTTTATTTTTTAAATTAAATATAAATTGTTTAGGCTGTTCTTAAAGCATTGAAATCTCTTGAATCAGCAGATGGGCTTAGTGATGATTGCACTTTTGCTCAAGCAATGACGGATGGGATAGAGATGTAAGGGGGTTTTTTAAAGGAAATTAATCTAAATTTATAATTGTTTTTTTGTGGATGAAAATTTAATTTTATTTAAGTTTGGTTAATGTCTGGCGCAAGAGGGACTCAAAATCAGAGATTGCATTTCAAGGCATCCTTTCTTCCCTGGAATATTGTTTGCAACATTCTTTTGAGACTGTAGACCATTTTGAAAATTTTGTCAATATTCTAGGTATTTTTATTTTCTTTTAGGTTTATAGTAGGGCTGTTCACGACCGGTTTAAAACTGAAAATTTTTTATTTTTTGCTAAAAATTAACCGTTTTTACAAAATTTAGTAAACCGAAAACTTCTGAAAATGAGTGATTTTATTAAAAATTACCCCAAAATAAAACCGGTATTTGTCTAAAACCGAAAACCGGGTTTTTAAAATTTGGATTAGATATCCAATTTTAAAATTTGGATACAAATTTATCTAAATTAAAATTTAGATAAATTTGGATTAACCGCGGGTACCGGCTTTAACTGGGAGTGAACAAACATAGTTTTTAGGCTTTAATATTTATTAATGTTTATATTTGAGGTTATCATACTGTGCAATTTTGGAGAGCGGCAATTCCTTACATTTATGAATCAGATATGGCACATGGAACTAAGTAATTAAAATTTTTTAAACATTTAAAATGGAGATAATTTTAATGTAAGAATATTTTTCACTTTTAATTTTCAGATATAGAGATGCACTTCTCTTTAGCCTAACATTGCATGATGTCAATACTGGGAGGAACAGGCTCAAGTAATTTTATTTTTATAAAATTTTTAATTAAAAACTTTGAACAGAGAATTTTATGCTGCTGTGCCTGGTATTCGTAAATCTCTTCTCGGTTCTTCTGCAAAACGCTTTAGTGAACAGTTCCACCATTTACAGCAAAGACGGACTCATTCGTCTTCTTCCCTTCATACTTCTTCCAATTCTTTATTACTTTTACCTGAGTCTCAGCTACATCAAGATGAGACATCGAACAAATTAAGTCCTGCACCTGTCTCTTTTTCTTTGGATAATAATGAAAATAATGATCAAGTGGAAGGACAGAATAAATCGGAAAACGAATCTTCGCATCCGTTTGGTAATTAAAATATATAAATTATTTTAAATATTAATTTTTAATAGAAATTCGTAGAGAGAAAAGAATGTCAATAGCATCTTCTGATACTTCTGATCGTCATCATCCAGCTGTTTTTGATGGAACGGAGGCTATTCCTTCAGGAGGCATAGTCAACACACAACATTTTCAGGTTTATTAATTTCAGATATTTTCATTTTTTTATTTTCTAGCAAAGGGTTATTAATGTCTCAAATGCTCCACCGGTTGCATTGAAACAGTCAGAATCTGGAGAATGGGAAATTAAACAGGCTTGGGCACATTTTTATTTAAATTACTTTTTTTCTCAATTAGGGCTCCGGTGGTCTCGTTTCTTGTGTGGATCCAGTGATGGCTGTAAATCCAGAAAATATGTGGTTGGCAAATTTGGGAATGAACATTGATAAATTTAAAATTACATCAACTGAATACATTGAAAAGATTGATCCGAGTATGGAGAAAATTGATCCTACTTATATTTCTGCTCCGACAACCAATACATTGGGTAATTATGAACCGTTAAATATTTATTATTATTTTTTTTTTGATTCTAGGACTTCCCTTGATGAAACAAGCACTTGCTGATGTTCTCTTTCACGTGATTGGTTTCTTAAATAATTATTTCCGAAAATTTATTTTCATTGTTTTCAGCTGACGATGACCTCAAAGAAGAAAACGAGCCCGCGGATAAGCGTCAAATCAGAGAGGAAATGTCGCTTCTTGGTGTTCTTAATACTTATAATCGTGGAAATTATAAACTCAACCCTGTAAAAAAAAAGAATTTTTTACCATTTAAGAAAAATATTTTTAAGGTAATCGTTCAAGAACAAGATTATAATGTCTACTATGGAGGAATCAGCAATGGACTTCTTTGGCCAGCTATGCACAATCTTGCAGAATATATATTACCCGAATATAAGGACACGAAAACTTTAAGAGAACATTGGTTTTCATATGTTAGAGTTAATTATCAATTTGCAATTGATGCTGTAAGAAATAGCCGTCCACAGGATTTTATTTGGATTCATGATTATCATTTAATGTTGACAGGAATGATTATGCAAAGTTTGGACAGAAATTTGGAAATTGGTTTTTATTTATTAAATACAAGTTTGTTTAATAAAATTCTATAGGGTTCTTTCTTCACATACCTTTTCAACCACCTGATGATTTTTTTACTACATATAAAATTGTTGCTTTTCCAATTCTTAGGGGATTACTTCGCTTCACCAAAGTCGGATTTCAGACACATAGAGACCGGACAAAGTTTATTGAACTTGTTAAAAGTTATCTGGTAATTGTATAAAAAATCTTTTTTGTTTATTTAACAAATTTTAGCCAACGGCCAAAGTAAAAACTGAAGATAAATTGGATGTAATTGTAGTTACTTATCAGGGTTGGAGTTGTTCTCTTGGAGTTTTTCCTGTTAGTATCAAAAACGAGGATTTCCTTCGAGTGGCTAGAGATCCAGCTGTTATTGAAAGATCGCAACAAATTCGAAAACAAGTTTGCATTTTTTCTATTTTTTAAACTACATATTTAACTCTCTAGATATTCGGTGAAAATCCTCCAGCTGATGTTTGTTTATTCTTTTCGGTTGAAAGATTTGATTATACAAAAGGCATTAGAGAAAAATTGTTAGCTTTTCAACGTTATCTTGAGAAATATCCAGAAAGGCGTGGAAAGGACATTCTTTTCCAAGTTGCTGTAACAAACCGCCGCGGTGTTGACACTTACAGAGTTTATCAGGTTTTTTATTTAATTATTTTTAAAAATGAAAAAATCTTTCAGGATGAATCTATTGATTTAGCTGAACAAATAAATAAGCAATTTAAAGATGAAGAAAAATATGGGAATTGGTTACCTGTAATTTTCCAAACAAGCGGATTACAACGTAGTGAATTAATAGCTCACTATTTGGCTATGGATGTTGGTGTTGTAACACCTAAAAAAGATGGAATGAATTTGGTTTTGCTTTATTGATAAATTTCAAATAATATTTTTTATTCAAAGGTCGCAAAAGAAATGATGCTTTGTAATTCTGCAGCTGGTTTAATCCTCTCGACTGGTGCTGGTTCGGAAATGCAATTTTCAATGGCTGGATTACATTCAGAGCAGGATCCAAACTATCACAGAGTTTATTTTGTTTTTTAATATTATACTTATTTGTATTTAAAGGTTGACGATTTATTTGATGTTGAGGCTTTTGCTGAGGTTTTTCATAAAGCACTTACAGAAATTCGTGAGCAACGAGAACGACACGGAAAGGTTCTTAATGATTTTATTATGGCAAATGACATCGAAAGGTATGTACATTATTTAAAAAATATTGTTTAAAAATCAAATCTATTTTAGGTGGAGTCAAACATTTCTTGATCCGAGTTGGTCACATCTTGTCATTCGTCAAACAGATGTTACCACACTTGATGATTTCTTTAATATAATGCTTCGAACTCGAGATGTCCGAAAAGCAATTGTTGAACGTGTTCTTAAAGGAATTCCTATTAGACAACATTTTGCAATTTCTCTTCAAAATGCAAAAGAATCGCTGGAATTAGCTTGTAAACCTGATTGTTTTAAAATTGAACTTCAATCTGGTAAATAAAATTTTGCATTTTTAAATAGGTAAATTAATTTAACAATTAAATTAGGTGTAGACGCAACAGTTGCAAATAAAAACAACACTGTAGAATTTTATATAAAAAATGAAATTGAAGAATTGGAAAAAGATTTAAAATTTTTGGAATTTATTCAGAGTGAAGATGTTTTTAATGTAAAAATTAATTTTTAAACATTTTTTTGTTTTATATTCTAGATTGAACAATTTATTTCTTCTCTTCAAATTTATCATCCAGATTCTGAAGAAAGATTCAGAAACGAAGTTGCAGCTGTTGTTGATGTTAATATTAAATTTCAAATTATTTAATTTTTTTCTATAAATTTAGATGTTTTTTGATGCTGATCATTTTAATTATTTCTTCACTGATCGTGATGGGACTCTTAAATCCTACAGTTGTGCTTATCCTGCTTCAATCCAACCTGCTTATTCAGGCGTTATTCAAGCACAGTTTGCTAGGCGTTGTGCTCAAACATGTGCCATTGTTACAACTGTAATATATTTTTTTTTATAATTTATTAATTTTGTTTTTAAGGCACCATTGATGCAAGTAGGAATTTTGGATGTTAATACAATCCCAGAAGGATATTATTACATTGGTGCATCTGTTGGGCGAGAGTGGTATGTTGAGCCAGACAATAAATTTAAGGTTTTTATTTCTGAAAATCTGTAAATATTTCTCTTTTTAATTTATAAAGGATCAATCAATTCCTGAACATGATTTACAACAACTTAATTTAGTTTTTGATTCTATTGCTTATTTGCTTGAGGATTCGGAATTTAAAATCTTCAATTTGATAGGCTCAGGATTGCAAAAACATTTTGGACATGTAACTATAGCGCATCAAGATTCATCTAATACAATACCAACCGAATTAAAAAAGAAAATTGATGACAAAATTCATGCAATTGTTGAAGATATTGATCCAAACAATCAATTATTTGAAATTATAGTAATAAATATTTTTATTTTTAAATTAATTTGTTATTTTTTAGATTGATGACAGAGACATAAAAATATTTGTTAAAACTGAATTTGGAGGAATTTTTGACAAAGGAAATGGAATAGAATTATTAATAAATCACTTAAAATGTGATTTAACTGAAGGAACTATTTTAGTATGTGGTGACTCAATTACAGACATTCCAATGTTGGAATATTGTCTTATTAAAAATCCAAAAGTGAGGATACTTTAATTATAAAAATTAATAAATATGTATTTTCAGAATGTTTATACTGTATGGGTTGTAAATGGACAAAATGTACAGTTGAGGAATCAAGTAAAATGAATTTAAAAATATTTGAAAATTATTTTGCTTATATTTAGGTTCATGATTTGTGTAAAAAATATGGAAATGAACATTTGGTTTTTGTTTCCTGCCCTGAAGTATTGCTTGGATCGATGGCACAGGTGAGAATAATAGAAAGGATAAAAATCGCTACCAAGCTAACTAGTAAATTTTAAAAAATGCCCAAGTGATAGCTAGAATTTCAATATGTACTCTAGTTAGTTTAAAAAGCGATGAAGAACTTAAAAGTACTATTATTAATTCTACATACATTTAAGGCAACTATCCGTGAGATTAGCATTTGCAGAGGAGCTGTCACCCACCATAGACACAGTTCATCCACTACACAATTAGAGGAAGGTGCTCCCACAGATGACAGATAATTAACATCGAGACAATAATTTAGTCTTTTCATTACGATTATTAGTTATTTACATATTTTATTAGCGAGAGACGCACATTCTACCTTATTATCCTTACAATACCCGCAATCATTGGTATTGGAAAGTTGCGTAATTCTAGTTTGATAGTTTTTCAATGTAAATTAAATTTCGTTATAAGTATTTTTAATAGCTTAATTATGCAACATTCATTTATTCAATTATCCTATTCTTAATTTGTGCTAATTTGTTGCCACATCGTATAGGCCATATTTGTGGTGCCCCGAAGTTCTTCGGAAAAGTTCTTTTCTAGTATTTTTGGAATATTCTTCCCCAACTTTTTTTGGAAAATACCTCCAAGATTTTCCTGATTTCCGAAAATACTCGTAGATAAATTTTCCGATAGTTATCATATATTTGCTCATATTGATGCTTTCTTACTACTTCCAGTTTCTCCTACTTCATACAAAATATATCTCTTATAAGTTAATTCTGTTTCTGATTTAGATACCTACTACATATTTCCATTTTTATATTTTAATCAATTAATTTTAAATTTTATTTTCCCTCTAATCTATGTACAACCTCCAATTTTATATTCCCCATAGTGTGCACACTCTCGCCTATTCGTTTCATACCAAAACTTGCCTTAAGACATATTTTTCACCAAATATTTAGTTAAAACAATGGCGCTATTATTTTTATTATTTCGTCATCGTTTAATAAAATTAAAAAAATATTTGTTTTAAATTTTTGACTTCCGTGTACTTCCGTTTTAAAATTTTAACTTCCGAAAATTTAATTCTTTGAAGAATGTTGATGGAGTATAAAAGCCGAATTTTTAATCACCACTACTTCAACATCTTCCATTAATAAAGCATATATACGATCGTTTCATTGGGTTGTCTGCAATGGTTAAGAAGGTATTTAAAATATTTGCTTTAAAATTTTTTTTAATTTTAAGGGTAAAGCGCCAGGAAAGAAAAAATCTCCGGCCCCGAAAAAGCCTAAAAAAGCTCCAAAAGTTAATGCAGGGAAAGTGAAGAAGGCCAAGGCGGTTTCTAAAGCGGGAAAGAAGCCAAAGGTTGGGAAGTCATCTGCGGGTGCAAAAACAGCAGTTAGTGGAAAAACAGCGGTTGGAGGAGGGAAAACAGCAATAGAAGGTACAAAAATTGAGAAAGGTCCTAAAGCTGATAAGCCAAGTAAAATTAAAAAAGCTGGAAAGAAGAAAGATCCAAGTGCAAAGACTGCCGTGGATGGTGGAAAACATTTGAAGGAGAAGAAGGCACCAAAAGCAGAAAAAGGCAAAAAGAAGGAAGGAATTGGCAAAAAGAAAGACGGAGGGGATAAAACGAAGGCAGAAGGAGGGGATAAAACGAAAAAGGAAGGAGCTGATAAAAAGAGGAAGAAAGGAGTGGATAAAAAAGGAGGGAAAGGTAAAATAATATTTTTAAAATTTTAATTTTTAAAATTTTTAAAGGGGCAAAAGGTAAAAAGGGCAAAGGACCTAAAACAGCTGAAGATCATGAAAAGGGAAATAATAGTTTAGATAAAACAGTTGGAGCTACAACAATAGATAAGGAAGGGGATACACATAAAGAAGCAAAACAAGACAAAAAAGGCGGAAAAGAAAAGGGAAAAGAGAAAGAAGGTAAAGAAAAGAAGAAGCAGCCAAAGGAAGATAAAAAACAAAAACTTTCCAAAAATGACAAAAAGCAACAAAAAGATAAAGGTGCTGCGGGTACTTCTTCTGTTCAACAATCTTCCGAATCTTCAATTTCTGATACAAAAAAAGATAAAAAAGAAGAAAAGAAAAAAGATAAAGAAAAGAAGAAAAAAGAGAAGAAGGAAAAGAAGAAAAGAGTGAGAGAAAGGAAGTCTGTATCTGTATCTTCTTCAAGTTCTTCCTCTGAAGAAGAAGTAGTAGTAGAAGCAAAGAAGCCATCTCGCATTGGAAGAATTGCTGGTTTAGTGAAAAGAAAAACTGTTGGGGTTGCTAAATTTGTTATTAGTAAGTTGTTTTTTAGAAAAAATAAATTTAAAAAATAAATTATTTTTTTAAAGATAAAATAAAAAATATTAGAGTAAAGAAGAGAGAACAAAAGGAAAAAGAAGAAATGGAAAGAAATCTTCCACCTAAAAAAGAAGAAACGGAAGAAGAAGAGGAAACTTCTGATGAGGATGAGGAAGAAGAGGAGGAAGAAAGTTCTGAAGGAGGGAAAGATGAAGCTGGATATGTAGCTATTGGGGATATAGATACTGGGTCTATTAAAGTAGATAAGAAGAAAAATAATAAAGAAGATTTGGGAGATGGAAAGAAGAAAAAGTTACAAACAAAGGGAAAAGAACAACCAAAAGGCCAAACATGTAATTAATTAATTAATTTGTTTTTAACTGTTAAATTAATTAAATTTAGCTGAAATGTCAACAATAACTTCTAATTATAATGCTGATACTTCAACTGTTAATGCTCAAAGTAAAACTTCTATTGCAACGAAAACTGATGCAAATTATAATAGTGAAATTTGTATGACAACAAAGTCAATAATGCCAAAGGAGGATTTGAAGAAGAAAAAGAAATAATTAAAGAGATTACACGTATTGTACAAAATTAATTATCAGTATGTAAAATTAAAATCTGTATATACCTATTTTTAATATCGAAATTTTTTTTGAATAATTTGATTGTATATCTTTGTTTCATTGTAATAAATTATGTATTTCGAGAATTTTTTTCTTTGTAAATTATAGTAGAAATTAAATTTCAATACTTTTAGATATATTTGTGAAACGAGGTTCAACCTCAATTTCAAATTATTTTTACGTAATAGATATCGGGAATATCAGGGATTTTGAGGGATAATGAAGTATGAGGGATATTGGTGGATCGGACGGATTAAAGGGATCTAAATGGGTATGGGGGGTTAAGTGGGGCCCGCAAAGTTTGTGACGTTTCAAACCAACACAATCACACCTTACCGTCTAACTGTTCCACTGTCCAATTGTCAAAAAATGGCATGTTCCGAACTGTCCAAATGTTTTAGAAAAAAAAAGCTGGGAACAGACATGAGAAAGTGTAAAAAAATAAATAAACAATGATAAATGTGTCAGAGAAACTATTTAATAATTTTTTTATTTTAATTGACATTTTTTAAAATAAAAATTATTTAAAATAAATTTTATTTTTTTTTCTAGAGAATATAAAATTATTTTTTTTATTATTTTAAAATGAAACAAATAATTAAGAAAATTGAACGTTTTAACAAAAAGGCTACAAAATTTAAATTTCGAATTGAACCACAACAAATGACTATTGAAACCGACGATAAATGGTATCCAGATCAAGTATTTCTTGTTTGTCAACACAAGTTGGTTTTTTAAAGAAATATTTTAAATAATTTAAAAGAAATAAACGTTATACTTCACAACCACGAAAATTAGAATCTAGTTGTACAATTGCTTGTAGACGTCTTGTTGTATGGCCAGAATCAATGCCTCCAGACCCAATTGAATTTGAAACAACTTTATTTAATTTAAATTCTGATTTATTTGAAGACAAAGTTTTTTTAATTTTCTAATTAAAAATAATTTTTTTAAAAGATTTGGACTTTAATTTTGGAAGGTTCTATGACTAAATTAAGAGGAGAAAAATTTAAATTAAAACAAAGACCTTTGGCCTCAACAGAATTAAATATGAAAAATCTTATTAGTCAACCAGGAATGAAAGCTGAAATTAATGTTGTAATGAGGCCTTTACAAGAAGGGGTTTTTCTTTTTTTTTTTATTTTTAATTTTTTTTGTTCAGATTAAATTTTGTAAACTTGAAATGATTTTAATTACTGTTAGATCTTTTGAAGAAGAATATTTTAATACTCCAATTATGTTTGTTTTTAAATAAAGAATTTTTTTAAAAATAAATTTTCTTTCTAGCCCTTCTAATAATTTAAATAATTCTCCTCAAAAAATTCTTTTAGAAGAAGAAAATATTTCTTTATATGTTGATGACAATAATCAACAAAAACAACAACAATTTATTCAAAATATCGATCAAGATGATGGAAATATTAAAAAAACTTTTCACAATTCTCCTTTAGAGTCTTCAATTATTATTACTAAAAACAACAATATTTCTTCAAAATCTTTGGAAATATTTAATGAAAAACAAAATAAAGAAATTAATCAAAATGAGAATATTAAAGAAATTTTTGGTAAATTTTAATTTTTCTGTTTTAACAAACTTAAAATAAGGGAAGGGGGAATCCTCCGTATTTTTGATATTATTTGACCTCTGCTCCCTCCCCCAATTCAAATTTTTTTTTTAAAAACAAATAATTTTTTATCGATACTTCCGGACATTAAAAATTTAAATTTTAAAACAATTTAAATTTTCTACTATTTTTTTCACATTTATCTTTTAGAGAACGGTGTTGAACAAAATGGTAAATATATTGAAAATAATCATCATCAATTAATTAATGAAACAAATAATTTATTTGAACAAAAAGAATTTAAAACAGCAATTCAAAACCTTCCTTCTTCTTCTTTTACTCTTCCACCTACTTCTCTTCCACCTATTCCTCCTTTACATCCTTCTCCTCTTCCTTCTTCTTCTTCTACTACAACCCCTCAACAAAATATTTTATATACAAATAATCGTTCTTCTATAAGGCCAATACCTCCAAATAAAGCTGAAGTACAAGCACTTGCTGCCCGGTTTATTGCTTCAAAAAGGCCAGGTTCCTCTAAAAATTTTTTATTTTAAATATTTTTTTTTAAAAAAAGATATGGTTTTATTTAAAACTCCAACAACTTCTTCGGCAAAATCTCCAAAAGTTGTTTTAATACCCCCTCCAATGGATAATGATTCAAATGTTTTACTTGAAGAGGGAAGAAAAATAAGTAGTGAATTAAAACAAATTAAACAAAAAATTGGAGAAATTGAAGAACAAGACGAATTAGTTAAATTAAAAACTTTGGATTATGGTTAGCTTATTTATTTTAAATTTATTTTTTATTTAAAAAAAAATTAGAGAGAGGTAGTGAACAAGAAATTGAAATTATTGAACATCATCAACGGCTGGTAGGAGAAAAAGAACAACTGTCAAGACGTCAAGATTATTTAAATTTTAAATTAGAATTGTATGAAGTTGACTTTAAAATTGTTAATTTACGTAAACTTTTGGCAACATCGGCTGGGGAAAATGAAGAAAATTTAAATAATGAAGGTATTTTTAAATAAAAATATTAGTCCCTTAGGGGATTGACGTTAATAGGTAAATGAGATTATATAGAATGTATTTTTAAGGGGGGAAGTTCTAGGAGAAAAAGAAATAGACTCCCCTCTTTTCTCAAAGAGTGTTCTTACACCTTTAAACTTCTCAGAATGTTCTTTTAAAAAATATTTTTTATATTTAATATTAGTAGAGGATGGAGAAAATATTTTAATTAATGGCCGTAGAGATAGTAATCAAATGTTGATGGAATTAAAAGAATTTATGGATATTAAAGATGAATTGACACATAAATTAAGCGATTTGGAAGCAGAGTATCTTACAATAATTTTTTTAAAAATATTTTAAAAATTTTTCAGAGATGAAGAAGGTATTGAGAGAAGTAAACTTATTTTGGAACAAACAAGAAATCAAAATTTGGTAAAAGAAAATATTTGTTTATTTTAACATTTATAATTTTTAGAATTTCCGTCGTGGTACTCAAGACCCATTAAATGTTTCAAAACGATTAATGGGTTGGTTAAATGGAATGGAACAACGTTTTAGACAATAAATTATTTTTAAAAATATATTTTTGTGATTTTGCCTTTTTTCTCCCAAAATTTTAAATATTTAACTATGGCTCATTGGCATTACTTAGATATATTAAATCAAAATTTTGCCTGTGTTTTGTTTAATTTACGGTGTTTATTATTTGATTTTTATTAAAGTGTGCACAGAACCAAAAATTGAAACAAAAAAAATTTTTAGGCATATTTATGTGAACACTTGTAAAAAATATTTTTATATTTATGTTTGTTTTTTTCGCTAGATTCCTCCCGATTATTATTCTTAAAATACAAAAAATGATTAAAATACTTTAATTTTTAATATAAAATTCTCTTTAAACTTAAAGTGTCAATCAAAATTATTCAGGTATTACAAACAGTCAAAATCAAAAGTTTTCAAAGTTACTTGATTTCTTTTCAAGGTCAGAAACTAAAGTCAAGAATTTTAAAAATTACCGGTCAATAATTAAGCGCCTAAAAACTCCGTTAAATGCTTAAAAATAATTTTAAATATAATGAAACAACTTTTAATTTCAAAAATCCATTTTTATAAAAACAAAAAGATATTCGAAGAGGCCATGTGTTTAATTTGGAACTGGGCACAATTAAAAGACAAAAAATAATGTAAAACACATAAATACATAAAATAAATTTTGAGAGACATTCATCGTTACAAATTCTTTAAATATAATCTAGCACCATCAACAAAAGTAAGAGGCCACTAACATTTAGCAATCCACATAACGTTGTTGTACCGAATCATCAATTCACCAATCTTTGCACCTTGATCGGATCCAACAAGTTCCTAAAATTGAAATTTATTTTAAAAATTGAAAGAAAAATTAAACTTCGGTTTTGATAAGATGCAAATTCATCCAATCATCAGTAGAGATCAAAGTTCCTCGAAAACGGTTGCCCCATTTGAGTTTGACGACTACTTTCTTGCCAACCATCGAATTAAGAAATGGCTTAGGGTTAAGAGGTTCGACTCTGCCCATTATTAATTTTTTATTTTTATTTTGTTTGAAATACAATTTACAATCTGAAAATTGTTTACAAATTTAAAAAAAGTACTAGAAATTAAAAATTAAGCCTACGGAAAAATCATTTATATAGTACACATTTATTGTTTTAAAATCTCGAATTTAGTATTTGGCGTTCCGTATTTTTTATAATGGTTCCATATCTTGCCAAATCCTAATCTTGCCAAAAAGGCTAAGATACCTTTTCGGCCTAACAATAAGACGACTACCTAACAATAAGATCAACTGTATAATGTAGATTTCAATTATAAGGGAAATTCATTCTACGCATACTGAATGTCCCCTTGTAACAGTATACTGAACCGGCGTTTCGCAGAGTTAACGGTTTCGAGGTTTTGTACACGGTATCAATCCTTTTTTGATAAGATTTAGACTTTAATTGTTCACTTTATTTGTCATTAAAATTTTAAAGTGACAAAATATTTATTTCCACGTATTTATTACTTTTCCTTTTTACTCTTATATGTATTTTTTATAAAGTTTTTAGGAATATATTTTTATTTCATTGAATTAACAGATAAATTAACAGATATGCTTGTAGAATTACCTCCATTACTTGACAATTTATTCAAATTAGATTCATGGTTGAAGCCTTACGAGAATGAAATTCTTCGGCGATACCGTGAATTTAACAACAAATTAAGTTTTATTGAGCAACAGGTAATTAAAATTTAAAATTATATTTTGTTATGTATGAGCAATATAAGCAGTTATGTCTTTTTTTGCGTGATTGAAATTATGAAAATCCAATACCAGTTGTTTCTTGCTCTTAAAGCTTATTGAATCTCGAGTATGACTGATTTATTTTTTTAGTGTGAAGGTCTAGATAATTTTACACAAAGTTACAAACAATATGGTATTCATGTAGAGACTGATAATTCTGTTAGTTGCCTTGAGTGGGCGCCTGGAGCTGAATCAATGGCCTTAGTCGGTGATTTTAGTAAGTTCTAATCTCATTATTTTAAAAAACTAGGTTTTGCACTTAATTTTTAATTTGGATAACATAGCCTTAAAAAATTCTCTTTTTTAGATAATTGGGACACTAATGCTAATATTTACGAGAATATTGGTTTTGGCAAATGGAGTTTGAAAATAAAGGTTAGCTTGAAAAAATTCTTGTTTTGTTAGAAATTTAGTTAATTCTGTATATATCAGTTAACTTTATTTAAATAAAACTTACCTAAATCACACATTTTAGCCAAAAACAGACGGGACTTGCCCTATAGCGCATAATTCTGTGTTAAAAGTGGCAGTAAAAAAGAATGGGAAGTTTAACTATAAATTATCGCCTTGGGCCAATTATGTTACCAATGACAGCATTGTTTTTCATCAAGTTTTGCTTTGAATCTCTAATTTTTTCTAGAAATTTTTATTCTAAGCAATTTTACAATCCACCGACCAAATATTCTATTAAAACATCCCATCCGAAAAAACCCAAGTCTTTACGTATTTATGAAGCTCATGTTGGCATTTCTGGTAATGAAGGGAAAATTAATTCTTATCGGGACTTTTCTGAAAATATTTTACCACGCATTGCAAAGCAAGGTTTTTTTATTTTAACTATTTTATAATATGTTTAGGTTATAATACAATTCAATTAATGGCAGTGATGGAACATGCTTATTACGCTTCTTTTGGCTACCAAGTTACAAGCTTTTTTGCTCCTTCAAGGTCCTAATTTAAAATATTTATTTTTAAACAATTTGTTGTTTTAGTCGTTTTGGCACTCCTGATGAACTTAAAATGCTTGTAGATCGAGCTCATCAATTGGGTTTAATCGTTTTGTTGGATGTAGTTCACTCGCATGCTTCTAAGAACGTTGAGGATGGTCTTAACCAATGGGACGGTACTGATGGTGGTTATTTCCACAATAATGTTAGAGGATTTCACCAACTTTGGGTATATAATTCAAAAAATTATTTTTCTTATAATTTTCTTTAAGGACTCACGTTTATTCAATTATGCCGAGTTTGTTTTACTTTTTATTATTTTATAATTGTTTATTTTTAGAATAGAGACATTGCGCTTCTTACTTTCTAATTTACGTTGGTGGATTGACGAGTATGGCTTTGATGGTTTTAGATTTGATGGGGTTTCATCTATGCTTTATCATTCTCATTTAATTAGTAAGAGATTTGTTTCTAGTGGAAAATAATAGTTTCATAGTTTTTTCTCTCTTTACTCATTTTCTATTTTGACATCCTCCGATTAAATCGATGATGCGCTTATTTCTCAAAGATGGAATATTTTGAAACTATTTTTATTTAAGGTGATCCTGGGCCTGGAAGTTATGATGATTATTTTGGATTAAATGTTGACACTGAATCCCTAGTCTATTTAATGCTAGCCAATCATATGCTTCATTCTTATGTATATCTATATTTTAGGTTTTCTTTAAATAATTATTTTTTCAAAAGTTTCCTGATGTTATTACAATTGCTGAGGTTTTGGTATTTTCTTTTAGATTATTTTTTAAATAAAGGAAGTTAGTGGAATGCCTGCTCTTTGTCGTCCTGTGTCTGAGGGAGGACAAGGATTTGGTATCTTCTTATACTTAATCTTGATACTTTTTTCTTAAATCACCCCTATCCTTAATTAAGTGTTAAATAAATTTTTCCCTTTTTCTTCCATCATTATTTGTGTCCTAATTTATATTTTATTTTTGTTAGACTTTCGATTAGCAATGGCTATTCCTGATTTATGGATAAAAATCTTGAAGCATGTCAGCGATGAAGATTGGCCTATAGGAGAAATTGTAATTATATTTTAAAATTTTTTTAAATTAAAATTAGGTTCATACATTGGAAAATAGAAGATATGGTGAGGGGCATATTGCTTATGCAGAATCTCATGATCAAGCTTTGGTTGGCGACAAAACTATCGCTTTTTGGTTAATGGACAAAGGTATAAATAATTTTATAAAAATTTATTTATTTTTTTGTAGAAATGTATGAAAATATGTCTTTAATACATTCTCAATTAACTCCTGTTGTCGATCGAGGAATTGCACTCCACAAATTAATTCGATTGATTACTTATGGTTTGGGAGGCGAGGCTTGGCTTAATTTTATGGGTAATTTTTAATATTTAAATTAAAAAAAACGTTTTGAATTAAAGGTAATGAATTTGGCCATCCAGAATGGTTGGATTTTCCTCGCCATGGAAATAATCAATCGTATCATTATTGTCGGCGACAATGGAATTTAGCTGATGTATTTTATAATTTATATTTTAGTAAATTCTTTTTGATTTAAGGATGATAATTTACGCTACAAATTTTTAAATGATTGGGACCGTGCAATGAATCAACTTGAAAATAATTTTGGATTTCTTAGCAAAGGGCCGGTTAGTTTTTGGTTTAAAAATTTTAAAATTTTTTGTTTTTAAGGGGTATGTTTCTTGGAAGCATGATGTGGATAAAATAATTGCTTTTGAGCGTGCTGGTCTTTTGTTTATATTTAATTTTCATCCGACAAAAAGTTTTAGTGACTATAAATTTGGAATTGAAAAGGCAGGAGTGTTAGTTGATTTTTTTTGATAAATTTATAATATTGAAAAACTACTCTTAGTTATCAATTGGCATTAAACAGTGATAATGAGAAGTTCGGTGGACATAATCGTTTAAAAGAAGATCAAGAATATCATACTTTTGCAGAAGGGTAAAGAGTATTTTTGAATATTTTTTTATTTTTTATTAATTTATTAGTTATGCCGGTCGACAAAATCATCTTTTTGCCTATATACCTTCAAGAGTAGCTATTGTTTTGAAGAAAAAAGAATGAAGGATGAAAGATTTTGCCTTATAAGCGATACTAAATAGGATTTTCTTTTTATAAATCACTTAAAATTAGGTTTTTAAATAGCCTTGCCATATTGACAATTAATTAATTATATTTAATTAAATATTCGCATTTTGAATAAATTTATTTTTAATTTTATTTATTTTTTTAAATTTTGTTTAATCAATTAATATTGTAATCTTTGTTTAATATTATTGTTTATATTTTTAATTCTGCAATATTTGGATTCAAAAACATTTTTATGGATTTACATTTTGACTCAAATATTAGGCAACATTATTATTGAAATTTTGATAAATCAATATTCTAGGCATTTAATTGATTCCACGTATTAAATTTTTTAGGGCCAAATTTTTTTATTTTATATTCTTTAACAGAATTATAAAATATATTTTTAAAAGTTACAACAACAAATAATATTTTTATTTATATATTTTATTGTCAAAATTGTTTGTGATGGCATTGTTGCCTTTAAAAGGCGAAAAGTTTGCAAATGAACAACATTAAATCAACAATTTTTATTCTTTATTTTTTATTACAAATATTTACAAAAATTGTTAGTGAAGACACTGATACTTTCCCTGTACTGACAAGTGTATGTTTAAAAATATTTTTTTTAATAATTAAAGATTAATTTAGGATAAGTTAATTGAAAATTCAAAAACTTTATTGATTTCAACGATTGACGGGTATTTAACGGCTGTTGATGCACAAACTGGATTAATTAAATGGCGCTTCAAAGAAGGTTTTCTAAATTTGTAATTATTTTTATTTTTCTTTTAAAGGTCCATTACTTGTATCACCAAAAAATGTTCAACGAGGATTTACTTTTATCCCAGATCCAAGAGATGGACAGTTATATTTGGTTATTGAGGGTCGTATTACTAAATTACCTTTCACAATACCTCATCTTGTACGTGTTTCTCCCTGTCGAAGTTCTGAAGGCATTTTCTACGCAGGTTTTTATTTTTTAGTAAAAATAAGACAACTGCACTTTGGCATCGTTTTTTAAAAATAAATTAATGATGGTTCCTTGTCAGTGAGCTCGTGAGCCCTTTCGAAGGAGCCATCATCTGTATTTTCGAATTTTTTACCCGACAAATGAAAAAATGGGCCCTATGATTTTTGCCCATTTTTTAAATTAAAATTTTTTATTTTGTCAAAAGCGACTCCTTTAATTTTTTAAACTTATTGTTAGTATTAATTTTCTTGATTTTTTTATTCCCTCTAGGAAGCAAAAAAGACGTTTGGATATCCGTAAATCCTGAAACAGGCGAACGCATCGACATACTTGCTACATCTATTTCACCTTCATTTTGCCCAGCTAATCATGCACATGCAATTCACATTGGAAAAACTGAATATCAAATCCAAATGGTGGACACCAAACGACGAGACAGGCATTGGAATGCAACATTTGTTGACTACTCTTCGCATCTTTTGCCTGGTAGGAATTTTTTAAATTAACCGAATTGTTCGATTTTTTTTCTCAGAAGATGCAGATTATCCACTACAGCATCTTACAAGTTCTGCAGATGGTCGTGTACTTACTGTTGACTCGCGTTCCGGCTTGGTACTTTGGCAACATGATTTTGACAGCGTGATTGTAAACATGTATTTGCTCAAAGATGATGGAATGCATCGACTACCTAGTACTGCAATTGGATTAGAAACATTTGAATTGCTTCTACAGGTTGGCGATAGTATACATTTTATTTTAAATTTATTATTTGTACAATATTAAACAAAAGTTATAGTGAAAGAGATCTGAATGGATCTGGTCCAGAGAGAGAGATTGGGTTTCTTAGTCTTTCTACATTCTGGACCAGCCCAAAATGTTTTGAAATTTAATCCATGACCTTGCACGTGCGTGCCAAGTTTTCTTCTCTTACGTCTTTGTAGATTAGCGTCCGCGTTTTACTGAATGTTTTAGCGTTAGCATAAGTGTTGACTTGCCATTTTGTTCGGATTTTTTGTTTATCTTTATACAAATGACTTAAATTTATTTTATTTTTAATCATACATGTTATCCGCATGCTCTTTATTGTCTTCTTCTTCATTTCCCTCTTCGTCACTTGAGTACATATCACTGCAACGACGCACCATATAACTTAAATTTAAAAGGGACAATTTTCAGATATTTTCGACATCTTTTGTCTCAAAAACTTTTTTAAGTAAAAGCATTATTTTAATATTACCCGTGAAAGGGACATAGCGGCTTCATAAACACTATTTGACCTCGCGATCCATATAAACAAGTGCATGGCAGTTCTTCTCCTGGCCCCAAATATCTTTCTGCTTTTCTACTGCCAGACGAAGTAGAAGAAGAACTACTTTTACTTTGCCGACTTTCACGCTCTTCCTGGAAAAAATGTTTATCATTTATCAATAAATAGTGTGATTACTTTTATGACTGATATATCTTTCGGTAATGATTTTGATGACTTTGAAGAACGTCCGCCAAGTGATGGATTGTTACTTGGCGTTTTACTTGTTTTAAGTTTTGAGATCGAACCTGTGCCAACAGATGAAAGAGGCGTACTCGAACGTTTTACTTGTACTCTAAAAACAAAATTATAATTAACACAATTTTTATCCTAATACTTTTTGGTGTGGTAGAAATCTAGACAGAACCAGATTAATTGGACTACTTCCAGAATGCTGACGATTGAGATTCCAATCCATAGACCAGTCAAACCACCCAAATCGGCAATTAAACTAGTCAATCCATAAGCCGGGCTTTCAGATAATGTCTCATAGTTGAGCTCTTCGTAAAATACTTGAATCATTGCTGCATTTGTTCTATACTTTTCCATGCATAGATCATCGCTGCTTTTACATTCCATTACGTTCGTTGTTCCTGAAGGCCATCTTGCGGCCGAATAAGTTACTTCGTAACCTGTTTCCCTATTAAAATTGAGGTTATTCTCGTTCCTGAAGATTAGGGAATCTGAGGATCTTTCTGTTTGTTTTTTTCAGTTCAGAGGTTGATTCGGTTCTTCATAAAACGAAGGATTTCTGCACACTCAAATCTCAACATTTCTGCCTCGGTGATAAAAATTTTTTGATCCCCCATGGAAACCCCCCTCTCCTTCGGTGGGGTACAACCCTAATTAAAGCAATTTTGTATTAAAACTCATATTTTCCTTGTATACCTGCAAGGCTGTGGGCAAGTGCAGTTGAATAATTTATCTTGTGAGATTAGATCACTGATTTCTCTTGTTGCATTATCTATACACCTTCTTGCATCAGGATCACTTACAGGACAAGCATGAGCTGAGTTAGGAACTGGGTAGAGAGGGTCAGCACACCCACAAATTCTGATTATCTTAATGAAAAAATCTTCATTAAAATTTTTCTCTTTTTTCACTTCTTGTTGGGTACAACTTCTATGACATCCTTCAATGCTATAGCTGTAATCCTTGTAAATATATGTTTTTGAATTATCTCCACGTTCACTGCAATGTCCATAAGGCGGTTCAAGTCGAAAAAATTTTTTCTGAAATTTTTTTTCAAAAATTTTAATTGAAAATTGTAAATGACCGACCATTCTAACACCGAATGCAGACATAAAACCAGTGGGGGCATTGTATCCAAAAGCATCCGCGAATGGAACCGTCCATTTGTCGTGCACAGTAATTCGGAATCCAACCGCTTCTGTTATTGATAAATACTCTGATACATTCGCATACAGCATAACCTTTAATCCTAACAAATAAAAGTAAATTTTTTATTCTTACTTTCTTACCATAATTGGCTCCTGCTCTATATGCTGTAACTGTTGCATTACGATTCCAATTAAATGTATAACAATTTCCATAAGTCGGATCAAAAATTTGTTTAAAATCCCTAGAATTATTTTGTAGTTTTATTGTAAATTCATATCTCAAACTTTTCAATATCACAGTCTCTTTGGTTAAAGGAACATTTTAATATTAATTCATCCTTTGATTGTGACATAGTTTTTCGCTCATTTATTGGTTTTTCTCCCATGGCAAAACGTAGATTCTCTTGCGCTTTGTTTCTTATTGCTATCTCGTCTTCTAGTTCCTTTTTAATAAAAATATTATTATCTTTTAAATAAATATTTAATATTTGTTGATATTTTTGATAAAATATTTTAACAAATTACTTCATATCCCATCGCCTCAACAACGTCTGGTGCTCGTGTAGTTGTTGTGGTTGTTGTTTCTGTTATTGGATTAAATAAAAAATCACTATCTCGACTATAATTCGATGGAGTAGCGAAACTTTCAGTAAAGTTGATGCCTTCAAGATCTTCACTCGGTAAAATGTCAGGAATTTCTCCGTTAATATTGTTCTGCACGCAATGATTGTATTCTTGGTGACAAATGCATACATCTATATTTGTTTCGTTTAACTTTTCCTTTGCCCGATTAGTTTTCTTATTATTTGTTTTCAATTTATCCCTTTTTGATTTCGAGTCTTGGTCTGTAAATTTGATTTTCTTTAGATATGTTTATTTTCTTTTTACCATTCTGTCTCCTTTTTTTATCATTTCTTTGTGCGCCTTTATTTTTGCTGCCATTTCCATTTGATTCGACAATATCATATGAGTAGAAACGCATTGGACAATGCCCAAGTTGATCAACACATTCCGTACAAATATGTTCTTTCCATGTGTTGTCTAAAATAAAATGTTTTCTTTTTTATTTTTACTCTCCAAAATTTTTACATGGAAAACAGGGCCACAATGTTTTACTAATCCAGTCAAACTAAATATTTAAATATTTATTTTTGTTTTTATTATTTTACTTGACATAGACATTTAGTTGGATGAAAATTTTGTAATTGACTTCCAGTTGCGAATAGAAGGGAAATTTTTCCTTTATAAGCGGCAAAGCAACTAAAATATGTAAAAATAACACTTTTTTATTCCATTTACACACCTTCCTGGCTTTCTTTCAGCTGAAAGTCGATTTATTTCACAATAGCATTGTGCGTAAACTTGTAAATACCGACGTTCAAAGCCTTCTAGTCTAGCTTTTCTAGCTAATTCTCGCCTTCTTCTTTTGATTACTAAAAATTTAATAAATTTAAAAAAATGTTATTTTTTGAGAATCTATGTTAATTTTCTTAACATACATGCAGCATTCTCGATTTTTAAAGAGGCTGCAATTCCTCCTTTGTGACCAGTTTCTCTTTCTCTATCTTTGAATGCATCTAACTAAAAATTAATATACTTTACTTCGAAATTCAAATAATAAGTTTGTTTTGATACTGACCGTTGCTTGAATTTTTGAATCTTCTCCTATGGCTGAGGCTTTGTACGGATTAAGATTGCAAAAAGTAACTGATGGAAATGGGGCATTTTCAAATTTGAGCTAAAAAGAATATTAGACAATTTAGGATATTAGGACTTTTAGTGTAACTTACATCAAGATCAACAGTTTTTGGAAAGCGCAAATATTTGAGAACTAGATATATAACTTGAATAACCATAATAACGAAACACACGGTAAATACTCCTAACCAAAATCTTCGCCAGCGCTTGTTTGGAGCTAGCGAGGCATGGCATATTCCATGAATTGTGGAATGTCTTTCGAATTTTTCCATAATCTTTTTAATTGAAGTCATATGCATTTTGTCGCCTTTATTTAAATATGCAGAAAGAAAACTTTATATTAATTTACCTGCTCTTTTAAATGGAAATTCGGCGCGCGACAATCTACGGAATGCATTAACAGCATGTGGTCCTTTCTAAAAAATCATGACAATTCTATGTATAAGTATTTTAAAGATATTATTTTTCTTAACTTATATCCGCTATTTGTCTCTGTAGTCGGAGTATTTGCCATAAGAAATGCTGCTCTACGTTCGGCTGGATGCATCTTTTTATGTTTCATACCCTGAGATGCGGTGGATCTTTTTCTAGATTCTGATTGTTTTTTCCTAGCAACGTCTTCATCTTCTGTGCTCACTTGACGGCTACCTCCCATTGACCTTGGTCTTCTGACAGGATTGTTCCCAACATTAGTTTTTTCCTTTTCTTCGTCTTTTTTCGGAGCTACATCAAAAGTGGAAGTTGATGGATCGTCTTTGATTAATGGAGATGAAGATTTTTCATTTTCTGGAGGTTGGTAATCTTCCTTCTCTCCACTTAATATCATTTTTCTGAAGTAGAACCTCTGATGATTTCAGTTATTTCCTCTAAACATTATTTGACGTGAGTACTGAATTTTTATTGATTTGTAATGGATTTAAAAAATATTTCAAATTTTTTTCTTTGTTCAAACGAGAACAAAGGTTCTAGTAGATAGCAAAATTTGAAAAGGGGCTTATATTTTCAAACCTTAGAATGATTAATTCAAAGGTGACGAGATTATTTAAGCCTACATTCTAAAAACTGATCTCATATTGCAATCGATCAGTTTTATACGTTAAATATTTTTAGCCTAAATATTTTAAAATGAAAGCGGGTGGGTGTGACGTTTTCACATGCCTAGGTGCATGCATTATTATCCGTTTATTTTTACTCCAAGTTTCATTTAAACTCAAATTCTTCGAGGTTATTGTTCATGATTGTAAAAATGGCGCCTGTCTTCCCTTGGCTTTAGATGCAAATATATTTTCTCTAACTTTCCATTTTGCTATGATTTGGGTGTTCTTCCTATATGATTTCCCTTCAATAGTGTTCATTGCCATTACGTATCCTTCAATTTTCCATTTCTATTTTAACATTAAGCAGTTGTTTCGTCTTTTTTTAAACGTGAGAGGCGACGAAGTGCTCCCGATTTCTTTACCTCGCTAAGAAAATAAGGGAAGAATGTTTAAAATTATAATGGATCAACATTGTTTTTTATTATTATTTTAATTTTAATGGGATGAAGGAATGATATTAATATGTATGTAAAGGGTTAAAAATAATGGGGGAGGGGGGGGGGGTTCTATTAGACACATATTTTAGTTGGTATTTTTTAATTTATAGAAAAAAAGGATTATTACAAAAAATTTTCATCAATGGTTCATGTATTCTTGATAAATAGGAGAACTTCGAATGATGCTTCTGCTTAAATTCCTGCTTGCTTCTTTTAGTTGTTTTTGTCTTGTCGAGATCTAATAACGATAATATTTTCTTACATTTAATTGTTCCACTTAAATTTATGTATAGCAATTCTGCCCTTATTTTAAATTGACTATCTATTTCAGAACGCTGCAATTAATCCTTTGCTTCATGTCCCTGCTCAATTTCCTAATCGTCTTTTTCCTACATTGTATGTTGGTGAATCAACGCGTGCCGGTGGTCTCTATGCACTTCCTGCATATGTAGATGAACGAACAAATAGGATTTCACCAAAATATTTAGGGCCTCCACTTTTGGAAGGGCCAAAATTTGAGGTAATTAAATGAATTTTAACGTTAAGTATGAATATATTTAAATTATCTCAGGACAATGTTCACCATGATGAACCAACAACTCCAAATTTAAAAACGCGTAAAGTATTACCTTCTGACACTGTTGGTACGACTTATACAACTGAAGATGGCGAATTTTTGATATTGGGTTTGATTTTTTATTAATGTATGTATCATATTTTGAACCTTTAGGTTACCATGAAGTTCCAAAAATTGCTATCTCTGGCGTTGGACATATCTTTTCTTTAACTAATAACCCTTTCGGACACGATCTTTCACTTGTTAGTCGTCAACAAGTCAAAAGTAACAACATTGACTCAAATGTTCGCGTTTTGCAAGTTGATGACCATAATCAACAACAAAATGCATATTTGAGTGTTGACACATCTGGCCCATTTATTGTTGAAATGCTTCATTTTGCATTAAGACATCCATACCAAATGAGCGTTATTTTCTCTATAATGATTGCACTTGTAATTGTTTCCTCTTGGCTGCTTGGGAAACAGGTTATTTATTTAATTTTTTAAAAAATTTATTTTTTTTAAGAGTGCTTTGACCAGGAATCGTTCATGGAGTTATAGTTCTAACAGAACATTACAAGGTTCAGAAATAGCCAATCCTGAACGAGGAAGTCGCTCAAGTCAAGGAAGTAGTGTATTTACAGCTTATGAACCTCCAGAGGAAGATGGCCCTTTGGGCTGGCATCGAGTCAATAATTCAGCTCTTAGCTATAATTCTGCAGAGATTTTAGGACGAGGCTGTGATGGGACAGTTGTTTACATGTATTTTATTAAACAATCTTGTTTTATTTGTTATTTTTTAGGGGTAAATTTGACGATAGAACGGTTGCTGTCAAACGAATTGTGTCTTCCAATTTGGATCGAAATTTTAGACAACAGATTGAACGTGAAGTTATGCATCTTAGACAGAGTGATTCTCATCCAAATGTTATTAGATATTTCTGTTCGGTTCGTTTTTATTCTTGTAAAAAATATTTTTTTAATTTAATTTAGGAAGCTGATCGTTATTTTCATTATATTGCGTTAGAATTATGTGATTTGAGTCTCTCGGACTATATCCAACGGTATGTAGGTAGTCTGGACAAAGTGACAAAGTTAGACTTGATGAAGCAAGCAACCGATGGCATTGCTCATTTACACCACATTAATATAAGTTGGTTCCGTTTTTATGTTATTTAATCAATTTATCTACTTTCCAGTTCATCGAGATGTTAAACCAAAAAATATATTAATGACTGGGTTACTAACAACTCCCAATAACGGACATTTTTCTCGTGTACGTGTGAAAATTTCTGATTTTGGATTATGCAAAAGTGTAAAAATTGGACACAACTCAATTTCTAAAGTATCTGGTGCGGTAGGGACTGAAGGGTGGATGGCACCTGAATTGTTTGATGCTGATGCCTCTGTGGTAATTTTATTTAAATACAAGCTTTAAAGCTAAAATTCTTTCTAGACATATGCTGTTGATGTTTTCTCTCTTGGTTGTGTATTTTATTATACTCTTACGGAGGGAAAACACCCCTTTGGAGATTCACTATCCAGAATGTCTAATATTTTGTCTGGAAATCACTTTCTGAATCATTTGGATGAACACGGTTTGGAAATTAAAAAGATATATTTTGTATTCTAATTAATTTTTAGCTGAATATACTAGTCTAACTTTGATAAGTTCAATGTTACGACCAGAAGCAGGACGTCGACCTACTGCTTCTGCTATAGCTGCACATCCTCTTTTTTGGGAACCCTCAAAACAATTACAATTTCTTATGGAAGTTAGTGATTGGATTGAAAAGAAAGAACCTAGAGATCCTGTAATGCGTCGGTTGGAGTGGAGGCGTAATCTTGTTTTTACAAATTGGTTAGATCAATTGGATGAACCTCTTCGTTTGGGTATTTTTTTTGTTAATTTTCTTTTATAAAAAAATAATTTCATAGATTTGCTTAAACAACGTCAGTATATGAATAATGTTCGGGATTTACTCCGCGCTATTAGAAATAAAAAACATCATTATCAGGCAAGTATATATAAATTAAATAAATTTTTATATTTTTATTTAAGGAACTTCCTCTTGAACTTCGTTCATTGTTAGGTGCAATTCCAGTTGATTATTTATCTTATTTTACAACACGCTTCCCAATGGTTTTCTCAAAAAATATTTTTATCTCAATTTAAATTTTTCTTAAAGTTATTAATGCATTCATTTATGTCTTTGGCTTGTATTGGAAATGAAAGTGTTTTTAAAAATTATTATTCTCCAAATCAACTCAGAGATTTTTATGAGCATGAACAGACTATACTTTTTACTTCATGGATGAAAGAAAGGAGAAGTGTTAGTCCAACAAATTGGCGTTCTGATGGAAATATTGTTTCTAAACAAATTCAAATTGTGTCACAACAACAATCAGTTTTTGCTTCAACAACTTTAAAATCCCAACTTCAAGTTTCATTTGATCCATCAATTCCACCACCTCCAATTATTAAACAACAAATTAGTCCAATTTTGAAAATATCTGAAGAAAATGAAAATAATTTAAATAAAAAAGAAGAATCAACAACAACTTTGTTAGTAAATAATGAAAAAAATCAGAAAAGTAAAAATAAAAATAAAAGAAAAAAGAGAAAAGCCCCTTTTTCTATATTGATATCTGAAGAGCAAGACGAACAAGAAGAAGAAGAAGGAATAGAAAATAGTAAAAAGACGAAAGAAATTTCAGAGGAAAAATGTGAAGATGATGATAGTGAAGATGCTTCAAAAGATGATTTCAAAAAGATTTTCTGTGATAAAAATTTATATTAATTTTCTAAATTTTTCGTTTTTTTGAGAATTTGTTTATATGTTAATTTTGTTTTAAGAGTTATATATGCCTGATTTTTTATGGGTAATTTTTCTTTAAATTAAAAATTCAATGTCCATTACACTCTATAATTACATATATGTATTTTAGTATTAAATTGAACATTTTCATTTATTTTCTTGTAATTTTTTGTTCAAAATTTAAAAATTAAAATATTTTCAAAAACGAAGAATTTAAATAATTTAAAAATATTTTTTGAACAAAAACTTTCGAACAATTTAAAGTTTTAATGGATTTATTATTTCTTTATATTCACTTAAATTGTTTTGAGTTATTTTAGTGCATATTTTTGGGTGGTATTTTAAGAGAATTATTCTACGAATATTTTTTGTTTTAATCCTTATTTTATATCTTTTGCATATTAATTTGTATATAAATATTTAAAAAGAATTATTATTTAATTTTTAATGGATTTTATTATCCAATTATTTTTTAATTTTAATTTTAATTATTAAAAATCTTTCAGATATTTTGTTTTTTTCTGATAAAAATGGGTGGAGAACATCACGAGCCGTATAAAATTCCGTAAGTAATTTTCTTTTTATTTTTATTAAAAAATTAAATATTTTTAAAGTCATTGGACTACTCATTCAAACTGGCGTTCTTCGCCTGATTTGCTCGATTATCATAATCGACTTGCCCGTCTTGGACTTAAAGACCCGTGGATTAGGTAATTGATTAATTAAAATAAATATATTTTAATTTTTTAAAAGAAATTTCTGGCCGACTTTTGATCCGTCAAAGACCGGTATTAGAAGGAGAGGAAGACGTTGGTTGCTTTTTGGGGCTTGGAAGGTAATTAATTTTATATTTTTTCTGTTTTTTATTTAAAAGAAAATGTCAATTGGAATTAAACCGGGGATGGCAATTGCTGGTTAGTTTTGAAATATTTTTATATATTTTTAATTATTTTAAATAAAAAAAGGAACTGTTGTTGCTATTGAGGAATTATATAGTAAATTAGTTGTAAGTTTTTTGTTTTTTAAATTTTATTCAAAAAATATTTAAGTATGGACATACAAGTTGGGGAGGCATTTGGGCCGAACATAAAAAGTCTGGACATTAGGGATTTAAATAATTTTAAAAGGGAAAAAATTGTTTTTATTATTTAGTTAATAAACTGATAAATATTAGAAAATTAAATAAATTTATTTAAAAAAAATATCTTTAATTTTTAAATATTTTCTTTCTTTTTCTTTTATTAATCTCATAATTTCATTACAAGACATTGACAAGCCCCTCCAGACTAAAAAATAAATTTTTTTAAATTATTTTTCTTTTTAAAAACAACCTTCATAAATTCACTCATTTCAACTTCTTCAAGAGAATAGCCTAAACAAGTTAAAGCTTCCAAAGTTTGTTTTGAAACACCTTTTGGTGAAATTACTTTTTTCCGAATATTTATAGCATTACAAACAAAATTTAATGCTTCTTCCTCGCTAACAGAAATTGCTTGAGGAAGTTTTGTTTGTATCTTTTTTTAAATATTTTTTCTTTAAAATTTATTTATTTAAAAAAACTTTTTCTCTAGTTTCAATTGAAAATGCGGGTGGAAACCACAAAGCTGAATTTTCCCCAACAGGGCAAAAACAAGTATCCAAATGATAAAAACGTTGATCAATTAATTCACAAAAAATAATTTCAAAATCATTTCCCCCCATTAAACGTATATTGTCATATGCCTAACAAAGAAAATATTTTCTTTTTTCCAACTTTTTCTTGAAGAAAACTTTTTTGTCTGTCCGAGGTCCACCCCAACCTGCCCACAAAGTATTTTTATCAGAAAATACAGCATCTCCTCCACCTTCAAAAAATTCTGGATAATCTTCTCCAAATAATTGAAGTCCCAATTGCTTATAAAAAGCAGCAAAATATTTTTGTTCTCCAGTCCTTTCTTTGTGTCGATATTTTGAAAGAAAAATTTTGTTGTTGTGAACAAGTCCTTTTTTTGATAATTTTTAAATTTATTTTTTTCTATTTATTTACTCTACCACTATTACAAGCAAAAACCATATCTGGTTGTCCTTCCACTTGATTTAATGTCACAACTTTTACACCTTCCTTTTCAATTGATTCTTTAAGTAAATTCCATTGTTCCATTGCTTTTTGTTTGTCTACTTTTATTTTTTCGTTCATCCACGGATTTATTGAATACTTTTTTTTTAATTTTTATAAAATAAAAGAATGTTGTGACTTATAGGGGGTTTTTGTTGGCTGGACCGATTTCGACAAATGAGGTGTCATTCGAAAGAGCTCGCCGAGCTGAGTCGATCCCGCGGGGGAAGAAGTCGATCCGACAATCATGGACCGAGTTACAGGCCCCTGAAGTTTGAAAAAGAGAAGGGGGGAGTAAGCTCATTTTGGGGTGAAAAATTCGAAAATGCAAATAATAGCTCATTCGACTCGGCTCGTCGAGCTGAGTCGAATGGCACCAAAATCGGCTCGATACCTTGATTCTGAGCCAAGATAAACAGGTTCAAAATGGTCAACATAAACCTATAGGGCGTAGGCGAGGCGCTTGTGCGAAACCCCGCGCGTCGCGCGGGGTTTCGCGGCACGCGCCTCGCGGGGCGTCAACGGTCGCTGGGTCTGGGTTGGTAACATAATCCTATTCCTATCATCGATGAGTTTGGCATACTTGGCTTCCTCCGCAGCACCAAAAACTCCACGGGCGCCTTAGGTAAGGAGCTAAAAGAAACGATCATAACTTTGTCCAATCAAGTCGGATTTCGGTGATTTTAGTGTCATTCGACTTAGCTCGACGAGCCGAGTCGAATGAGCTATTATTTGCATTTTCGAATTTTTCACCCCAAAATGAGCTTACTCCCCCCTTCTCTTTTTCAAACTTCAGGGGTCTGTAACTCGGTCCCTGATTGTCGGATCGACTTCTTCCCCCGCGGGATCGACTCAGCTCGGCGAGCTCTTTCGAATGACACCTCATTTGTCGAAATCGGTCCAGCCAACAAAAACCCCCTATAAGTCACAATACCCAAATAAAAAATAAATTACTTTGACTGTAAAATGTGTTGGAGGGACCATCAACACTCGTTGAATTGTATCGTTTATTGCTTTTTTCATGGTTATAGTCCACAAAAATTTTTGAACCTTGCCTTTTATTTGTTGAAATTTAAACAAATTCGCGTTTAATAAGTCTTTAATTAAACTTAATTTTTGTTTGATTTTAGTTAATTGATTAAATTATTTAAATGTGTTGTGTGTACTTTTGTTAGAGACATTTCTTAATTTAACGCTTTCATTAATTAAATTAATTAATTATTCTTTCCCATTTATTTGATTGATGTATTATTTTTATTTTCTCTACTTAAATAAAAGACTTTACAAAAATTTTTTTTTAGTTGTTTCAGGGATTTTTATATTTAAAAAAATTATTTTTAAATTATTCTCTTTTATTCAAATGTCACACTCATCTAATAATACTTCAAAAAACAACAAAGAAAATGGCAATAATTCCAGAAACTTTCGACCGTCAAAACAACGAAAACAAAATGAAAATTCTCAAAAAAATTTGGAAGGCAATAAAAATGGGGAATATGTTCCGAGAATGGATATTGTGGAAAAGGTAAATTTATTTTGGGGGGTTTTTTGTATTTTTATTTTGGTTAAAAAAGCAAAGATTTTTTTAGTTTTAAAGGATTAAATGATTATTTTCTTAAATATTTTTTTTTTATTTTTAAGAAATATATTCCTGAAGATTATTTAAATAAATCTTTTGTTGGCTGTTCTTCATCTCCAAGGACTCCTTCAAAAAATATTAAAATTATTACACCAACTAGACAACAAAACGTAAACAAAATATTTAATAAATATTTACAAAAAGATGAAACAAAAATTGAATCCAATATCAGGAAAAATTCAAAACAATTTCAGCAGCAAAATGGAGGGAAATTAAATAATCAGAATAAATACAGGTTTATTTTTTGATTTTTTAAAATATTTTTTTAATTTTATTAGCAATCAAAATGGATCTCATTTCAACAAAAATATTCAAAATAATCGTCCTTTAATTAGGCAAAGTCCTACTTCTTTATTACGTCCTTTAAAAGAAGAACTTAAAATTGATGGAAAGTCTAGTGAATTTAAACCTTTATTATATGGTATTATTTTAAATTATTTTTAAAAAAAGTTGTTTAGTAAGGGAATTAATTTGTATTTTTAGAACTTTTAATTTTTATCTTTATTAGGTCAATTTAACTCTTCGCCTGTCATTCCACAAGATGTAAATGGCCGTCCTCCAAGAAGAAGGAGACATCGTCCAAGGAGTTCAATTCCTGCTGAAATTAATGGAAATACTTTGTCTGGTAATGAAGAAGAAGTATTTACTCGTTCTTTAGGTTTTTAATCATTTTTCTGGTTTAAATATTTTTTTTAAAAAAGTTGGAGTAATTCTTAAAAATTCTTTGGAGGAAAATAAATTTAAAAATGATGCTGTGAATAACTGGGCAGAATTCCTTGTTTATCAAGACAGCAAGGCAACATTTAATTCAATTGTTCGGTTACAGGCAGATGGGTTTTAATTATTTTTAATTAAAATTTTTGTTTTTTTTTCTTTTTAGAATGCTTTCTTGTTCTCCTCCAGGCTCTTGGCGACGAGTAATTTTAACAAATCCAGTTAACTATAAAAAATTAAATTTTGATACTATTTTGGTACCAAAAAAGGTTTTATTTTGTCAACGTCATTTTATGACTTCATTTTCTGATGGGCAAGTTTCTGTAAGGGGTTTATTTAAATTTTGTGAATTTAAATTTATTTTTTTAAATTAAATGCTATATAAAACAGATTTAGACAAAATATTTTGTTTTTAAAATGTTCCGTTCTTCGATCTACCCGAAATTACCTGATGAGAATTTTGGAGACCCTACTCGCTGTTTTCTAAAAATTCCGATACCCGATTTCATACCGACTTTAATTCTCCCTTATTTCCCTTTTTTGAATATTGGAATCCTTTTTTATATATGTATGTCTATAATTTTATAAGAAAATATCTAGTAATTTCTAAGTATCTTCTCCATGTCAAAATTTTGTTTTAAAATTCCAAAATTGACTAAATATATTTCTACAAACTAACAAATTTTAAAAATTTTTTTAAGTTTTTTGTAACAGCTACATCTCGAAAGGATATTATTTCTGGAGATAAAAATAAATTTGTTTATCATTCTCGTTTGTGTAATTTATTTATTGACAAAGAAGAATTAATTGATCCTTTAATAAAAATGTTTGGAAATAATTCTGAAAAAGAAGAAAATGATATTCCAATAAAAATTCGTCTTTGGTTTGTTTTGAAATTTTTTATTTTATTTTAAATTTTTTTTAAAGGTGTTTTCCTTTTATTCAAAATAATAATTGTCAATTAGAATTTAAATTGAAACAAATTGATGAAAGATATTATGTAAATTTTGATTTAATTTTTTTTTTAAATTTTCTTTTTTTAAAAGGCTAAAATAAATTCAACAGAAAATGAAGAAGAATCAAATGATGAAAATTCAAATATTGGAGAACAACAATTATTATTTTCTACAAATTTTTGTAATTGGTTTAGTGAATGTATTGAAAGGTTTTATATAAAAAATAAAATGAATAATGACAAAAAAATTAAAATGGACAAATTTGTTAATTTATTAAATAAAAAATTGAAAAATAATTTGGATTTGCCTAATGAAGCTAAATTAATTTTGTTTGGTTCGGCAATTTCTGGTTTTGGAAGTAATGACTGTGATTTGGATATTTGTTTAATTAATTGTGGAATTGATTCTTCTTTAAATGTTTGTTTGGAGGGAAGGGGAGGGGGAAGGGTTTTAATTAGGTTATAAACTTTAAAAGTCCTTCAGAGTTTTTAAAAGACTTTCTAAACTTTTGTTTATTAACTAATTAATAAGTACTTAATTATTTAATAATTCCTCAGTTAATTTAAAAATTAATTTTTAGCCTTCCAAATCTTTCCCAATAAAAAGAATAATTTTATCTCAAATTGCAAATATTCTACGCAAAGATGACGAATTTATGCAAATAACAGCAGTTTTGGATGCCCGAACACCGATTGTTAAATTTGAACATTTACCAACTGGTTTTAATGGAGAGTATGTTTTTTAATAAGAAATTTTTTGTAAGAGGATGGGGACTAGAGACCGGACCGATACGATATATCGAAAAAAAATATCGATATATCGATGTCGATATTATCGATCGATACAACTTCTTCCGTCATTTGTACAACCTCCCCCGTCATTGGTACAACTTCCCCCGTCGGGAAAAAATATCAAAAAATATCGACGATATTTTTCGATACTCGATATCGATAAACGATACAGATATTATCGATCGATCACTCAAGTCCGGTCTCTAATGGAGACTGTTTTAATAAAATTGGTTTTCCGCCTAAATTGAGATTATTCCCCATCCTTAGTTTTTCAGTTTCGAAAACACCTTGATATTTATTATTTATCCTAAATAATCTTTATTTATTTGTAGTTTGAGTGTTGACAATACATTAGCAATACACAATTCAGAATTATTAAAATTATATCAAGAATTTGATGAAAGAGTGGCCCCTTTGGGGTTTGCAATAAAATGTTGGGCAAAACTTTATGGAATAAATGATGCATCAAAAGGATCTATATCTTCATATGCTTATATTATAATGCTTATTTATTATCTTCAACGTTGTTCTCCTCCAATACTTCCTTTTCTTCAACAAGAAGAAGAAGAAAACAATAATTCTTCTCTTAAAATTGTTGAAGGATGGAAAGTTTATTATACAAAAGATATTAATTTAATTAAACAAAAATTTCAATCAAAATTTACTCCAAATAAACAAACTTTGGCTGAATTATTTTTAAATTTTCTTCATTTTTATGGTTATAAATTTTGTATTCATTCAAATATTGTTCAAATTCGTGTTAATGGTATTTATGATAAAATACAAGCAAAAGTGCCTATTAAAAGAAGAATTTATGTTGAAGATCCTTTTGATTTAAATCATAATTTAACTGCTGGTGTTTATTCAGAAAGTTAATTTTTAAGAAAAATTAATTAATTAAAATCTCTTTATAGATTTAAATTATTTTATTAAATGTTGCCAAAAACCTATAATTGGATTACGTCAATTAGATAAAGAAATTTTCTCTTTAAATGAAGTAAATGATCAAATATCTTCTGACAACAATAAATTACAAAAAGAAAAATTAAAAATGGTTTGTAAACATAAAAACTAATACACTTTCATAACTTTTAAACGAAAAATTAGGGGTTTTGCCATTTTATACGTCCACCCAAATTAAGTGCCGAAATAGTACACTCCAAGGATCACACCAAAGATAAGGTTTCCGCCTTTCATTTTTTCCCTCTTTCATTAATTTACACCTAATGATGGTCATTATTTTTGAAAAAAAACTTTAGCCTTCTAGGATTTTAGCTAAATATACGTACAAAACAATTAGTGTTGTTTTGTACTCATAAACTTTGATTGAACTAATAAAACTTAATTTTACTGTGTATAAATTAGAATTTTAAAATTAATATACCTACGGTACTGAAAGTATTTTTTGAAAACAAATACCTCTTCTCTCCACTGATTTTTAAAAATTTAAATAATGGTTTGGGGATTTGAGGTCTGTTCATTTTTGGTTTAATTAGAAATAAGAACATTTTTTGAGATTTAATTGAATTTAAAAAATTTCCAGGACTTTTCCACATTACTGTTAATATATCGCCCTAGACGGGTGACTGAGCCGAAAAAGAAAAAGACGAAGCCGAAGAAAGAATTGCCATCAAAAGATTCATTAGAGAATTAGAATAGATAGATAAAGTTTAGGAAATTAATTTATATATGTATTACTATATTGTTATTTAATAACTAACTTTGTGTAAATTATTTTGGATTTATAAAGATTGTTGTTTAGGAATTATAAAGATTAAGAGATTCTGGATCTCAATATTGTACTTTCCCATTTTGGAAATAACAAATGAAAATGGAGCTTGTACATGGAAGATTTGAGGAAAATATGATATAAGATAAAATGGAGAAGTTAGGCTCTTTAAACTTTCTTTTCATTCATTTTTGCCATTAATTTTATGCTCTGTATCATTAAATTTGTACCCTAATTATTTTAAATTAATCAAGTATAAACTCAACTTCTTGTATTTTGTGAAATTTCATTAAGCAAACCACTATTATTTCATTTGAATCCCAATTTTCATCAAAAATTACCTTAAAATTTAAATTTTCAAAAACAGTCCGAACAAACAACTAAAGTTTGTTCAGCCATTAGGTGCTTGAAGAGAGCTAAGTGATGCCCCCAATTTTGAAAAATTCAAGTTCATTTAAATACATTAAATTTCAAGATTAGAGAGCTAAACGATTTTTCCCATGTAAACCAAATTTTATATTTTTTCCTTTTACCTTCTTTACAACATTTACTGTATTTGTTCGACGAAATTCTTCTTCAAAAGCTGCTACACGTTCAAGGAAATAGGCCCACTATTTGTAAATAATGCAATCTAGAGGAGTAATCTAATTAAGAATTCAAGTGCAAACAAACTAAACAAGAAAAGATAAATATAGTTTTCAAAGGGAAGAACTCGAAGCTCTAATGGAAATTGAAAATTTTCAGCTACAGATAAGGGCTTTCAAAGAGAACCTAGGAGAATCCTATCCTTAAATTTTGACTCAACACAAATCAAGCAATTTACAAATTTATTTATCATACATTCAACAAACATACATATATACAAAAAATAACAAATAGAAAAGGGTTACAACAAAATATGAACAATTATGATGGGAAATTAGGGAAAATAGGACACATTACAAAAAGTTTGGGGAATATACATGTCACAATCCTATGAGTTTCTGTTATTGCCCACATCACTCGTCGAACTTCTGTCCTGGCTTCGGTTTGCGACACAGCACCAAGAATTTGTGGACAGCTGGTCCCTCGAAGCGCTCGTCCTTGCCAGCGACGACAGCCGATGCACGCTCGTTACGGATGTCCGCTTTGCCGAGTGTCTCCTTGCCATTTGGTAGAGTTAGCAGGCATGGCGAGATGTTTCCTGAAAAGATTAATAAATTTTAGGGGTATCTCAAAGTATTAGAGGATCGAACCTTTCACATGGTCCACGTGTACTGGATAGTACACTCGGGAGTTCTTGTCATAGACGGCAGCATCACTCCACGGGCGCCAAAGGTAGTCGTAGCCGCGAACTTGCTCAGGAAGGTCGACGAGGACTTGAATGGAGCCAATATTGTCGGTGAAGGCCTTGCCGTTCCAGCCAAATGCAGCAGCGACCTGTTTTAAAAAAAGATAAAAACGATCTTATTGATTTATAATAATAACTATCACCTTTCCACCATTGTTCCAGATGCGGCCCATCACAGGTTCACCGTGCACGTACCACAAGGCCACATGCTGCTCAGCAGAGTCTCCAGCCGTTGCGTTCAGCGTCTTGTCACCAGCTCTCACCGTCCTATATCCTGGCCATGGGTCTCCCATCCTGATGTCTGCCCACTCGTTCAGCATGATGAGCACTGGCGGCGGTCCCTTGGGGCAGCTGGCGCACACACATCCTGGAGGGCCTCCTTTCAGATTTCTAAAAATGGGATAAATTTTAAAGACGCACCTAAACACCTAAACGTACCGAATAATGATCATCATTTCCGAGAGCGGTTTTCCAACGACGCATTCTGCCTTGCCAGCTTGTGAAAAGTAGGCTTCTTCCGTCTTCATGTTCAAGTAGCCGAGCAGTGTTCCACCAGGACGATTAACCCATAGAATGGGCATCGAGTCGCCGCACCGAACCAGTTGACGTTCATCTGTCTTCTCGAAACGGTCCTTGTACTTGATCCACTCGTACCAATAGCCGAGCGAGTTGTGGTCTCCTTTGTACTGCAGCACCTTAAGGAAAAAGAAAACGGTTATAAGTTAGATTACTAAAAAAAGACCCAACGCACCTGAATCATGCCGCCAAGATCGACTTTCCCTGTGAGCTCAGCCTTGCCGTACGGAAATGAAGCTTGTACAACGCCACCGTCGTTCCATGCGTAGCCGTGCACCGGCTTTCCGTTCTTGTACCACAGTGCGACGTACATGTTCTGCTGGCCCAGCACTTTGACAGGATTGTCCGGAAATGGCGACCCGATCGGATTGAACGCCCACGTATCCTCCTTCGGTGCAGGGTTTGGCATTGCGGCTTGCGTTGACGTAACTTGCGATGATGATGTGATGGACGAGATGAGTTGTTGACGGTGAGGAGTGATCGAAAACCGTCGTTTTTATAGTTATTTTGATCTGCACAATGCCACCTACAATGAAAGGCTATAAAAACGACGGTTTTCGATCACTCCTCACCGTCAACAACTCATCTCGTCCATCACATCATCATCGCAAGTTACGTCAACGCAAGCCGCAATGCCAAACCCTGCACCGAAGGAGGATACGTGGGCGTTCAATCCGATCGGGTCGCCATTTCCGGACAATCCTGTCAAAGTGCTGGGCCAGCAGAACATGTACGTCGCACTGTGGTACAAGAACGGAAAGCCGGTGCACGGCTACGCATGGAACGACGGTGGCGTTGTACAAGCTTCATTTCCGTACGGCAAGGCTGAGCTCACAGGGAAAGTCGATCTTGGCGGCATGATTCAGGTGCGTTGGGTCTTTTTTTAGTAATCTAATTTATAACCGTTTTCTTTTTCCTTAAGGTGCTGCAGTACAAAGGAGACCACAACTCGCTCGGCTATTGGTACGAGTGGATCAAGTACAAGGACCGTTTCGAGAAGACAGATGAACGTCAACTGGTTCGGTGCGGCGACTCGATGCCCATTCTATGGGTTAATCGTCCTGGTGGAACACTGCTCGGCTACTTGAACATGAAGACGGAAGAAGCCTACTTTTCACAAGCTGGCAAGGCAGAATGCGTCGTTGGAAAACCGCTCTCGGAAATGATGATCATTATTCGGTACGTTTAGGTGTTTAGGTGCGTCTTTAAAATTTATCCCATTTTTAGAAATCTGAAAGGAGGCCCTCCAGGATGTGTGTGCGCCAGCTGCCCCAAGGGACCGCCGCCAGTGCTCATCATGCTGAACGAGTGGGCAGACATCAGGATGGGAGACCCATGGCCAGGATATAGGACGGTGAGAGCTGGTGACAAGACGCTGAACGCAACGGCTGGAGACTCTGCTGAGCAGCATGTGGCCTTGTGGTACGTGCACGGTGAACCTGTGATGGGCCGCATCTGGAACAATGGTGGAAAGGTGATAGTTATTATTATAAATCAATAAGATCGTTTTTATCTTTTTTTTAAAACAGGTCGCTGCTGCATTTGGCTGGAACGGCAAGGCCTTCACCGACAATATTGGCTCCATTCAAGTCCTCGTCGACCTTCCTGAGCAAGTTCGCGGCTACGACTACCTTTGGCGCCCGTGGAGTGATGCTGCCGTCTATGACAAGAACTCCCGAGTGTACTATCCAGTACACGTGGACCATGTGAAAGGTTCGATCCTCTAATACTTTGAGATACCCCTAAAATTTATTAATCTTTTCAGGAAACATCTCGCCATGCCTGCTAACTCTACCAAATGGCAAGGAGGCACTCGGCAAAGCGGACATCCGTAACGAGCGTGCATCGGCTGTCGTCGCTGGCAAGGACGAGCGCTTCGAGGGACCAGCTGTCCACAAATTCTTGGTGCTGTGTCGCAAACCGAAGCCAGGACAGAAGTTCGACGAGTGATGTGGGCAATAACAGAAACTCATAGGATTGTGATATGTATATTCCCCAAACTTTTTGTAATGTGTCCTATTTTCCCTAATTTCCCATCATAATTGTTCATATTTTGTTGTAACCCTTTTCTATTTGTTATTTTTTGTATATATGTATGTTTGTTGAATGTATGATAAATAAATTTGTTTTTGATTTTTTTTTTGATTCTTTCTGACATCGTTTTGAGCCTTTTAGTATTTAAGCTGCTTCCCATAGTTTGAGCTTTTGGATTTAAGTTGCCTCATATGTACTTATTTTCGTCGCTTGCTTACTTTGTTTGCACTTGAATTTTGAGTTAGATTGTTCCTTTTAGATTGCATTAGTAACAAATAGTAGGCCTATTGCTTATGAACGAAGTTCGACGAGTGATGCGGGCTTTTGAAGAAGAATCTCGTCGGACAAATACAGTAAATGTAAAGAAAGTTTAAAAGGAAAAATAATTGTTATCACTTGATTGCCTAAGGAAAATTGCCTAAGGAGAACTAGTTGGACATTTACCAGTGATTTCTTACTCTAGGCCTTCTGAAAGTTCCAAAATTTTTACTTGAGGGGCTTGAAAAGTATGAATTCTGGCTTCTTGACCTTGTGAAAATATAAAAATGTGTTCACTTGCAGCGTAAATATTTTGGCGTTAATTTTAGCCGATTTTGGCGCAAAACTCTTCTCTCGAGCTTGAGTAGAAGCATGATTCTGAAAGGCCGGAGCCGGTGTAGGATTTAAAAAGGGTTAAACCTAAAATCGAAATACCAGCAATACCCTGCCTGGTAAAATCCTGGTTTGGACGGAAACTTTGGGTACAGTCTCGGTTTTACCAAACAACCCAACTACATACAGATACTTTAATATAAATAACAAAAATAATTCAGATTTTTTAAATAATTTCTTTATAATCAAGAAAATAAAACTAAAGTATTTGTCGGAATTCCCCTTGGATATTTTTGATTCTTTTCTGTAGGTCTGTACATAGAAATTATTGAAGTAAAGTCCTGAAAATTAAATTTTGAGAATAAATTAATTTACAAAAATAGTTTTTAATTTACCATTTTTAATTTTTCTTTTTGTAATTTATTGTTGTCAGAAGATATTTGATCATTTACTTCATTTAAAGAGAAAATTTCTTTATCTAATTGACGTAATCCAATTATAGGTTTTTGGCAACATTTAATAAAATAATTTAAATCTATAAAGAGATTTTAATTAATTAATTTTTCTTAAAAATTTACTTTCTGAATAAACACCGGCAGTTAAATTATGATTTAAATCAAAAGGATCTTCAACATAAATTCTTCTTTTAATAGGCACTTTTGCTTGTAATTTATCATAAATACCATTAACACGAATTTGAACAATATTTGAATGAATACAAAATTTATAACCATAAAAATGAAGAAAATTTAAAAATAATTCAGCCAAAGTTTGTTTATTTGGAGTAAATTTTGATTGAAATTTTTGTTTAATTAAATTAATATCTTTTGTATAATAAACTTTCCATCCTTCAACAATTTTAAGAGAAGAATTATTGTTTTCTTCTTCTTCTTGTTGAAGAAAAGGAAGTATTGGAGGAGAACAACGTTGAAGATAATAAATAAGCATTATAATATAAGCATATGAAGATATAGATCCTTTTGATGCATCATTTATTCCATAAAGTTTTGCCCAACATTTTATTGCAAACCCCAAAGGGGCTACTCTTTCATCAAATTCTTGATATAATTTTAATAATTCTGAATTGTGTATTGCTAATTGATGTTCAATACAAATACTAAAATTAATATTTTTATAAAAAAATTTGTGGTCCAAAAAGAGGGGGGGGTTTTGTTAATTGGCAATATTTAATTAGTCTGTACTTGCAAAGAAATGGTACAAAAGGGGTGTCGAATTTAACTAATGCCAAATTGTGATTCTTCTTTTTTAAACGCCAAAAACGAATTTTTTTTTATTTTAAAGCAAAATTTATTAAAAATAAAATCCAACCCACTCGCAATTAAAATTTGTTGGTAAATGTTTAAATTTGAGAATAGGCGTTCTGGCGTGTCTAAGTAAAATTACTTCTCCAAATTCATCATCTTTTCGTAACAAACTGCCTATTTCAGTTAAAATATTTAATCTTATATCAATAAATATTGAAGGCTAAAAATTAAAAAAATTAATTAAACCCTTCCCCCTCCCTCCAAACAAACATTTAAAGAAGAATCAATTCCACAATTAATTAAACAAATATCCAAATCACAGTCATTACTTCCAAAACCAGAAATTGCCGAACCAAACAAAATTAATTTAGCTTCATTAGGCAAATCCAAATTATTTTTCAATTTTTTATTTAATAAATTAACAAATTTGTCCATTTTAATTTTCTTGTCATTATTCATTTTATTTTTTATATAAAACCTTTCAATACATTCACTAAACCAATTACAAAAATTTGTAGAAAATAATAATTGTTGTTCTCCAATATTTGAATTTTCATCATTTGATTCTTCTTCATTTTCTGTTGAATTTATTTTAGCCTTTTTTAAAAAAAGAAAATTTAAAAAAAAAATTAAATCAAAATTTACATAATATCTTTCATCAATTTGTTTCAATTTAAATTCTAATTGACAATTATTATTTTGAATAAAAGGAAAACACCTTTAAAAAAAATTTAAAATAAAATAAAAAATTTCAAAACAAACCAAAGACGAATTTTTATTGGAATATCATTTTCTTCTTTTTCAGAATTATTTCCAAACATTTTTATTAAAGGATCAATTAATTCTTCCTTGTCAATAAATAAATTACACAAACGAGAATGATAAACTAATTTATTTTTATCTTCAGAAATAATATCCCTTCGAAGTGTAGCTGTTACAAAAAACTAAAAATTATTTTTAAAAATATTTATTAGTTTGTAAAAACATATTTAGTCAATTTTGTAATTTTAAAACAAAATTCTTACACGAAGGTATTTAGAAATTAGGTGCTTTCTTAAAGAATTCTATCCAAAAAAGAAAATATGGGAGAAGAGTAAATTAAAGAAAAATCTTACAGAAACTTTTCCATCAAAACATGAAGTTGAAATGCGATGTTGACAAAATACAACTTTTTTAGGCACCAAAATAGTATTTAATTTCAAAGAATTATAGTTTACTGGATTTGTTAAAATTACTCTTAACCAAGAGCCTGGAGGAACACAAGAAAGCATTCTAAATAAATTTTAATTTTAATCAAAATAATTTTAATAAACCCATCTGCCCGTAATCTTATAATTGTATTAAACGATGCTTTATTATTTTGATAAACAAGAAATTCTGCACAATTAGATTTATTGAAAGCTTCCTCCAAAGAATTTTTAAGGATTACTCCAACTTTTAAAAAATGTATTTAAAACAAAAAATAAATTAAAAACCTAAAGAACGAGTAAACGGTTCTCCTTCATTACCAGACAAAGTATTTCCATTAATTTCAGCAGGAATTGAACTCCTTGGACGATGTGACTTTCCATCAATTTTAAATTCTTCTTTTAAAGAACATAATAAAGAAGTTGTTGGTCGTGTAGAAAAAAATCGTGCAAACAATCGTGTATAATTATTAAACATCTTTAAAATATAAAAAATAATCATAAAAAACAATTACTTTAAATTATTTCAAAAATTGCAACTTTTCATTTACGGCATTTACAACTAAAAAAACCAAAATTATATATTTATGTTAATGCATTCAATATATAAAAGACGAAATGGAAGGGGAAAACTAAAAAACAAAACCGGTATCCTCAAAATAGGTACAGAATTGGTTAATCTATAATTATGAGGGTATTGGTTGGTGAAAAGAAAATTGTTGGACACAAGATGACAAAAAATAAAGTTTAGAAAATTTTAAATGGAAAAACTTTCGGCAATTATTTCTAAAAATTAATTTCTAAACTTTATTGTCATTCTATAAAATGTAATGAATTTAATAATTATGTAGAGAGATTGGCATAAAACCCATAAAACATTAAAGTTCAGATTCAGGCATATTTTGATAAAATAATGAAAAATATATTTAAAAAAAACAGAAATTGCAGTGTATTGTCAGTTAGCAAAAAAGACAACAAACGGAAGTGAAGCAATTAAATCATTTTTCATAAACAATAAAAATGATTTGAATTTATTAACCAAGTTGTTGCCATTCTTCCAACAAAATACCTTCATTTGTTTGTTGTTGTTGTCCAGTTTCATCATTCATTTGATCGTCATCTATTAACCATTCATTATCAACATTATCACTTCCCCCATCATTTTTATTTTCAAATTCTTCTAAATCAATATGTTGTCCATACGATGTAGAAGTCCCTTGATCATCAGAATAACCACTTGTTCCGGCATAATTGGAAGGGTCGAAATGAGTTACTGCCTTCCTTTTCCTTCCTAAACCTTCATATCGAAGAGCACCAAACCCGTCAAAATGATGAAGATGAGACCGACGCCGATTCTTTTTTGATTTTAAATCTTCATCTTCGTCGTCTGAAAAGTCGTCCCTCCTAACCTCCACATCTCCTTCGCTAGATTCTCCTAAAAATATCTTCAATTAATTTAGAAATATATCAAGCATACCAATGTCGTCATTCTCATCAAGAATTCTGTTCTCCATTTCTTCCTCAGTTTCCGTTTCTTTATCGGTTCCTTCAGATTCACTCAATTTTTCATCTCCAAAATCAATTTTATCTAAATCCATCTCGCATTCACCATATTTTGTAACAGGACGTCGTTGGCGCGGCCCACTGACCAACAAATCAGCAGCATCTGCTAGAAGAACCCGTGCCTCACGACGAGGTTTTGCAAGAACAGTACATGCACGGTTATTGTTTGCCAACGGTTGATTTTGTGAATTAACCAAATTATTAGCAACAGTGTTCTTAAAAAATAACAATTATAAAAAATAATTTAAAATATGCACTTTTTTTCTCCTTTCTTTCTCTAAGGGAGATTCATAATCCCAATTGACAGAATATTCAAATGTTGTAGCGAAAAGAGCTACTGCTGAAGGGCTTTGACAAAATTTTATAGCACGTTGCCAATCAATAAATGTTTGTGACGGTGTTCTTTTAACAACTTCAAAAAAAAATTTTTCAAAAAAGAATTAAATTAAACAAGCCTAATCCATTTCTTTTTGTTTCAGTGATGAATGGCGATTGCAGACATTCCAATTTAACGCCCTGAGCTAACTGAATTAAAGCAACGGCAAGTCTTAAATCAAAGGGATAGTAAAAACAACAAAATATTTATTTAATTTATACTTCTCGACGGGAGTTATATTAAAAATTTCTTTGCCAAACAATGAACTAGGAGCAAATAGAATATCTGAGTGTGAAGAATGAAGAACAGAAACACGATTATCAACACAGAATGGTGTAGTATCACCATCTGCTTCCAATGCTTGTCGCCATTTTTCACGGTCAACTGTGCAACGAGGGTAACCGAATCGTCTCTCATGGACCTTAAAAATTAAATTTAACTAAAAAATATAAAATAATAATACAAATTCCTCTAATTGAAGCAAATGTGAGATCATGTCCCTATACAAAGCATCAGAAATACTTGGACTTTGCTCAATTTTAACTTCTTCTTTGCCACCTCCCAACTCCTTAGGATTACTTGAACTAAAACCAAATAATTTTAAAGAAAGTGGTCGAACAGAATGACGATCCTTCCAAACATCCAAAAAATCATTCATCTCTTTTGTATAAATTTCTTTGAAAAAAGAAATATTTTCAGAAAGCTCAGATTCACGAAAACCACGAGGATTTAATGAATTCAATATCTAAAATATAATTTATTTTTAAAATATTATTTTTTAACCTTTTTAACAGCATCCCTTTCAATGTAATATAAAAGCCGACCACTTGAGGGATTATGCACAGGACAACCCTTTTTACTAGTACAAGCCATTAGAGGATCAACATCAGCAAAACCTTCGTCATCAATAACATCATTCTGATCTTTGTGTTCTTCCTGTTCAACAGTATTCAATTTCTCACCGTTAGATAACGACTCAGTACTTAAAACAAAATTAGTCTTATACCCCAAAATTCAAAATACCATTTATTAACATTATTGCTTCCTTCATTCACTAATGGCTTTTCATGTGCTTTGTTATTTTCTGACATGCCTGATACAGCCACTCCATAGGAATCAAGAATTTGAATGTCATCATCTTCGTCGGCCGATAACTGAGTTGGATTTGGAGTTGATTCTTCACATTTTCCACAATCTTCAATTGAAGGGCATTGAATTACAAAAGTTGAGCACATATACTTAAAGCAACAAAAAATAAATTATTCAAAAACATATATTTACATACATAATAGCTACGAAAAGCACGATCTCTACCAAGAAAGTATAAACCCATTTTGCCTAAAATAAGATTAAAGTAAAATTTAAATATATTTAACCATGTAATTCAAATATTTTTTGTAACAATTCTTGCACTCTATCAGAGTGAAAATTTCGTTGAACAGCTCTAAATTCAAGTACTTCAGTAATATTATCCATTTGTGCCCACGGCAATGGATTTTTTTCATCTAATAATCGTTCCTTAATCTCTGCAATATTTTGTATCCTACGGCCTCTAAAATAAAAATATATAATCTAAATAAAATAAAATTAAAAAATACTCATTCAATTGAACAAGAGCTCTGCGCAAATTTGCTAGTTGTTTAGATGTCGATTTTGATGCCTGCGACTTTTCGCCCTTAATAAAGATAATCAACTTGTTAAAATTTCTACTTCTTAATGCGTAAATCAAAGAAAAATATATCAGAGTCAAAAAATATTTAAATATTTTATAAAAAATGGTGAGATTATAAGTTATACACAACTCATTGTGTAGACATAAGACGCTACTACTATTAAATAAAAACAAACATTAATTACCGATTCAGAAGTTTTTTGTTGAGACAATAATTGGTATGCTTCGCGTGATTCCCTTTCATGCTTAAAATAAATGAATAAATATTTTGCTTATAAAAACTGACGCAAAAAATAAAGAAAAATACCTGTTGATCAATAGCCTTTAAATGTCTCAATTCACGCTTCAATTCATTCATCTCTTCCGTTCGTTTAGTAATAAGAGTCCGACATCGTCGATGACTAAGTAATTGATTGATTAAAACATTAAACAATTTAACACGTTGATGAGGATTTAAAGCATAAACACTTGACTAAAGTAAAATATTTAAAATAAAACATTCAAAGCAAACCTTTTTCAATAATTCCATTATTTCAGTTTCAGAATGAGAAAAAATATAACCATCATCCTCATAGCAATGCATAGAACCACGTAATTGACGACGATATTGAGTGTAATAACCTAAACAATTTAAGGCTTAAATGTTTAAAATTTAAGTCACCTGAAGTTTTCAAATGAAGTCGAATTATTTCAGTTATGTCTCTATTGTCACGAATTAAGGCACGAATATGTACTCCTATTTAGTTTTATAATTTTAAAAATTTAAAAACAAAATTAATAACCATGAATTCTTTTTTGACGTTCACATTCTTTATTGATTTTACGAATACGATCTCCATGAATAGGATGATCAAAATCTTTAACAGCTTCATTGCCAATGTGCTCAGGTTTTAACAAATCAGCTAAAAAATAAAATTTAATTTTGAACATAAACAATTACCAGGATCTCCTTCATCTTCTTCGATACTTTTATTCATTGCAGTCATTAACCAATCCAAAATTTGGTAAAATTGTGTATTCTCTGTTGTTTGACGGGAAACTAAAAATAAAGAATTTCAATAATACAGAGTAAAATAACCAATTGCAGTGGCAATATTTGCAAGAGTAAAAGGATTTTTCCCGTCATGAAAGAGTACTTCAGCAAAATTTTGAAAAAAGCTTTGAACTGACAAAATTTCCCAATATAGTTCACGAGGAACCCAATCTGGCCAACGTAGTTCTCTGAAGCCAGAAGGAAAGGGCTGAAAAAAGAGAAAATAGAGGGAGAAAAACAAATAGAAAAACCTGAAGATCATCGCAAAGTAGATCATCTCTAAAAATAAATGTAGTTACAAATAAAAGAAAAGGATAATTACTACCTTGGTTTTCGCCACTCAGCTAATAACTCTCTTTGTTTCCGACGCTGTTCAATTTGTTGTTTACGAAGTTCAGCCTTCTCAGCCGCTTTTTCAGCAGCTTTCGCTATTGCAATAGCATTTCTCAATTCTTGGATATCTTCATCCGAGAGTACTTGAAATGTTTGCCGCCAACGTTCGACATTCTCGACACCATGATTTTCGGCTGTTTCGAATAAGGGTCGAAGTTGCATTTGTTGCTCGATAATCTTAAAAGAAATAGAAAAACATATTTATTAAAAAACCCTTTTGCGGCGAATATCTGCTTTGCTGACTCCTGCCTTCTTCGTTAATTGCCCATTACTTGATGAAAGCTGTGCTGAAGTACTCGGACGTGAATAATTCTCCTCCATTAACATTTTCATTGTGGAGGGGAAAAGTTTGTCACTGTCAGAAAAAGAAGTATTTCGATCTTCTAAAAGAAGAAAATAAATTTTATAAGAAAATTTAGAAAAATAAACTTTGTTTTTTAAGTGAACGAGTTTGTGGAAACTTTGGAGGCGGACAATCAGCAAATAACTGCCCAAAACGAAGCCGGTCCAAATGAAAATCAGCAACACTATTAGGTTTTACTACAAAACGTCCATCACACATTTCTGTGTAGTACCTAGGAGAAAAATATTTATTTAAATTAAATTAAAATTAACTTAATAAAGAGCTTGATCCGTGGTCGAGTTGCATAGGAATATTTGCTGCGACTGAAATTTTAAGATACATTATTTTTATATAATTTTTAAAAAATTGTAAACAAACAAGATTTGTTGATGTGTAATGTTATTAAGCAATTCGCCTTTTGCATCACATCCATTCTTTTTGTCATCAATAATGCTAGAAGCATCAGAGTCTGATTCCGATTCTTTATCAATAATTTGAATAGAATAAGTAAAACAATCGGGATGGCAAAATTCCAATCCTGCAGATTGTTCTCCACTATAAAAAACAAAAGTAAATTTAAACAAATTTATTAAATCAACTCTTTTTTATTTGGTGATTTTGATTTAGTTGGTTTTAATGAAGTTTTTGTAATGACGCCATTTTGTTGTGGTGATTCTGAAACTTTTGTCATTTGAGTTTCAGCAGCTGAAGTGCCGGCGTTATTATTTTGTAAATCATTTGGTGGTTGGTAATTAACAGAAACAATCCGAGCCGGCAATCTCTTTTTAGAGCCTACTCGATACAAAACATCTTCATTCTATAAAAAACTTCATTATTTTCAAATTAAAAAAAACATACAATAAAATATCTGTCACGCATAAATAACATAATATCACTAACAAGTTCATCAACGCGAGCACGACATGTATAGTGATGAATCAAATAAAGAATTGGAGTCTCCAGAAATGAAGGAAATTTATTGATTTGCTCCTATTTTTAAAGAATATTCATTCATTAAATAAAAAAAAGTTTTTAAACCATTGCATCAGCTTCAGATTGCAATGCTTCATCATAAGTCAATCCATTCCTTCCTGTCATTGTACATGACCAACAAGAGCTGTTTAATTGAATCATCCTTTCAAAATAGTCCCTAAAAATTAAAAGAAATTTTTAAATAAAAGAAAACAAAAATTTAAAGAAAATTATACTCATAATTCTCAAAAACTTCATTTGTAGAGGGGTGATAGAAAACTTCAGTATTTGGACTTATTCCATCTGGGATTGGCGCAATTGCTTGAAAATTCTTATTTATTGTTGTAGGCATTGTCTAATAATTAAAAATAAAGCAAAAATCACTAAAAAAATAATTAAAACTAAAAAAATACAAAATAAATTGAAAAAAATATGTTTAGAAGAATATGTCGGCCATTAGAATTTAAAGAAATGAATTGGCTAGAAAAGAAAAAAAGAATACTCTAGTTAAGAGCAAATGCTAAATCATTAATAAATAGTTATTTTTTTGTTTCAAAATTTTTGTAAAAATACATATATACAGATTATGTAAATAACTAAATATTTTTTTGGATTTACATATTTTATTTATCTTGATTTTATTAATTAAATTATTTTTAAATTAAAAAATTAAAGTAGAAAAGTTTCAATAAAAAGAAAAGTATAGAGAATAAATTATAGCGGATTTATGGAGAAATCATTGAAAATCGAAAAAAAATTTTTTAATAAACAAACCTAGTATGTATAATATCAAAAAATATTAAAAATAAATTAAAAATAAATTTTGTTAAGTTCTAGTAAAGCCTAATTCACTATCGCTGATTGCGAATAGCTGGTCAAGTCATTGTCTGTGCGCCATGGCGTTTTGGCGTGTTTTTACTATTTTGGTTCTTCCGAAATTCTCAAAATTTTCGCCTGCGGCGTTGTAAATGGAATAAATCTGGCTTACTGGGTTCCTATGATATTCCCTCTTAACACCCAACTCCTCTGATATTCTTCCTAAATTCAATTTATGATTTAGAATTTTGGCGTCCATTTTGGACGATTTTGGCGTTATGACATTTGGCGGTTTTAAGAATTTGGAATATTGATGTTTGGCCTCCACATGAAAACAGCTCGGATTGTCTAAAAACGATTCAGAATACAAGCAATAAATGTTTTGTTCTTGAGATCAAAATCACAACAATAATTATTCGATAAAATTTAATTTTTTCTATTAATTTTTTTTTAATTTTTACCAATTTTGTAAATACTCAACAGAGTTTTATATACATTTGTATTACAAGGCGAGATTTATTTTGTAATTTTTTAGAATTTTTAATTTACTGCTACCAATCTGATAGTGTTTGAATGTTTTTCTAGGGGTTGTCAATGAAGAATTCAAGCCGACATGAGGTAATTCTGCCTGGCGAGAATTATAGGTAGTTTTGGAGAGAATAAAAGTGGTGATCAAAATATCCTTCCCCTCAAACGGCCAATAAGTAAAATGAAGACATGATATCATGTTTTATTTACATATTTTGTAACAAATTTTAGACTCGCTTTTTAATTAATTTTTTGATATCAATAAACCCCAACCTTTTTTTATTTTTAAATTAAAAATTCATTAAATTATTCACCTCTTTTATTGTGATATTAATATGTAAGTATTACCCCTTTCCACTATGCGTGCCTTTATAAATTTTTGATGAATTTATGGATTTGTGATATGGTGTGAAGGTTCTTAAAAAAGGCAAATAATATGCAGTATATTCTCATAAGTTTATTTTTTTAATAAATAAATACATTGACTTTTTTTGAAAAATATTTTAATTAAAAAAAAAGGTTTTTTCACGTTTCCTTTAGTTTTGTCAAAGATCAGTTTCGTTATAAGCCCTTTTTTAGTAACGCCGATATTTTTTAATAAAAATTAAATGACAATGATTAAACTTTTGTTTTTTAAATTTGGGGGGGGGGATCAAAGAAGGAGATCTAATCGGTAATGCGGAATCTCGATTTTAAAAGAATTTATTTTTTAGAAGAGGATCTCCCATCGTCCCCTGTACATACTTGAATAAGCATTTATAGAAATTTTGTTCTGAAGTAACTACATAGCGCCTCGTTTTATCCAATTTTGTCTAAATAACTTTGTGCTTTTTTTTTATTTTCCTCTCAAGAGAGTAATTTAAACGTGAATGCCTTTCTTGTTGTTTGTTGTTGTTGGTATTGTCTGTTTTTTTTATTAGTAGTAGAGTCTTTCTTTTTTATTTTTTATTATTTGTCGCCGCCTAAATTTTCATTTTTTTCCTTTTTTTGATGAGTTGCCTTCTCTTTTTGACTTAAATATATTTTAAAGAAGAATGGGTGGGTGGGGGTATTTGGCACTTTTTTTTTCTTTTTTACATATCAAATTTAAATTTCATTAAATATGAAAATGCAAAATTTTTTCTCATTTGAAATTCAAAAAGGTACTTGAGGGGGGTTTCTAAACCTGTTTTAACGAATATTGTGTTAGGTACACACTCTAGTCATTTAATAGATTTTATAATATGTCCATAGAATATTCTGCTCACCGTTGGTCTCCCAAAGCTGGGTCTTATTTTTACCTCTTATTTTTGCATATAATTTCTAGTTCAATTTTTAATTTAAACGTCCCCTTATTAATTGACTGTCAACATAATTGTTTTAGGAGATGACCCACAAAATACCCAAACTTCGTTTTTTGTTTATTAATTTAATCCCTCATTTTTTTAAATTAATTAATATTTTATTTAAAAATTCCAACATTGCTTTTGTCATATGGATGAGAGTTTTACATACCGTATTTCCTATATTAGAGCCCCACCCTCTGTTAGAGCCCCACCCTCTAATACAGCCCCACTTTGGAGGGTAGTTGAAAAATAGAGCCCCACCCTCAATTAGAGCCCCACCCCTAATACAGCCCCACCTAAAAATATTGGAGGAAAAATAAAAAATATCCCAATAATTTTTAAGATTATTAAGAGTTAAGGAAATAAAGGGCCATGGGGACATAAGGATTAAGGGAAATATGAGGGATTAACTAAGGGGAAAAGGAAGAGATATAGTGGGTATTCCTTTTATCCCGATAGATATCCCTTATATCACCGATGTCCCTCTTCATCAAAAAATCCCTTCATATGCCTACTAATACCTCATTCAAAATATCACTCTTAACCCCGCTAAATCTCTCAATATAAAATTAATCCTCTGATATTCCCCATAATCCCTTAAAATCGCTTATATACCTACATATGATCCATCAATGTCAAATACAAGTCCCCTAAAATTCCCTTTAATCCGTCAAAATCTACAAATATTTCATAATTAATCTTACCCTCATTGAATTATTGCGATTATTTTGTTACTCATTGCTTATAAAATTTTAATTTTTTTTGAAAAATTGAAAAATATCGATTGTCTTTCGATATTTTTCGGTTTTATCAACCGACCCCTCCGGCCTATCTCTAGTTGCAATGGATATAATAAATGGGATTCTATCTCAAAAGAGGGTTGAAAAATAGAGCCCCACCCTCAATTAGAGCCCCACCCTTTAATACAGCCCCACCTTGGAGGATAGTTGAAAAATAGAGCCCCATGGGGCTCTAATATAGGAAATACGGTATATTTATTTATTTTATATTTTTTATTTTTTAATTAAATTGGCTTTAAATTTCTTCTTTTTATTTTTTTTAATTTAGAAAGAAATATTTTTTAGACATTTATTTTTCCTTTATTTAATTATTTCAGTCACTTTTTCAGGCAATTTGAATAAATAAAATTAACTAAGTAAAAAGACAGATGGTCGAGAAAAGCTAATAATAAAGGAGGAGAATACATATATATATCTAGTAAATCCAATTATTTAAATATATATTTACATAAATATACACACAAACAAACCCAAAACCTTTTTTTACTTTTTCTATAAAATTAATTTCTTTAAAAAACTTTTCTTCCTTTTTTAGTTCCATTTTTTTACAAAAAATTTTTTTATTTAAATTTTAAAATGAATTTTCTTGCAAAACATTTCTTTGATTACCAATCAGTTATTAATTTACCCCATACAGCCGTTCAAATGCATAAAATGGTTACAAAAATATTTTAAAATTAATTTATTTTTATTTTTTCAAGCCCCCTTCCCAAGCTGGCTGTGATCCTAGTGCCGCTTGGGCCCCAAAGGATTTACATGTTTCAGGCAAAAATCATGCAGCGCCCGCTGCTCGTGCTAATCGGGGTTATCATGGGTAAATTTAAAAAGAAAAGATTTTTTATTTTTTCTTTTAATTTCTCAGGGGAGATCAAAGGACGGGAAGTCATCGACATGGAAGACCGAGTAAATTAGAATTTAGAAATTGGGGAGAAAGGCATGGAGGTAAAAAATGAGAGGGGGGGGGTGGATTTAAAATTAATTTTTAATTTTAGAATTACGTTCAGAAAAGATAATTCCCCACACAGTAAATTAATTAAATTAATTTTTTTGTTGAAAATATTTTTTAAAGGAAAATTGGATTGAAAAAGAAAAAGATTTTATTGGAAGGGAAGAAAATAATTGTAGTAATTGTGGAGGGCTTTCTGTTGCAGCAACAGCAATTATAGGTCCAGGCCCGTCTTTAAATAATTTTCAAAAACAAAAATTGGTTGGTTAAAATTAATTAAATTTTTTGTGTTGGAATTTTCTCCAAAAGAAAATTATTAAAAGTAAACAAATTTGTTTGTGTATGTTAAGTTGAACACAAAATTTTAGAGCAAGAATTTAAAATTGAAAAGGTTTAGTAATTTTTTGGATTTTCTGCAAAAACCAAAATTTTTGGAGAAAAGAAAGGAAAAAGGAAAGGAGGGAGGGAGGGAAGGGGAATATATATACTAAAAATTAATAAATTTATTTTTATTTTTAGATAAATTATTCATCAAAAAGACAACCACCACCCCTTCCCCAATCTTCTTTAAATAAAAATAAAACAAAACAACAACAAAAAGAATTATTTCCAAAAAATATTTTAATTATTTTAACTTTGGGGGAACATTTCGATTTTTTAACTTTAACTTTAAAAACTTTGAAGGGTTTTTGGAATTTAGAAAAAGAAAAAGGTTTTTCTTTAAAAAGTTCTCTTTTAAAAATGAAATTAAAGATATTGTTATTAATTTACGTTTATTTGATTCTTCTAAAATTGTGGATGAACGGTTATTTAATTTTAATAAAAGGTTTTTCCCTCCCCTCTTTTCTTTTAAAAATAATTTATTTTAGTAAAAAATTAATTTCTTCAAAACAACAAAAAGAAGAAGAAATTTTGGAAGAAAAAGAAGAAGAAGAATATTTATTGGGGCAATCATTCCTTTTAAAATCTCCAAATTATTTACGTTTACCTTTTTGTCAATTAAATATTAATATTTTATTTGAAAATTTTGGTGGTTATTATTTATTAATTGGGCCTTCAGGAAGTATTTCTAAAGGAAATATTCATTGGAAACAAATGATTAAACAACCTAGTTTTTTAACTTAAATTATTTAATTATTTTCTTTTAAAGATACTCCAATAGCTATGTGGCACGAATTAATTCCTTTAAATAAATAAAAAAGATTTTAATTAATTAATTTTATTTTTTAAATTTAAAATAAATTAATTTCTTTAATAAAATTTAATTATAATTAATTAATGTGGACTTACAGTCGTGGAAAAAAGTATGGAAGCGCTAGAAAAAGTTTTTTAAATTCTTAATTTTTTATTCAAAAAATACGTTCTATATACCAATCGAAAGCTCTATTCGTATCTCAGTTGACATGTTTCTGCATTTTTCATGAAAATGAAAATTGGCCGAGATAATCCGGATCTACCGGATATACCAAATCCCACTTTTTCGGAAAAATTTTTCGGAAGAAATTTAACAAACCCAAATGATAAAGCATATTTTTCTGAGTATTTTCCACAAAACCGCTTAAAAATATCTTTTTCCGGAACAGAGATATGATTTTTTGAAAATCGCATTTTTCGTCAATTTTTGCAAAAAATTCGATTTTTAAGGGAAAAATGCGATTTTCAAAAAATCATATCTCTGTTCCGGAAAAAGATATTTTTAAGCGGTTTTGTGGAAAATACTCAGAAAAATATGCTTTATCAAATGGGTTTGTTAAATTTCTTCCGAAAAATTTTTCCGAAAAAGTGGGATTTGGTATATCCGGTAGATCCGGATTATCTCGGCCAATTTTCATTTTCATGAAAAATGCAGAAACATGTCAACTGAGATACGAATAGAGCTTTCGATTGGTATATAGAACGTATTTTTTGAATAAAAAATTAAGAATTTAAAAAACTTTTTCTAGCGCTTCCATACTTTTTTCCACGACTGTATATATTTTTGACTAAACAAAAAAATTAAGAAAAAATTTTCTTTTGTTTATATTTACAATGTTGAAAATTCTTTTATTCTTTCATTCATTATAAATCCAAAAAATAGTCAAAAATAAAAACAATACTTCAGAATGACAAGTTTAATTTGCGATATCGTCACTTAACCTAATTTTCAATACTTAATTTCGTTTCAAATTGACAAATTTTGTGTTTTTTCAAATCTTTTAAATTCCGCTCCGACACCTTGCCTAAATCCCTTTAATCTCTTGATGACTTTTTTAATCCCTAAAGAACAAAAATTAAATAATTAATTTAATCTCTTAACAATTATAAGCCTTTTACACCAATTGTAATATTTGGAGAAAAATGAAAAGACAAAAATAATAAAATATTTTATTTTTAAATTAAATATTTATGAAAAAAATAAAAATAATTATTAGAATAAATATTATTGTTTGTTTCTTCAAATTTCTTCCTCCTCCCCTTCCTCCATTACAGTAATCAGCATCATTACAATAACAAATTATATTTGGCTGTCCAAATACATTCATCTAATTAATTAAAAATTATTTAAATTTCTATTTAGCAAAATTGTATTTTTTAATTTTTATTGTCAACAAAAATGTGCGGCAAAGCGTTTGGCGTTATTTTTGGCCGATTTTTGGCGTTTGGCGTAATTTTCGTTTTTTGGCTCAAACGCCAAAATTATACACCCCTAATGATGTAAATTTTTTAAAACAAATGGGAGAAGGGGTGATCGAGAAGGAAAATTTTTCTGCATAAATTCTTCCACAATTCTCAAAAATTTCGCCCTGTGGCGCTAAAAAGGAGAAATCTAGTTTTTAGGCGTTTTTATATTTTAAAAATTTTGGCGTTATTTTTGGCCGATTTTTGGCGTTTTGCTTAGGTGTGATTTAAAAATTTGAAATATTGATGTTTGGCGCGCCTCGCAAAAATTTCGGCGCACATCCCTGATTGTTAAAACTAAAATTTCGAATGTCTCCACAAAATTTAATTTAAAAATTCTTCAAATCTTTAAATACTTTAATACATCCATTAGGCACAGCAACACCCAATGAAGACATTTTATTGCTATTAGATTTATTTGGATATTTAGTAGAGTATTTAATTAATTGATTTTCTTTTTCTTCTTCTAATGATCTGACAGAAACTTTAAAAAAAATAATTATTTTTAAATACTCCAAAATAAAATAACCATAAAAAGACTCCCCAAAATTTTGTTGTTGTACTAGAATATCCCCCCTCCCTTCATTTCCCCTTCCTTCAAAATAATTTCCTCCATTTTTTGTTTTATTTTCACATCCTTTACTAACATATTTATTTGCAACAATACTTTTAACACAATAATCACCAAAACAAAATCCTGATTTGCATTGAATTGGCATATGACACTTTTTTGTTGAATTTAAAAATTTAAATTTAAAAGAAAATAAAAATTACTTGAAAACACATTCTTTGTTTTAATTGTTGATTATTGTTATTATTAAATGCTTTAAAGAAATATTTATTTTTTTTAAATAATTTATTTAAACAAACTTTTAGTTTGAGCATTATTTAACAAACAAAAAAGACAAAAAATTTTAATAAATAAATTAATATAAAAAAATAAAAAAGTTTTTAAATCTAAAGAGGAAAATGATGATGGGGAAGGAGAATAATTAATTATTATTTGCATTTTTTAAAATTAATTAATTTACATTTTTAAATTACTAAAAAAATTTAAAATTTTTTTTAGGTATTTTATTTAAAATGAATGGACTTTCTTTTGTTTTTAAATATTGAATGAAAAGAAGGCGATTAATATTAACGCCTGAAAGCTTTTCAAAATAAATCCGAAAATAATTATTATTTTTTTGTTATTTAAATAAATATTTGTTGTGAACGTTAAAAATAAAAATAAATTAGTTTCAAATTTAAATAAAAAGACACGTTATTTTGTAATTTGAATATTTTGAAAAAAAGAAAATGTTTTTAAAGAAAGTAATGAGAAGAGGAAGCAATTTGACACTTTAAAAATTAATTTTATTTTTATAAAAAAAATATTTTTTTTTATTTTAAATTAAAGAAACAAAAATAAAATTATTTAAAGAATAAATAAAATAAAAATAACTTCTTTTTCCTATTTTTACACAAAAAACAAAATTGCCTAAATTATAAGGTAATAAATGAATGGAAAAATAAATATTTGTTTTTTTTTAATTTAAAAGCTGCTAGGCAACTAAAGAAAAAAGGATAAAAATAAATAAATTTAAAAATATTCGATGGATTTTTTTGTTTGTTGTTTTTTTTGTTATAAATAAATAAATATATATTTTAACAATAAATGGAAGAAAAAGCCAAAACATGAATTGAGTTAAAATCTGCGGAAATTTTTTAAAAGGAAAAAAAGTGAAAGAAGCCAAGGTAAAGAAAAGAAATTTAAAGAAAGGAAAAAAAGAAAAAGATTTTTTGGAACAAATTGTGTTGAAAGTTTTTGGTGGATATTTTTAACTAAATAAATAAAATCAAATGTCAAAAAATAATTGTGTATTTATTTGAAAATATTTTTTTAAAAAATGGGGACAACCCTGAAGATTTTTGAAAAGGGGAATACCGAAGGACTTAGAGGGATTAAGGAGATAAATATGGGGGCTCTATGAAAATAAGTACCCAATTCTGTATTTTAGAACCTAAGGTGCGGCATTGTGAGTGTGTAACATAACTCTGGATAATTAGAGAAATAACAACACAAAAATAACAATTCCCACAACATAATTTATATATCCCCTCCCTTTCAACCACCCCAAATCCATCGATATCGCCTTAATCCCTCAAAATTCCCTTTTGATATTTCCTTTAAAAAGTTAAAGTCTTAGAGGTCAATAAGTCTTCAGAGAGAAAAATATCTTGCTTTGACCTAATAAAAAAATAAAATTATTTTTAATTGGAAGAAAAAAAGGGGAAAATATTAAAAGTAAAGCTTTAATAAAAAAATGTTTTATATATTTAATTCCCAAAGCTAAACAAAACAATTAAATTGAAAAATAATAATAATCTTTTTATTTTGGAGATTTAAATAGATAAATATTTCTTTTAAATTTATCAAAATAACAATTCCCACAAATTTCTAGCCGAAGCCGCCCTTTGACGCACCAATCTTTTTGGATTTTCGTTAATAGCCCGTGTACATATTCTAACAACACGCCAATAAAGAGAAGCCAAAAATTGTTCTTTTGTGTTAATTAAATTAAAAGAATTTTTTGCAACTAATTCCAAACATTCAAAAATAATTAAATAATTTTTCTGAAAAAAAAAATAATTATTTTTTTAAATTTATTTTTAAAAATTTTTACAATTAAAAATCCTTTTGGAGGTATTTCTGTTAAATTAAAAATAATTGAATGTAAAAGAGAAGAATTCTTTTTAGTAAAAGGTAATTTTTGTATAATTAATTTAACACTATTTAAAATACATTCATTTATTGAAGAAAAATTTTTTTGTAAAAAAATAATTGGAAGAGCATCGCTAATTAATGGAGCTAACTAAAAAAAGAAAAGAAATTATTTTTAATTTAAACCCCACCCCCCTTCCCTACAAACTTTATTAAATTCATTAAATAAACATTCTGTTGGAATATTTTCAATTAATTTCAATAAAGGGCCTAACAAACATAAAAGAATTAATTTTTTCTCATTTTGATCTTTTATTTGTTTGTAAATATTTAAATAAATAGAAGAAAATTCACAAAATATTCTGAAAAGTTATTAAAAAATTTTTTTTATCATTTAAAAAAACCTTTGTTTAGCAAAAATTGATAATTTAAATAATAATTGTTCTTTTCTTTAAAAAATTAAAATTAAATTATTAAAAAATATTTACAAATCAAAATTTAATAATTCTTCTATTTTTGCATTAAAAACAAATATTTTAGCTTCATCTTCAGTTAAATTAACAATTTGTTTTAATAATTTATTTAATTTAATTTGACTTTCTTTTTTATTTAAAAAAAGAAATGAACGAGTTTCGAATAATTCCAAACGAAAATTAATTAACTAAAAAATTAAAAAAATATTTGAACACCTTCCCCCTCCCTTTTTAACAAAATCCCTACCTTATTCTCCTCCTCTTTTAATTTCAAAATATTTTCAAAAAACAATAAACGTAATTTCTCCAATTCCTCACTCCCCTCCTTGTCCTCTTCATTATTTAATAAACAATTAAAAACAAATTTAGAATATATTTTAAATAAACATTCAATTAACCAATTATTTTCCTCAGAATAATTTAAAGAAAATAATATTTTTGTAAAAGAATTTAATAAATCCTTAAAATTTATTAAATTTATTTTTTGTAAATTTAAAAAAAAACCTTCTCATCTGTTTGTAAAAATAAAAACAAAAAAATTTTTGAAAATAAAAATATTCTTCTTTTATTTATTTCTTCATTTAAATTATTATTTTTAGTAATTATTTCTAGCACCAAATTACACAATTTTAAATGTAAATCTTTTTTGTTATTTTTGTAAAGTAAAATTCCAATTTTTCTAAATAAATTAGAAAAAGACTCCAAATCACTAATTTCAATTAAATTTATTTTCTAAAAAAATTTTTTATTTTAATTTTTAAATATCAAAACTTACTTTATTTTCCAAAATTCCCTTCTTTATTTCTTCCAAAAATTCTTCTACTAAACAATCAAAATTATTTTCAATTAATCTTTCAAAAATTTCTTCAATAGCCAAGCAATATTTATTTATTAAATTTTTATCTTCAAAATTAATTTGTTCAAAAATATTTGAAATAATTTTTGTAAAATAATTTTTAATATTAATTAAAGTTTTAATTAATTTCCTTTCTTTCTCCAATTGTGGATAAACAAAAGAAGACAAAAAAATAATTTTGTTATTAAAATTCTCAAAATTATTAAAACAATCCAAATTATCAAAATTAATTTTTTTGTAAACAACAAAAAGTGAAATAAATTTTTTGATTAAATTATTTCTTTAAAAAAAAATTAATTAATTATTAAATTAAAATAAAAATTACTTTTGTTTATCAAAAATTGAAGAATCAGAAGTTAAAAGAATATTATTAAAATGTTGTAAACAATAATTGTTAAAAAGTTTATTTGTTGTTAAAGAATTACCAAATAATTTTAAGCAAGGCAAATCTTTTGAAGATTCTGTGCAAATTGGTAAAAGAAGAATCTTAAATTTTAAAAGAAATTCTTTCTCATATTTAAAAAAAACTTACAGAAAGTAAATTACATTTTCCTATAAAAATTTGAATATCTTCTGAATCTTCTAATGAAAAAATAGCAGAAATTAAAGGAATTATTGAATTCGTAACAATTTCCTCAACTCTTTCTTTCGAAGGAGAATAATTAATAAATGAATTTTTAGGGATAAAACCAACACATAAATTTAGCCAATAAGGAAGTAAATTAATTGCTTCACAAGCTATTTCAATCCAATTTTGTTTAGCTCTGAGAGTTTTTCCTTTAAAAAAGGAGGATTTTTTTCATCTTTTTAAACATAATTACCTTCAATTAAAATATTAATCCAATAAAATATTTTAGTAATTATAGAGTCAAATAAATCCAAACTTGCTTCAACCAAACATTCTAAAAGACAAAAACTTTTTTCCATTGTTCCCATTTCTGCTTGAAGAATAAAAGGTTCAATATCTTTTTAAAAATAAAAGTTTTTAAAAATAATTTAAAAAATACTTTCTAAAGTAGAATTAACCATTTGTTTAGTTAATTCTTTTACTTTTTCAATTCCATTTTTAGTAAATTCTTTATTTAGAACAAAAATAATTTGTTTAACAATTTTTGTGCTTTTTGTTAAATAAATAGAATTTTGAGAAGGATTCATAAAAATTAAACGAAAAGCTGTCAACAAATCATCAATAGAATTTGTATCAATTGCACTAGATATTGAATTAAAACGTTTACAAGCAAAAACCTTTTTTTGAATTTTTTTATTTAAAAAATAAAAAATTCTTTACAAAAAATTCACAAATTTCCAATTGTTTATTAAGTAATTCACAATCACCACCCCCACCACCACCAACTGCATCAGCATCACTTTCCACTAATTTTTCAACAATAAATTGAAAAAAGAAAGAAACAAATAATTCATTTGATGTCATACAAAGTTCGAGAGCATGTTTAAGCATTAAAGAAGTAATTGAATTGTCATCATTTTCTGACTAAAAAAATATAAAATTTTTTCTTAAAAAATTAACTGGTTCATAATCAATTGGAAAATAACAAGCAACAAGTTCAAACATATCTTCAACAAGTAATGGATCTAAAAAAGTCCTTTGAAAACAATTTTTTAAAAATATTTAACCATTTAATTGGATAGCCAAAATTTGATGAATTTTTAAAACTCCAAGAAGAACTTGAGGATCTCTTTCCCCTTGTGCTGAATGTATAAATGCAAGAATTAATCTTTTTTGACTAAAAATAAGAGATTCAAGAGTTAAATTCAAAATATATTCAAAAATTGCAAAAAGAAGAAGTCGATCTTTCTAAAATTAAAATAAAATTATTTCTTTAAAAAATTCTTTAAAAAATACCCGACTGTAACTTTGCACTCCATTATTTTCAAAAAGTTGAGTTAACAAACGTTCCAATAAATCTGTCTGAATTTGTTTTTTCTGGCTATCAGAATACTGTATTAACTGAAAACAATAAAATTAATAGAAATTTGTTTAAATTACTAAAATGTAGATTGCCGTTATAAGTGCGTCTACCAAGTGGGCAGAGTCCTCCACCTGTTAAAAATATTTTAATTTCAAATAGGGTGTCATTACTAATTCCGAATGCTGGTGAAAAAATTAATTTTATTTTTAATGGTTTTGGTTATTCTTTAAATGCCTCATCTTTGGGCATTTTTCCTGATATTTTTAGAGCCATTCCTCATTCTGGTGTTTCGGAATGTGCCAAAATTTATTTTTAAATAAAACCTTAGAAAGCAAAAAGTTAAGTAAATATTCATAATCTCCAGATTCCAATACAGAACCATTTGTTTTAGTCAAATTTAGAAAGACAGCGCAGAGTTCACCAACCCCTTCACTTCTAACCTCTGCCTCTCTTGCTGTCAATTTATCTCTATAATAAACAAAAATTTATATTTAAATAAAATATTTACCTCAAAGATTCAATAAAATCAACAAATTTCATATCACCTTTCACTAATCTTTCAATAATTTGTTCTACATGTGAATTTGGAATTGAAAGATTTTCAAGTAAATTTTTTGGCACAAAACTCATTTTGATGTAGAAATATTAATTGACAATAACTAACTTAAAAAGTTTTAAATAAATTTACATAAAAATTATTTGGCCAAAAAAGGCATTTTTTGTAAAAAAAAGACTAAATATACATTTTTATCGATACAAATTATTATAGGAAATATTTCAATTAAAATGGAGATAAAAATAATATTAAGTACAATAATATTTTTAAATAGATATCTGACAAATATTGGAGAGATATATTTTTGGGAAATAAAGGCAAGACTAAAATTATGCATTATTTTAAGAGTAAATAAATGCTAATTATACAAAAAAAGATGAGGTTAAACTTAAACAAAAAAAAATCATAAAAAATCAATGATTTAATTCAAACATCTGAAAGAGTCCAACTCCAAACTAACCGAAGTTCATTAAGCCTTTGAGAAGCATTTACTGGATCTTGATGGCATGCAGCCAAATATTTATTTGATTTTGACCAAAAAGTCCCAAAAAGTTGCTGATTAACCAATTTTTTACAAAAAACCTTTAAAAATATATTTTTTTAAAAATCTAAAAAAATTAAAAACATCAACGTTGTCGTTGGTTCTTGCCGAACAGAATCCTAAAAGAATATTTTTTTATTATTTTTTAATAAAAAATATTTACCGCTTTCTATATTACAACGACTTTCACAATCAAAAAGTCCACAATCAGAGTCATTTAAACAACTTTGACTAGTTAATATTTCAGTTAATTTAGTTTCTGTATATAACATATCATTATCCATCATTACAAATCTATCAAATTTTATTTAAATTTAAAAGAAAAAAGGAAGAAAAAACCTTTTTGGATACGAAGCAGACAATCCCAAATTCTCAAATTTAACATCACACCATTGTAACGGTTCATTCAAAAATTCATAAAAAAGTTTTAATGTTCCCATTAAATGAACTAAAATTTTTGCTTTTAAATTTAAATAATAGGGCTTCATTCGAAAAGGAATAAGCTGTTCAGATTGATAAGAATGTCCACACACTCCTAAAATCTTTAAAAAAATAAATTAAAATAATCCATAAAAAATAAATACTTTTGGTGTAACTCTACTCATTTGAAGAACTGCTTGATTAATATATTCATTTTGTTGTATTAATGTCCAAATAGTTCTCTTTTCTGATTCTTTCAATTTTAAACCATCTTTATAATTTGGCCATAATTTACGAATTAAATGTTTTTTGTATCTTCTTGGCCAATCCAATCGAAGATGGTCATTAACGATATCAAGAACCTTTAAAAAATTAAAATACTTAAAAGAAAAATAAAATAAAAACCATATCCATAAATTGCTCGTCTGAAGCCGAATTAAAATCTAATTGTAAATCATATTGATCCATAAATGGGTGTTGCATCTTAAAATTAAAAATTTTTATAAAAATAAATACAATAATTACCTTCACAATTATATCAGCTCCATTCATATGTATTTTAAATACTTTTTTATTTCCACCTTCAAAATAATCAACTAAAGTCCAATTCTTTGCACACAAAATTCCACAAAAATCCCCAGCATAAATTCCTTGATTCCATGAATCACAAAGTTTATCAACAATTAATTGAGCTCTAAAAAATAAATAAATTTAAAAACAAAAAAAGATACTTTGAAGCATTATAGTAAGTAATATCTGATTTTTCATTAGGATTTATATCGATACCATTTGCAGATGAAATACCTAAAAAGAAATGTAAATTTAATAATAAAAAGTAAACAAACCATAATAAATAAGAAAAGTAAAAATAATCATTGGACAGAAAATGAGAAAAACACTTATACAGCTTATTGGAAAATCACAAAAGCAATGACCATCCCTAATAAAAAAATAATAAAAATTTTAATTAGTAAATAGTATTTTTTAAAAATTGTATTCATAAATTTTTTTCAGTTTATAACTCTCACGCAAACATTTTAATAAACGGTAAAAAAGTGGAACGCGTAAGAAGGAACTATTTAGAACAAGTTTTACGTTCTTTTGGTTATCATAAAAGGTAATCGAAAATCAAAACAAAAAAAGGAAAACAAATTTAAGTTTGGAGAGTAACGAAATTTTAATGAGAAATAATCGACTAATCTATTTATAATCCCCATATTTTAATCTCCCACAATTTAATTTTACACACTATTGGCCAATCAAAAATTATTTATTTTACCCACCTTTTTCTCCAGCAATGTTCAAAAAATCTGAAATCTTCTTTTGGGTTGTACTTCTCTGTTATAAGCTTTATATCATCCTTGTATTCCATTTAATTCTAGTTAAAACAACACATTTTTGTAACTAAAAGAATATTAAAAATGTTGAAATAAATTTAATTTAAAATATTTTTATTTGAAAATAACAAAAAAATCTCAATAATTTTCTTCAATTTCTTACATTTTATTAAAAACATAAAAATAAAAAAAATATTTTTTCTTTTATTCTCTCATCGCAATTATAATTTGTAATGCTTGTTCAACATCCCCATTAGTTAATAAAAGTGCTTGAATATTTTCATTATCATCAGTAAAACCAAATTCATGCATTTGTTGAAGTTGTGTGGCAAAGTTGGCCCTTGGATTGTTATTTTCTCCCTCGTTTTGTGAAGTGCTTGTTTGTTGGATAGATGAACTTTGCTGTGAATTAGATGCTGGTTGGGCTGGTGTTTCACCTTAAATTATTGAAATATTTAATAGGTAAGAGAGTAAAAGTTTAGACATGGACAAGCATCGAGTGCTTTGGCGCTTCGCTCACCACGTACAGGTGCTCAACCGACTGATGTGAGCTACCGAGGTTTGCTTTTACTTTCTCTTTTAATAAATCTTAAACCCTCGCCTAGTAAGCATTTTAAATTCGAGCCAACTGGATCTCCCTTCTTTCTTATGATATAAATTTAAAGAAAATATGACCTAAAGCAACAGCAAAGGCTTGACTAAGCATTTGTTGTGTAATAAGTTGAGTTCCTGAAGAAGGATTATTTTGCATTGGCATAGCTAAATCACCGCCCATTAAAGCATTGGGGAACCGAACAGATGTAGAAGTAGAGGAAAATTTAGCAGAAACATTATCCAGTGCTTTTTTAAACACAGATAAACAATCCGGGTGTTTATGTGCAAACTCATCATTCTTTAAAGAAGTAAAAAATTTTTTTAAATAAATTTAATAAAAACCTTTAAAATAAATTGAATAAGAAGACGAAAATCACAAATTGCAGCATCCCCAATCTGATCATAAACAAAATTTGGATAATCTTTCAAAACTTGCTTGTAATTTTCACATTTATTTTCATGCATATAAGACAAAAGCTTTTAAAATAAAATTAGGTAATTTATTTCAAAAAATAATACCAATTTGAAAGCTTCTGCAGAAACTTGAGGAAGTGCATCTTCTATTAAAGCTCGATAAGAAGCCCGACAAGCCTGCAACTTTTTATTGATTTCTTCTTTATTTTCTTTTAATTTTTGATTATTTTCTTTTTGACAAATAATATAGAGAGGACGATTTTCATTTAAATGTTGAATTGTTTCGAGTTTTTGATCAAGAGCCAATTTACGCCCAAAGAATACTAAAGCTAAAATTAAAAATAAATATTAGCACACATGACATATTTAAATAATTTACCAAAATTTTCATAATTTTCATCATCACAATTAGCTTTAAGCACATCTAAAACTTTTTCTGGACGATTGATGACTTTTTTAGTACCATTAGGAAGCACAATCTGCACAGTATTTGCTACAGAATCATCCATTATAAGAATAAAACGTTTAAGCTGAAAATGAAGAGAGGCGGGAAAATATATCGCAAGAGCACGGGATCCCGCGTGATTAATCTCGCGGGATCCCGTCCCGTAATTCCCGCATAAACATTTTGCGGGATCTCGTGATTGAGGCATTTTTAAGTCTTTTTCTTGTGTGGATCTACCGCAAAATATTTCTAGCGAGGATCAAAATATGCTTACTTATTACTTAACTTGTTTTTCAATTTTTCTAAAACTAAACAGTCAGTTAAAGATTTTTTGAATATTTTTCGAATTTTTGGGATGATGATTTTTAATCGGCTTAAGTAATATAATTTTAATTTCAGATTTGTTAAATGATGAAGAATTTATTTTTACAATCAAAAATTTTATTTTCGCCTTTATTTAACATATCTGCCAGGACAATATTTAAACCACCAACAAATATTCCATATTTGGGTATTTACAGGACTAATGGTGAAATATGTAGAAAGGATGATTTATTAGTTTATCAAAAAAGTATGAATTATCATCCAGGAGCCAACGTTTGTTTTTGAATTTTTTTAAATTTAAATTAAACTTTAAACAGGTCCGATGGCATTCTTTTAATGGTAGGCATATGTTAAAAGCTAACTGTGATGGAACTGTTTTAATAACTCGTGAAGATTGTAATCCTGATCCAAATATTAAATTGATGGAGGATCTCTACGGCTTTAGGTTTTTAATTTTTTTTAATTTTTTTTTCAAAATATTTTATAGAAATTATGAAAATATTTATAAATTGACTTTTAATGTAATTCCAAGAAAGATGTCAAATACGTTTTCACTTTTGGATGAAGAATGATTTTATTTTTTGTTTTGTTTGTTTTACAATAAAAGTTTATTTTTAAATTTAATTTTTGATAGTGCTTTATCAAAGCTTATATTTAAATATTTGAGATCTAGAGTTGTACTCTGAACTTCGGAGTGGATATCTTTAAAATTAATTTATATCATCATGGGACAGAAATCCTTGTTTTTAGCGCGGCCATTTCAGAAAAATCGCTGAAGACGAGGTTCAGAGTAGTGAACGACATATCTACGTTTTCGTCGATTCGCGGCGAATAACTACTTTTATTCGCGAACGACTATTTTTTAATACAAAACGCCAGAACTACGTTAATATCGATGTTTTGCGCCAAACGATTGCGAATCGACTTTTTTGTGTCTCTTTTTCTCTGCTCTGTCATTATATTTCCTTTCTCTTTTTCTATTAATTTTCTATGTCGTTGTCTCTCCATTGGAATTCTCTCCATTGGACTTTCCTCTTAACATTTCTCGTGAAATGCTCCAACAATCCAAAATTCTTAAAGTGATCCGAAAGAATTTGGTCAAGAAGTGTATCGAACTTTTTGATGAAATTGCTGAAGACAAGGACAACTTTAAGAAATTTTATGAACAATTCAGCAAGAATCTTAAGGTTTTTTTAAATGTTTTTTTGAAAATTATTTGTTCTTTAGTTGGGTATTCACGAAGATTCTGTCAACCGTAAAAAGCTTGCCGAATATCTCCGTTACAACGCTTCCTCTTCTGGCGATGAACTTGTTAGCTTGAAGGATTATGTTGGACGAATGAAGGAGAATCAGACTTGCATTTATTATATTACTGGCGAGTCTAAAGAAGTTGTTCAAAACTCAGCTTTTGTTGAACGTGTTAAGAAGCGAGGTTTTGAAGTTATTTATATGGTTGATCCAATTGATGAATATTGCATTCAACAATTGAAAGAATTTGATGGAAAGAAGTTGGTTAGCGTGACTAAAGAAGGTTTGGAGTTGCCAGAAAGTGAAGAGGAAAAGAAGAAGTTTGAAGAAGATAAAGTTAAATTTGAGAAACTTTGCAAAGTTATTAAGGTATTTAAGATTTTGTTTAAAGAATTTTGGAATATTTGTTTTATTCTTAGTGTTAGGATATTTTGGACAAAAAAGTTCAGAAAGTGTCTGTTTCAAATCGATCGACTCCGACCAAGATGACAAAACTGCCAAAGATTTGGTTGTTTTGCTCTATGAGACAGCTTTGTTGACTTCTGGCTTCTCTCTTGAAGATCCACAACAACACGCTTCACGTATTTACCGAATGGTTTTTAATGTAAAAGGTTTTGATGGATTGATCTCCTCGTTGACTTTGTTTTTCTTTAAATTTATTTTGTTTTGTCGTCCTTATAATTATTTACTTTGTTTTTGAATCACGGATACATAAATTAATTTCACAAAAAAGTTTGTCTTGATTTTTAATTTGAGATGTGTTTTAGGGGAGGTGGGGAAACAAACGGCAGGATCAAGGTAAGCAGCACATCTGATGATGGAAAGACTTTCCGGATTTTCAATGAAAATTTCACTCATTTTCCTGTTAAAGGCTTTCAATCCACTTTTGGCTAAAGCTGCTCTGACAAATCATCTCCTCTTACTTCTCCTCTCCATCTAGTAAGAATATATGTGGAAAAATCCCTAAAAATTACAGAAAAGGGACTGAACATTTATAAAAATGGAAAATTGCAAATTCCAAAGGAGAGACTACACGAACGAAAATTAATAGAAAAAGAGAAAGGAAATATAATGACAGAGCAGAGAAAAAGAGACACAAAAAAGTCGTTTCGCAATCGTTTGGCGCAAAACATCGATATTTACGTAGTTCTGGCGTTGTGTGTTTAAAAAAAAGTCGTTCGCGAATAATTGTAGATTTTTTTAAAACGACTTTTTTTCCTTAAGAAAAAGTCGATATGTCGTTCACTAGTTCAGAGTACACATCTATGTACGTTTAACTTAAACTATTTAAATCTAGCTAAATGTCTATTAATGGCAATAATGTTAACGAAGATTTAAAAATTGAGAGAGATGTAGTACTTTTTCAATCCACTAAATTGTCGTGTTTGGATCAAGTAGTTAAAGGTTATGACTTTAACAGAGGTATTGATTGGCAGGCTTTATTGGATTCTTATACAAATACAGGATTTCAATCAACAAATTTAGGAATTGCAGTAAAAGTTTGTTTCTTTTTGTTTTACACAATTTAAAAGGTAATAATGAAGATTACTGGGAAATAGTTAAAGATTTTCTGGGGACCAGTAATCCTCACTATTACCTTTAAAATTTTTCTAAAATTCAAAGGAGATCAATTCAATGTTGGAAGAAAGATTAAGACCGGTTAAGATAGACCCGGATATAGATCAATATTTTAAATACCCTCCAGGCCGTTTGCGACCATCATTGACGCTTTTTCTTGGTTTTACTTCTAATTTGGTTACGTCGGGATTGAGAGATGTTTGTTATTTTTAATATATTTTTTACATTAAAAAAGATTTTTCGATACCTATTAGAGCATAATTTGGTTGATTGTGTCGTTACAAGTGCTGGAGGTGTTGAGGAGGATTTAATTAAATGTCTTCATCCGACATATTTGGGTATGTTTATTTACATTAACGTTATAGTCAAGAGGATAGCACATCGGATCTTGAGCTAACTGCTCATATAGTGGTAACACACATATATGACACAAGGGTAGAACTGCAGCAGAAAAATTTCTATTTTTGATGGTCCACAACATTTTTCCTTTTCTCTCTAGCCTTATTTCCCTTTGGTACATCTTATTTACTAAATACCTCCATTAAAAATAATTTAAATTTTCAGGTTCATTTAAAATGTCCGGTGCTTGGTTACGCTCTAATGGCATTAATAGAGCAGGAAATTTACTTATTCCAAATGAAAATTATTGCAAATTTGAGGAATGGTTAATGCCTATTTTAGACACTTGTTTAAATGAACAAAAACAAAAAGGATTTCGTTGGACACCTTCAAAAGTTTTTCGGCTGTAGTGTAGTGTACCGGTGGTAAAAGTTCGGGACGTGACATATGTCATTCGATTCGTCTCGACGAGCTGAGTCGAACGGTACCACTCCCTATTTTAGGAAATAATTCTGGACCGAGTTATAGGTCCCGAAAAATCGAAAAACCAAAGGGGGGACCAAGCACTTTTTTGGGGGTGAAAAATTCGAATATGCAAATTATACCTCATTCGAAAGAGCTCGTCGAGCTGAGTCGAATGACACCAAAATCAACAAAATCCGACTTGATTTGATAAAATTATGACCGTTTGTTTTAGCTCCTTACCTATGGCATCTGTGGAGATTTTTGCTGCTACGGAGGCCCCAAATACGTCCAGAGCAAGAGAGATAGGAATAGGTTTATGTTACGAGCCCAGACCCAGCGCCCGTAGACTCCCCGCGAGGCGCGTGCCGCAAGACCCCGCGCGAAGCGCGGGGTCTTGCACAAGCGCCTCGCCGACGACCCATAGGTTTATGTTGGTAGTTTTTCTATCGTAACTTTGTCAAAACTTGTGCAATCAAGATGGTTTTGGTGTCATTCGACTCAGCTCGACGAGCTCTTTCGAATGAGGTATAATATGCATATTCGAATTTTTTACCCCAAAATTGAGCCTACTCCCCCCTATGGTTTTTCGATTTTCAGGGACCTATAACTCGGTCCAGAATCATTTCCTAAAATAGGGAGTGGTACCGTTCGACTCAGCTCGTCGAGATGAATCGAATGACATATGTCACGTCCCGAACTTTTACCACCGGTACACTACACTATATCCAGTTTTTCTTTAAAAATTATTTTTTTTCTAAAAATATTTTAAGCTTATCAACAGACTTGGAAAAGAAATTAATGATAAAAATTCAATTTGTTATTGGGCATGGCATAATAATATACCAATTTATTGTCCGGCATTAACTGATGGCTCTTTAGGAGATATGCTATATTTTCATTCAATGAAGAACCAAATGGATGGTTTAATAATTGATATTGTTGAGGTTTTTTATTTGTAAAAATATTTTTTTATTTGTAAAAGGATCTTTGTCATATTAATTCAATGGCAGTTATGTCATTTAAAAGTGGAGTAATAATCTTGGGAGGCGGAGTTGTCAAACACCACATAAACAATGCTAATTTGATGAGGAATGGTTCCGATTATACAGTTTATGTTAATACTGGACAGGTTAGAAAATTTGAAAGAATTTTGAGTTTTTCCGGTACTTTCAAATTTTATTTTTTAAGGAGTTTGATGGTTCAGATTCTGGGGCGGAACCAGACGAAGCTGTGAGTTGGGGAAAAGTAAAAAGTGATGCAAGGACTGTGAAAGTTAATGCCGATGCAACATTAGTTTTCCCTCTTATTGTTGCCAGAACATTTGCACGAGTTATCGAGGAAAGAAATATCAAGGAAGGTGAAAAGAAAAATAGTGTTTAAAGTAAATTGATTGTTAATTTTTAAAAATAGTTAAAAACTTCAATTATATCTGAACTTTATGCGATAAAAATATTATAATCAGCACCGCAAGTATTGTATAATTAGCATAGACAATTCTTTTCAAAAACACTAGGCGAAAAATTAAATAGCTACCAGACTAAATAAAAGGCTACATCTTTTAAAAGAAGCCGGTTCTTCTCTGTTGTAATACATATTCTAAAAAGTACAAATCAAAGTAAAGTACAAGTCGTGTAATAAAAAATTTGGCATATTTATTATTTTTGGGGTTATTGTTAGTGCAATATCTCCCATTCTAGACCTGTGGCTATAAAAGGAAAATTTTAATGAAGTGAGGGATATGAGGGGGGATATTAATAAAGTGCCCATATTTTAATGGGTAATTAATTATTTAATGGTAATAATTAATAAAATTAAACCCAGAAATAATTTTAAAATAATTGGCTTCCACTTTAATGTACAGATAAGGGAATTTTTTCTTATGGAAAAGAGAAAATAAGCTTGCGGATTTATAATATGAATCTGACGTTTGGATGTAGTATAACAGAAAAGAACCAAGAATCCTATACAAAAAACATGATTAGCTGAAAAGTGGGATATTCAACGAAATTTGACCGATAAATAGCTTTAAATTATTAAAAGGATAAAGAGAAAAAGGTTTTTCCTATCACGATTTTTGATTCACATTCACTCCAGCATTAAGCAAATTGTAAAACCCATTTAGTTGCTCAAGAATGATGAATGTCAATACCTAAAAATATTAAAAATTGGAAAAAATTCATTATATTATATAAAATATTAACCTCAATTAAATTTAAAAAATTCGCCAGCCCGAAGGGCTGGCGGGACGCCCTTGAAAGTTGTGGATCCCGGGGGTACTTTTTATGGCGCATCTGGGAAAAATCCGTTTTCGGCGCCATGACTTTTCCTTTGCGCCGAAACGGCCATCATCATGTACCTATCTCGTGAACCAGAACCTGGAGCGAAAAACTTCTGCTGTTAGGAACCTAAGTTGGAACAGGTACATATATGCAGGAAAAAACCCGGGACCAAAATCTGAACTTGGAGGGTAGTTATGGGTGCGCAAAAATTCACCGACTGACGGTGAATTGTCGATTTTGTCGGACTAAAAAGTTGTTTTTGAGGTATAATTATGGAATAGAGTGGGCGATTCGGATAAGGCCTGGGGATTATAAGTAATCGGCCACGGCGAATTTTTTGGTCGAGGTCGTTTTGGTGCCGCACTCAAGTGTGGCACTGAAACGTCCATATGAAGAATTCAACGCGTTATAACGCGTTTTAGAGGAGTGGGGGGTTTTCGGGCCTGAGAGTGATGTTGGAGGGTAGAGTGTGGGGAACAAATTAGTAGTTGGAGACTAGAGTCTCGCGTGAACTTTTGGGGGTCTTTTGGGTCAAAGTGTCAAAGTCGAAAAGTCGACTTTTTGTAACGTGAATTGAAACCCGTTCTCGATAGCCTATTCGAAAGAACGTCCCCTGGGGCTCTGAAAAAGGTATACTTTGTTGGGGGTCCACTTGAGTCTCAAAAAGTTATAGGCGATGTTCGCAAATGTCGCGAAACTTTATGAGACTATAACGTCCCGGGGAAATTTTTAAAAATTTTTCTGACGCCGGAATCGTACTCAGCGCATGTCAGAGTACCATATAGGGTTTTTTTGCGTCAAAATTAGAAAATTTTGTCCCACCCCCTATTTCCAAAGGGTACCCCTGTTGGGGAAATTTCGGGATTTTTTAGGGGACCATAACTTTTTCTGAGATTGAAGGATTGGGATCGAGTTTCTTTTATAAAATAAAGTAAAAAATTAGGTATTTTTTAAGCCGAAAAAATTTCGAAAAAAATCGAAATTGGGCCCAAGGGGGTCGAATTTCGAAAAATTTTCGGTTTTTCGAAAAAATTCGCGATTTTTGCCAGCGGTTCGCGCCGAATGTATTTTTCTTGTATAGAGCAGATTTTTCTGCATATAATAGCCCTTTAAAATAATCAAAATAGGTTAACTTTGGGAAAGTTATGATTTTTTTGAAAATTTTGGCGATTTTCCCGGCCGAAATTTTCGCCAAAAAAATAATTTTTTCAAAATGGCCGTAATTAGGCCAAATTTTATATCATTCGAAAGCTCTTACCGAGCGGAGTCTAAAAATATTATTTTCAAATTTTTCTGACCTTTTTGGCCAAAGTTATAGAGGGTCGAGTTTTTGGGGGTGTCGGTAATCTCAGACTCATATCACCCCTAAAACTTGATCTGAGACTCAAATGTCCAACACCTTATAAGTTTCCCACACTCTGCCCTACAACACCACTCCCAGGTCCCAAAACCCTCCACCCCTCTAAATCACGTTATAAGACGTTGAAATTTTAAACAGGCCATTTCGGTGCCACATTTGAGTGTGGCACCAAAATGACCATTCCCGTTGAATTCCCCATGGCCGATTACCTATTATCCCAATAATTTTTTGCCCCGTTTGGTCTTTTTTCGATTTTGACCATTTTTCCATGTACCCTTTTGTCGGAAAAAAGGCCGAAGCTTTTATTTTTTAATTTTTAATTTTTTTTTTAAATTTTTTAAAAATCCCCCTAAAAAGTAAATTTAATTTAAGTGGGAACCGCTGGGGCTTTTTGGCGGAAATTTGGGATATTAGGTAATCGGCCCTGGGGAATCCATTGGGCATGGTCATTTTGGTGCCACATTTGACCTTGGCACTGAAACGTCCTGTTTCCGGAACTTTTTTGCCGTTTGCGCTTAAACTTGGGGATATAGGTAATCGGCCTTGGGGAGTTCAGCGCGCATGGTCGTTTTGGTGCCGCACTTCAGTGTGGCACTGAAACGGTCTGTTTTTTCCAAAATCCCCCTAAATTCATTTTAACTTAATTTTTTTATTTTTTAGCCTAAAAAATATTTTTTTTTCAATTTTTAGCTAAAAATTAAAATATTTTATTCAAACCTTCAATTCAAATTTAACAAAAATTTTCTATTTTCAAAATTTTAATTTTTTCACAACAACAAATTTCAATTATATTTATTTTTCCCTAACAACAACAAAATATAATTTCTTCAATTATTTTTAGCAATTCATACAACATCAACTCAACACTCTTACATCTCTACAAACAAACCATTTTGGTTTGTTTTTTAATTTATAATTTTTTTTCAAAAAAACAATTTTTTATTTTTCAGGTGTGATCAACACCAACTATGGATGGAAAATTTGGAATTTTCCATTATGGAAAATTTTTTGGGGGAAAGAAATCCCACGGACGTGGGTAGCGAAATGTATGACCACTGTGCGGAGGGGTCATGCCGGTTTCTTCTCTTAAATGGGCGGAGCCGGCATGATTAGGGGATCGGGATATGCCTGTTTCCCCTTTTGGGGGTACGGGGTAATCTCCCCCTTTCCTCTGCACAGTGGGATCGTACAAGCACTGTGCGGACGGGTCATGCCGGTTTTCTCCAAGAAATGGGTGGAGCCGGCATGATCGGGGATTGGGGCATGCCCGTTTCCCCTTTTGGGGGTACGGGAAGCCTCCCCCTTCCGTCTTCACAGTGGGAGCGTACAGCCACTGGATGGACGGGTCATGCCGGTTTTTTCCCAGAAATGGGCGGAGCCGGCATGATCGGGGATTGGGACATGCCCGTTTCCCCTTTTGGGGGTATGGGAAGTCTCCCCCTTTCGTCTGTACAGTGGGACAACCTCTGTGCGGAGGGGTCTTGCCGGTTTTTTCCCAGAAATGGGGAAAATCGGTATGATTTGGGGATTGGGACATGTCCGTTCCTCCTTTTGGGGGGATGGGAAGTCTCCCCCTTCCTTCTGCACAGTGGGCAATGATTCACTCCGCCGTGCGGAGGGGTCATGCCGGTTTTTTTCCCAGAAATGGGGGGAATCGGTGTGATCGGGGATTGGGACATGCCCGTTTCCCCTTTTGGGGGTACGGGAAGTCTCCCCCTTCCCTCTTCACAAAAAGGGGCCTATCCATGACCTCGTCTGCACTATAAACACAGCGAGGCATGGAAGTGTCCTCTTAAGACCCCGTCCTGTGGAAAAACCTGTATACATTAGGTTTCGGGTCCTAGCCACAAGAAGGCCCACAGGATGGGGTGAAATAAACGTGGGGCACCAATACTTGGGGGAAAAGAACCCCGGGTATTGATGCTTCACTGTGCGGAGGGGTCATGCCCAAATTTTTCAAAAACTTGAATGCCAACGGTTTTGGGTGATCCATAAAACCTTAATTACCTCATTTTTAAAAAAAATTAATTTTTTTTTCATGAATATTTGGTTTTTTAACCTTATATTTGGTTTTGGGTCATCCATTAAAACCCAATTTGAATGCTTTTGAATGGTTTTGGGTGACCCATAAAAACCCTAATTACCTAATTTAAAAAAAAAATTAATTTTTTTCATCAATATTTGGTTTTTTAACCTTATATTTGGTTTTGGGTTATCCATTAAAACCCAATTTGAATGCTTTTGAATGGTTTTGGGTGACCCATAAAAACCCTAATTACCTAATTTTAAAAAAAAATTAATTTTTTTCATCAATATTTGGTTTTTTAACCTTATATTTGGTTTTGGGTTATCCATTAAAACCCTGATTGATTTATTTGAATGTTATGGTTTTGGGTAAGTAGCCTTAGGCATGGAAGCCAGTGAGGGCGATCCATTAAAACCCTAAGTCGCATTACTCTGAGTCACTTCTCAGGTTATTGCGCACGGGCATTGCAAACTTGCAGTCCTCAAATTGCTGGATATGGCTCATTTCGTGGACCGAGGTAGGACGGGAAAGGCTGCAAGCCAAGTACCATCACCGCCCGGAGCGTCCCAGTGCTTTTGAGGGCACCAAAGGTCGGCTCAAGACTGTTTCCCCTATATGGGGGTATGGTGTATTGTCCCTTTGGGCAAAGTTTGCCAGACCCCTGGGCCACCTTCCCAGGACTGTAGCTCGTCCATATAGTGGGGGTCATGGATAGTTTATCCCACTGCGTTAGCATGGTTACTCGGTGCGTGAACTTAACACTCACGACCACATCATGCGGCGGAAGTGGTACGCAAAGATAGTCACGTTATGCGGCGTGATGGCTATCCTAACGGCTCTGTTCGAGCGGAGTACGCTTTTGCCTACTACGCCTAGCAACGGCTAAGGACCGCACTGCTGGGTTAAACTCGAATAACCGTAAATGGCCCGTGATAAATCCGAGGGCTGAACGATGTGTCAGACGACCGTTTCGGCTTTTGCTGATACACCCATTTTGGGGAGGAAGTCTCACTCCCGTTCAGTTTCCGGTCCCTAAGCTCTGCAGAGCCACTATATGTAGCCTACTGGTGGCTTCTGCCATTGGTTTGGCTGGACCTGGATTAGGAGGGGCACCCGTATGGACTCTCCGCTTCTAATCTAGGGGCCTAACACAGGTCTGTGCGGACGGGTCATGCCCAAATTTTTTTTGGGTCTGCCCTTACAAGCAGCTTGTGGGGGGTCCTGATGAAAAGAAGTGGCCCATGCGGCTTTCCGCTCCTTATTCAGGGGCCAAAAACAACGTAGGATAGAGGGGTGCTGCCAAAATTTTTTTTGATAGCCCCCTATAACTGCCTGTTTTTGACCCTGAGCCAGGTACTAGCCGGCAAACTATATTTTGGTTCTGTGCTGGGGTGACCGGACGGTCAACGCTTAACCCCTGAGGGGGATGTTTTTAGCGCGGCAATTTGGAAACAGCAATTACCGAGATGTAGGGAGTGATCAATGTGTGGAAGCGGTTTGGTTGTGGGGTCTTTTTCATATCGCCATGTCTAATTATAAATTCATGGTACTCTATTTCGGTAGAGGTTGGATCTGATACTCACATAAAGGGCTCCACCAGTTTTCCAAGTTCATGTAAAATATGGTACACAAGGATCTCATTATCCTCCGTAAACGTCCACGTCGTGTGTGCTGGGCTCTGGACTTTTTGTCTGGGGGCGAACTCTGGCTTGTCTGGAGGCGCGGTTAAAAATGAGCTGCAATTAGATTAAAAATTCGTTGCAGAAAAATAATTTAAAATTTTAAAACATTGTATATATTTAAGCTTCGCCTGTACCACGCTAATGAATCTGAGTCGCTGTTGTTAAATATGAAGAATTGAAAACTGAGTCGCTGTTGTTTGTAAATATGTGAATTGACATTATTTGTTGCTGTTGTTTGATGTTGTTTGAGTCGCTGTTGTTTGTAAATATATAAATTTAAATTTGAGTCGCTGTTGTTTGTAAATATATGAATTGAATCGGAGTCGCTGTTGTTTGTAAATGAATTTGAGTCGCTGTTGTCAAAAATTATATGAATGTGAATATAAAATTGATTGTTAAATCGAGTCGCTGTTTTCTAATAAATCTATCAAATATTTATAAAACTTTTCAACAAATTTGAGTCGCTGTTTTAGTAATTGTATGAGTTGAGAACGAAATATTTTTACGGTTATAGCTATGAATCATACTTTTTTACACGATTTTGCTTTATACAATTTTGCTTTACACGATTATGCTTTTAAACAGTCTTTGCTTTTAACGTATTACTACGCTTTATTCACGGTTATGAATATTTTTACGGTTCTGAAGTTTTTCTGTCTGGACGTGGTAAAGAATGGATTAATCCAAATCTCTGTTTTGGAGGAAACAGATAGTAACTTAGCCTCTTAGCTGTCTTTTGACAGAGATCCGAAAGGCTTTTACGCCTAAATAATTTGTAACTTAGCCTCTCAGTTGTCCTTCGACAAGTAGTAGGTTTATTGTACTTAGCCTCTTATTTTATTGTACTTAGCCTCTCAGATGTGTTTTGACACATACTCGGTGCACGAGGTTTCTCATTTTCCTACGCAAACGTCCTCGTCGTGTGCACTGGGGAATCCGGATCGGTGAAATATATACTTTCCGGATTCGCGAACTCTTGACATTATTGTATCCCGTGAATAATGTCTTGAGGTGCGTATTAAAAATGAGGGGGATTCCTCCGTCCTCTAATTTTTGGAAGCTTTCCATGCGGGCGGATTCCCAAAAGGTCTCCGCATCCTCCAACCGCAACCTTTGCCTCGTCCTGGCAGAAAAATATGAATATTATGCCTTCTAAAGATAAACAAAAGCGAAAACTAAGAAGTACACGTTATTCAGGTCTCAATAACCCAAACAGTCCTCTTCAGGACTCTGACCAGTCTGTCCAACCAGAGCAGACTGATCCGATTATTGATCTGGATAACCAAAACAGCTCTTTTCAGAGCTCCACGAATTTTGAACAAGTTAATGAAAATGTATGTAGCCCTGGGAAGCCTTCGAGCTCGGGCAGGTTTAATTTTAGTGAACATGATATTAATGAAAACGCCAATATTGAAAGTCTTGTGGAACCGCTCACTCCTTTGAGCATCTCTTCGGAGGTTTGTGTTCCTAGAAAATCACGCAAAACACATGACTCGTCTGTCGAGTCTATGGATACACAAAGTATAACTTCGTCTGTTACATATACATCTGATATTTCATCAAGAGCTTCCTCACCGGATAGTTTATCGTCGACAAAGAAACGTGGTCGTCCAAAGAATACTCGAAAGGGTACTGCTGGCCGACCAAAGAAATCAACAGTTATTCATACACCAGAAATTTCTAATAATGAATCGTCAAATATTGAAAAGATTATAGTTAATGACCTAGAATTAATGAACAATCAACCGAACATAGACTTTTCTACGCTGAACACTCTTGACTTCGCTGTAACAAGGACTAATGATAGAACTTCCATTTGCCGCAGAGCAGCTATGCCTCTTTATGAAAGAGATGATGATAATAGGGGCCCTCGCGGCATTGAAGTATTATGGAATAAGCTCTCTGAATGGCCAAATGAAAGTTTTATTTTCGCCTATCTATGCTATTTAGCCAAAGTTTCTGGCAAAAAGGTGATTGTTGTTGATCCGGTTGTAACGGATCCACTTCACTTTCAATTAGAAAATATAAACTACGCTGATTTTGCCTATCAAACTGAGCAAGAAGGAGATGTACAAATTGTACTTCTTCCTGTTCATTTACCTGCACATTGGACTATAATTATCTTTGACCGTGAGTTCGGATTTTATTTTTTGGACTCGCTGCCAACAGATCCAAACAGATTATCTGATAAACATCGTAACTATCACCCTGATAGAATGCCGAAACTAATGCATATTCTTTCTCAATTGACCAACAGATCCTCGGATTTAATACATTTGGGAACATATGCCACAAATGAATACACCCTTCAGCGTGACGGTGATAGTTGCGGATATTTCATTTGCCTCTATGCTGAAGCGTGGTTATTCAATAACAGGAATCTTAAATTAAATCATTTTAACATTAATACTGAAAAGAAAAGGATTTTGTGGCATTTGAACCAGTTGTATTCCGGGGATAATGTTGAGTATCACCCGAGAAATGATCATGTACACGCTAATATACGAGTAACACCAATTCAGAACTTTCCATCTACAAGTCTTTCCACTCCTAGAATGTCCACAAGATATTCTACGCGAGCATCTTCAACTAATTTAACGCCGGGAATTTCTAATATCACAGTTGCTACTCCAAAAGGAGAAAACGTTCTTCCTATTAAGCATAAGGGAAAAGGCTGTCTTAAACATAAAGGGATGGGTTGTGCCTCCTTCAATTCAGGTCACCTCCCAGAATATTATAACTCTGGCCAATTTGGGGATAAAATTTGCGAGCACTGTGATAATAGACTTCTTCGGTCGGAAAAATGTTTATCATGCACGGATGGTCGAGTTCGATTAGATCCGCTTAAGGAATACCCACATGACTATGCAAGGCATGTAACTGGTGAATCAATGGACTCTAAGGAATACATACGAGACGAATCAAAATATAACACTTTGTTTGCATTTGGATCACTTTCAGTAAGTCGACAAAATGCACCAACTGGTGGACCAATGCCTGTTTTACTGAATGGTGAATTCGCCAGACGGATTGGGAGTTTGACCGCAGCTGATCACCAGATTCCATCTTTTGATCAGTTATACATATTGGATTCTAAAGACGCTACAGAACATCGAATGAATAATACGAGTTTTGATGATTGGAATAAAAAAAATCCCCATTTGTTCCACGTTCTTGACGAACTAATTCGAGCCTATCATCCGATGGCCGAAATTCTCAAAAACTCATATGAATTCTATAAAGACATTCAACAAAACTCACCAGAGAACCTTAAAAACTTTAAGGTTATTTTGGTCGAAGATAAAAATGCGCCTGCTGCTATTCAAGACCCAAATTTACATCCTCGTCAGGTGAATCTGCCTACACAAAATGAGTCCACTGTCTTTGCGATTTGGTCCTCAAATACTGATGAGCCACCACCGCTCAGAGGTATTTGGATTACCGAAAAAGGAAAAGTTACCACTCTATGGCCTGATCACTCTATGACCGATCCAATACTCTACCCTTGCATGTTTTTGCTTGGGGACGAGGGATATTCTAAAGATATACCATATGTTAAAGTTGCTAAAAAACCGAATACTTCTAAAAAAGACTTTGATTACGACAAATCGGAAACCGGTTCCATTGCTGAAAGCGATTGCGGTTCTGTAGATGTCTATGGTGACGAACCTAGCCGGTCTCGTCCAAATCTTTCGATGAGGGCGTTCTATCGTTATCGCTTTGGTATTCGTTTTCCGGAAAATGAATCTTATCATCATATTTGGAGCACTGGTGGTGGATTGGGTCAGAAGTTCGCGCTTGATATTGCTGCAAGAATTGATTCCCAAGTATTTGAATATTTACGTAGAGATGACATGGATTTAAGATGCGATATACCGCCACATCTCGTAGACTATTTTGCTAAACATAGTGGCAAATCCTCCGCAAATAAAGTTGGACATGTTGTACTTTTCAGAAGTAATATGCCAGGGTTTAGGGCATACTTTAAGAAAAATTATAAGTCAGCGTGCACGATTATTAATCGTAAACGCAAACGAGGATGCGCCATGTTTATGTTTACTTTTACGTCGAATCCAAAGTGGCCAGAGATGAAGAATGAACTTTACCCGAACGGCCAATCTTTGGTTGATCGTCCTGACATTGTTATGCGTTTTTACGCGGACAAGGTTAGGGAGGTACATAAGGACTTGAATGAAAGACAAATATTCGGAAAGCAATTAGGGTACGCAGAAAGTATGGAATTCCAGAAAAGGGGTGGTCCTCACCTTCACAGAGTGATGGCTACCGATATTCCTGCCATACCAGAAATTATTGAAGGTTACATTCTTGCTCATATTCCGCCATTACCAGATAAAGATGATAAAAGCCCACGAGCCGAGGGTGAAAGACGCCTTCGAGATCTTGTACTCACATATCAGCTTCACGATTGTAAGCCCGAGCTTTGTGGAAATAAGGATAAAAATGGGAAATGCTCTAAGTACTTCCCTTATGACTTCTCTGATAAGACTATTCTCTATGACGACAAGCCAGCAGTTCATTATCGACCAAGTCCCGAGGACGGGGGCGAAACTGTATTGATACCGAAGAATGGGGTGCTCATTGAGTATACCAATGCTCATGTGGTACCATATAATCCATTTATTCTAATGAAGTATGAAACCCACCATAATTTAGCATATTGCTACGGTGAGAAGACAAACATGAAATATACTATGAAGTACCCACTTAAGGGGCCCACTTTTCAATACATTCAAGTCCAAGGTGACATGGTCGATATCGACGAGCCTGCGCATTACGCCCAAATGTATTATCGTTCAGCAAATGAGGCTTATGCAAGAATTCATTCAATGCCTTACGTACGACTTTCCAACACTGTTTATAACATGGTCATTCACTTACCTGGGGAACAAATAGTGTTTTTTCAACAAAGTCAAGCTGCAGCATTTGCTGCTGGAATACCAGCAAACTTGCCTAAAACCATGCTCACTGAGTACTGGTCACAATGGAAGGAAGGAAAGTCGTGGCATTTTGTTAATGAAAAATGGACTCTTGTAGATGATGATTCAATAAAGACTACGCTTTATGAACACATGCCAGAAAATTATTGGTTTGATAAGGACGGAAAAATGTGGAAAAAAAGAATGCGAAAAAGGGATGTAATAGGACTAATCCATCCAAGACCATTCCCTCGGGATCAAGAGAGGTTTGCTCTTTACATACTTCTCCGCCACTTCCCTGGTGATCCTGAAGCATTGAAAGACTTTAATGGAATTGAATGCGCATCATTTGTTGAAGCTGCACGATTAAGAGGTTTGCTTTCTGATGACTCTGTTTGGGAGAGAACGTTGGTGGAGGCCTCGCATTTTGCCACCCCGAGTGAAATGCGATACCTGTTTGTTCAGGTGTTGGTCTTTGGTAATCCGAGCAATGCTCGCGAATTGTGGGAAAGATTTTTGGATCATATGATCAAGCGTGTAGGCACTGATCCAAATGGGAATATTCGAAATAGACTTATTGATCAGGCTTTAGCATTTATTGAAGCACAACTTGCGGACTATGGAATGACAAACCAACAATTTGGACTGGATTCTCCATCCCCCGGGATGCGACAAGACGTCGATGAAGCACTTGATGACTTCTTCTTTGGAGACAAAGATGAAGATGACACTGCAAGCGGTAAAAAACCTACAATTAAACTTAACGACGACCAAGAAAATGTATGGACTGCTGTTCAAAATGCTATCCAAGGAACTTCATCAAATACCATCTTTGTAACAGGAGATGGCGGAACTGGAAAGACTTATCTATTCAATGCTATAATTTCGAGATTACGAGACATGCGTATCCGTGTAATTGCTTCGGCATATACTGGCTGTGCAGCGACACTTTTGACTGGTGGTGCTACCGTTCATTCGGTATTTAGGTTTGGAATTAATATTGATGAGAATTACACCCCATCAGTGGCCATGCAAAGCTTTCACGGAAAACGCATTAGCGACAGTCAGGTTATTATTATTGATGAAGTTTCTATGCTTCCCAAGCATATGTTGGAGGCAATTGATCGCGTCTGCAAACAAATGTGCTCACCAAACATGAAACATCTTCCATTCGGCGGCAAGGTTATCATTCTCAGCGGAGACTTCAAGCAATCACTTCCCGTGGTTGCTGGAGGTGGTATGCGAGATCAAGTGAATGCCTGCATACAGTCTTCACAATTGTGGCCGCTCTTTAGACAGAACATTATAACGCTGAACATTAATATGCGTCAGGGACAGAATGAAATTCAATTCACTGATTGGCTGCGTACAATTGGAATCGGCAAATTAAACGGAAAAGTAAATAAGGAAGTGGAGATTGAAGGTAGAAATTTAGTAGTTTCGCGCCAAGAATTGATGAATTTTATCACTGACAATGGTAAAGCTCTTTCAAATCCGAAAGAGCTCATTAACAGACTAATATTAGCGCCACATAATGACACTGTAAATGTGATCAATGAAGACATTCTAAAAATGATTAAGACCAAGGAAAGAATTTATTACTCGACGGATGAATCAAACGTTGAGATGCCAATGGATTTTGATGAATGTGATCATGATGTTGAACAATTAAATCTTTTAAATCCTCCGTCAATTCCACCACACCGGTTACAACTTAAAGAAGGATGTATTATAATTCTTTTAAAGAATTTGGGAGTAAGTAGAGGACTTGTGAATGGCACAAGAATGATTGTAAAAGAATTAGGGGCTGATATTCTGAAGGTTGAGGTTGTAACCGGTTCTGTGGCTGGCTCAGGAACTATAATTTGCTTTCACGAGTGTGGTGTGATTACGAAGATAATAGACCGGATGGAGTTAATTTCCGACGGTTGCAGTTTCCAGTTCGTCTTGCATATGCAATGACGATCATGAAGGCCCAAGGCCAGACTGCAACAAGAGTTGGACTCGACCTCACACATCAAGTGTTTGGTCATGGTAATCTATATACAGCTCTTTCGAGAGTTCGTACTGCTGATTCTTTTAAAGTTTTTGCACCACATGTAAATGAAAAGGAAAAGACTAAGAATAAAATGATAAAAAATGTAGTCGCCGATGGCTTGGAATTCTTCTAATGCCTTATTGAACTTTTCACGGACATGATTCACAATGCTATGCCACTGGCCTGGATATACTTATCCTGAGCCTTCGTCAACGTATGCTTTAGTCGCCAATGGCGAATATATTACTTTATCTTAGCCTCTAAGACGCCTTTGGCGTATGTTTACTTGATCATTAGCCTCTCGGTCGCCGATGGCGGTAGGAATACTTGTACATAATGTATATATTTTTAAAAAATAAAAAATACAAAAAAAAATTGAAAAATTAAAATCCTAAAAATTTAAAAATACCTAAAAAAATACAAAAAAATTTCTTATCCCACAAAAAAACAAAAAACTAAAAAAATTCTTAAGAGAGAGAGACAGAATTCCAAAAATAAAAATAAAAAACCCAAAAAAAATTCAAAAATTAAAAATCCTAAAAATGTAAAAATAAAATTAAAAAGTACAAAAAAATTTCTTATCCCAAAAAAAATAAAAAAAAAACAAAAAAATTTCTTATACCAAATAAAGAAAAAATGGTGTACAAGGTTTTCCACACCTGACAGGCCTCCCCGTGGCCGTACACCGGTAACTCCTGCTATAAAGGCTGTTGTGAGCCATGCAGTTGAGGCTGACTATAATAGTCACAACACTATTATGGAGTCAAAGTGGTCAACCCATAATATCCAACCCATGTAACTTTGTCAAATTTACCCCTAAATTCTTACAAAAAATATTTTTAGACTCAGCACGATAAATGCTTTCGAATGATATATCATTTGCCCCACTTATCATTCTTTTTGGAGAAATACTTTTTTGGCCGAAAATTTTGGCCGAAAAAATCACCAAAATTTTTAAAAATTCATATCTTTTTTAATCTGTGATCTATTTACAAGTTTTAAAGTTCTTTTCTATGTAGAAAAATCTGCTCTATTCGAGAAAAATACTTCCATAATCAACATCTATCGAAAATCTGGAAAAATTTTCGAAATATCGAAAATTTTTGAAATTTTTGAAAATCGACCCCTACGTCCCCAGCTCTGGGGTTACATGCATTTTTTTCATTTGTAAAAATTTCAAATTTTTAGTGTTATTTTATAAAACAAACCCGACCAGGAAATCTTAATCCTTTCTAATGTTATGACGATTTTAAAATTTTCAAATATTTTTCATAAGGGGTACCCCTTTGGAAAAAATCAGGGGTACAAAATTTTCGAATTTTGACTCAAAAATGTGTTTTATAGTAGAATTACACACGCTGAGCACGAATCCGGTGTCGAAAAAATTCTAAAAAAAATCCCCGAGCAGTTAGAGTCTCAAACACATTCAGTCCCAGACAACTTTTGGCCCATATCTCACTCAGACTCAAGAAGAAACCCAACAAAGTATATATTTTTCGAGTGAATTGAGGGTGCTTTACAAGAATATCTGTTTAGGTTTCACTAATCACGCTTCTTCAGCTACTCAACTGGTATAGTACTCCTACCCCCTAACATTCAGACATCTATAACATGGTCGAAGTTGACCCTAAATTTTTACAAAAAATATTTTTAGACTCAGCTCGATAAGTGCTTTCGAATGATAATCATTTGCCCCACTTAATGATATTTTTGGAGAAATACTTTTTTGGCCGAAAATTTTTGCCGGAAAATTTCCCAAAATTTTTAAAAATTCATTTCTTTTTTAAATACCGTCTATTGTCTCATTTTAAAGTTCTACACTATGTAGAAAAATCTGCTCTATCATATAAAAATACTTCCATCTTCATACCTTTCGAAAATCTGGAAAATTTTTCGAAAAACCGAAAATTTTTGAAATTTTTGAAAATCGACTCCTACGTCCCCAGCTTAGATGTTACATGAATTTTTTTCATTTGTAAAAATTTCTAACTTTTAGTAGTATTTTATAAAACAAACCTGACACACAAATCTCGATTCCTTCCAAAGTTATGACCATTTAAAAATTTCAAAATATTTTTCATAAGGGGTACCCCTTTGGAAAAAATCGGGGGTACAAATTTTTCGAACTTCGATAAAAAAAATGTCTCATATGGTGGATTAGCATGCGCTGAGCACGAATCCGGTGTCGAAAAAATTCTAAAAAATTTCTTGGGGCAATTAGAGTCTCAAAACCATCTCAGTCCAAGTCAAATTTTGACTACTTTTGACCCCTATCTGACTCAGACTCAAATGGAACCCCAATAAAGTATATATTTTTTTAACAATCAGAAGAAGCTCTAAACGAATCAAATTAGATTTAATGTACATCTCCAATCAAAAAACAAATCTAGCGTGCTTTTAAAGCCGCAGGCTTTCCACGCGCGTCCCTGGACGCGCCCCCAAACTATCAGAACCTAATAGTATTGTAACTAAACGCAGCCCCCGATGTATTTAACCGCCAGTGTCCTGATATGCACCCAACTACTCACCCTGCAGCTGGTTAAAAATTAGAAAAAATCTACTATTTAAAAAATTACAGTGTGGGGTCCAAGTCGCATATAATATGGTAAAAATCCCTTCCAAAGTGCAAAAAATCCTTCATTTTTGAGTACCCGTCCAACAACATCAGAAATTCCAGTAAATTCAGGTTTACCATTAATAACTCGCATATTCTGTATCCTTGAAATATATGCAAATTTAGAATATTTGTTTTATAAGTACCTTGTTTTGATTATGTCAACAGGCATACTTGCTGCCGTAGTGGCGAGTCCACTTATCCTATTAATTTTATTTTTAGAAATCAAAAATTCCATACTTTTATAACTAAATTACTCACATTGATGCACAAAAATGTAGTTGAATTCCTTCATTAAGGCCAGCTGACATGAGATATTGTTTAGCTTGTGAATATGTGGCAAGCTGCGCCGCGTTTACAACCATTGCCCTTACAACTGATAAAAACGGATTTTGAATGTTTGTGTTGTGGATGGGACACACTGGGATTTGGGGGTAATAATCGACCCCTGGTTTCAACCTTGGTGGGAGTTTCGGACGAAAAAATCGGTGTAACATTTTTGGCGTCTTAATTTGTAAAAAATAATTCCTTTTTACTCAAGTGCCTCATTGAAATTTTGTATCAGCAAAAAACATCCGCAAATTTTGTGCCACAGTTACTCGCGCTGAATTTAGATCCTTGGGAAGTACCTATATATATTTCATTACTCACGCCAAAAATATTGCCAATTTCCTCGCTATAATTGTCCCATTGCATTTGTGTTACCGTCAAATTATTGACTTTTAGAATTATTCAAAAATACCTGTAGGAGTGCATCCCTAAAAAGTAATCTTTAATTAATTGCAAATTTTTATCTTCACCCTCCACAAAGTGACTACTCCTTCCTCTCGAGTAACTCTGATAAGTGCATCTAATACATTTTTATAATTTCTCCTCTCGTTTATAGGCAACCGTCCATCAGCGGTCATTCGAACTAGTGCTAATTCCATTGGATTTCTGAATGAGTGATTTAAAAGATATACAATAAAAACAAACCCAAAAAGTGAAGCAATGCCACCAGATGTCATGCCAAGACCAGCCTTTATTGCAAATGATGGACTCCTTCCTTCGTGGCTGCAAAATTCTAAAAGCCAGGTATATAACCCAAGTCTAGTAGTCGTATATATTGCTTGACGAGCCAAACCAGCAGAAAGGCCTAAAATTGTTAGGAACATAAAAAACACGTGGGTGAATTTCACCATTGTACAATGCAACAAACCCCTCATTTCTGACAATTGAACGAACTGCATGAAAAGTTGAAGAGTACTCACGTTTGCCTTGCATTCCTGACAATTGCATCCTATCCTTCCGAATCCAAATATTATCATTAGGTTTAATGAAAACCAACCTATTTTTCACTAGATCCAACGGTTGAACAAATAAAGTTGCACCCATACCTGACAGACCACCAAACAAAAACTTAATATAACCGGGCGTTTTAAATTCCGAAATTGAAACATTCTTTGATTTCGTAGTTGATGACATTTTCTGAAGCAAAACAATTAATGAATCAACAATGAGTAAAATACTTATTGCTATAAATCCAGTAGAAAACTAGAGTTTAAGTAAAAAGACCGAATACCGGGACCGGCAATTCAAAAGTTCGAATTCTACTAACAGGAGAACAAAAAATAAAAACCCAGAGAAATCAAAACAAAACCCAAAATAAAAACAATAATAAAATTTTATTTTTGGGGAAAAGTCGACAACTGACGCCCGAACTTTTCGCGCATAATCGGGTGCGGCCAACCCTGCGCCCCAAACGAGGTGTGACACTAAACATGCCTTTTAAATTGTTTAACTCTACTCCTAAAATAGAAGAAAACTAAACATTAAATTAAGCTTTTATGTTCGATTTACATAATTGGCAACCTTCAACAATTGAGGGTCTACCCCAAATAATCGCGTGAAACAGTAAAAACGTGTAAAGGGAATTTGATGACTGTTATAGTAAAATTGTGAATTCGGTAGTTTATACTGTAGCACGTTGAGTCGAATTATTTGCTTTTTTTTTTAATTTTTTAAGAACCAAAAGAAATTTGCTGTACTTTTTTCTTAAAATTTTACTTTAAAAATTTTTAGACAAACAAATCCTTATTAAAATCTTTAAAAAAAGCGTTCAAATGGCGGCAATTTCTTCGTCAAACAACAATTCTGGATCTAACATCGTCCAGCAAGTGTCTACTAACTTCAATCCTTCTTGGTTTTTCTTTTTTTTCTTGCCCAGTATAATTTTGTAATTAAAGGATGCAACAAACGATGCCGTCTACTCGATCTGTTATATCAAATCAACAGAAACCTGTTAATGCTGAGGAGGTTTATTTTTGCATTTTGCTGTTGTACTAATCTTATTTATTTACAGCCATGTGACCCAATCTTTGCGAAACATAGGTTTTTCTTTTTAAAATTAATTTAAACATGGCTTCTAGTATCAAGGATTTTTTCTAGTAGGTTTTTAAATAATTTTTTAATCACTTTGCAGTTATGGGCGTGAGGATCTCTTAGCGATGAGAGGAAAGGACGGAGTAAAACCACCTTCTGGAATCGAGAAATGTCCGTTCTTTGTAGAGTCCTCACTGACTCCTGTTGTTCTTTTGCCGTTAACCGAAATAGAAATGGTTTTGTTTTCTTAAGTTTCTTTTTTTAATTTATTTTCACTAGCGTCTCCAACAAAACGTAAATTCAAGCAAAGCACTAAGTGCATTCAACCGAACTCAAGGGCACAATGAGGCAAATAGCGGAGGCGAGATGGCCGTTGGTGGAGGTGCTTGGACTTCAACTGGTCATTTTAAATTCTTATGTCTTTTAATAAAGATATTATTTTAGGTCGATCGGGTTCTGGGTCTACATCTTTTACTGCTCCATCTCGTAGATACCAAAATTCTGACACCAAAGTTCCAAATCGTTGGAGCGCTCTTAATTCATCAAACACTGGTGGTCCACCTCCTCAACGACAACAATCTTGGAAAAATGCGCCTAGTGGAAGTAGCGGTGGAAATCTAGCTGGAAATATTGAGCAACCAAGTTTTCATGAAAAATCTGGGGCAATTAATCAATTCGAAGGACTGAATACCATTGGAAGCAAAAAAAATCATCAGGGATCAACAATCGGTCAACCAACAGATCAGAATAAAAGAATCATTGAATCGGTTTCTCTCAGTGAACAAAGTACAAATTAAATTTTTTAAAATGGTTTTTATTAATTTACAGAAGACAAGCGTGTTGAGCATTTTGACCATTCATCGTCTACAAAAAATATCTCTCCTGGACAATTTGATTCTTTCCCCACGAATACAGCTGCGATTTCAAAAATTGATCCTATTGAAGCTACTGGGACAGTTGTTCAACCCGTTCAGCAGCCGGATAAATGGAATTATTTAGATCCTAGCGGTGTAAGAATTCTTTTACTAACATCTTTTTCCGTAAATGTGAATTGTAATTTGGGAGTTCTTTGTTTCAAAATAATCTTTCGAACCTACTCCTAATGCTACCTTTTATAGTACTAGGTTAGATCACAACCTTTTGTTATCAGGTACTTCAGTTAATCCAAATTTTAAAAAACCCTGTCTTCTGTTTTCAGTTTTAGTTTTTTAATCCCTCATTTTCAAAAATTTTTTGGCAAAAAATATAATTTTTGGTTTAAAATTGATTGTGTCCACCCCTAGTTTATATGCATATCATTAAGTTCAAATCCTTAAACACTTTCACTTTTAGGTACAGAGAGGGCCTTTTGATTGTCAGCAAATGCAGGCCTGGTTTGCAAGTGGTTATTTTACGACTTCTCTTCAAGTTTGTAGACTTGGTGATTCTAACTACCAGAAATTGGGTTTTTTTTGTTTTCCTTTATTTAATTCATACTTATTTTCCTACACCAGGTGATTTGTTTCTTATCAACGGTGAACATACTCCTTTCATCTCAAAACATACTGGAGGCAAAAGTCCGACTATTGCAAATTCTCAGAGACCTATAGAACAAAGGCAAAAACATTAACATATTAGGATAAATTGTTACTTATATTTTAGAATTAGTCCTTCTGACCTCCTTAGTGCTATGACGGCTTCCAATTCGACCTCTGGCCCAACTCTCGGATTGGCTGACGTGGAGAGAATTTGGGGTACTACACCACTCGACGACGGAGTGGTTATTTCATCAGACACTCTGTCAAAAGCAAAAATATTTGATGGTAGAACTGCCGTTGCCGATATGACAAAAACTTCCATTTCTACTAGTGGTTTTGCCCATTCTGCATTTTCACAGCACCTTAGAGAGTATGAATTGGAAAAGGTTTTTTTCTTCCAATTATTTTGGTTATTTTCTGTTCTAGACTCTTCAAACGCGTGAAGCATTAATTGAAGAAGAGCAGCAAAAGTTACGCGAAAAAGAGGAGCAGCTTCGACGAGACGAAGAAGAGCGCTCTGAGAGAGAGCGAAAAATGCAAGAAATGGAGGAAGTTCTTAAACGCAAACAAAGTGAGCTCAATCGGATTGCGCGTGAAAAGGATGATGAATTTGATAAGAGGTGCCAGCAAATGGCTGAATATGAACGTAAGAAACGTGAAGAATTAGCGGCGTTAGAACAAAGGATACTTAATGAACAACAGAGGCAGCAGCTACGAATGGTTTGTTGTAACTTTTCACTATTTTTACAATTTTTTTTGTAATTTTGGAAAGTTTTACGTAAGTTGTAAATTTTAGGAGGAAGATAATCGTCGCAGAGCTAAAGAACTTCAAGAAATTTTATCACGTGAGAAGGAACGTCAGCGTCATATGTTAGAAGCCGAAACTAAACGCAAGCGGGAGGAGGAGGAAGCTCGCATGAATCTGGCACTCCAAGCAGCCCAGCATACTAAAGAGGTAATTTTACTCAACTGATCTTGTTCGATAAGATAATTTAATCTTTTTAGCTCGAGCAAGAACAAGCCAAAAAAGCTGATGAAGAGCAGCGTCGACGTCTTATTAAAGAACAACAGCGCCAACAGCAGCAGGCATTTGAGGAGGCACATGCTGAACGCATTCGACAACAGGAAATCGCCGCGCGAGCCGAAGCGGCGGCAAAAGCGGAACAACAAAGGATCAAGTACTTGTTATTCTTTTATATAAATTTAAAAATTTAAAGGGATCGTTATGCAGAACAGCAAACAGCAGATCAACAACACGCAGCAAAGGTTGCATGGCAAACTATTCCTCAGGTTACAAAACCCATTCAGATGAATATTGTTCCGCCAGTAACTCACAATCAGCAGCAAACTTCAGCTACAAATAAAACGTCATCTACTACTTCTGATCGTGAGCGTCGAGGATGGCAGCAAGTACAAATGCCAAAACCTGCACCTATTCCTCCAGTTATTGGGAAAGGAAGTGGAGGAGCGAACGCTGCTATAACAAATCAGCAACAGCAGTCCGTCGGAGCTAAGAAACATTCCCAGCAAAAGAAAGTTAATGACACAAAAACTAAATCGCCAAAGCAACAAGTATTTGAATTTTAGGTTTACAAGAATACATTTTATTTTTCAGCCAGTAGTGGCTGACAAATTCACCCAATGGATTATTAATCGTGTTAAAGAGTTAAATTCATCAGTTGATGCTGAAGTTTTTGCCAATTTTATTGCACAAGTCGACTCTCCTGATGAGGTATTTTGTTTTTGTTTATCATAATTTTTTAATTTATTTAATAGGCTGAAGACTACATAATCGGTTATTTGGGTGATAATAAAATTATTAAAGACTTTCATCGTGAGTTTCTTAATAAGCGGATTGAATTACGTCCTAGAGTACAACAGCCACGAAAAGATGTTTGTTTTATATTTGAAAGGTGTATCCAGGAAAAATTTCCATAAGTTGTGGACTGGAATCGGATGGGTGGTAAATATGGTTGTCGGTTCCTGGAAATAGTTCGGATAACCGAACCGAAAAACCAAATTTTGAGTCTTTGTAAAGGGCTAAAAACAGTTCGGAACGCCAAAATTCTGCCCTCTCATTTTAGACCCCCTGGATACACCTTTGATTGATAGAATATTTAATCGTATGCTAATTAAATGAACTTTAAGGATTTGTCTGGACCAGCGGCAGCTTTAACTGCAGATGTAGCAGAGCATTCTAAGTCTGTCAACACTGCGTTAGCACATTCCAAACAAAATGTTACTATGACCGCAAATAATGCATCCTCCGTTAAAAAGAAGAAACAGAAGCAGCAAAAGGTTTATATTTTCTGTTACATAATTATTTAAAAAATATAATTTAAAGGTTTTGGATCCCGCCACTCTGGGTTTTCGTGCTGTGCCAGATCCAAATCGTGTGAATGCTGGTGAGATTGATTCAGTTCCTCCAGCACTACCAGGAACAAATAGAAAGCGCTAGTGATATAAATATATTTTAGAATTTATTGCTTCCTGGAAAGGCAAAAAGTAATTGACATACCACCAACATTTTTCTATTTTGATGGATTTTTGGGAAATATAGAGAAATATTTTTTTGTTTGTACTTGAGTGTGTATTGGTGATAACTTTTCTCTCTCCCACATCTATCTTTCCGTTTCTATCTCTTTTACTCTGCGGATATTGCGCATAAAGATAAAATTTAAATTTATTTTCTCAATTATCAGTTGTTAAAGACGATCAATTAATTCGCCTCAATTTCTTTTAAGATTAATAATTTGAATTTGTATATTGAAAGTGATTGTCTCGTTATATTAGAAGTTTAAATGCATGTTGATTTTGAAACAAATATTAATCAACCCAAAGAGGGGCATTTTCCGATGAATTTAGACAAATCGCGTTTAAATATTTCTGTTCGTCTCTTTTCTGAAGATAATAAAGAATTAAGTAATGCTCCAATTGTGGTAAATTTTTTAACTTTATTAACATTTTATGTTTAGCTACCTTCAACAACAAAAGTCGATCAGTTGGAACAACTTTATTATAGCCTTTTGGATATCGACTTGGAAGAAGAACAACCACCAGTTCATTTTCGTGTAGCGGAGAGGTCGGAAGATGGGGGTTGGATAGATATTGTCGATACTTTGGGTGTTTCTCTTCCCTCTGAATGTTTAGTTACTGAAAAGGTTTTCTTATCTAATAGTTTAAATGATAATTTTGGTTTTAGCCTATTGAATTGTTTTGTCTGCCTCAGGCTGTATTTCGCGTCAGGCCTGTTACAAGATGTATTGTGTTAATTTTTATTATGAATATTACTTTCTCTTTTAGGTGCTGCTTCATTGCCTGGTCATGGTTAGTATTAGAGATAGAACTTTTGAGGTTTCCTTCTTGATAATCGAAATTTTTGAGCGAAATCTCTTCTTGCCCGATCTCTAAGTATTTACTAATGGCATTTACAACTTTTTTCTTCTAGGTGAACCTTTAATTAGTGTAAAATTCAGTCCAAATGGGTCAACACTTGCTTCTGGTTCTGGCGACAAAACTGTAAATAAAAATGAAAAATGCTTTTTTTATAATTAAGGTCCGCCTATGGGATACAAAATCACAACTTCCTCTGGTATATTTTTTTAATTTTATGCTTATTTTATTTTAAATTTAGCAAACACTTACCGGTCACCAACATTGGGTATTATGTATTGCTTGGTCACATGATGGAAATAAAGTTGCATCAGCTTGTAAACAAGGAATAGTTAGTTAAATATTTTATTGTGCTTGTTAGAATAAAAATAATTTTTTGATTTTACTTTTTTATTAGATTCTTATTTGGGAATATGACAGTGATACCAACAAATTTCGATTATTCAAAAAGTTGACAGGTCATAAGCAATGGATCAATGCGTAAATTCTCAAAAATTTTCATTAATCACATTTTAAAACATTAAAGACTTGTGTGGCGTCCTCTTCATCTTGAAGCCCCTTCTAGGTCTTCTTGATTAAAATTATTTTTAATTATTCTGAATTTTAAAGATTGTTAGCAAGTGCAGGTCGAGATGCGTCGATTCGTATTTGGGATGTAATTAAATCACAAACTTTATTCGTGCTTAGCGGTCACACTGCTTCTGTTAGTGCTTTTAAATTATATTTGAAAATTTTATTTTTAAGGTAACAGATATTCGATGGAGTGGAAATGATTTAATATATTCTGGGTCACAGGTAATTTTCAATCAAAAAACTCTTTTTTATTTAATAATTAAAGGATAGAACAATAAAAGTTTGGAGAACGAATGATGGTGTATTGTGTCGAACACTTGAAGGCCATGCTCATTGGATAAATACTTTAGCTTCAAATGTTGATTATGTTTTACGTATTGGATCATTTTCCCCCGAAGAGGATAGTAAACAAAAACAAATATCAATTTCAAACACTCAGCCTCTGGAAGTTTGTAAATTTTTTTGATTTATGTATTTGCAATCATAAAAAGTCTGGGCTATAATTTAAATTTTTATCAAATTCAGTTCGTATCGGCTCGTCGAACTTTTTTGAACTTCCAGAAATTGTTTTTGATACAAAAATAAAATTCTAAAGTGTGGCCCAGTTTTTTTATATACTATAATAGCTTTTTTGTTTAGTCATAGTTTATTTTTAGGCACAAAAAATCGCAAAGAAACAATATGAAAAAATGTTAAACTGTCACCCCGAAAGACTAGTCTCCGGTTCAGATGATTTTACTGTATGGAGATACATATAAATTTAAAATTTATATTTTTCTAGTTATTTCTATGGGAGCCTGCCATTAAAAAACAGCCAATTGCCAGACTTACTGGTCACCAACAATTAATTAACCAGGTTCAGTTTTCACCTGATGGGCGTACAATTGCTTCTGCCTCTTTTGACAAATCAATAAAACTTTGGGATGGGTGGACCGGTAAATTTCAAACTTCGTTACGAGGTCATGTGGGGCCTGTTTATCAAATTGCTTGGTCATCTGACAGTCGACTTCTAGTTTCTGGTTCAGCAGATTCAACACTAAAGGTGGATTTAATGTTTTTAGTCTCCATTTATTGAATATTTTCTTATCATAGGTTTGGAACATGCAAAAAAGAAAACTAGGGCAAGATTTGCCTGGGCATGGTGACGAGGTGTTTGCAGTAGATTGGAGCCCAAATAGTGAATGCGTGGCAAGCGGCGGGAAAGATAAAGTGCTTAAACTATGGAAAAGATAATTTTAAATGAATTTGTTAAGTTTGTAAATGTTTATTTAAATAAAATTCAACAAATAACAAAAAAGGAATCATATTTCTCTCAAATTGAAAAATAAATCAAGATTGCCAGGAAACTTGAGATGATCAGCTTTCCATTTCCTCCGTTTTAGTTTCCTTCTTTTCCTTTTTCACTTTCTTTGATGCTCTATATTCAGCAACAACCACAGCGTGATCACGTTCATAAGTTTCAAGTGTCACCTAATATAAAAGCATTACCCTCCAAATTTGGAAATTCCATACCTGTTCAATCGGTTTAAACTGTTCTTCGCGTAATTTGTTCACTTCCCCAGCAAAAACTGCCTCTGGCTCAGCTGTGCTGTCAACACAATTTGCTTTTATTGAGATCACAACATGTCCATTGTTTTTCAAAAATTTGTGTGCATTATGAGCCACAATTCTTGCTTGATCAGGTTGTGCAACATCAGAAAAGATTGTATCAACAATCCCTACCTATATAAAAATTATAAAATAAATAAAAATTTATTTTCTCACCATCATTGCATATTTGTGTGGATGTCGAGCATCATCCACGATTGGAACAACATTTGGTCGTTTTTTGGCCATTCCCAAAAGATCACGACCACTTCTATGTGAGAATTCCACGGCATAAACAATTCCTTCCTTAAGAATTTACATTTAAAAATATTTCCCTAAAATTTCTTTTTTACCGGTCCAACAATATCAGAAACGTGCGAAACAGAAGTACCAGAAGCAGCGCCCAAATAAAGAACTCGAGCACCAGGAAAGATGTGTGCATCTTCAACTCCTGCCATTATAGCAGCCGCTAATTTAGAACGGAAAGGATTCCAAACGCGATATTCTGTTGTTGTTTTTTGTTCATCTTTTTTAAATATTAAATTATTTTTTTATAAAAATAAACAAATTTACCAGTATCATTTGAGTGTTCGTTTTGAATAGAGACTCGTTTTTCTCCATAAACTGACTCACCAGGCACCATATTTTTTGTTACTAAAGCATCTTCTTTGCCTTTTACAATGAAAACTCCTAAATTTTTAAATAAATATAATTATTTTTATTTAAAAAAACCTTTTAAACGGTGAGGTTCAATAATTACTTTTTTTCCTCCTTTCATTCCACTACCCCCTCTTCCTCCGCGGCCTCCTCCTCCTCTTCCGCGTGGAGAACCACGAGGACTTCCACGAAAGCTTCCACCACCTCCACTTGATCGCCTATCACCGCTACCAAATCCATTCATTTGTCCCCCTCCTCTTCCACCGCTACCACCACGGAAGCCTCCACTACCTCCCCCTCTTCCTCCACCACGACCACGAAAACCTCCACCACCACCATCACCTCTAGGACGAAAACCTGAAAATTAATTATTTAGACTAATTCAAATATATCAAACTAACCTCCTCCACCTCCGCGACCACCTCCACCACCACGAGACATAAATCCTGGACGACCCATTTCTTTTTATTTCTTTATTATATTTAAGACTGTTTAAAAGAAATTAAAAAAAAAGATTAAATAATTATAAACAAAAAAAACAATTCGGAAATAAACCGAAAATTAAAACAAAATATTTTTAATAATATTTTATTGTCAGAAAAAAATCAAAATTGTGGTTTGGGTTTTGTAATTTCTTTAGAAACTTCCAATTTTGGAGGCGGAGGCTTAAAATTAGCTCCTCTAAATTTCTCAAGTTTTTTCTCTTTTTTCTTCATAAATTCTCTCCAAGAACCCCGCCTTTCATCTCGACTTTCTTCATAATTCTTCCTATATTCTTCTTCTAATTGACGTTTCTCAGAAGCTGTTTGTACAGCTTCAGCCAGACGACGTTTTTCATCATTAGCTCTTTCCTCCAACATTTTTCGTTTCTTTTCTCTGTCAGCAAAACACTAAAAATACAAAAAAAACGTTCAAAAATATAATTTTAAAACATACTTTTGTAACAGTTACCCACAAAGCCCGTGCATATCCTGCTGGAGTATCTTCCTCAACTGTGTCAGGCCTTCCTTCCTTTAAGAAAGATTAAATTAGAAATTAATCTATACAAATTTATAAACTTTTCGCAATTTTCGTTTCTTTTCACTAATTTGCACAGCCAATCGAGCTTTTGCTTCTTCATACATTTCTCTACATCGCGCTACTTCATCAGGATCTTCAAGCAACGATAAAGCTTTTTTCAAAGCATCAAAAGCCCTTTCTGCACGTTCTCGATTGTCAGGATTTTTGTCGGGGTGAATAAGCAAAGAAAGTTTTTTATATTTTTTTCTGGCATCGTCAACATTTGATTCAGGTTCAAGTTGTAATACTTCAAACGGATTTAAGTTCAAATAAGTAGAACCTGGACGAAGAATTCGATCAATTTGTTGCTCAGACGTAAGATTGGCATCACGTTTCTCCGTAAACTTTAAGTCACTATAAAATTGTTCAAAATAGTCCATTCCTTAAATCTTTGAAAATAAATTAGTTAAATACAGTGAATTGTAAACGGGAAATTTTTATTTATAGAAACGTCAGGAATTTTATGATACCAAGATTTTTTGGGAATTCCAGAACCTATGAGCAGTTTGTCTTGCGTTACTGCTTGCAGAATCAATAAAATACTGCAAGTCAATTAGTGAACGACATATCGACTTTTTCTTAAGGAAAAAAAGTCGTTTTAAAAAAATCTACAATTATTCGCGAACGACTTTTTTTAATAAACAAAACGCCAGAACTACGTAAATATCGATGTTTTACGCCAAACGATTGCGAAACGACTTGGCTCCTATACAACTCATCTAATCGTTAACTCATCTACTCGTTAACTCATCTACACGGCCAAAAAGAGTTAACTCATCTAATCGTTAACTCATCTAATCCTTAACTCATCTACACGGCCAAAAAGGGTTAACTCATCTAATCGTTAACTCATCTAATCCTTAACTCATCTACACGGCCAAAAAGGGTCAACTCATCCAATCCTTCGGAACGAGACTATTGAGTACCGGCCGTTTGAGTCTTTGGCCAGTAGAGTACCGCCGGTTGAGACTCAACTGGTCATGGACTCAACTGGCCATGGAATCAACTGGTCATGGACTCAACTGGCCATGGACTCAACTGGCCATGGACTCAACTGGTCATGGACTCAACTGGCCATGGAATCAACTGGTCATGGACTCAACTTACCAGAGACTCAGACGGCCAGAGACTCAGACGGCCAGAGACTCAGACGGCCAGAGACTCAAACGGCCAGAGACTCAGACGGCCAGAGACTCAGACGGCCAGAGACTCAGACGGCCAGAGACTCAGACGGCCAGAGACTCAGACGGCCAAAGACTCAAACGGCCGGTACTCAATAGTCTCGTTCCGAAGGATTGGATGAGTTGACCCTTTTTGGCCGTGTAGATGAGTTAAGGATTAGATGAGTTAACGATTAGATGAGTTAACCCTTTTTGGCCGTGTAGATGAGTTAACGAGTAGATGAGTTAACGATTAGATGAGTTTACCCTTTTTGGCCGTGTAGATGAGTTAAGGAATTTTAGCCGTTTAGATGAGTTGAACGTTTTTGGCCGTGTAGATGAGTTAACGAGTAGATGAGTTAACCGGACACGAACGACTTTTTTGTATCTCTTTTTCTCTAATTTTTCATTATATTTCCTTTCTCTTTTTCTATTAATTTTCGTCCGTGTCCGGACAAAATACCGAATCGTTAAAATATGGAATAGGCTAAAAAAGGGTTAAAATCTCGAATCGGGTAAAAAGGGTTAAAATCGCGAATAGGGTAAAAAGGGGTTAAAATGTGGAATCGTTAAAATATGGAATGGTTAAAATATCGAATCGGGTAAAAAAGGGTTAAAATATGGAATCGTTAAAATATCGAATTGATAAAATGTCGACACGGTAAAAATGGGTCAAAATGTCGAATTTTTTTAAAAATACCGCCAAAACTAGAATCCGGACGGTACCGTAATACCGACGGTATTTTTCGGTATTCCGTGTCGGTAGTACGGTAAGGAATGCAGACCGATAAAATTTAAAAGCTAAGCGGTATTTTTCGGTATTCCGTACCGTATACGGTACAGTTAGAAAATTCCGGGATTTATTAGAAGCTAGGCACCCCACTCTAATTTAACGTATCAAGATCGCGTTATGTTTTCCGGATCCGTACGATCATTCCGGACCGGATCAGGTCGATTATGCATGATTTATCCGGTCCGGTTTTACTCGGTAAAATACAGTGAACTCAGGCCGAAAAGATTGCGACGGACTACGACATACGAAACTTATCAATCAAATTATCAACAATAGGTTGATAAGCTGATAAAATTATCAAAAATCAACGTACGGCACTCATCTGACCCTTTTTTAGAAGAATTCGACATTTCGACCTCTTTTTAGTCTATTCGAGATTTTAACATTCCATATTTTAAAGATTCCATATTTTAACCCTTTTTTACCCGATTCGATATTTTAACCATTCCATATTTTAACGATTCGGTATTTTAACCCCTTTTTCGGTGGGAAACCTGTGGGAATATACTAAAGCACCCCTAAATCAAGTATATGATAAAAAATCATAGATAAAATGTCACAATTGACAAAATCTGATATCAGATTCGTGATCAGCATGGTCGATTACCCATATAAAATTATTTTCAGAGAAAAATAATAATTTTTAAGGTGTTTTTAAGGTGTCTCCCAGATTCTGCAGGATTACCATAATTTTCATTTTTAGATGAGGTCAAGAGCCTCAAGCCAAAATTTACAACAAAAAACGTTAAATTCAGAATCAAATACTCCATTAAAAGAACCAAAACAAGAACCATCAACAAATTTTAATGATTCTCTTTGTTCCCCTTCTGATATTTCGACAACAGTTTGTTACTGGTTATTTTTTATTTTTTTGTTAAATTTTAAATTTAATTTTTTAAAGTAATGGAGAGCGTAAACTTGGAGGTTTGGAAGTACAATGTTCTGGATGTAAAAGATGGTTTCATCAAGAATGTTTCAAAGATTTAGAAAATTTGTTTGTTTAACAGAAATTTCCTTTTTTAATTTTAATTTTAAAGTGGTGGTCTTCCATTTATGGTTTCTTATATGTTTTGTTGCAGAGGTTGTTCACCTGAAAACAAGGAGAAATGGAATATTCGTAGCACAAGTAAATTAATTTAAAAAAATAAAGTAAAGCAGGTTTGGTTAGTATACTCAACCTCTCTCCCCCTTCAATAAAACGTCTTCGACATTAAATGAACTAATAACAAGTAATATCCCATTTAACGCCTAGTTGAATTAATTTTTGTAAAAAATAAAAAATATTTTTTTAGGTTATTCTTCAATGGCTGTAATGGCATTAGCTAACATGACACTTGAATATTTTATAAAACAATATGGCCTTTCAAATATTTCTTCAATCAAAGGCCCTAATCCTTTCTTTTCAATTGATCAAGAAATTGTGCAATATATGGACAAAAATTGGGTAGAATTTTTTTAAAAAAATTTTTCTTAAATTAAAAATAAAAGGAATATTTATCAACAACGCCAAAACGTCAAAAGAAAACTTGGCACCAAACAATTTTGAAAATTTTACAAAAAGAAACTGAACTTTTTATACAAGATTCTAAGGGGTGTTCTTTTGCTTTGAAAGAAAAAGATCTTTTACGGATTGGTCCAATGCATGAATCTATTTTACAGGTTTTTCTTTCTTTTCTTATTTATAATTATTTTTTAAAGATATTTAAAAGAGGCAGAGATGCTGCAGAAAGAGAAGCAAATTCTTTACAAATTTCTGAACAACAAATTTATCAGTCATTAAATTTAGAAAATTTTAGTGAAGGGCCAAAAACAAGAGGAGCAAGTAAAAGAAAAGCAGCTACTTCAAATAATGGAGAAGGATTGGATACAAAAATTAATTTAAATATTCCTTTACAGAAAAAAGCAAAAATGTAAAAACTTTTAAACATTTATTTATTTAAAAAATAATAATTTTTAGGGCTTCTGAATTTGCAACAGTAACAATTAATGGACAATCAGGAATTGATTTTCCTTTTAATAGAGAAGGATATCGTTATTATTTGGTAGAAAAAGATCCAAATATTTTAAATAGGTTTTTAATTTGATTTGAAAATAAAAATTATTTTTTTAGAGATCGTTTTGACAGAGAAGAAGTAAATAATACTAGAGCTGTTCAAATCCCTTCACATATTCACAGAATTGTTGTATGTAGTTTGTTTTTTTAATTTAATTTAAAATTTTTAAAATATTTTTTAGATTCCACAAATAGTAACACTTCCACCCAATGATAGAGCTAATCAAGTTTGTTGGAAAATTTTTTTGAAAAAAAAATATTTTTAAGTTAATTTTGGATGCAGACAATTTAACTTTAACTGGATGTGATGGTTAGAGAATAATTTTTAAATATTTTTTTTTGTTATTTAAAGGTTATTCTTCTATTAGAGCAACACATTCTGTTGGCCATGGAAAGTGGTATTTTGAGGTAAATTAAAAAACATTTCTGTTAATTCTTTTTGTTAACAGATGGAATTTTTAAGTCAACCCGGAGATTCACATGTTCGTGTTGGATGGGCCCAAGCTTTTTGTAAATATTATTTAAATAAAAAATAATTTCTTTTTTTTTTTATTTTTTAGCTCCATTACAAGCTTGTATTGGATATTCTAAATTTAGTTATAGCTGGAGAAGTAAACGAGGAACTGTTTTTAATGATGGTAAGGGGGGGGAGATAGTTTTCGAGAACCATTCTAAATTCAGTCCTTCGATATTCAGAAGTTTAACTGAATTAACAAAATTCTCGATATTTCGAAAGGAAAATTAAGAGATGATTAAAAAATATTCTTTTAAAGGTTATGGCCGAAGGTATTATCAACGAGGATTTAAACAGGGAGACACTATCGGTAAGTGTTTATTGTTAAATAATTTATTTTTTAAAATTTAAAAAAAGGTTGTTTAATTGATTTACCTTCCTTGAATGTTGGAAAGGATAATAATAATGTTGCCACAACAATCAAAATTTCCGATATTTTGCCTCCTTCGCGGAAAGATTGTGATTTAATAAAATTTAAACAAAATTATTTTTTTGAAGAAAAAGAAGAAATACAACAAGAAATTCAAAAATTACAGCCTCTTCCAAATTCTAAAGTAAAAAAATAAATAAATATAAATAATTGTTTTAAATATAGATTGAATTTTTTTTAAATGGACAAAGTTGTGGAGTAGCTTTTCAAAATATATTTACTGGCCACTACTTTCCTGCCGTTTCTTTATTTCACTCTGCACGTGTTCGACTAAATTTTGGACCAATTTTTCGAAGAATTCCAGAATGTGTCAAAAATGGTAATGTCAAACCAATGAGTGAGAGACCTAATCAAATGCAAATAGAACAAGTTTTGTCTGATATTTTATATATGATTGTTAATGAAGAAGAATTAAATAGAAGGAATGTAGATTTTTTCAATGCAATTCTAATGAAAGAAAAGGTTTAACGTAAAACACTAATATTTTTTATAAAAATTAGGTTATCGAATTAATATTTTTCGATTAAATTTTATTTCAAAATAATTAAATGGAAATTAATGTTTTCAAAGGATTTTTAGAGTATATATCAAAAACTTAAGAAAATCCTGACACTCCAACAATCTCATCAACCGTCCTTTATGTTTCCTTTAATTTAAATTATGTAACAGTTCAGGAAAGAAAATAGGGAAACATCCCCAAGTTTTTAATTATTTCGAACACCCAATGTGCATTCTAATTCAAAGCGTTTTTGTTGCACTTTTCCATAACTAAATTATGAAAAATTAAATATAATATTAGTTTATAAAAATATACATATAACGATAGACGCCTTCTTGCGTATCGGGTTGCAAATATTTTTCCACTCGACGTTCTAATTCATTATCATTAATAGAAGCTCCGGCCAAAGTCTGGAATAAAAGAAAAAATTATAAAAAAATTTAAAAAACTAACTCTAAGATCATTGCTTTGTGAAATTAACCAATCTTGAACAAATTGTTGGGGATTTTCGGAAAATCCAGCAAAAAAATCTCTTTTATGTTTTAATTCATTTATATTATCAACAATTTCGTGAATCTTTTAAAAATTAAAAAATATTTTTTTAGTTTAATCAAAATAAACCTTTTGATCGTAAGCCATTATGTCTTGATAATTTGAGTTTGACTGAAGAAATGTTGATTGTAATTGTTTAACTGGATCATCTAATTCAACATCAATCTAAGAAATATTTAATTTAGAGCAAAACCTCAAAATTTATAAAAAGTTTGGAAATGCCGAAAATTTTAAAAGCCAGGAAATGGAATGTTTTCAATGTCGGAATTGCGAGGAAAACTCTTATACTTCGAATGGGCTAATAAACTGTAATAGAGCTACGTCTACTTAAAAAATGCTGCAAGTTAGAGAAACAAATGTATCTCCAAAATACTTAGAGATTCTATTTTTTTAATTTCACTTCAAAAAATTTTCAGATTGAAAAAAATAAACTTACATCATAACAAGCAGTATTTTTGTTATCACTGACAGAAGACCCATCCCATTTTATAACGTGATGAATTACTAATGGATCTGGTTGTTGTAATAATTGCTGCAATCTTTGCGGGACTTCCATGAAACGCATTTTTGTGCAGTTAAAAACTTGTTCAAGATAATGATCACAATTAATTACATCATGATCTGTAGCATCCTGAAAATTAAAAAAAAAATAATAATTTATTTAAAAATTAAAAACTTGAAGTTTATGTGTTTTAATATATTGCCAAAGAGCCTCAATTATACGCATACGTGATTCTACAGAAATTCCCAATAGTTTAGCCAATCGTGGATGTAATTTAAATTTCATAGGCTGGTGATCAAGAAGTAAAAGAATTGTACACTTTACATCCATATTTCCTGGACGTTTAACCTTTAAATAAATCAATTCATTTAAAACAGATGAAATCCAATCACTTGAAATCCATCTGTCTCCCCAGTTTGTGGTGTCCGATGCCATTCAACAAGATGATTGTCTGGCCCATATATATTTTTATCCAATTCAATAACCAAACTTTTGAAAAAAGAACTAAATTTGCGTTTATGTTGGATAATAAGCGATGAATTTGTGCAAGCTGTTGTTCCTCTTTGAACGGCTGTAAGTGGAGGAGGAACAGCTGTGGAAGAAGAGGCCGAAGACGAAAAGGAACCTCCACTTCGACCTAAAGCTGGAATTGATGAAACAGAAGTATTGAAAGAGGCAGTAGAATTTTGTGGGATTGAAGGAGTTTCATCTAGAAGGCGACCTTCAACACGTAATTCCCACATCGGAATAATGCCTTCATCACCTTCATGCTTTAAAATAAAAATCTTGTAAAACAAAAATAGATCTCTTAATATATTTATGAACAAACCTCGGGTTCTTTTCCATGGATAAATGAATGTGAAACATAAATACGAAGTTTGCGCTTTATCTTCAATGGACGCTTAAGTGCTTCTTGAATTTCTAAACGTTTTCTTGCTATAAGGGCGTCCAACTTTTGCTCATAAGTTAACAAACATGAGTAAGCGTCTGCCTCAGGAACTAACTGACGAATCTTAGAATAAAAGAATTAAAAATCTGAAAAGATAGACAAACATACTTCTGGCATAATTACTCTGTCAACCAGACGGCGCCTTTTCCGCGTGCCTGAAAGAAAATTTGAGATTTGTTGACGGCCAGATTGCTGTGTTAATTGTGCTTGTTGAAAAATTGGGCGGCGAGGAAAATTTGTTTGTGGTTGTTGACTACCATTAACATATCGTGTTTGTTGTGGCGTAGAAGGATTTTGTTGTTGAGTAGCAGAAGGTCGATGCATTTTATAAAGTTTAGAAGGAAGTTTTTGAATAAAAAAAACAATTTATGTACTACTGAATTTTTGCATTGTTATTGTCGCAAATAAAACATTAGACGAAATGTAATATTTCTCGGTGGTTGACACTTTTAAGTTAGATATTTTGTAATAATTGCATCTATGAAAAATCAAATTGTCAAATGTCCTAATTGTTCGGGATTCGACTTTTCCGGTAAGGTTAAAATTGAAGTTTATTTTTTTGTTTATCAAGAGTTGTAAACTCGCATTTACTTCTATTTAGTAGAATATCACAAATAATATATTTTAAATTTAGATAAATATTTAAACAATTATAATGAGTGAGATGAAGGTGGATTCAGGAGATATTGGAAATACAATTAAAGTTAATAAAAATTGAAATAATTATTGAAATATTTTATTTTAGAAACTTCAATCATCAACGGCTTCTCTTGTCAAAGCAAGTAATCAAATGCCATTAATTGGTGATGGTTTTGAATTATATGCTACATTTCCTCAGTTTAACCAATTTATGCATACTCAAAGAAATAGAATAATTAATGTGTATGTTTCTTTATTTAAATTTGTAGAAATTTATTTTCTTTTAGTTTACGTAAAATTTCAAGTGAAGCTGGACTTAAATCATTAAAAATAAATGACTCTTCTTTGGAGGATATTACACAAATTATTTCCGTCAATGACAGACTTGTAGATAATATTGTTTGTTTTTTTAAATTTTTTTGAAAACAAAAATATTTTTTCTAGGTTCGTAATTTTGATGAACATGAGGCAAAATTAAACGAGGATAGGGTCAACGTTCGAAGAATTGATTTAGGTGCAGAATGCATTTCCGGCGCTACAGCAACATCCTCTGAAGGAAATACTCATATTTCATCTAAAATTATTAGACGAACTTACAATCAATTTGAAAAGCAAATTAATGTTAAAGTGGTAATTTGTTCTTTTCCGTTATCCTCACCAGTTTTTGAATGTACTTAAAATTTTACGTGTCTTTTGGAAATTTTTTTAAAGTAATTCCTTCTGCTTTTTTTATTTTTATAAAAACCATTATTTTTTTAATTTTTTAGCCTGAACAGTCAAAGGACTATAAAGAACTTTTAAATGGTCGGCAACTAAATAATCGACAAATATTTGCTTTGGAGCAACTTTGGAGATGGCGTGAAGTGACCGCTAAAGAGCATGATAAATCTTTTTATTATGTTTTGCCTGATCATATGATGTTAAAAATTGCTGAGGTTTTTTGAAATTTTTTTAAAAAATAAATATTTTTATTTAAAAGGTATTGCCTCGGGAACAAAGTGGGATTTTGGCTTGTTGTGCTCCAGTTCCGCGTTTGGTTCGACATGAATTGGAATCACTTGCAAGGTTATCTTTTAAAAACAAAAGTTAATATTTCTAAGAATTTTGTTATTTAGAATATTAAAAATAGCGAGAGAACTTCCACTAGAACAAACAACAATTAAAAACAATTTAAATAATTTATCTAAACAAACCGGAATTGATGAATTTAGTAAATTAAATAATTGTGTAAATGGATTAAAAGCAAAACTTGAATATCGTTTTGATATAAGTAAATATTTATATAATGAAGAAGAAAAAAATAAAAGAAATTTGGAATTCGATAAAAATAAATTAAAAGAAAATGATGAAGGAGGGGAAAAAGAAATTAAAAATAATGAAGGGAAAGAATTACGTCGAGTAATACTTTCTGGGAATATGGAAGAGCTGGAAATTAAAAAGTTTTTTTTCATTTTTTAAAATTATTTTTTTTTTAAATTTAAAGTTCAAATTCTTGTAAGGAAAAGGCATTAAATATCCAAGAATATTTGGAACAACAATGGGCTAGTCCTTATGAGACTTATTTGGTTGCTATGAGGGTAATTTTAATTTTTGAAAAATAAATTATTGTTTTTTAATTTAGGATTCTGAAAATAAAAAAATTGAAAATGAAAATAAATTTATTCAAAAACAAACAACAATTAATAAAAATAAAAGAGAATATTCACATTTAGATGAAAATAAAGAAGAAGAGGAGGATATACAAATTATTGAAGAAAAGAAAATAAAAATTGAAAATAAAATTGTTGGTTTGGATGAAGATGAAGAAATTAAAGAAGAACGTGAATTCTTTGCTGATCCAGCAAATTTGACTAAAAAAGCCAAAAAGAAATTATTTCAAAAGGTTTGAATATATTTTTTGAAATTAATTTTTAATTAATTTAGTTACGGAAATCTGCTGACATTCAATTGAGTTAAGAAATTGAGAGTATATAAATGTTATTTATAATTTTTTGGATAATTTCCTTATTTAAATTAGATACTCTTTAAAATTGTTAAAATTAAAATATTTTAAAAAATTAAAAGAATAAAAAAATATTTAAAAATTTTGTTAAATATTCTTTTATAAACAAATCTTTGTTTGGTAATTTTCAAGCTGTATTATTTATAAATACATATCTATTAAGGGGGGGGGGTTTAATTAATTGAATAATTCTTCAGTCTTTTTTATATTTGTCTATAATGTCATTCAAAAAATATAATAATTGGGTTGGCCAAAATATACACAGAAGTACTAAAATATGCATTAAGAATATCCGAATTAACATAAAAAGTTGTTAAGCTTCTTTCTTCAAAGCGTATCCGCATATAAGAACATGCACATTTAAGTAGTTGTTAATTGAAATGAAAATATACTATTTTGAACAACTCAACACAATTTCTCTTTCCTTCCTTTTTTCAATTTGGAGGATAAATAAAAAGCTGGAAATTATTATTGCACTTCATTTCTTTCCAAACAACCTCTGAAAGAGAAAATCGATTGTTGCGCTGCAACTAAATGCTTGACTGACTGACGTATTTTTATTTTATATATTTTTAAGGATGTTCTTTTTTAATTTTTAGACAATTTTTATTAAAAAATAATGAATAATTATTTAAAAATATTCCTGTCAATTCTTTATTTAATTATTTTATTTAATAAAATAAAATCATCGAAAGATAGTAGTAACGAAGATTTAGAGACTTCCAATTCCTTCGACGGACCTATTCAAATAGTGGAAAAGGAAGAAAGAATTTCACCTCAATTATCTCATCAAGAGGACAATAATTTAAATGAAATTGAAAATAAAGGTAAGAAAAAGAACTTTTAATTGGAAAATTTTAATTTTTTAGATGAAATGAAGCAAAATTTCTCAATTAAAGACACTAGATTAAATAAATCAAAGGAACACAATTCTTCCAAAATAAATAAATTTTCTTTGATATTATTTATTTTTCCAATTTATATTTTATTTAAAATTTAATTTCCAAAAAATTAAAAGAAATTATTTTTATTATTTAAAAAAACGTTGATTGATGTAACAAACAAAATCTGTGAGCAGTTACAACTTTTTTTTTAAAATATGTCAAAGAATTGTCATTCCTCTTGTTTAAATAAGCACAGAAGAGATCATCAAGCCAAATACTAAAAAAGAAAAAAGAATTTCAAAACAAAATTCCTTAAAAAATAACCTCGTATGAGTCACGCTCATTTTCACCACGTTTTAAATATTCCTTTTCAATTAACATATCAATACATTTCTTAACTAAAGGCACCTAAAAATATTTTTATTTTTTTAAATTTAAAAGCTTTCAAAATTACCTTTGGCTGAAATCGAGCAGTTAATTGGTTAAGTACTTCTCCAACTAATTGTTGATGTTTTAAAGTCTTTCGCATCTTCATTATACGTACAATTGCAGCTTGAATAACAATTTTTCTATCCTCATCAACACATTTCTGTACTTCTTCATTGTCCTTCTTCTGTTCTTTTGATGAAACCATTGCTCGAATTAAATCAACTTTAAGTTTTTTACTAAATTAAAAAAAAAGAATTAAAATTATTATTTTCTTTTTAATTTCCAAAAAAAACTTTGTAAATCCATTATTTAATTGTAATTCTTTATCATCATTTTTATTATCCACTTCATCAGTACTCGATTTTTTCGAAGATTTATCATTCCCACTAACACTTAAAAGTAATCCAACTTTAAGTAAAGAATGTAAAGCTGGAATTAATTGGTCTTTTGGTAATTTTAAAATAGTTTCCAAATCAGATTGTTTATAAACATTTCTTTCATTAAAAAGCATTAATAAAGAAATTTGTTGAGTATTACACTAGAAAAATAATTTAAAAATAAAACTTTAAAAATTACAATAAATGTATATTTATTTGCAAAAGTTCCACTTGTCGAAATTACTTCACCACGAGACATTTGCAAAACCCAATTTAATTTTCGACCTGTGTATTTTCCAGAATAATATCTCGTAAAATCTAAAATAAAACTTTTTTTTAAATTAAAATAATTATTTAAACCTTCAATACAATTCATTAACGGAGAGGGAATCTCAAATAAAATTGGTTGAGTAAGAGGCCAAACATTAGACATAACGACAATAACCGAAAAATCAACCTCCCGTCTTGTAGCTTGCTAAATAAGTTAAAATTAATTTAAATTCAATTTCATGAAGAACCTTTCTAAAAATGTCAGAATTGTCTCTACTCAATGCAACATCAGTCAAAAGTCGCTCCAATTTACTTGTATATTCAAATCCACACATATGTTTAAGTTTAGCAATCATTGAACTTTAAAATTATTTAAATTTTAATTAAAAAATAATTTGAAAACCGCTCAGCTTCCTCACTAGCACTTGCTTCTGTAACAAGACGTTTACAAAGCATTTTATGGAAAAATGCCTGAAACATATCTTTATCTTCAATATATTTAAAAACAGTCATCTGAAAAAATAAAGATATTCATTCTTGTCAAAAGTATTTCAAAACTAACCACTTGCTCCAAATATTCATCCATTCTTTCATCTTCAACATTCTTTGCATTTTTACGCAACAATTGATCGCAATATAAAACCAAAAGTTGTGGAGATTTCGAAGCACTTTTTGCCAAACGAGTAATTTCATTTTCATTAACAAAACGAGTAAATGCTCTATCCATTGCCTCAACAAATCCATGGTCTAATTTAAATGCTTTATTAGCCAAATTATTATAAACATCATAAAGTTGAAGAATTGTTGTTATATAATATTTTGGGTCCTAAAACAAAAATTTTTAAATTTTTTATCAAAATATTTCTCATACACTCATTGCATTTTGAGCAATTTGTTCAATAGCAGCACGCCCCTCTCTCGTAATGTATATCTCAAGTATCTGCTTCAACTTATCTAAAGCACCAGTGACACGGTGGCAAAGATCATACATTCGTCCCAAATGCTCACATTGTCGTTGACTGAGAAGTGCTTCAAATTCATTATGAAATCTAAATAAATAATTCCTTTTTAAAGAATTTTAAGATAAATAAATACAATTCCAAATGATTGCAAATAAGAGCGTCGTCACAAACTTTGAGTAGAGAATCTAAAGTTGTGTAGTCCAAATAAAGTTGACAACGATCACGTTCTTCGTTAAGACGTTCACCAACCTATAAAACTGGTAATAATGTTTGATTTACGAGAAAAACCTTTTTCATATATTCTGGAACACTATAACTTTGAAGAAAAGTTGTAGATTCTGTTGTATAATAGTTAAGAGTTTCCTCCAAGAGTCGTTTGACAAAATGTTCCCGATATACTTGGTACTTCACACCAGGTCTAGTCATGTTAGGTTGAAGGCCAGCAGATTGAGAGTTGGCGCCGTCATCATTACCTGATCCAACGGTTTCTCTCTCATTAATCCCCAATTCAACTTAAATTCATTATTGAAAATTAATTTTAAAAATATAATTCACTCACTATATGACTCGACAACTCCTTTAATAAGTTTAGTTTGAATCATTTCCCCATTTCGATCTTGTTCAATCAGCGCTAGAGCTGCAGAAGTAACATTATGATGAAGATCAGTAAATATAACTTGCTTCCAAATATTAATTGCCATCTTGAATATTTACAAATTAAATGAAGATAAAATAAAATTTCACATTATAAACTTCAAAAATTCCCAATTTGCCTTCATCAATTTCACGACGAATCCAATGTCGGTTAAGATAAGAGAAGATTCCATTCACTACAGTCGAACCGAATCGATAGTTTGTCCATATTTTTGTATAATGTTGAAGCAAAGAATCACCATAAAGATTGATAAGAGTCTAAGAAAAAACAAGATTTTAAGAGTAATTCTAAATAAAAACCATGCGGAGTGATTGTGCATATTTTGTAATAAAAATGTTAAGTTCATTGTAAAGCTCCGAGCCAACAAAACTAGTTTGCATCTGAGTGATTGAAGTGCCGCGCCTTGAAGTCTCGGTTGGAACATGTGAAGAACTGCAAAAATTGAACACATGCCTGAAAATAAAATTTGACTGTAGTATAGTAGACCGGTGGAAAGGTTTCGATACAAGGCATGCCATTCGATTTGTCTCGGCGAGCTGAGTCGAATGGTACCACTCCCTGGATGCGGAAACGTCTGTGGACCGAGATACAGGCCCCGAAAATCGAAAAACCATAGGGGGGAGTAAGCACAATTTTGGGATATTTGAATATGCAAATACCTCATTCGAAAGAGCCTTGAATCGAAATGGTATATGCCTTGTATCAAAAACTTTCTAACGGTATATATCTTTGAAATTGAAAAAATAACGTACGTATATAATTCCATATAACGATGTGGCGGCATTCTTTCATCACCAGCGTAAATGCTTTCAAGGCCAGATGCCAAATCATTCCAAAGCTCATTCTGAAGTTTTTTGTCCTTAACTGACGACATTTTTCTCTTAATAGAAGAAGAAAAAGTAACGAAATGAAAAATCTTTAAAAATAATCAATCACTGAAAAGTATTATTTATGACATAAAATAAAAGAAATCAGCCGAACGGATAAAAATTGTGATTAAAAATTTAATCTTTTGAATATTTATATTTTTAAAATTTATAAAACGAAAGATTTTGAAAATATCAATAAGGTAACAAGAAGAAAAAAGACGAAAGGTTAATGAATTATCAAAATTACGGTAGTCTACAACGGCTCCTTTGAATCGGCTCTTCGAAGAAAAGCCGATTCAGAGGAACTTTTCTGTAACGTTCCCTGCCCTCAAAATTAAAAGTGTCCAGTAAATTTTTTCTGATCCGGGAATTTGAAATTTTTAAATAAGTATAATGCTTCTGGGTTGCAACTATTTTGCTACGGATAATTAAAAGTCTATAATCAAAATCCTATTAAAATATAGATTGTTTTTATCAGTTGCATATAATTCAAAATTTAAAATATATCTTACTAAAATGAGTGATGCGGCCTTACTAAGCAAATTTACAAAGCTCTCAATTGGTGGAATGGGTAAGTTAATTAAATATTTTATTTAAAAATTATATTTAAGTTCCAATTGAACGGAGTGGACAGCGAATTTATTCAGATCATGATTTTATTTATCTTATTGGGGGATATAATCCCAATCCACCACGCACTCTGTTACCTTCTTTTTTAATTTAAAAAATATTTGAAAATTTAGTTCTGATGCATGGCGATTTAATCGACTTACTCACAAATGGCAAAAATGTGAATTAGCTGATCCTGCTAATCCGTTGCCTGATACTTTAGCTTCTTTTTCATGTAATTTTTTAAATAATAGATTTTTTATTTTAAAAGTTTTTAGTAGTATCACGCGGCCAGTCTTCAAATTTTGGTTGTTCTTCTAATGAGGCATACATTTTTGGTGGTACAAAAGTGCCCTTCGGTGGAAATTCAAACACCAATCGACTTTATTGGATTAAAATTGACCGCGATGGTAAAATCCATTTAAAGGTATTTTTTATTTTAGCGAGATTAATTTTTTGTTTATTTTGAGCTTCAATCTGTTAGTGGGCTGTTGTCACTCCCAAAGATTTATGGACAAGGAATGTGTCGGTGCATTGAAAAACGTGCGAAAGGGCAAACTTTTGAAGTACTTTATATTATTGGTGGAACTGATGGACACGAGTTTGTTTTTTTTTCTCTCTTAATTTTTAATAAATTATTTTAAGATACACAATGGATGTTTATCGCCTTCAACGTGATATTTCTGCATCCAATGATGAAAGCTGGGAATTAGCGATACTTAATGTAAATTTCATTGAAAATAACTTAATTTTTCTAGCAATTATTAGGAGCGAAATATTGATGAAGATGGTCGTTACCGATTAGAAGTTGTTCCCTTTCAAAATTTTTTGGTAACTTTTGGTGGTTCAATTTCAAATCAATTTATTTTCAAACTTGATGTTCTTACTGTTTTTGATCTTGAAATGAGACGATTTGAGAAAATCCAAACAAAACCTGACCCTGTTTATGGATTTCCTGAAGAAAGAAGTTGTCATTCTATTGTACACCGAGAAGATTTTGTTTATTTAATTGGAGGATATGGAACAGAAATGGTGATAAATCTTTTATAAACGATTATTTTCGTGTCGTGTGATTTCGACACAAGTGAATTGGGCAGTGAGTTTAATGACAGTGAGTGATTTGGGCAGTAAATTTTGGAAAGTTGAAATTAAAAATTTCCAAAAGTAGCTGGGTGATTTATTTCCCAAATCACTACTGCCGATATAGCTCCTGCCCAAATCATTCACTGATTAAATCACTAGACAAAATTATTTTTTAGAATGCTTTCTCTGCGGTTTGGCGTTTTAATCTTCAAAATTTTGAATGGAGAAAAATCGAAGAACATAACCGGTTGCCTGTGCCAGTTTATTTTCACGCTTCAACGCTAACACCGGTTAGTATTATTTTTATTAAATTTTTGTTTATTTTTAAAGGATGGGTGTATTTTTGTATTTGGTGGCGTTGAAAGGCAAAATACACAAGAACGTCGCGAAAGAAGAGTAAATGATTTACAAAGAATGTGGCTTCAACCACCTTCTCTTAGTTATTTCGCATCAATAAGTCTTTTACGTGATGTGCCAGATCGTCAACTTTTACGTTTAACAAATGATTGTGTTAGATGTAGTGACATGTCAGTTTTTTTTCTTTTTGATAATTTTTGATTTAATTTACTTAAATATTTAAAAAAATATCTTAAAATAAAATTATTTTAAAAATATTTTGAACAGTTTTAAGATCCCCGTTATTGGGCGTCATTGGCGCGATGGTTTAACAGAAGGATTAATTGGTGATGATTTTCCAATACAACCACCTGAATGTATTTTGTTATAGATTTGTTTTTTAAACGAAAATTGTTTGCTCAAGATCTCATTTTGAGAAGAATGTTTTTTATTTCTTGTAAAATTTTTTTGGTAAAATGTGAACTTTTTTATGACTCAACCTTATATTTATTAAAATAATTTTTTGAATATTATTTATTTTTTAAGGATTTTTTTATTAAATTTATATAAAATTAAAATAATTTTATAATGCATTTTGTTAAAAAGAATCATGTAAGTGAAGTTGAAAAAAGTGCTTACGAGAAGAAGAGAGCGGCAAAATTGGAACGTTTTGTTCAAATGAAGAGCAGAATCTTTGAAAAAAGAGAAATTGGTTTTTTAATTAATTTTAATTATTAAAAAATATTTTTACTTTAAGGTGAATATGATGAAGAAATTATGGAATTAACGGCAGAACTTTTAGGGAAGCATGCAGATATTTATACATTTTGGAATATTAGAAGAGAAGCTATTGAACAGATTTCTGTGGTTTTTATTTTTTGGTTTATTAAAAAATTTTTTTTAGAAATTAGAAGGAGAATTGGAAGAAGAGAATATTGAACGTAAATCAAAATTACTAGATAAAGAATTGAAGTTGACACAGGAATGTTTAATGAAAAATCCAAAATCTTATTCTAGTTGGCATCATCGTTTTTTAGTTGTAAGTCAGCATCCTAAAATTAATTATAAAGAAGAATTGGCACTTTGTGATAATGCTTTGGCATTAGATTGTCGAAACTTTCATTGTTGGGGTAAATTGTTTAAATTGTAAATTTCATTTGACAATGAGTTTTCAAGATCATAGACGTTCTGTTGCCAAATTGGCTAAACTAAATGATACGGATGAATTAAGGTTAGTCATTAAAGTTTTTTCAACTTTCCAGGCTTTGGTTAAGAATTTCTTCGAAAATTTTGGTTTATTTAAATTTAATTTCTTTTTAGTTTCTCTGATCGATTAATTGGCAAAAATCCAAGTAACTATTCAGCATGGCATTATAGAGGTACTTTGTTGCCCAAACTTGAAGAAAATCGACGGGAAAATTCTGAGAACCGTTTAATGACTGATGAATGTTTGAAAGGAGAATTCGAGGTTTAATTTTATCCTAAAATTAAATTTTTCTCTAATGTAAGAAAGTTCTCCACGTTTGTGGTGTTAATTCCGAGGATCAAACTGCCTGGACATATTGTCGTTGGCTTGTTGAATTGGCAACAAATGGATGTAAACATCTTTTTCTTAAAATTAATAATCCTCTTTTTAGTGCCAGTTTCACCACAAGTTGTTGCAGCAAGATTCTTAGATTCAACAACGGTTCTAGTTGTATTTTCTGAAGCAGTTAACAAACAAATGGTTAAAAATACTTTTTTGTTTGATGATTCTAAATTGATAAAATTTGAATCGGTTAATTTTTTTTGTTATTTTAAAAAAATGTTTATTTTTAGATTTCTCCATTTAAAACTTCTAATTATGTATCAGAATTTAAATATTCTCGTGTTTGGTTATTATCAAATATTTCTAATCCATTATTAATTTCTACATTAAATGAAGAAGGAAAGAATGACAGCGAAATAAAGCAAATTAATGTTGATAAAATTTTTATAAATAAATTTTATTTTCAAGAGGTTTGTTAATATTTTTTAAATAAATTTGGATAATTTTTTAAAGAAGTTTTCTTCATCGGCCGTCAAAATAAGAGAATTGCCTAAAAAATGTTTGAATGATTTAGTTAAATTATGTAATGATTTAATACCTGTTGAAGATAATCCTGTAAGTTTTGTTAGATTATATTCAGTCAAATTCCCACTTGTTACACCCAATGTCAGATGGCCAACTCTAGAGTTTAAATTATCCCAAAAAATCCACAAAAGGTCATGTTACTGCAAAGGTTCAAAATATTACTCCAAAATTAAAACGTTTACATTTCGATTTAGTTGAAAACAAGATGAACATCCCCAAGGGTGGGTCTCACTATATATTTAAAATTTTAGTGGGCACTTGCTGCACTTACTCGAGCGATGTTTCTTCTGGAAGGAAATAATAAACAAACATTTGAATTAGCTAAAGATAATTGTGAAAAATTAAAGGTAATAACAAATTCAAAAAAATTTTTTTAATTTTTTAGAAAATTGATTCTCAACGATCTAAAATGTATGAAGAATTAATGGATAAATATCGTTTAATTAAATCATTAAATGAAGAATTCTCTTCTGGCGGAACTCGGCTGAGCAAATTAATTGAAGGAAATGAACAACTAAATTTGAAAGAGATCGGATTAATAAGGTTTAGTTTTCTGAAAATATATTTGTTATTTTTCAATTTTCACAGTTTCGACAATATTTCTCTTCTCTCAGCTTTTATATCTGACTTAAATTTGATTGACAATTTCAAATTAAACACATTTGCGTTCACTTAAAATTTTAAATTTGGAATTATATTTTAAAACATATTTTTCAATTCTTAAAAAATTATCTAGTTATTTATTGATATTAATATATCACCCCTACATATATCACCCCTTTTAGTCAATCAAAATGAAGTAAGAGCTCAACAGAAAATTCCCAAAATCGATAATTTATTACATATGTAGGCAGGATCCCCTAGTGATATACATATCAATAAAGAACACTAATTATCCTAGTTTATCTTACACGGATTTTCCTTTATTGTTTTCCTGAAAAAGTGAGATAAACATATAAAGGCTTTTAAATATAAAATTCAAAAACAATTAAACAAAAACTAAAAAGTCCATTTTAACAACGAATTTTCACTTCGTTTTGAACGTGAAACATCTCTTCTAATTTGTTTTGCAAAATCACTGACATATTCACGCACAGAAGGATCTACAGCTTCTTCTTTTGCCAAATTGACTGCTCTTTCCGCGTAATCGATAGCCAATTCTTTTTCACCGGTATGGAATAAAGCTTCAGAATAGCAGCAATAGTAGGAGAGTAAAATATTTCTGTAAAATAATCTTTGATAATTAATTGGTAAAAATTTGCTGATATTCTAAAAATAAGAATCCCAAAAAAAAATTTAAATTCTAAATAATAAATAACGACTTTTTGCTTGTGTTTACCAATGAAATTTAAAAAAATATATTTTTAAATTTTACTCATTTTCTGGCTGTACCAATACTCTTCCAATTCCCATTTCTAAATAATCTCGAGCAATTTTGAATCTAAAAAAGTTAGATTATTTTAAATTAAATAGGCACTTGAGTAGATTGAGGGGACTACAAATCACGAATCTGAACTCAGATTTTGAAAAAATCGAATCCCGGACCCGAACCAAATTTCGAACCCTGAATCCGAATTTCGATTTACAAACGATAGCTCATTCGAAAGAGCTCGTCGAGCTGCATCGAATGACACCAAAATCAACGTGATTGGACATGTTTTGACAAAGTTATGACATAAAGTATACCTATGGAAGTACTGTAGGAGTCGGCGACTTATGTCATAACTTTGTCAAATCTTGTCAAATCACGTTGATTTTGGTATCATTCGACTCAGCACGACGAGCTCTATCGAATGAGGTATAATTTGCATAAACTTTTTTTACTCCAAAAAATCACCCCTGGGTTTTTCAATATTCCGGGGTCTGTATCTCGGTCCAATCACGTCGAATTTCATCGAATTTGGTGTCATTCGATGCAACTCGATTAGTTCTACCTGCATATGAAAGACTGACCATTTTGTACAATGTCCGACAATGTCCGGGGTCAAATTCCGAATTCGGGTCCGGGATTCGACTTTTTCAAAATCTGAGTTCAGATTCGTGATCAGCATATTTTTTTACCCTAGAAAACCCCTTTTCCTTATTTTTAAACTTTTTTTTCGCAGGGACCACAATTCTCCTGGATTGCCCAAAAAAATATAACAGAAAACAATATAGATAACTAAGCATTCTATATCAGAAAAACCCCCTCAGTCTACACAAAATTCCAATAAATTACTGATTTTTAAGTATACATCTCCCAGAAAATGTAACAATTATATTTAATGCATGAGAGGAATTAACACCATATATTTTATATGAAATCTACAAAATTCTCAAATATTTTCTTATTTTTTTAAATTAAAAACCTTTAATGCTTCATTTATATATTCTTTTGCTTCATCCAACCTTTCCGGGTAAAAATCAACCTAAAAATTAATTAAAATATTTTTAAAAATTTTAACCAAAAAGAGTCCATATTCGTGAAAACACATTCCAAGAAGAGCAAACTAAAAAATTGAAAAATTTTTTTATAAAAACAAAACCGGTTCAGTAAAATCAAGCCCAATTTCATCCATTGGATTCTTTTAAATAAATTAATTTAAAAAAATTTTAATTAAAAAAACTTTTAATTCAATATGTGCCCCATGTGCTATATAAAATTTTCCCAAAGCTTTATCTGATTCTTCTATTTGCTTTTTTAAACAATGTTTATATCCAATATCTGCAGAAACAGCGTCTCCTTTCTTTGCAAAAATTTCTGCTAATTTTAAAGAAATTCCAATAAATTCTGGGGAAGATTCTGTTTTTTGATGAATTGTTATTAATCTATTTTTTAAAAAAATATTTTGTTGTTAAAAAAAGAAAAGAAAAAACCTGTGAATAACTAATCTAAATAAATTTTCAGCTTTTTCAAAATCAGTAGATTCGTAAAAAGTATTTGCTAATTCATCATATATTCTTGTTATATATTTTTGATTTCCCAATTCTTGTGCTTCTTTTAATGCTTTATTTAATTCCTTTTAAATAAAAAATTTTTTAATTTTTTGATGAAAAATTGTAAAGGAAAAAAGATTTAAATGGAGTTAAAACACCTTAAACAGGGGGTTTTATAAAAAGAATTAAAGTCCCCAAGCAAAATAAACTGTCAAAAAATAAACGTTTAATTCCATCCGGCCAGGGCCGTAACCAGGGAAAAATTGGCCCCAAAAATTCGGTCCCTCCAAAAAAAAAATCCTGGTTACGGCCCTGCATCCGGTGACTAAACTTTTGGCTTGACAACGTATTTACAGCTATAACTCTATCTTTTAAAAAAATTCCTTTTTCCCTTCAAATTAAAAAAATAATTTATATTAACCTCAACAGCATTATCATAACGTTTATATTTTCTATGTAACATTGCCCACTTTACTTTATCCTTTAATGGATCATCGTCTAATTTTTTCCAATCTTCCCATCCAAAAATACCAAAAAAAGTAAATGCCCACATTCCTCTCCAAATTTTAAATTTTTTATAATTTTGTTTTTGATCAAAATATTTTTTATTTTCCAAATATTTTGAAGAAAAAAATAAATTATTTTCAATTTGTGGAGCAATTTTAACAACAAAATTATTTAAAAATTTTCTAAAAAAATTATTTAAGAATAAAAATATCAAATTGTTTACCTTGTAATAATTAATTGAAACCGATAATTATTTAAATAAATATTAAATGGAAGACCAAAACGATTTATTATTAACATATCTAGTATATAAATAATTAAAAATAAAATTTAAAAATAAATATTGAAGAAAAAAAATTCTTTAAATTTTTTAAAAAATCAATTAAAATCAAAAATAAATTTATTTATTTAAAAATTAAACAAAATTTTTTTATTTTTAACTAAAAATTTCTTTTGGAGCAAAGCTAGCCCCACAAGAACATCCATTTGTAGCCTTTGGATTATCCTAAAAATTAAACAAAAAAAATTAAAAAAACATTAAAAACAAACAATTATTCGAAAAGCTGCTCTCATTAAATCTTCTGAATAATCTAATTTTGATCCACGAATAAATTCAAGAGAAATCTATTTTCATTAACATATTTAAATTAAATTTAAAATTACCTACTTTATCTATAACAACACTAGCCCCATTAGAAAATTTAATAATTTCATCTTCTTTTTCATTTATTTCTTTATCCAGAATCATTTTATATTCAAAACCAGAACACCCACCAGAATCTACACTTATTCTTAAATTTTCTCCAGGCGATGAAACTTTTCCTAACTTTAAATTTAATTTAATAAAAAATTAAAAAAAATATTTACTTGATTTATTGCTTTTTCTGTAACAATTAAAAAATTATCTTTTGAAGAAGATGAAGATGAAGGAAAATAAAAATTTAATAAATTTACTCGATTTCTAATTAATGGCCGTAACATTAAAGCTTGGCGAGAAATCATTATTTTTTAGGGATAAACCAGCTGCAGGGTGAGTAGCTGGGTGGGTGTAAAGATACTGTGGGTTTGGTTACGCTGGGGGGAGCGTTTGGTTACATTACTGTTAAGTTTTGGTTGTTTGGGGGCGCGTCCAGGGACGCGCGTGGAAAGCCTGCGGCTTTAAAAGGACGCTAGATTTTATTTTTTGCTTGGCGATGTACGTTAGAATATTTATATTCGTTTAGAGCGTCTTCTGCTTGTTCGAAAAATATATACTTTGTTCGGGTTCCAGTTGAGTCTGAGTCGACAGGGGTCAAAAGTTGTAAAAATTGGTCTCGGACTGAAGAGGTTTTGAGACTCTAATTGCCCAGGAAAATTTTTTTTAATTTTTTCGACCCCGGATTCGTACTCAGCGTGTGCTGTTCCACTATATAACACATTTTTTAGTCAATATTCTCAAATTTTGTACCCCCGATTATTTTCAAAGGGGTACCCCTTATGAAAAATATTTTGAAATTTTTAAATTGTCATAACTTTAGATTGGATTGGGATTTCTGGGTTGGGTTTCTTTTATAAAATAATACTAAAAATTAGTAATTATTACAAAGTAGAAAAATCCATGTAACCCCATAGCTGGGGATGTAGGGGTCGATTTTCAAAAATTTCAAAAATTTCCGGTTTTTCGAAAATTTTTCCGGATTTTCGATTGCGGTTGAAGATGGAAGTATTTTTATCGGATAGAGTAGATTTTTGTACATAAAATAGAACTTTAAAATGAGTCAATAGAGTGTGTTTAAAAAAAGATATGAATTTTTAAACATTTTGGAAAATTATTAGGCTAAAATTTTGAGCCAAAAATCTATTTTTCCAAAAACATCGTTAAGTGAGGCAAATGATATATCATTCGAAAGCCCTTATAGAGCTGAGTCGAAAAATATTTTTTGTAAAAATTTATGGTTAATTTTGACTAAGTTATAGGGGTTGAACTTGTAAGGGTGACCACTTTGACTCCATAAAAGTGTTGTGACCTTTATGGTTAGCCTCAACTGCATGGCTCACAACAGCCTTTATAGCAGGAGTTACCGGTGTACGGCCACGTGGAGGCCTGTCAGGTGTGGAAGACCTTGTACACCATTTTTTCTTTATTTGGTATAAGAAATTTTTTTATTTTTTTTATTTTTTTCGGATAAGAAATTTTTTTGGATTTTTTATTTTGTTTTGACATTTTTAGGATTTTTAATTTTTGAATTTTTTTTGGGTTTTGTATTTTTATTTTTGGAATTCTGTCTCTTAAGAAAATTTTTTTATTTTTTTGATTTTATTTGGTATAAGAAATTTTTTTGTAATTTTTTTTAGGAATTTTTACATTTTTAGGATTTTTATTTTTTAATTTTTTTTGTATTTTTATTTTTTTTAACTATGTACAAGTATTCCTACCGCCATCGGCGACCGAGAGGCTGAAGATCAAGTAAACATACGCCAAAGGCGTCTTAGAGGCTAAGATCAAGTAACATTTTCGCCATTTGGCGACTTTCAAGCAAACGTTGGCGAAGGCTCTGGGTATTTATGTCCAGGCCAGTGGAATAGCATTGTGAGACATGTCCATGAAAAATTCAAAAAGGCATTAGAAGAATTCTAAGCCATCGGCGACTACATTTTTAATCATTTTATTCTTAGTCTTTTCCTTTTCAATTACATGTGGCGCGAAGACTTTAAACATATCACCTGTACGAACTCTCGAAAGAGCTGTATAAAGATTTCCATGACCGAACACCTGATGTGTAAGGTCGAGTCCGACGCGTGTTGCAGTTTGGCCTTGGGCCTTCATGATCGTCATTGCATATGCAAGACGAACAGGAAACTGCAACCGTCTGAAATTAACTCCATCTGCTTGATGGTCTTCATAATTGCACCACACTCGTGAAAGGCAAATTATAGTTCCTGAGCCAGCCACAGAACCGGTTACAACCTCAACCTTCAAGATGTCATCACCTAACTCCTTTACAATCATTCTTGTCCCATTGACAAGCCCTCTACTTACTCCCAAATTCTTTAAAAGAATTATAATACATCCTTCTTTAAGGTGTAACCGGTGTGGTGGAATTGACGGGGGATTTAATAGATTTAATGCTTCAATATCATGATCACATTCATCAAAATCCATTGGCATCTCAACGTTTGATTCATCCGTCGAGTAATAAATTCTTTCCTTGGCCTTAATCATTTTTAGAATGTCTTCATTGATCACATTTACAGTGTCATTATGTGGCGCTAATATTAGTCTGTTAATGAGCTCTTTCGGATTTGAAAGAGCTTGACCATTGTCAGTGATAAAATTCATCAATTCTTGGCGCGAAACTACTAAATTTCTACCTTCAATCTCCACTTCCTTATTTACTTTTCCGTTTAATTTGCCGATTCCAATTGTACGCAGCCAATCAGTGAATTGAATTTCATTCTGTCCCTGACGCATATTAATGTTCAGCGTTATTATGTTCTGTCTAAAGAGCGGCCACAAATCTGAAGACTGTATACAGGCATTGACTTGATCTCGCATACCACCTCCAGCAACCACAGGAAGTGATTGCTTGAAGTCTCCGCTGAGAATCATAACCTTTCCGCCGAATGGAAGATGTTTCATGTGTGTTGGGCACATTTGTTTGCAGACCCGATCAATTGCCTCCAACATATGCTTAGGAAGCATAGAAACTTCATCAATAATTATAACTTGGCTGTCGCTGATGCGCTTTCCGTGAAAGCTCTGCATTGACACTGACGGGGTGTAATTTTCATCAATGTCAAGTCCAAATCTGAATACCGAATGAACAGTAGCACCCCCAGTCATAAGTGTCGCTGCGCAGCCTGTATATGCCGAAGCAATTACACGGATGCGCAAGTCTCTTAGTCGTGAAATTACGGCGTTAAATAGATAAGTCTTTCCTGTTCCACCATCTCCTGTTACAAAGATGGTGTTGGATGAAGTTCCGTTGATGGCATTCTGAACGGTAGTCCAAACAAATTCTTGATCATCATTTAAAGTAATCGTAGGCTTTTTACCGCTTGCAGGATTATCTTCATCTTTGTCGCCAAAGAAGAAGTTGTCAAGTGCTGTGTCAACGTCTAGTCGCATCCCGGGGGATGGAGAATCCAGGCCAAATTGTAGATTTGTCATTCCATAGTCCGAAAGTTGGGCTTCAATATTTGCTAATGCCCGATCAATAAGTCCCTTTCTGATACTTCCATTAGGATCAATGGTTACAAGTTTGATCATATGATCAACAAATCTTTCCCACAATTCGCGAGCATTGCTCGGATTTCCGAAGACCAATACCTGTACAAAAAGGTATCGCATTTCGCTTGGTGTCGCGAAATGCGAGGCCTCCTCCAATGTCCTTTCCCAAACACTGTCATCAGAAAGTAGACCTCTTAATCGTGCAGCTTCAGCAAATGTTGTGCACTGAACTCCGTTAACGTCCTTCAATGCCTCAGGATCACCAGGGAAGTGGCGGAGAAGTAAGTAAAGAGCAAACAACTCTTGATCCTGAGGAAATGGCCTTGGATGTATTAGTCCTATTACATCTCTTTTATTAATTCTTTTCTTCCACATTTTCCCTTTGTTATCAAACCAATATTTTTCTGGCATATGTTCGTAAAGCATATTCTTGATTATAGCGTCATCAGCAAAAATCCATTTTTTATTAACAAATTGCCACGACTTTCCTTCCTTCCATTGTTCCCAGTACTCAGTGAGCATGGTTTTAGGCAAGTTTCCTGGTATTCCAGCAGCAACTGCTGCAGCTTGACTTTGTTGGAAAAACAATATCTGTTCTCCTGGCAAATGGATAACCATTCCATAAACAGTGTTGGAAAGTCGGACATATGGCATAGAATGAATTCTGGCATAAGCCTCATTTGCTGAGCGATAATACATTTGGGCGTAATGCGCAGGCTCGTCAATATCAACCATATCACCTTGGACTTGAATGTATTGAAAAGTTGGTCCCTTGAGTGGATACTTCATAGTATATTTCATGTTCGTCTTTTCACCGTAGCAAAACGCTACATTGTGGTGTGTTTCATACTTCATCAGAATAAACGGATTATAAGGCGCCACGTGAGCATTGGTATACTCAGTGGGCACTCCACTCTTATTTATCAATACAGTTTCACCCCCATCCTCGGGACTTGGCCGATAATGGACGGCTGGCTTGTCGTCAAATAGAATAGTCTTGTCTGAATAATCATAAGGGAAGTACTTAGAGCATTTCCCATTTTTATCCTTATTTCCACAAAGATCAGGCTTACAATCGTGAAGCTGATATTTGATTACAAGATCTCGAAGGCGTCTTTCAGCCTCGGCTCGTGGACTATTATCATCTATATCTGGTAATGGCGGAATATGAGCAAAAATATAGTCTTGAATAATCTCCGGTATAGCAGGAATATCGGTAGCCATCACTCTGTGAAAGTGAGGACCTCCTCTTTTCTGGAATTCCATAGATTCGGCGTATCCCAATTGCTTCCCAAATATTTGCCTTTCGTTCAAGTCCTTGTGTACCTCCCTAACTTTGTCAGCGTAAAACCGCATGACAATGTCAGGACGATCAATCAAAGATTGTCCGTTTGGGTAAAGTTCATTCTTCATCTCTGGCCACTTTGGATTTGACGTAAAAGTAAACATAAACATGGCGCATCCTCGCTTGCGTTTGCGATTAATAATCGTGCACGCTGACTTATAATTTTTCTTAAAGTATGCCCTAAATCCTGGCATATTACTTCTAAAAAGTACAACATGTCCAACTTTATTTGCGGAGGATTTGCCACTATGCTTAGCAAAATAGTCTACAAGACGTTTCGGTATATCAAATCGTAAATCCATACTAGGCTGGCGCAAATATTCGAATACTTGGGAATCTATTCTCGCAGCAATATCGAGTGCAAATCTTTGACCCAATCCACCACCAGTGCTCCAAATATGATGATATGATTCATTTTCCGGGTACCGAATTCCAAAGCGATAACGGTAGAACGCCCTTATCGAAAGATTTGGACGAGAACGGCTAGGTTCGTCACCATATACATCTACAGAACCGCAATCGCTTTCAGCAATGGAACCGGTTTCCGATTTGTCGCTATCAAAGTCTTCTTTAGCATTATTTGCTTTTTTAGCAACTTTAATATATGGTATATCTTTAGAATATCCCTCGTCCCCAAGCAAAAACATGCAAGGGTAGAGTATTGGATCAGTCATAGAGTGATCTGGCCATAGAGTGGTAACTTTTCCTTTTTCGGTAATCCAAATACCTCTGAGCGGTGGTGGCTCATCAGTATTTGAAGACCAAATCGCAAAGACAGTAGACTCATTCTGTGTTGGCAAATTAACTTGACGCGGATGTAAGTTTGGATCCTGAATAGCAGCAGGCGCATTTTTATCTTCGACCAGAATAACCTTAAAGTTTTTAAGGTTCTCTGGCGAGTTTTGTACAATGTCTTTATAGAATTCATATGAGTTTTTGAGGATTTCGGCCATCGGATGATAGGCTCGAATTAATTTGTCAAGAACGTGGAACAAATGTGGATTTTTTTTATTCCAATCAGCAAAACTCGTATTATTCATTCGATGTTCAGTAGCGTCTTTAGAATCCAATATGTACAACTGATCAAAAGAAGGAATCTGGTGATCGGCTGCGGTCAAACTCCCAATCCGTCTAGCGAATTCACCATTCAGTAAAACAGGCATTGGTCCACCAGTTGGGGCATTTTGTCTACCTACTGAAAGTGATCCGAAAGCAAACAAAGTGTTATATTTCGATTCGTCTCTTATATATTCTTTAGAGTCCATTGATTCACCAGTTACAAGTCTTGCATAGTCATGTGGATATTCTTTAAGCGGATCTAGTCGAACTCGACCATCCGTACAAGATAAACATTTTTCCGCCCGAAGAAGTCTATTATCGCAATGCTGACAAGTTTTATCTCCGAACTGACCAGAATTATAATATTCTGGGAAGTGACCTGCTTTGAAAGAGGCACAACCCATTCCTTTATGTCTAAGACACCCCCTGCCTTGACGTTTAACAGGAAGAACTTGTTCTCCTTTCGGAGTAGCAACTGTGATATTAGATATTACCGGAGTTAAGTTAGTCGAAGAGGCTCGCGTAGAAGCCCTGGTGGACATTCTAGGAGTTGAAAGACTTGTAGATGGCAAGTTATGAATCGGTGTTACTCGTATATTAGATTGTTCATGTGCATTTCTCGGGTGATACTCAACATTATCGCCGGAATACAACTGGTTCAAATGCCACAAAATCCTTTTCTTTTCAGTATTAATGTTGAAATTATTAAATTTAAGATTCCGGTTATTATATAACCACGCTTCGGCATATAGGCAAATAAAATATCCGCAACTATCACCGTCACGTTGAAGTGTGTATTCATTTCTGGCATATGTCGCAAGATGTATTAACTCCTCGGACGTGTTGGTCAATTGAGAAAGTATGTTCATAAGTTTTGGCATTCTATCAGGATGATAGTTAGGGTGATTGTCAGAAAATACGTTTGGATCTGTTGGCAGTGAGTCGAAAAAATAAGTTCCGAACTCACTGTCAAAGATAATGATGGTCCAGTGTCCTGGTAAGTGGACAGGAAGAAGTACAATTTGTACATCTCTGTCTGGACCAGTTTGGTAAGAATAGTCAGCGTAATTTAAATTTTCTAATTGATAATGATCCATCTCCGTTAAAAACGGATCAACTACGATCACCTTTTTGCCGGAAACTTTGGCTAAATAACATAAATAAGCAAAGATGAAACTTTCATTTGGCCATTCAGAGAGTTTATTCCATAATACTTCAATTGTGCGAGGCGTAGGCCTATCATTCTCATCTCTTTGATAAAGAGGCATACCTGCTCTGCGGCAAATGGAAGTTCCATCATTAGTCCTAGTAACAGCGAAGTCAAGAGTGTTCAGCGCAGTGAAATTAATATTCGCTTCATTATTAGGTAATTCATGTCCTGTATTTTCAGATATAGAATCGTCAGTATTTTGCAAAGTATCAGTTGACTTTCTGGGTCTTCCAGTTCTTCCCCGAGGCTTTTTCTTTGGTCGACCAGCTTTAATCTTATTATACGAAAAACTTTCAACAGATGAAGCACGTGATGAAAGAGACATAGAATCATTAGATAAATCATTGGTAGTATGACTTGACTCAACAGACGAGTCACGTGTTTTTCGAGATTTTCTTGGAACGCAAACCTCCGAAGAGATGCTCAAAGGAGTCAGCGGTTCCACAAGACTTTCAATATTGGCATTTGCATTAATATCATGATCACTAAAAGTAAACCTGCCCGAGCTCGAAGGCTTCCCTCTTTGTCGCCAAAGAAGAAGTTGTCAAGTGCTGTGTCAACGTCTAGTCGCATCCCGGGGGATGGAGAATCCAGGCCAAATTGTAGATTTGTCATTCCATAGTCCGAAAGTTGGGCTTCAATATTTGCTAATGCCCGATCAATAAGTCCCTTTCTGATACTTCCATTAGGATCAATGGTTACAAGTTTGATCATATGATCAACAAATCTTTCCCACAATTCGCGAGCATTGCTCGGATTTCCGAAGACCAATACCTGTACAAAAAGGTATCGCATTTCGCTTGGTGTCGCGAAATGCGAGGCCTCCTCCAATGTCCTTTCCCAAACACTGTCATCAGAAAGTAGACCTCTTAATCGTGCAGCTTCAGCAAATGTTGTGCACTGAACTCCGTTAACGTCCTTCAATGCCTCAGGATCACCAGGGAAGTGGCGGAGAAGTAAGTAAAGAGCAAACAACTCTTGATCCTGAGGAAATGGCCTTGGATGTATTAGTCCTATTACATCTCTTTTATTAATTCTTTTCTTCCACATTTTCCCTTTGTTATCAAACCAATATTTTTCTGGCATATGTTCGTAAAGCATATTCTTGATTATAGCGTCATCAGCAAAAATCCATTTTTTATTAACAAATTGCCACGACTTTCCTTCCTTCCATTGTTCCCAGTACTCAGTGAGCATGGTTTTAGGCAAGTTTCCTGGTATTCCAGCAGCAACTGCTGCAGCTTGACTTTGTTGGAAAAACAATATCTGTTCTCCTGGCAAATGGATAACCATTCCATAAACAGTGTTGGAAAGTCGGACATATGGCATAGAATGAATTCTGGCATAAGCCTCATTTGCTGAGCGATAATACATTTGGGCGTAATGCGCAGGCTCGTCAATATCAACCATATCACCTTGGACTTGAATGTATTGAAAAGTTGGTCCCTTGAGTGGATACTTCATAGTATATTTCATGTTCGTCTTTTCACCGTAGCAAAACGCTACATTGTGGTGTGTTTCATACTTCATCAGAATAAACGGATTATAAGGCGCCACGTGAGCATTGGTATACTCAGTGGGCACTCCACTCTTATTTATCAATACAGTTTCACCCCCATCCTCGGGACTTGGCCGATAATGGACGGCTGGCTTGTCGTCAAATAGAATAGTCTTGTCTGAATAATCATAAGGGAAGTACTTAGAGCATTTCCCATTTTTATCCTTATTTCCACAAAGATCAGGCTTACAATCGTGAAGCTGATATTTGATTACAAGATCTCGAAGGCGTCTTTCAGCCTCGGCTCGTGGACTATTATCATCTATATCTGGTAATGGCGGAATATGAGCAAAAATATAGTCTTGAATAATCTCCGGTATAGCAGGAATATCGGTAGCCATCACTCTGTGAAAGTGAGGACCTCCTCTTTTCTGGAATTCCATAGATTCGGCGTATCCCAATTGCTTCCCAAATATTTGCCTTTCGTTCAAGTCCTTGTGTACCTCCCTAACTTTGTCAGCGTAAAACCGCATGACAATGTCAGGACGATCAATCAAAGATTGTCCGTTTGGGTAAAGTTCATTCTTCATCTCTGGCCACTTTGGATTTGACGTAAAAGTAAACATAAACATGGCGCATCCTCGCTTGCGTTTGCGATTAATAATCGTGCACGCTGACTTATAATTTTTCTTAAAGTATGCCCTAAATCCTGGCATATTACTTCTAAAAAGTACAACATGTCCAACTTTATTTGCGGAGGATTTGCCACTATGCTTAGCAAAATAGTCTACAAGACGTTTCGGTATATCAAATCGTAAATCCATACTAGGCTGGCGCAAATATTCGAATACTTGGGAATCTATTCTCGCAGCAATATCGAGTGCAAATCTTTGACCCAATCCACCACCAGTGCTCCAAATATGATGATATGATTCATTTTCCGGGTACCGAATTCCAAAGCGATAACGGTAGAACGCCCTTATCGAAAGATTTGGACGAGAACGGCTAGGTTCGTCACCATATACATCTACAGAACCGCAATCGCTTTCAGCAATGGAACCGGTTTCCGATTTGTCGCTATCAAAGTCTTCTTTAGCATTATTTGCTTTTTTAGCAACTTTAATATATGGTATATCTTTAGAATATCCCTCGTCCCCAAGCAAAAACATGCAAGGGTAGAGTATTGGATCAGTCATAGAGTGATCTGGCCATAGAGTGGTAACTTTTCCTTTTTCGGTAATCCAAATACCTCTGAGCGGTGGTGGCTCATCAGTATTTGAAGACCAAATCGCAAAGACAGTAGACTCATTCTGTGTTGGCAAATTAACTTGACGCGGATGTAAGTTTGGATCCTGAATAGCAGCAGGCGCATTTTTATCTTCGACCAGAATAACCTTAAAGTTTTTAAGGTTCTCTGGCGAGTTTTGTACAATGTCTTTATAGAATTCATATGAGTTTTTGAGGATTTCGGCCATCGGATGATAGGCTCGAATTAATTTGTCAAGAACGTGGAACAAATGTGGATTTTTTTTATTCCAATCAGCAAAACTCGTATTATTCATTCGATGTTCAGTAGCGTCTTTAGAATCCAATATGTACAACTGATCAAAAGAAGGAATCTGGTGATCGGCTGCGGTCAAACTCCCAATCCGTCTAGCGAATTCACCATTCAGTAAAACAGGCATTGGTCCACCAGTTGGGGCATTTTGTCTACCTACTGAAAGTGATCCGAAAGCAAACAAAGTGTTATATTTCGATTCGTCTCTTATATATTCTTTAGAGTCCATTGATTCACCAGTTACAAGTCTTGCATAGTCATGTGGATATTCTTTAAGCGGATCTAGTCGAACTCGACCATCCGTACAAGATAAACATTTTTCCGCCCGAAGAAGTCTATTATCGCAATGCTGACAAGTTTTATCTCCGAACTGACCAGAATTATAATATTCTGGGAAGTGACCTGCTTTGAAAGAGGCACAACCCATTCCTTTATGTCTAAGACACCCCCTGCCTTGACGTTTAACAGGAAGAACTTGTTCTCCTTTCGGAGTAGCAACTGTGATATTAGATATTACCGGAGTTAAGTTAGTCGAAGAGGCTCGCGTAGAAGCCCTGGTGGACATTCTAGGAGTTGAAAGACTTGTAGATGGCAAGTTATGAATCGGTGTTACTCGTATATTAGATTGTTCATGTGCATTTCTCGGGTGATACTCAACATTATCGCCGGAATACAACTGGTTCAAATGCCACAAAATCCTTTTCTTTTCAGTATTAATGTTGAAATTATTAAATTTAAGATTCCGGTTATTATATAACCACGCTTCGGCATATAGGCAAATAAAATATCCGCAACTATCACCGTCACGTTGAAGTGTGTATTCATTTCTGGCATATGTCGCAAGATGTATTAACTCCTCGGACGTGTTGGTCAATTGAGAAAGTATGTTCATAAGTTTTGGCATTCTATCAGGATGATAGTTAGGGTGATTGTCAGAAAATACGTTTGGATCTGTTGGCAGTGAGTCGAAAAAATAAGTTCCGAACTCACTGTCAAAGATAATGATGGTCCAGTGTCCTGGTAAGTGGACAGGAAGAAGTACAATTTGTACATCTCTGTCTGGACCAGTTTGGTAAGAATAGTCAGCGTAATTTAAATTTTCTAATTGATAATGATCCATCTCCGTTAAAAACGGATCAACTACGATCACCTTTTTGCCGGAAACTTTGGCTAAATAACATAAATAAGCAAAGATGAAACTTTCATTTGGCCATTCAGAGAGTTTATTCCATAATACTTCAATTGTGCGAGGCGTAGGCCTATCATTCTCATCTCTTTGATAAAGAGGCATACCTGCTCTGCGGCAAATGGAAGTTCCATCATTAGTCCTAGTAACAGCGAAGTCAAGAGTGTTCAGCGCAGTGAAATTAATATTCGCTTCATTATTAGGTAATTCATGTCCTGTATTTTCAGATATAGAATCGTCAGTATTTTGCAAAGTATCAGTTGACTTTCTGGGTCTTCCAGTTCTTCCCCGAGGCTTTTTCTTTGGTCGACCAGCTTTAATCTTATTATACGAAAAACTTTCAACAGATGAAGCACGTGATGAAAGAGACATAGAATCATTAGATAAATCATTGGTAGTATGACTTGACTCAACAGACGAGTCACGTGTTTTTCGAGATTTTCTTGGAACGCAAACCTCCGAAGAGATGCTCAAAGGAGTCAGCGGTTCCACAAGACTTTCAATATTGGCATTTGCATTAATATCATGATCACTAAAAGTAAACCTGCCCGAGCTCGAAGGCTTCCCAGGGCTACATACATTATCATTAATTGTTTCAACATCCATAGAAGTGTTTTGGATGTGCGGACGTGTGTAATGTTCAGACTGCTCCTGCTGCACAGACTGATCATTGCCCTGAAGAGGACAGTTTTGGTTTCCCAGATCAATATTCGGATCAGTCTGCTCTGGTTGGACAGACTGGCCAGAGTCCTGAAGAGGACTGTTTGGGATAATTGCGCGAGCGTGTCTTTCACGTTCTTTTTTTCGCTTTAATTCTTGTCTTGTTGGCATTATAGTTTTTTTATTTCATATTTTTAGCCCGGACGAGGCAAAGGTTGCGGTTGGGAGTGCGGAAACCTTTTGGGAATCCGCCCGCATGGAAAAGCTTCCAAAAATTAGAGGATGGAGGAATCCCCCTCATTTTTAATCCGCCCCTCCAGACATTATTCACGGGGTACAATAATGTCCAGAGTTCGCGAATCCGGAAAGGATATATTTCACCGATCCGGATTCCCCAGTGCACACGACGAGGACGTTTGCGTAGGACAAATGAGAAACCTCGTGCACCGACTATGTGTAAAAACACATCTGAGAGGCTAAGTTACAAAATATTTAGGCGTGAAAGCCTTTCGAATCATCTGTCAAAAGACAGCTAAGTGGCTAAGTTTCTATCAGAAGACAGCTAAGAGGCTAAGTTTCTGTCAGAAGACAGCTAAGAGGCTAAGTTACGATCTGTCTCTCCCAAGACAGTAATTTGGATTATTCCATTCTTTACCCCGACCAGACAAAAAACTTCTGCGACAGTAAAAATTTTCCTAACCGTGAATGAAGCGCAGTAATAAGATAAAGAAAAATTGAGTGAAAAGCATAATCGTGTAAGAAAAAATAGAGTAAAGCAAAATCGGTTAAAGCAAAATCGTGTAAAAAGCATGATTCATAGCTATAACCGTAGAAATATTTCGTTTTCAACTCATACAATTATTAAAACAGCGACTCAAATTTATAGACAAGTTTCATTAATATTTAATAGATTTATTAGAAAACAGCGACTCAATTTTATAATCAATTATAATTTCAAATTCATATAATTATTGACAACAGCGACTCAAATTTATTTAGTGAAGTAGAGAAAATCATTTATATTCTCATATTTACAAACAACAGCGACTCAGATTTCAATTTAAATATTTACAAACAACGGCGACTCAGAGTTCAATACATATATTTACAAACAACAGCGACTCAGTTTTCAATTCTTCATATTGAACAACAGCGACTCAAATTTATTAGCGTAGTACAGGCGAAGCTTTAATATTTACAATGTTTTAAAATTTTAAACAATATTTCTGCAATGAATTTTTAATCTAATTGCAGCTCATTTTTAACCGCGCCTCCAGACAAGCCAGAGTTCGCCCCCAGACAAAAAGTCCAGAGCCCAGCACACACGACGTGGACGTTTACGGAGGATAATGAGATCCTTGTGTACCATATTACATCTGAATTTGGAAAACTGGTGGAGCCCTTTATGTGGGTATCAGATCCAACCTCTACCTAAATAGAGTACCATGAATTTATAATTAGACATGGCGATATGAAAAAGACCCCACAACCAAACCGCTTCCACACATTGATCACTCCCTATATCTCGGTAATTGCTGTTTCCAAATTGCCGCGCTAAAAACATCCCCCTCAGGGGTTAAGCGTTGACCGTCCGGTCACCCCAGCACAGAACCAAAATATAGTTTGCCGGCTAGTACCTGGCTCAGGGTCAAAAACAGTCAGTTATAGGGGGCTATCAAAAAAAATTTTGGCAGCACCCCTCTATCCTACGTTGTTTTTGGCCCCTGAATAAGGAGCGGAAAGCGCCACTTCTTTTCATCAGGACCCCCCACAAGCTGCTTGTAAGGGCAAACCCAAAAAAAATTTGGGCATGACCCGTCCGCACAGACCTGTGTTAGGCCCCTAGATTAGAAGCGGAGAGTCCATACGGGTGCCCCTCCTAATCCAGGTCCAGCCAAACCAATGGCAGAAGCCACCAGTAGGCTACATATAGTGGCTCTGCAGAGCTTAGGGACCGGAAACTGAACGGGAGTGAGACTTCCTCCCCAAAATGGGTGTATCAGCAAAAGCCGAAACGGTCGTCTGACACATCGTTCAGCCCTCGGATTTATCACGGGCCATTTACGGTTATTCGAGTTTAACCCAGCAGTGCGGTCCTTAGCCGTTGCTAGGCGTAGTAGGCAAAAGCGTACTCCGCTCGAACAGAGCCGTTAGGATAGCCATCACGCCGCATAACGTGACTATCTTTGCGTACCACTTCCGCCGCATGATGTGGTCGTGAGTGTTAAGTTCACGCACCGAGTAACCATGCTAACGCAGTGGGATAAACTATCCATGACCCCCACTATATGGACGAGCTACAGTCCTGGGAAGGTGGCCCAGGGGTCTGGCAAACTTTGCCCAAAGGGACAATACACCATACCCCCATATAGGGGAAACAGTCTTGAGCCGACCTTTGGTGCCCTCAAAAGCACTGGGACGCTCCGGGCGGTGATGGTACTTGGCTTGCAGCCTTTCCCGTCCTACCTCGGTCCACGAAATGAGCCATATCCAGCAATTTGAGGGCTGCAAGTTTGCAATGCCCGTGCGCAATAACCTGAGAAGTGACTCAGAGTAATGCGACTTAGGGTTTTAATGGATCGCCCTCACTGGCTTCTGCCTAAGGCTACTTACCCAAAACCATAACATTCAAAAAATCAATTAGGGTTTTAATGGATGACCCAAAACCAAAATATAAGGTTAAAAACCAAATATTGATGAAAAAATAAATTTTTTAAATGAGGGAATTAGGGTTTTAATGGGTCACCCAAAACCATTCAAAAGCATTCAAATTTGGGTTTTAATGGATGACCCAAAACCAAAATATAAGGTTTAAAAACCAAATATTGATTAAAAAAAATTATTTTTTTAATGAGGTAATTAGGGTTTTAATGGGTCACCCAAAACCATTGGCATTCAAAAGTTTTTAAAAAATTTGGGCATGACCCCTCCGCACAGTGAAGCATCAATACCCGGGGTTCTTTTCCCCCAAGTATTGGTGCTCCACGTTTTTTTCACCCCGTCCTGTGGGCCTTCTTGTGGCTAGGACCCGAAACCTAATATATACAGGTTTTTCCACAGGACGGGGTCTTAAAAGGACACTTCCATGCCTCGCTGTGTTTATAGTGCAGACGAGGTCATGGATAGGCCCCTTTTTGTGAAGAGGGAAGGGGGAGACTTCCCGTACCCCCAAAAGGGGAAACGGGCATGTCCCAATCCCCGATCACACCGATTCCCCCCATTTCTGGGAAAAAACCGGCATGACCCCTCCGCACGGCGGAGTGAATCATTGCCCACTGTGCAGAAGGAAGGGGGAGACTTCCCATCCCCCCAAAAGGAGGAACGGACATGTCCCAATCCCCAAATCATACCGATTTTCCCCATTTCTGGGAAAAAACCGGCATGACCCCTCCGCACAGAGGTTGTCCCACTGTACAGACGAAAGGGGGAGACTTCCCATACCCCCAAAAGGGGAAACGGGCATGTCCCAATCCCCGATCATGCCGGCTCCGCCCATTTCTGGGAAAAAACCGGCATGACCCGTCCATCCAGTGGTTGTACGCTCCCACTGTGAAGACGGAAGGGGGAGGCTTCCCGTACCCCCAAAAGGGGAAACGGGCATGCCCCAATCCCCGATCATGCCGGCTCCGCCCATTTCTTGGAGAAAACCGGCATGACCCGTCCGCACAGTGGTTGTACGATCCCACTGTGCAGAGGAAAGGGGGAGATTACCCCGTACCCCCAAAAGGGGAAACAGGCATATCCCGATCCCCTAATCATGCCGGCTCCGCCCATTTAAGAGAAGAAACCGGCATGACCCCTCCGCACAGTGGTTGTACTTTCCCACTGTGCAGAAGGAAGGGGGAGCCTTCCCATACCCCCAAAAGGGGAAACGGGCATGACCCAATCCCCGATCATGCCGGCTCCGCCCATTTCTGGGAAAAAACCGGCATGACCCCTCCGCACAGTGGTCATACAAGTCGCTTACCCACGTCCGTGGGATTTCTTTCCTCAAAAATTCCATCCTCCAAAAAAATTTTCCATGTTGAAAAATTTCCAAGTTGATCCTCCAGAGGTGGACACCTGAAAATAAAAAAAATTGATTTTTGAAAAAAATTTTAAATTAAAAACAAACCAAAAATAGTTTGTTTTGTAGAGGTGATTTGGTTGTCGTGTTGTTGTTGAAGTAATTGATTAAAATAATTGAAGAAATTGATTGTTGTTGTTGGAAAAAAATTTAAATAATTGAAGAAATTCGTTGTTATTGTTGTTTGAGGAAAAATTTAATGGAAGACATTTTGTAATTAAAAAATTTTTATTTTGTAACTAAAAATGAATAAAAAATAAAATAAATTTGATTAAATATAAATTTTGGGGGATTTTGAAAAAAACAGGACATTTCGGTGCCACCCTCAACTGTGGCACCAAAATGACCATGACCGTTGAACTCCCCATGGACGATAACCTACTACTCCATGTTTGAGACCAAACGCCCCATAAGTTCCCGAAGAGGACGTTTCAGTGCAACACTCAAGTGCGGCACCAAAACGAACATCCCCGCTGAACTCCCCAAGGTCGATTACCTATTATCCCCAAATTTCAGCCAAAAAATCGCGGCGGGCCCCCTATTAAATTTAATTTAAATTTTAAGGTATTTTTAAAAAAATAAAAAAATTGAAAAAATAAAACTTCAGCCTCTTTTTCGACAAAATGGTACATGGAAAAATGGTCAAAATCGAAAAAAGACCAAACGGGGCAAAAACTTATTGGGATTATAGGTAATCGGCCATGGGGAATTCAATGGGCATGGCCATTTTGGTGCCGCACTCAAGTGTGGCACTGAAACGTCCGAATGAATAATTCAACTCCTCATAGCGGTTTTTTGGAGGCCTGGGGGTTTTCGCGTCTGGGAGTGATCTTGTAGTGCAGGGTAGGGGGAATATTTGATTAGTTGTACACTTGAGTCTCAGATCAAGTTTTGGGGTTGATATGAGTCTGAGAGTACCCAAACCCCCAAAATTTCGACCCTCTACAACTTTGGACAAAATGGTCAGAAAATTTAGGAAAAATTATTTTTAGACTCCCCTCGATGAGAGCTTTCGAATGATATATCAGTTGGCCTATTTATGACCATTTTGGGAAAATTATTTTTTTGGTCGAAAATTTTGGGCGAAAAAATCGACCAAATTTTCAAAAATTCATAACTCTCCCAAAGTATACCTTTTTTGAAGATTTTAAAGTATTATTCTATGCAGAAAAATCTGCTCTATCCAGTAAAAATACTTTCGGCCCTAACCGCCGGCAAAAACCCCGAAAAATTTTCGAAAAACCGAAAAATTTTCGATTTTTCGAAATTCGACCCCCTCAGGTGAAATTTCGAATTTTTTCGAAATTTTTTCGCCTCATAAAATTTCTAATTTTTTACTTTATTTTATAAAGCAAACCGCATCCCAATCCGAGTATCCCACAAAAAGTTATGGCGATTTCAAAAATCCCGAAAATCCCACAAAAGGGGTAGGTACCCTTTGGAAATAGGGGTGGAACAAAATTTTCGAATTTTGACCCAAAATTCAACCTAAATGGTACTCTGACATGTGCTGAGTACAAATCCGGCGTCAGAAAAATTAAAAAAAAATTCCCCGGGACGTTAGAGTCTCATAAAGTTTTACGACATTTTGCCACATTGGCTATAACTTTTTGAGACTCAAGTGGACCCCCAACATATTATACCTTTTTCTGACCGCCAGGGGACGCTCTTTCGAACTGGCTATCGAAATCAAGTTTCAATTCACGTTACAGAAAGTCGACTTTTCGACTTTGACACTTTGACCCAAAACACCCCCAAAAGTTCACCCGAGACTCTAGTGTCCAACTATTTATAACTTCCCAACATCCCACCCTACAACATGACTCCCAGGCCCCAAGACCCCCCACTTCTCAAAAACGCGTTATAATGCGTTGAATTTTTGAACCGGCCATTTCGGCGCCGCACTGAAGTTCGGCACCAAAATGACCCATCCCAAAAAATTTCTCTTGCCCAACTACCTAATACCCCCAGGTCCCATCTTAATCCGCCCAGCCGTTCCCGAGATATAGAAAAAGTACAATTGACCGCTACCCATGACCACGACATTTGCGTACAATTTAAAAAGGGTTACAGAGGCACTTCGACATTTAGACTTCACCGAATTTCGAAATTTTTTTTTTATTCGATATCTACTAATCGTGGGCCAATCGCCTCCCAGCAGACTTTTTCTGCTCCGACTTACGGTTCAGGAGATAGACACACTCATGGGGTCGTTTCGGCGCAAAGGAAAAGTCGTGGCGCCACAGCTATAATTTTCCTGAATGCGCCGTAAAAAGTTGCCCCCAGGATGTCAGGCTTCGGTGAAGCGGCCGGCCTTCGGCCGGCCGGAATTAGTTTTTAAATTTTAATCCCAAAATTATTTTATATAATATAAACTAGCTGCAGGGTGAGTAGCTGAATGGGCGTGTAGCTTTTGGGTTTGGTTACGCTGGGGGGAGCGTTTGGTTACGTTGTTTTTATAGAAGCCGTTTTGGGGGCGCATCCAGGGACGCGCGTGGAAAGCCTGCGGCTTTAAAAGGACGCTAGATTTGTTTTTTTCTTGGAGATGTACATTGAGTCGTTTAGAGCTATATAAAAGTTCCTTTATAGAACTCTGATAGAACTTAGTAAACTTTAAAACTGGCTAAAAGGATAGAGTAATGTTCTATGAAGTTTTCACCATTTTCCGGCCAAACATTAAAGCAAAAAACAATTTTTCGAAATAACGATAAGTTGGTAAACCACTTTGACTCCATAAAAATGTTGTGATCTTTATGGTTAGCCTCGACTGCATAGCTCACAACAGCCATTATAGCAGGAGTTACCGGTGTACGGCCACGGGGAGGCCTGTCAGGTGTGGAAGACCTTGTACACCATGGTCGTAAGAATTTTTTTTTATTTTTTTAGGATATGAAATTTTTTTTTAAATTAAATTTTTTCTCTTAAGAATTTTTTTTATATTTTTTTATTTTTTGGCATAAGAAATTTTTTTGTAGTTTTTTAAGAATTTTTACATTTTTAGGCTTTTTATTTTTTTAATTTTTTTGTATTTTTATTTTTTAAAAATATTTACATTATTTACAAGTATTCTTACCGCCATCGGCGACCGAGAGGCTATGATCAAGTAAACATACGCCATAGGCGTCTTAGAGGCTAAGAAGAGTAAATATACGCCATAGGCGTGTAAGCATAAATTGGCGAAGGCTCTGGACATTAATGTCCAGGCCAGTGGAATAGCGCTGTGTGTGTGATTCATGTCCGTGTGTAATTCATGTCCGTGTGTAATTCATTAAGGCATTAGAAAAATTCTAAGCCATCGGCTACAACATTCTTTATCATTTTATTCTTTGTTTTTTCCTTTTCATTCACGTGTGGTGCAAAGACTTTGAAAGAATCAGCGGTACGAACTCTCGAAAGAGCTGTATAAAGATTTCCATGACCAAACACTTGATGTGTAAGGTCGAGTCCGACTCGTGTTGCAGTCTGGCCTTGGGCCTTCATGATCGTCATTGCGTATGCAAGACGCACTGGAAACTGCAACCGTCTGAACTTAACTCCATCTGGTTCTTTGTCTTCATAATCACACCATACACGTGAAAGGCATATAATATTGCCGGATCCAGCCACAGAACCGGTTACAACCTCAACCTTCAAAATATTATCTCCTAATTCCTTTACAATCATTCTTGTCCCATTGACAAGCCCTCTACTAACGGCCAAATTCTTTAAAAGAATTACAATGCAACCTTCTTTAAGGTGTAACCGGTGTGGTGGAATTGAAGCAGGATTTAGTAAATTCAAAGCTTCAACATCATTGTCGCATTCATCAAAATCCATTGGCGATTCGTCAACGTTCGATTCGTCCGTTGAGAAATAAATCTTTTCCTTGGTCGTAATCTTTTTCAGCATGTCTTCATTAATCACATTCACTGTGTCATTATGTGGCGCTAAGATCAGTCTGTTAATGAGCTCTTTCGGATTCGAAAGAGCTTGGCCGTTGTCAGTGACAAAATTCATCAACTCTTGGCGCGAACCCACTATATTTCTACTATCAATCTCGACTTCCTTATTTAATTCGCCGTTTCCAATTTTTCGCAGCCAATCAGTGAATTGAATTTCATTCTGTCCCTGACGCATATTAATGTTCAGCGTTATTATATTATTTCTAAAATGCGGCCACAATTGTAATGAAGACTGTATACAGGCATTGACTTGATCTCGCATACCACCTCCAGCAACCACAGGAAGTGATTGCTTGAAGTCTCCGCTGAGAATCATAACCTTTCCGCCGAATGGAATATGTTTCTTTTCTGTTGGGCACATTTGTTTACAGACCCGATCAATTGCCTCCAACATATGCTTAGGAAGCATAGAAACTTCATCTATAATTATAACTTGGCTGTCTCTGATTCGCCTTCCGTGATAGCTTTGCATTGACACTGACGGGGTGTAATTTTCATCAATGTTTATTCCAAACCTAAATACCGAATGAACGGTAGCACCACCAGTCAAAAGTGTCGCTGCGCAGCCTGTATAAGCCGAAGCAATTACACGGATGCGCATGTCTCTTAGTCGCGAAATTACTGCGTTAAACAAATAAGTCTTTCCAGTTCCACCATCTCCTGTTACAAAGATGGTGTTGGATGAAGTTCCGTTGATAGCATTTTGAACGTAAGTCCAAACATTTTCTTGGTCGTCATTGAGCTTTATCGGTGGCTTGTTACCGCTTGCAAAGTCATCTTCATCTTTGTCTCCAAAGAAGAAGTTATCAAGTGCGTCGTCAACGTCTTGTCGCATCCCGGGGGATGGAGAATCCAGACCAAATTGTTGGTTTGTCATTCCGTAGTCCGAAAGCTGTGCTTCTATGATGGCCAATACCCGATCAATACGTCTGTTTCTTTCAATCCCATTTGGATCATTGCCTATTATTGGCTTGAACATATGATCCACAAATCTTTCCCACAAGTCGCGAGCATTGCTCGGATTTCCAAAGACCAAAACCTGTACAAACAGGTATCGCATTCCACTGGCTGTGCTGAAATGCGAGGCCTCCTCCAATGTTCTTTCCCAGATAGAATCGTCAGAAAGCAGACCTCTCAATCTGGCAGACTCAACAAAGGTTGTGCACATTACTCCGTTAACGTCCTTTAATGCCTCGGGATCGCCAGGAAAATGGCGGAGAAGTAGGTACAATGCAAACCTCTCTTGATCCCGAGGTGATGGTCTAGGATAAATCAGTCCTATTACATCCATTTTTCGAATTCTTTTTTTCCACATTTTGTCATGCTTATCAAACCAATAATTTTCTGGCATATGTTCGTAAAGCGTAGTCGTTATTGAAGCATCATCTTCAAGTTTCCATTTCTTATTAATATATTGCCACGACTTTCCTTCTCGCCATTGAGACCAGTACTCAGTGAGCATGGTTTTAGGTAAATTTTTTGGTAGTCCAGCAGCAACTGCTGCAGCTTGACTTTGCTTAAAAACAACATTTTGATGACCTGGCAAGTGTATTTCCATGTCATAAACTGTGTTGGAAAGTCGTACGTAAGGCATTGAATGGATTCTTGCATATGCTTCATTAGCAGAGCGATAGTACATCTGAGCATAATGCGCAGGCTCGTCAATATCGACCATGTCACCTTGAACTTGGATGTATTGAAAGGTGGGTCCCTTTAATGGGTACTTCATAGTATATTTCATATTGGTTTTTTCACCGTAGCAATATGCTACATTATGGTGTGTCTTATATTTCAGTAGGATAAACGGATTGTACGGCGTCACGTGAGCATTGGTATACTCAGTGAGCACCCCACCTTTCGGTATCAATACTTTTTCACCCCCATCCTCGGGACTTGGTCGATAATGGACGGCTGGCTGGTCGTCATAGAGTATAGTCTTGTTCGAATAGTCATAAGGGAAGAATTTAGAGCATTTCCCATTTTTATTCCTTTTCCCACAAAACTCAGGCTTACAATCATGAAGCTGATGTTTAATTACAAGATCTCGAAGGCGTCTTTCACCTTCGGCTCGTGGACTTTTATCATCCTTATCTGGCAGTGGCGGAATATGGGCAAAAATGTATCCTTCAATAATCTCCGGTATGGCAGGAATATCGGTAGCCATCACTCTGTGAAAGTGAGGACCACCCCTTTTCTGGAATTCCATGCTCTCAGCGTAACCCAATTGCTTACCAAAAATTTGCTTTGCATTCAAGTCGTTATGTACCTCCCTAACTTTATCTGCGTAAAAACGCATGACAATGTCAGGACGATCAATCAATGCTTGACCGTTGGGGTAAAGTTCATTCTGCATTTCAGGCCAGTTTGGATTCGAAGTGAACGTGAACATAAACATGGCGCATCCTCGCTTGCGTTTACGATTAATAATCGTGCACGCAGATTTATAATTTTTCTTAAAGTATGCTCTGAAGCCAGGCATATAACTTCTAAAGAGAACTACATGTCCTACTTTGTCTGCGGAGGATTTGCCTGCATGCTTAGCAAAATAGTCTAAAAGTTCAGGCACAACTTCACATCTTAAATCCATATCGGGCTGACGTAAGTATTCAAATACTTGCGAATCAATTCTAGCAGCAATGTCAAGAGCAAATTTTTGTCCCAATCCGCCACCAGTACTCCAAATATGATGATATGTTTCATTTTCCGGGTACCGAATTCCAAAGCGATAACGATAAAAAGCTCTAAATGAAAGATTCGGGCGAGAACGGCTAGGTTCGTCACCATAAATATCAACAGAACCACAATCGCTTTCAGCAATGGAACCGGTTTCCGATTTGTCGGTATCAAAGTCGTCTTTATCATTATTAGGCTTTTTAGCTATCTTAATATACGGTATATCTTTTGTATATCCCTCGTCCCCGAGCAAAAACATGCAAGGGTAGAGTATCGAATCAGTCATAGCATGGTTTGACCATAAATCTGTAACATTTCCTTTCTTAGTAATCCAAATACCTCTGAGCGGCGGAGGCTCATCAGTATTGGAAGACCATATCGCAAAAACAGTGGACTCATCATGTGTAGGCAAGTTAACTTGGCGTGGATGTAAATTCGGATCTTGAATTGCAGCAGGCGCATTTTTATCTTCGACCAAAATAACCTTAAAGTTTTGAAGGTTTTCTGGTGAATTTTCTGCAATGTCCTTGTAAAACTCATAAGAGTTTTTAAGAATTTCGGCCATCGGATGATAGGCACGAATTAATTCATCAAGAACGTGGAACAAATGAGGATTCTTTTTATTCCAATCATCAAAGCTTGTATTATTCATTCGATATTCTGTAGCGTCTTTAGAATCCAGTATGTACAACTGATCAAAAGATGGAATCTGGTGATCGGCTGCGGTCAAACTCCCAATCCGTCTAGCGAATTCACCATTCAGTAAGACAGGCATTGGTCCACCAGTTGGTGCATTTTGTCGACCTACTGAAAGTGATCCGAAAGCAAACAAAGTGTTATATTTCGATTGGTCTCTGATGTATTCTTTAGAGTCCATTGATTCACCAGTTACAAGTCTTTCATAATCATGTGGATATGCTTTAAGCGGATCAAGTCGAACTCGACCATCCGTACAAGATAAACATTTTTCCGACCGAAGAAGTCTATTATCACAATGCACACAAGTTTTATCCCCAAACTGACCAGAATCGTAATATTCTGGGAGATGACCTGCTTTAAAGGAGGCACAGCCTATTCCTTCATGTTTAGTCTTACAACGTTTAGTGAGGGGAAGAACTCGTTCTCCTTTCGGAGTAGCAATTGCAATATTAGACAATCCTGGCGTTAAATTAGTTGAAGAGGCTCGCGTAGAAGCTCTCGTTTGCATTCTAGGAGTTGAAAGACTTGTAGTTGGCAAGTTCTGAATTGGGCTTGATCGTCGTATATTAGCTTGGTCGTTTTCATTTCTCGGGTGATACTCAACATCATCTCCGGAATACAACTGGTTCAAATGCCATAAAATTCTCTTCTTTTCAGTGTTAATATTAAAATTATTCAATTTAAGATTCCGGTTATTAAATAACCACGCTTCGGCATATAGGCAGATAAAATATCCGCAACTATGACCGTCACGTTGAAGTGTGTATTTGTCTGTGGCATATGATCCCAAATGTATTAAATCGGAGCGTCTGTTGGTCAATTGAGAAAGAATAACCATAAGTTTAGGCAATCTATCAGGGTGATAGTCAGGGTGATTGTCAGATAGTCTATGAGGATCGTCTGGCAGCGAGTCGAAGAAATAGGTTCCGAACTCACTGTCAAAGATAATGATGGTCCAGTGTCCTGGTAGGTGAACAGGAAGAAGTACAATTTGTACATCTCTGTCTGGACCAGTTTGATAGGCATAATTGGCGTAATTAATATCCTCTAATTGAAAATGAAGTGGATCCGTTACAAGCGGATCTACTACAATCACCTTTTTGCCAGAAACTTTGGCTAGATAGCATAAATATGCGAAAATGAAACTTTCATTTGGCCATTCAGAGAGTTTATTCCATAGTACTTCAATAGCGCGAGGGCCCGTATTATCATCATCTCTTTGATAAAGAGGCATAACTGCTCTGCGGCAAATGGAAGTTACATCAGTAGTCTTGGCTACAGCAAAATCTAGAGTGTTTAACGTCGAAAAATTAATATTCGCTTCATTAGTCGGTGGTATATCTGGATCGTTTAAAGCGCCATGAGGTGTATCAAGAGACTTTTTCGGCCTCCCACCTTTACGCGCATTCCTTTTCGGTCGTCCTCGTTTATTAGTTGACTGGCTACCAGTAGAAGAGCACGACAAATCAGATTTAGCACTTATTGCCGATGTCATACTACGTGTATCCATAGACTCGACTGACGAGTCGCGTGTTCTGCGTGATTTTCTCGGAACGCATACCTCCGAAGAGATGCTCAAAGGAGTGAGCGGTTCCACAAGGCTGTCAATATTAGCATTATCATTAATATCTTTCTCACTAAAAGTAAATACGCCCGAGCTCGAAGGCTTCCCAGGGCCACAAACATCTTCAATATTTGGTTCAACATCCATCAAAATATTTTGGATGTGCGGATGTGTGTAATGTTCAGACTGCTCCTGCTGCACAGACTGATCATTGTCCTGAAGAGGACAGTTTTGGGTTCCCAGATCGATAATCGGATCAGCCTGCTCTGGTTGGACAGACTGGTCAGAGTCCTGAAGAGGACTGTTTGGGATATTGGTACCGGAGTACCGTGTGCGCCTTATTTTTCGCTTTAAAGAATCTTTAGAAGGCATAATTTAATTAATATTTTCTGTCAGGCCGTGGCCCATGACCAACTGTAAATAGCCACGGTCCACGAGTTTCACCTCTCACGCAACCTTCATCTACAGCCAGTCGCCGCCTGCAAAAGCTTCCAAAAATTAAAGGAACGATCCCCCATGACCAACTGTTGAACACCGAGGAGCCGAAGCTCGAGCCGAGACTCCTCCATGAGCAACTGTTGAACACCGAGGCCCGCATAGAAAATACGAAAAAAATAGAAAAAAACTCCAAGTCCGGGGACAAGGAGGAAAAAACTCAGCTCGAGCCGAAGCCCGAGCTGAGACTCCAAGGCTGAACACCATGGAGTCTGGAGGGCCAAAGACCGAACGAACTCAACTCGGGCCTTAGGCCCGAGCTATACTCCAAGTCCGGGGACGAGGAGGAAAAACTCAGCTCGAGCCGTTCCCAGATCGATAATCGGATCAGCCTGCTCTGGTTGGACAGACTGGTCAGAGTCCTGAAGAGGACTGTTTGGGATATTGGTACCGGAGTACCGTGTGCGCCTTATTTTTCGCTTTAAAGAATCTTTAGAAGGCATAATTTAATTAATATTTTCTGTCAGGCCGTGGCCCATGACCAACTGTAAATAGCCACGGTCCACGAGTTTCACCTCTCACGCAACCTTCATCTACAGCCAGTCGCCGCCTGCAAAAGCTTCCAAAAATTAAAGGAACGATCCCCCATGACCAACTGTTGAACACCGAGGAGCCGAAGCTCGAGCCGAGACTCCTCCATGAGCAACTGTTGAACACCGAGGCCCGCATAGAAAATACGAAAAAAATAGAAAAAAACTCCAAGTCCGGGGACAAGGAGGAAAAAACTCAGCTCGAGCCGAAGCCCGAGCTGAGACTCCAAGGCTGAACACCATGGAGTCTGGAGGGCCAAAGACCGAACGAACTCAACTCGGGCCTTAGGCCCGAGCTATACTCCAAGTCCGGGGACGAGGAGGAAAAACTCAGCTCGAGCCGAAGCCCGAGCTAAGACTCCAAGGCTGAACAACATGGAGTCTGGAGGGCGAAAGCCCGAACGAACTCAACTCGGGCCTTAGGCCCGAGCTATACTCCAAGTCCGGGGACGAGGAGGAAAAACTCAGCTCGAGCCGAAGCCCGAGCTGAGACTCCAAGGCTGAACACCATGGAGTCTGGAGGGCGAAAGCCCGAACGAACTCAACTCGGGCCTTCGGCCCGAGCTATACTCCAAGTCCGGGGACGAGGAGGAAAAAACTCAGCTCGAGCCGAAGCCCGAGCTAAGCACTCCAAGGCTGAACACCATGGAGTCTCTAGGGCCGAAGCCCGACCAAACTCAACTCGGGCCTTCGGCCCGAGCTGTACTCCAAGTCCGGGGACAAGGAGGAAAAATCTCAGCTCGAGCCGAAGCCCGAACTGAGCACTCCAAGGCTGAACACCATGGAGTCTCTAGGGCCGAAGCCCAACCAAACTCAACTCGGGCCTTCGGCCCGAGCTGTACTCCAATCCGGGGACGAGGAGGAAAAAACTCAGCTCGAGCCGAAGCCCGAACTGAGCACTCCAAGGCTTAACACCATGGAGTCTCGAGGGCCAAAGCCCGAACGAACTCAACTCGGACCCTCGGCCCGAGTTCGGCTCATTTTTAACCGCGCCTCCAGACAAGCCGGAGTTAGCAAATCCAGTGAACACATTTATTGTGAACATAACCGGATTTCCCAGCACGCACGACGTGGACGTTTGCGGTAGATCAATGAGAACTTGCGTGCCTACCTCCACCCATTAGGGCTTCTCAGGCAACATTCAAAAAATATTTTTTATTGGATTCAGATATCTGTGTTTAATATCATACCATGATTCAAATAACGACCATCATCATTATCCAATAATTTTCTGACAACGGTCTAAACTCAGCTCACGTTCCCTTTTCTCACCATCTTTCGGGCATCAAACTCAAAGCAAAGCTGAAGCCGAAGCCTGAGCTAAGCACTCCAAGGCTAAAAGTCATGGAGTAATGAAGGAATTACAACAAACAAACTTAACTCGGGCCTTCGGCCCGAGCTATACTCCAAGTCCGGTGACGAGGAGGAAAAACTCAGCTCGAGCCGAAGCCCGAGCTGAGACTCCAAGGCTGAACACCATGGAGTCTGGAGGGCCAAAGCCCGAACAAACTTAACTCGGGCCTTCGGCCCGAGCTATACTCCAAGTCCGGGGACGAGGAGGAAAAAACTCAGCTCGAGCCGAAGCCCGAGCTGAGACTCCAAGGCTGAACACCATGGAGTCTGGAGGGCCAAAGCCCGAACAAACTTAACTCGGGCCTTCGGCCCGAGCTATACTCCAAGTCCGGGGACGAGGAGGAAAAAACTCAGCTCGAGCCGAAGCCCGAGCTAAGCACTCCAAGGCTGAACACCATGGAGTCTATAGGGCCGAAGCCTGTACTCCAAGTCCGGAGTCGAGGAGGAAAAACTCAGCTCGAGCCGAAGCCCGAGCTGAGACTCCAAGGCTGAACACCATGGAGTCTGGAGGGCCAAAGCCCGAACAAACTTAACTCGGGCCTTCGGCCCGAGCTATACTCCAAGTCCGGGACGAGGAGGAAAAACTCAGCTCGAGCCGAAGCCCGAGCTGAGACTCCAAGGCTGAACACCATGGAGTCTGGAGGGCCAAAGCCCGAACAAACTTAACTCGGGCCTTCGGCCCGAGCTATACTCCAAGTCCGGAGACGAGGAGGAAAAAACTCAGCTCGAGCCGAAGCCCGAGCTGAGACTCCAAGGCTGAACACCATGGAGTCTGGAGGGCCAAAGCCCGAACAAACTTAACTCGGGCCTTCGGCCCGAGCTATACTCCAAGTCCGGGGACGAGGAGGAAAAAACTCAGCTCGAGCCGAAGCCCGAGCTAAGCACTCCAAGGCTGAACACCATGGAGTCTATAGGGCCGAAGCCCTAACAAACTTAACTCGGGCCTTCGGCCCGAGCTGTACTCCAAGTCCGGGGACGAGGAGGAAAAACTCAGCTCGAGCCGAAGCCCGAGCTGAGCACTCCAAGGCTGAACACCAAGGAGTCTATAGGGCCGAAGCCCGACCAAACTCAACTCGGGCCTTCGGCCCGAGCTGTACTCCAAGTCCGGGGACGAGGAGAAAAAACTCAGCTCGAGCCGAAGCCCGAGCTGAGACTCCAAGGCTGAACACCATGGAGTCTGGAGGGCCAAAGCCCGAACAAACTTAACTCGGGCCTTCGGCCCGAGCTATACTCCAAGTCCGGGGACGAGGAGGAAAAAACTCAGCTCGAGCCGAAGCCCGAGCTGAGACTCCAAGGCTGAACACCATGGAGTCTGGAGGGCCAAAGCCCGAACAAACTTAACTCGGGCCTTCGGCCCGAGCTATACTCCAAGTCCGGGGACGAGGAGGAAAAAACTCAGCTCGAGCCGAAGCCCGAGCTGAGACTCCAAGGCTGAACGCCATGGAGTCTGGAGGGCCGAAGCCCGGACAAACTTAACTCGGGCCTTCGGCCCGAGCTATACTCCAAGTCCGGAGACGAGGAGGAAAAAACTCAGCTCGAGTTGAGAAAAAAAAAACACCGAGCTGAGCACTCCAAGGCTGAACACCAGGGAGTCTCTAGGGCCGAAGCCCGACCAAATCACTCGGGCCTTCGGCCCGAGTTCGGCTCATTTTTAACCGCGCCTCCAGACAAGCCGGAGTTAGCAAATCCAGTGAACACATTTATTGTGAACATAACCGGATTTCCCAGCACGCACGACGTGGACGTTTGCGGTAGATCAATGAGAACTTGCGTGCCTACCTCCACCCATTAGGGCTTCTCAGGCAACATTCAAAAAATATTTTTTATTGGATTCAGATATCTGTGTTTAATATCATACCATGATTCAAATAACGACCATCATCATTATCCAATAATTTTCTGACAACGGTCTAAACTCAGAGCACGTTCCCTTTTCTCACCATCTTTCGGGCATCAAACTCAAAGCAAAGCTGAAGCCGAAGCCTGAGCTAAGCACTCCAAGGCTAAAAGTCATGGAGTAATGAAGGAATTAGCTTCAGTTACGCCGAGTTTCCTTGTGTTATCCCTCTATGTAACCTACTAACACCCACCGCCAAAACGCGAAGGCCTCCTTCGTGGGGGCTACCTCCACCCATTAGGGCTTCTCAGGCGAATCGCCAAAGCATATGGCCGAGATTCTCACACATCCAACCGAAAGGAAGCAGGTTATGGCTGCCCACAAATAAAATCCTCTGGCGTGAGTAGATTATTTGCCCTCCGTTGAATGCCGAGATGGCGAATAACTCATACATTCAAACGAAAGGAAGCAGGTTATGGCTGCCCGCAAATAAAATACTCTGGCGTGAATAGATTATTTGCCTTCCGTTGAATGCTGAGTTATATTTTTGAACCCATGCACCACACCATCCACTAGAACTGGGTGTTTTAGTAATATGACGCAAGGAGGCAGGTACAGGCTGCCCTCAGATAGATTAGTTCTAGCACAACTTAACTATCTGCCTTTTGTCATATTGGTCACGACGGTCTAAACCCAGCTCAAGTGTTCTATTATCACCATCTTTCGAAACAGAAAAAAAAGTTAAAAAAGGGCTGGCGTCCTCACTTAAGAGGCTCATTAAGTCTTAAACTCAAAAGAGTCCTAACATGTCACCTCACATTCAGCCACGGACGTTAACGACTGAATCAGCAACACCTAGACACCAGAGACAGCCGTTGCACAACTAAAGTTGCGATTCAAATTTGATCATTACATAAAGTAATGATCCAGCAATAGGATTACCTAAAGCTACATTGTTACAGGGACGTAATCAGTATTCGATAATCACCATCTTTCGATAAATGGGTTACAGCTGTTGGACACCAGTACAGCCGTTACACAACAAAAGTTGCGATTCAAGTTGGATCATACACAGAGCAATGATCCAGCAGTAGGATCATGCAAGAGCACTGATCCTACAGCTACATTACAGGGACGTAATCAATACGAGCTGATGACTCGCACCTACTCGATCCCAACCACGGCAACACTCAATGGCTCACTCACCCATTACATCAATAATATTTCAATGTCCGTGCCGAGTGAGTTGCTCCGTGTTGGACCGTGTTTACGAGGACGCTTAGTCCATACACTAAATCTCAACTATTCACTTCACAAATACAGCCGAAAGGCAACTATCCGGTGTTAGTTTTTCGCCTATTAGCGAATTCACCGGATAAAATTTTCCAGATAGCCGGGGTAACCCAGCCTTGGTTACACAACATTTTGTTGCGATTCAAGTTTGAACATCACATAAAGTAATCATCCAGCAGTAGGTTCACCTACAGCTACTTCCAGAGCCAATTCTTTACAAGTTGAGACGGATAACCAAGACGGCCAACAAAGTTAAACACAGCCATAAACAATTGATATCCGCAGGCATTTCGGGAGGAGGTTCGCGCAATGAGAACGCCAGTGCCGACAATCCTGAACGGCATCAAAGCTCCAATGCCTTGCTTTGTCTGTGTTTACTTTGAGGCCAGTCTTGGTCTACAGACAGCGATCAATGCAGCACTTTTAACGGTATCCCAAGCCGTTTTATTCAATTCTAATCGTATTTTAAAGAGCGAGCTATGGTGTTTTATGCATTCAAATAACCATGAACAATGGATAAAGCGTACGCCAATACTAATACCCAAACCTGAATATTTCCATAACAAATATTCAAGCTGTTCAAGGCTTGAATATTTGGGGCTTGAAAATATTTTGGCTTGAAAATATTTTGGGCATGGCCATTTTGGTGCCGCACTCAAGTGTGGCACCGAAATGGCCGATTGAAAAATTCAAACGGTTATAACGTTTCAGAGGGGGGTGGGAGCTTTTGGGGCCTGGGAGTGAAGTTGTAGGGCCAAGTGTCCTAAAAATTTTGGGCATGGCTATTTTGGTGCCGCACTCAAGTGTGGCACCGAAATGGCCGATTGAAAAATTCAAACGGTTATAACGTTTCAGAGGGGGGTGGGAGCTTTTGGGGCCTGGGAGTGAAGTTGTAGGGCCAAGTGTCCTAAAAATTTTGGGCATGGCTATTTTGGTGCCGAATTTTTAAAAATTTCCCCGGGACGTTAGAGTCTCATAAAGTTTTACGACATTAGGCCACATTGGCTAAACTTTTTGAGACTCAAGTGGACCCCCAACAATGTAAATGCTTTTCGAAGGATTTGAGGATAATCTACAATATAATCTACAATATTTTTAATTATTACCCCTCTTTTGTAACCCTCGCGGCAAAAGTTCCCTCCCATACTCAAAAATTTTAATGCCGCATAAAAAACTGAGACTTAAGTGGACCCCCAACATAATATATGTTTTTCGGTGGATTTGAGGATGCTCTACAATATAACGTAATTGTTTTTAATTTATTACCCCTCCTTTTTTCAAAAATCATCCTTGCACCCGAAAACTCTGACCCACATAACATGGTCAGACTCAACTGACCCCAAAAAAAGTATATATTTTTCGAAGCCCTCGAGGATGCACTACAACATTTCCGGACCATATTTGATTAATTGGCCCTCCTTTGGTACCCCACAGGCAAAAGTAGCCCCCTCAGACTCAAACTTTTGACCAACCATAACTTTGGCCAAAATGGTCAAAAAATTTTAGAAAAAATATTTTTAGACTCCACTCGGTAAGGGCTCTCGATTGATATATCATTTGGCCCATTTACATCCATTTTGAAAAATAAGATTTTTTTGGCCAAAAATTTCGGCCGAAAAAATCGACCAAATTTTCAAAAAATCATAACTTTTTCAAAGTTAACCTTTTTTGAATATTTTTAAGGGTTATTCTATGCAGAAAAATCTGCTCTATCCAGGAAAAATACTTTCGGCGCGAACCGCCGGCAAAAATCCCGAAAGTTTTTCGAAAAACCGAAAAATTTTCGAATTTTCGAAATTCGACCCCCTCGGGCCCAATTTCGAATTTTTTCGAAATTTTCTCAGGTGAAAAAATTCCTAATTTTTTACTTGATTTTTTAAAGGAAACCCCATCCCAATTCCTTTATTCCAAAAAAAGTTATGGTCACTCAAAAATTTCCGAATTTTCCCCAAAAGGGGTACCCCTTTGAAAATAGGGGGTGGGACAAAATTTTCGAATTTTGACCCAAAATTCGACCTATATGGTACTATAACATGCGCTGAGTCCATATCCGGTCTCAGAAAAATTTTTAAAAAATTCCCCGGGATGTTAGAGTCTCATAAAGTTTTGCGCCATTTCGTCACATTGGCTATAACTTTTTGAGACTCAAGTGGACCCCCAACAAAGTATACCTTTTTCGGAGCCCCAGGGGACGCTCTTTCGATCTAGCTATCGAAATCGAGTTTCAATTCACGTTACAAAAAGTCGGTTTTTCGACCCCGACTCTTTGAACCATATCACCCCCAAAAATTCACTTGAGACTCTAGTGGTCAACACCAAATATTTTCCCAACATCCAACCCTCCAACATCACTCCCAGGCCCGAAGACCCCCAAGTTCTCAAAAACCCGCAATAACCGTTTGAAATACTCATCCGGCCATTTCGGTGCCACACTCAAGTGCGGCACCAAAACGACCCACCCCAAAAAATTCCCCATATCAACTTACCTAATACCCCCCAGGTCCCATCTTAATCCTCCCAATCGTTCCCGAGATATACCCCATAAACAACGTTTATCCGACAAAATCGGACAATTCACCGTCAGTCGGTGAATTTTTGCGCGCCCATAAGTCCCCGGGAGTTCACCCGATTTTCAAAATTTTTTTTTTGTTGAAACCCCATAATAGTAGACCAGGAACCTCTAAGCAGACCCTTTCTGCTACGACTTATGGTTCACGAGATAGGTACGTGACGACGGACGTTTCGGTGCCAAAACTTCATAGTGGGGATTTTTCCATATTTTTCCCAGATGCGCCTTCAAAAGTACCCCCCAGCATGTCACACTTTCAGAAGGCTCCCGGCCTTCGGCCGGGAGCCTTAATTTTTTAAAAACGAAACTCCTTGATATTATATATATATATAACTAGTTGTGCCCATTGGGGTATGGCGGCGTAGTGCGTATGCAATTCCTATTAGGATACTTTAGGTTTAATAGCGTTCTGCCCGTTGGAAAGCCTAACGGCTTTGGGGCGCGCTTCGCGCGCTGCTAGAATGTTTGGATGCCTGTAAAGAAAGGTTTAGCCATGCCTTTTCATTGCTTAGGGCCTTCGGCCCTCGCCGGTAAAGTTTTGCTTTGCCTTTTCATTGCTTCGGGCCTTCGGCCCTCGCCGGTAAAGTTTTGCTTTGCCTTTTCATTGCTTCGGGCCTTCGGCCCTCGCCGGTAAAGTTTTGCTTTGCCTTTTCATTGCTTCGGGCCTTCGGCCCTCGCCGGTAAAGTCTTGCTTTGCCTTTTCATTCCTTCGGGCCCTCGGCCCTCGCCGGTAAAGTTTAGCCCTGCCTTTGACTATTGCTCTGCCTTTTAGATGTAATGAATGCTCGGGCCTTCGGCCCTCGCACGGCGGGCCTCCGGCCCGCCGTGCCCTGCCTTTGACTATTGCTATGCCTATTAGATGTAATGAATGCTCGGGCCTTCGGCCCTCGCCTACGGCGGGCCTTCGGCCCGCCAACTCCTCGGCCTTCGGCCTCTTGCTTTGGGTTTGACCGCTGTGGTGCATTTAGCAACTGTGGTAGCTTGTCACGAGGCATTTGGGGGCCTTCGGCCCCCAAACGCCAATGTTAGACTCTTGCTTTGGATTTAACCGCTGTGGTGCATTTGGCAACTGTGGTGGGTTGTCCCGAGGCGTTTGGGGGCCTTCGGCCCCCAAACTCCAATGTTAGACTCTTGCTTTGGGTTTAACCGATGTAGTGCATTCGGCAACTGTGGTGAGTTGTCCCGAGGCGTTTGGGGGCCTTCGGCCCCCAAACGCCAATGTTTGACTTTTACTTTGGGTTTGACGCCAATGTTAGACTCTTGCTTTAGACTCTTTTGACGCCAATGTTAGACTCTTGCTTTGGGTTTAACCGATGTGGTGCATTCGGCAACTGTGGTGGGTACTATTGCTCTGCGTTTTAGATGTAATGAAAGCTCAGGCCTTCGGCCCTCGCTAACGGCGGTCCTCAGGCCCGCCGTGCATTGTCTTTGACTGTTGCTGTGCCTTTTAGATGTAATGAATGCTCTGGCCTTCGGCCCTCGCCTACGGCGGGCCTCTGGCCCGCCGTGCCCTACCTTTGACTATTGCTCTGCGTTTTGGATGTAATGAATGCTCGGGCCTTCGGCCCTCGCCTTGGGGGCCTTCGGCCCTTAAACGCCAATGTTTGACTTTTACTTTGGGTTTAACCAATGTGGTGCATTCGGCAACGTGGTGGGTTGTCCCGAGGCGTTTGGGGGCCTTCGGCCCCCAAACGCCAATGTTAGACTCTTGCTTTGGGTTTGACCGCTGTGGTGCATTCGACAATTGTTGTGGGTTGTCCCGAGGCGTTTGGGGGCCTTCGGCCCCCAAACGCCAATGTTTGACTTTTACTTTGGGTTTGACCGCTGTGGTGCATTTGGCAACTGTGGTGGTTTGTCCCGAGGCGTTTGGGGGCCTTCGGCCCCCAAACGCCAATGTTAGACTCTTGCGATGGGTTTGATCGCTGTGGTGCATTCGACAACTGTTGTGGGTTGTCCCGAGGCGTTTGGGGGCCTTCGGCCCCCAAACGCCAATGTTAGACTCTTGCTCGGGCCTTCGGCCCTCGCCTACGGCGGGCCTTCGGCCCGCCCAACTCTTCCTCTCGGCGTTTTTTTGACTTTTGGCCGTTTCGGTGCCACACTCAAGTGCGGCACCAAAACGTCTCGGGCCTCCGGCCCTCGCCAACGGCGGGCCTTCGGCCCGCCCAACTTCTCCTTTCGGCGTTTTTTGACTTTTGGCCGTTTCAGTGCCACACTCAAGTGCGGCACCAAAACGTCTCGGTCCTTCGGCCCTCGCCTACGGCGGGCCTTCGGCCCGCCAAACTCCTCGGCCTTCGGCCTCGGTGTTTTTTTGATTTTTGGCCGTTTCAGTGCCACACTTGAGTGCGGCACCAAAACGACCTAACACAAAAAATTCCCCATGGTCGATTACCTATAACCCCTTTGGTCCCATTCAATTCGGCCCATCCGTTCCAAAGATAAAAATTTGGTCCGACACAATTGGACATTTCACCGTCAATCGGTGAATTTTTGCGCACCCATAAGTCCCCGGGGGTTCATCGGATTTTCGAAATTTTTTTTTTGTTGGATTAGCCTTAGTCCAACTTAGTTTCCTCCCAGCAAGCGTTTTTCGATCCGACGGACGGTTCAGGATTTGGCCACTTCGCCACGGCCGTTTCAGTGCCAAAAGTTCATCGTATGGTCCCAGCGGTATTTTTCCTGAAAAGCCCATTAAAACTACCCCCCAAGATGTCATACTCTCAGGAAGCGGCCGGCCTTCGGCCGGCCGATATTTTTTTTTCTAAAAAAATTTTCTATTTATTATAGGTATAATGTAATTAAATAAAATTATTATTTTGCACTTTTTGTTAAGTACAAATTCGTCTTATTACCATTTTGTCACTTTTAATTGTTAGAGACGCAGAGACGGAAACAAACTACTCTAACAAGCAGTCCAATTTCATTTCTTGTCCAAATTCAATTCGGCCAGCCAATTGGGCTTTTTTAACTCCGTCCCTGACTGAACCCTCCAGACCAAGCCAAATAATTCATAAAGCCAATTTATTTGGGCAATCTGTCCAAGGGCAATTTGTCCTCTCGCTGGTAATATAGAACAAAAGTAAATATTTCGAGATCTCATAATCTCTAAAAAGCATGTCCGCATATTTTGCCAATAAATACAAAATTCTTAGTTTTTAATTTATTTATTCGCTGAAAAGGACCTTATAAAGAGGTCACTTACATTCAGATAAAAATTGTAAAACAAAGCATATAAAAGTCATAAATAACACAAAAGAACTTGTTGTTTTGTTCTTTTTTTTTGTTTTTCCAGCCGTCTTTTCAAACAATCTTTAATTGACCGTGTACTCAACCAAGCCCATCCGGAATCCGGAGCCTTATTGGCAATTTTAATTTAATTATATAATTTTAACACAAAAAATTGATAAAGAATTTTTTAAAATCCGGAAATCTTAAGTCCGGCACGGAATCATAGTAAACTCTGCCGAAATTTTTGTTTTAAGCGTTTAGCAGAATAATGTTTCTACACTCGCTGACGAGACTTGTGTTTCTAGCCTTATTGGCATTTTAAGTTTGGAAATTTAATTTATAGGCAATTTTTGGGGTAGCAGTGTAGAGGAGCCAGCAGCGCATCAAAATGCTTTCAGTCATCAACGGGTTGGGATTGATTTCTCCAATTCTTTCTCTTAAATGTGTTTGTGTGGGAGCGGAAGAATAAATTATTGTGTTAGTTTGTTTTTGGTGACTTCTGCCTTAGGTAGAAGAAAAGGATGCGTGTTGGGATATGTAGAATATGAAGTGGGCTTTCATCTTTCTCTATCAACACATAATATATAGCTTGCTTGGTCTTTCTACTTTTCCACACAATCTGCTCTCATTTCTATGCTCTTTTAAGTAATATTCGATGATCGACCGACGGACACCAAATAAATATACACTAAATAAGAATCTTTAAGCAATTGAAAGTGAAACGGCCATTTCCACGCCGACTCTTTGTCATGCTTATTGTTGCAATAGAGCGGTGCTTTAGTAGGGACTTTTGGATGAAACGACAAAACAAGCGGATGAATATCTGATAAAAAAACAATTAATCGATCTCTTCTACCAATATGATTTTGCCCCGACTTTTTCTTCTTTTCAGACTCTCAAAGGGTTGCAAAGAGAAGAATACAGCTCAAGCGCAGCATATGTAGTATAGCGATAGTGTACCCGCGTTACAATTATTGGGGCAAGAAAAGTGTGCGAATGAGCAACCGTTGTCGCCGATTTTTTCTTTCATTGAACTCTTCCTTTTCTCACTTATACTGTGTATGTTGCTACACCACCCTCCTTCCTTTTTACATCATTGACTGTTTTTATTTCCTATTGGCTTGAGTAAACCGCAGCGTTTTTCAATGTACTACCAATTAATTTGGCTCTGTATGATTTTCTCTTTACAGCTCACGTTAATTTCAACTACCAAAAAAAATAATATTTATTTTGTTAAATTGTTGAAACAAACAATAATTGTTTATATTTATTTTCAGATTACCAATCAATAAAAATCTTTTATTATAAAATTTTAAAAAATTGGAAAATAAAACTTCTATTTATCGGGCTTTTGAGTCCTTTCATTCTTTATATTTTTATCATTAAAAGAAAAAATTAAACAACTTGTTGAGATCTTCCAACAGTTATTTATGTTAATTAAATGTTTTTTACTAGTTCAAAGACGTAACATTTACGTCCGAAAATGAGTAACGGCTCAGTTTCACCAGGAAGCAGCATTCCAACAACTTCACTTGAAGATTGTTCTACAAATATATTTCAAATTGTATTTAATTTTTTTTTACAATTTTTTTCAACTCCTTTTCAATAATTTATATAAATAAATACATATACAAGCATTTTAAGGCCGAAATCAATGGACTAAAATGGTGTTGCTTTACATCGAATTTTTCTTCCAATTCTCCAACTCTAAAGCTAAAATTAACTTCAAGTGCTGACGTTATCGGCACTGATAATGCTGATCCTGTCTTACGAGCCTATATTGATTGTTTGGAGGGTAATTTGCTTTGCACATGGAGACGGAGGTATAAATAAATAAAATTATTTGAGCTAGAAAAAGAGGAAATTAATATTTTTAGACCTCCTGTAGCCAGCACATTAGCTGCATTTGATAATCCAATACCACGTCCTGATGCCCAGAAAGAACTTTGGATTTTTTGGTACACGTCCGAGGAGCCAAAATTGGTTGAAGATTTTAAATTACGAGGATTGAGTGGTAAATATTTAGGGAATGTTTTTAACATAATTGGAATTATTTTTAGTTGTCACTCACAGTGAGTCAACGGATGCTGATGCTCCTCGTGTTGAGTTTGAGTATGAAACACGGACACTATTTTTCAAATCACTAAATAGTGCAATAGAGCGGAGACTTTTATCGGAGGTTAATTTTATGCCTAGTAATTTATAAAAAAATTTTTTAATATTTAGGGGTTTGTTCGTTTTGGGCGTTGGCTTTGCAGACCTTTAGAATTGAGCTCTTTATATGCTGAAGATAAACACACAATACCCAAGTAATTTTTCAAGTATTTATTTTTTAATTTTTTGAAAGATTCATGAATGCCATCCGTTTTCATTATTTTTTACATCGTGATTCTCTTGTCTGTGCCAGCATTGTCGTCCAAAGACAACCAGCAATCCTTCGCCTTTCTCAGTGCCATTTCAAAGAAGCAACACAATTTGCACAGCCTGTCATTTTGGGTAAATAATTGTTTTAACGTAGAAATTTCGTTAAAATACTATTAACTTTTTTAATAGCTCCTTGGTCAATACGCGCTCAATTATTGCCAAATCAACAGGATTTCTTGGGTGATTTCGACACAGGGAAAACTCCTGTTATTCCAAGTCCAGACAATGAGGAAGGTTTACTTTTTACTTTTAAATTTTTTATTTATGGTTTAAGGTCCTTCATTTCTTTCTTCAACCCTTTCTCCTGAAAAAAATGATGGTGGCGGGACTTATCCAAAGAGACGATTGAGTCAACTTGTTGAATCCCATTGGAAGGAATGGAAACGAATTTATCCATCGTTGGAATTTTTGACAACAAATTCTAACGGAAATAAATCAACTAATGCTGCTAATAATAAAAGGAGAACAAGCAGTGGTGTTATTTCTTCTAGGTATTTGAAAAACATATAAAATACCCTTTTACTTAATTAATAAAGGAGTAATTTACTTTCATCAATTCCTCGAATGGTTGTAATTCAGTTGGGTGGACAATTCGTTTTATACCCCAGTGCTTTTGTTGGAATTTTGGTTGATGAATTAATTTCCCCTTTGCCATCTAAAACAACAAAAAGTATTTCAAAAACAGATGAGGCTACGTGCAGTGATATTTTAGTGGACAATATTCCTGATCAATCTGAGAAATCATCTAAATCTTTTTCTTCTAGAAAATCTGGTTAATTTAAATTTTTTAAAAGAATAATTTGAATTTTAGATTTTCAAACTTCAAAAATACGAAGGCATATTCATACTGGACTTTCTGCTGCAAGAGCCTCTTATGGTTTAGGATGTTTGCGCAATCCAAAAAATAGAGTTAGTGCGGCGGAACATTCAGATCCATTCAATTGTGATTTGCAACAACAAAGAGCATCCGATTGTATGGCAGAGTTTGGTTACGATTACATGCGCCGTGAATTTTGCTATTGCCGGATATGTCCACAACTCGGGCGTTCTTTCTCATCAGGTCAATCTTCTCTTACTGAATCACAAAAAGGTTAAATTTTATGTCGTGATATAATTTTTTTCGAATTTTAGAATCACAAACGTGCCAAACAACTTCAAATTCCCTTATTTCTAATAATCATCACCAGCAACCCAAGGTATCCTTTCACCGTATCGTTTCTGATGAAGGAATTCAATCTAATGACGATTATTTGAATGTAAGGCAGCAAATGTCTAATTTTTCTTCAAAAAGTAGTCTTTCTCACCGAACTCGTAATTCAAGGTAAAGTTCACATTTATATTTAATTATTTTGTGCTTATTTTCAGACCGAAGTGTATAAATAGTAGTCGAGGCTCATCAGCTTTGATTACGTCAACCTCTACCCCGTCCCACTCACGTTGGATGGATAGTCTGAATAATTCTCCAGATTCGTCTAAAGAATATGTTAATAAGATCTCTTTTCAAAATAAGGGACATTGGGATCTCTTAAATATGACTGACGAAAGAAGTTTTTCTACGATCAGCAGGAGTAAAGTTTTGTTGGCTGATCAAATTATTAACCAAAGCACTCATGCATGGTAATTTTTGAAACTTATAGACATTCTTTAAAGTAAAATAATCTGACATGGGAGTGTAACTCGGTTTATATTCTACTTAACCTTTAGTGTAACTTTTTAACAAAAAAAACTTTAGTTAACTTTATTTCTTACAATTCTATTCTATTTATTCTTCATTTAAAATTTAGTAGCTCAAATGACACAATTAACTCGGAGAGCCAATGTGATATAAGACCTTCCTCTTCCTTTTTGTATCAACAATTACAACCAAATACTTGCACTTCTGAATTGGAACGCATGATATTGGGTGATGATGACGATGATGATTCTGATCAACAAAAAGTTGCTTGCCCAGTAAATGAAGGGGACCCTTTAGGATTATTGCAACGATTAATTCATCAAAATCTCCAGCAAAATTTAAAGTGGAGGAAACGGAAAAGAAAATGGAATTGTGTTGGTAGTAGTACTAAAAAATATAAACGAGTAGCTTGGCCAACTCTCTCTTCGTTGGAGTTGCTAAATATTGCATTTACAAAAGAAGTTTGTTGTTTAGTTTTTACTACATGTTTATTAAAAATTTATTTAATTTTTAGGAATCAAATGTATTTTCCGATGATCCTTATTCCTTATTGCCAATGGTCAATTCTAAAGTCAATCATTCAAATTCCGAACAATTTTCACAACTTCAACCTTATACTGCCCATCAATCTTTTGTTTCTTCTAGGCAGCCACAGAGTATGTTAATGAAATTGTTATTAAGTCCCAGTGCAGAAGGAATGGATGCTCAACAACGAGATGGATGCTCGACCGAAGCACAACCACATGATATGTCTCACAATCAACATCAAAACTCTTTAATGACAACAATTAGGACAGCTAACATAACAGAAGGATTAACAACACTATCACAACAACAAATTACAACAACAAATCATATTATCGATGAGCATATGGATGAATACGCAGTCACTCCCCCTGCACTATTGGACTCTGATGCATCGTTATTGGTTGGTCAACAACAACAAATTGCTGATCAAGAGATAAAAGATCAGCAGGAGTTAATGATGAATATTTCTTTACATGAAATGAATTTTGGGGTATGTTAGATGTAGTTTTTTCTAAATTATTTAGTATTTAGGAAGAAGTTCATGCTTGTGGTCACTCTTCGCCAGATCTTTATAGTCCTCCATCTACGACTTGCAACACCCTACAGACTCTATTACATCATCAACAACAACACACTCCCCAGAATACAATGCTTTCACCACCTGCTTCGAATGAACAAGTTGATTCTGTGAATTCTGGAGGAATCCCAGCATCACAAATATTTCATGGAGGTATTCCAACAACTTCAAACTTTACTACAACTTGTATAAATCAGCCAACGGTAATTTTTAATTGATCGTTCTTTTTTAGTTTCATTTTAGTATTCGACTATGGCCGCTGCAGCAGCAAACGCTATCTTGCAAGAGTCCATGAGCAAAATTTATCCTACACCACCAACTCCGGCACAACAATTTTCACCCCAAAATATTCTTTTATTTTCTCATCATCACCTTCCACATCAATTTCAATCACTCTCGCAATCTCACGCCAATTCAGAACAGGCAATTGTTTCTGTGCTTGGTTACTTTGCTGAGCAATTGCATAATTTACCTTGGGAACAACCTATTTACGAATTGTCAGGTCATCATAAATCGCATGCTAGACATTTTTGTAAAAATATGTTGTCGGTTGGCGAAAATAATCTAGATGATAGGTTGAATGATGTTAGTTGTGTTGAGTGTTCAAGTATTTTAAATGCTTTAGAAAATCAGGTTTTTATTTTTCTCTCTTGTTTAACTATCTAATGATTTTAGAATCAACATAATCGTCTATTGAAACGTGATTGTTGTGAAAGTGAGAGCATTGAAAAAATCACTCCTAACTTCATACTCAAAATGTCCACAGGTGTCGGGACTCTAACGGCTATACAACTTCATGCCTTGGCTCAAAGACGTACAAAGGCTGATTCTCAATTAGAATATCGTTTGCAATTGGAAGAACAAGCTCGTTTTCGAATTTTAATCGGGAATAATTCCTCAGAGTTCGTTCCTCAGTGGCCGGGTGGCAATTGGCACGGTTGGTCTTAAAATATTTAAAAAATTATTATTTTCTTTAGACAATCTACCACAAGGGCCTCCTTTTCCAATTATTCCCTCTTTGCATCCTCAGGGAATTAGAAATTTTGGACCATCATTTCCAATATTTCAAGGGAGTGTACAACCGATACTCTCGCATAATGAGCAGTTAGTTGATGGAATTTCACCAGTGACTCCTTTCTATCACCAGTCAGTTGCTGAAACTTCACAACAACAAATGGTAAATGGATAAAATTTATATTTTATTTTAATAAATAATTTAGCTTTCTCGCCAGATTTCATTTACTAACAATTCCCAAATTTCCACACAACTCGTTTCTCCATCTCTCACTACGTCTACTTCGGCAGCTCAAACTGTAAACCACCAACCAGCTTTGACGCATTGTTTAGGTTGGCGCTTCTATTAAATTTTTATTTTTCTAAAACTTGAAAATCCTCGTATATTGGTTAACTTCCTTTTTTAGATTTCATTTCCTCTACGACTATTGGCAACAAGTTTCGAGATTTTTTGCTCAATATAAATTTATGTAATTCTTCACTTTTCACGCTGCTTATACAAGTGAGAATACGATTTTTTTTAATTTTAAATTATTCTTTTAGGACACAATTGCTGATCTTCATTATGATATTGTATTCGATGCCTGCCCTCTTTGTTGTTGTAATTCAAATATTCGTTCATTTGAACTTGGATTCTATATAACTGGTCCTAAAGAGATGTTAAAATTTTGCGATTATCTTCAACAAAGGCAGAGACAGCAACATCCACAAGCACTTTTGTCAAAACATTGGAGCGGTTTTCGTATTCCTCCAGTTGAATTACAAAAATGTATTTGTGGTTTTAGGTAAATTTACTCTGGATTTTTTAGTTGAGATTTTTATTTTAATATTTTACTCTCATTTAGTGCCGTGCGACATCGTTATCTTTGCGGCCAAGGCTCAGGTTTATTCCAAGAAGATATTGCAGAGGCGCTTGGAGTTATATATGCACCTAGTCAACGATTACTTTTGCGTAATTTTAATCCTAATGATCTGTCCGATTGTAAATTAATGGATCTTATTCGACATCTTGTAATTAGCCGTGATGTTGCTTCATTAGTTGAAGGCAGACTTTCTTTGCTTTACTCTACTTCACCTGAATATTTACAATCTTCTGTTGACAGTTTTGAATTAAATGCTCTCATAAATGGAATAATGGGCGTTTGTGGAATTCTTCAAGAACGTCAAAAATATCCGGTTGATGAATCTTTTTTGCATCCTTGGGGTTATCAGGTTTTTTCAAAGATTTATATGTCTCATTTTTTTATTTTTTAAGAGTGCAAATTCTGTTGGAGAGCCTCGCGATACTGAATGTTTGGGCATTTTTGATGAAGTGTGTGATATCATGCGTGATCCATCCTTTCCTTCGTTGGTTCCCTGCTTCTCATCAAATGGACGTCGATTTGATCAACTTAGTTTGCGTATATTTGCTCGCATCAAAAATGTTAGTTTAATGGGAGGTAGTAATAGAATTGGTGAAGACGAAAATGGACGTGCTGAACCTATCCCCAAAGTAGTTGTTTTGAGTAGTGCTGAAAGAGAACCTTTGCTTCTCTCACCAACAATGATACGAAATTGGGAACAATTAGAATTAATGCCTATTGATCAACCAAAGGATGTCCTTTATTTGGCACTTGTTCCTGACGTGAATGTTTTGGCTGAGAAATGCAAAATTTTTCTTGAGGAATTGGGAAGGTATTTATGAAACATTTAATTACACTTTATTTTCATTATTTTTAGTGTTTATGAGCGTCGTTGTCGTCTTGGAAGTCATATACGCTTATCAATTAAAGATGCTCCAAAAGATGCTATTTTACGTGTTGGCCGTTCTTCCTTGCCTTTAAATTTGGGATATCAGATGTTCAATTCGTTACCACACTCTTTCTTTACTCAGTTTGGGTTTGATCAACATTTAAATGATCCAATCATTCAAAAATTTGCTAGGTGATAAATTTTTTAAAGTCTATTGTAAAGTATTCCCTTAATTGCGTTTTTAATTTAGCTATATGGAATGTTGTAACCAGGAACTTCAAGAATTGGCTAAATTTTTGACGGCTAATGATTCCATCTTTGAACGTCGAGCTTTGCTTGAATCTATTTTTCGTCAGCAGCATATTCCTCTAACTACTTCATTGGCAAGCCCTCCAGATGCTAGTGCAATGCCACCACCTGCGATGCCTGGTGGAACATTGTTTACATCTAATGGGCAGCAGTCAAACGCTTCGGGCGTTTTAGCAGAAAATGGAGTGAATTCCTTAGCAATTCATCAACATCCATCTCCTCTTTCTACACCCGGATTTGCTAATCAACAACAATCTCCTGCTGGTGGAAGCGGGCCAAATTCTGGTTTGTTTTTTTTAGAAAGATTTGTAAATTGATATTATTTTTAGTTCCAATTTTGCATGGAAATGTCAGCGGTGATTGTTTAAATGCAACGGCTGCAATGTCAAGAACACCGTCAGGTATTGAAAGTATCGAAGAATTAGCTAAAATGGAGGATAAGCTGATAAAAGACATGCGTGAACAAGTTGACCTTCTCTTATCAAAAGAGGAACAGGCTAGACGTTTACAAATGCCCCATGTTCTTGTTATTTATTTAATCAATCCTTTTGGACAAATTGCTGTAACTGAACAACAACAAAAGCATAAACTAGTCAATGTATTTGAGATGTCAACAGAATTTTCAGAAAGATTCGAGGCTTTAGCAACTGCTGCATTTTTGCGTGCTTGGAATAGTTAATTTTATATTTCAATAATCAATGTTATGTATTTTTTTCAAGATTTTCTTTCCCTTCTCAATTTCAATCGACGATCACAATTGCAACTAGAATTACTCCCTCTTCGAAAAGTTTACGATTATTGTGCTTTTATGGGTATGAGTTTAAATGATCAACAATGCAATGCTGGTTCGAGGATATCTGCCTGGGATGAACTTAGAAGATTGTCATTTTCGTTAGTTTTTTAAACCAAATTTTTACAATTTTAATTGTTTTTTAAAGTATTTATACACAACCTCGATTACTTCATTTAAATATTGCTCAAGAAGTTCTTTCGAAAAGTATGACAAAGTTTGGCACTGCAGAGAAAATTAAGGATATTTTCTTAACTCTTGGTGATAATATGTTTTTATTGAAGGTTACCTAATTAATTAAAAAAAATCATATAAATTTTTTAGCAAAATTGTTCACCATTTCTTTTGGCGCCTGAACGTAATATTCACTTTCTTTCCCACGGATCATCTAATCCTTCTACAACTTCGGGAAGTGGAAATACAGGAGGTAGTTTCGGTGGTCAACAGAGTGGTGGTCATAAATTACAATTATTGAGTCCAGATGAAAGAATTCTTTTCCTTGCATATTGTTTAATTGCTGATGGAAAATGGTTATGTGCTTCGGTAACAGATGAACGTGGTTCTCTTCTTGATACAACTCTTATCAACTTAAATGTTCCATCAGAAGATACACTCCCACCATTAGAGCAACAAAAAGAATGGAAACATAAAGAAAGGCATTCACAGATTGCTGATGCATTACAACGTCTTTGGTTATTTGTGCGAAGTGTTGTAAGTCTTATTAATTTACTTTAGTTAATAAAATGTATGCATTTTTTATTTACTTATTTTCAGATGATCGGACAGGAAGTTCATCAATGGAGATTAGTTATCAATCGAATGGGCAAACTTGGTCACACAGAATTCAAAATTTGGAATGATTTGCTCTCTAAACGAAGCCTTAAAGCTTATAATTCTTCACTAAAGAACAACCAATCGAATTCTGATGGATTTTCTGCTTCAACATCTTTCTTAAATAATTGTCAATCTTGTTCTAATTCACATGGCTCTCATGAGACTCCAGCAATTCTTTCTGCTTGTTTAGTCTCAACTGAAGCAGAACCTCATTTACGTGTTTTTGGTTCTCCTTGTGCTTCTGCAAATTCTTTAGATAGTCAAAGCCCTGGAAATGTGGGAGTTTCTAATGCAAATTCTAATACCTCAAGTGTTATTGGTTCTTCTTCAACATCGAATGTAGGCAATTCTGCAAGTACAAAAACTGGAGGTTCTAAAGGAGCAGGTCGTCATTCTTTACTTCAGGCTCAGCAATGGGCAGCAGTACAACAACAATTACAGGCATCACCAGATGACCGTTCACTAACTCACATTATTGTTTTCCCGGTTAGTTTTTAATAAAATTTCGAAAATTATTTTTTAAATATTTTTAGACAATTCTTAATGTTTCTTGTCAACAACAAGAAGATATAATGCATGGAGGGATTGATGATGATGTGTTTGCTGATTTTTTGGGTAATTGTTTTGGAGGAGAAGGTGCACCTGATGGAATGGAATTAGTTGAAGATCTTGTTTTTGATGAGGGGCCTAGAAATGGTAAATAAACTTTATCATTCTTTTTAAAAAAATTTTTAAATTTTAGAAGAAGAAGCTCCGATAGACAACCAACCAATGGCTATTGGTTATACAATAACTACTGCACCTGTTTGGCCATTATCAGCTATTGGGTCTTCTTTGTCTTTAGATTGTGGATTATCTGATGCTTTTTGGTATAATTGCCCGCCAGCCGCTCGTCATCGACGTTTGACACATTTAAAAAGTTCTTTGCACATAAATTCTACAAATTTACTTCAAACTGATGATTATCAACAAACTACGGGAAAAAATGTTGGAACTAGTGGTAACCAACCAAGTGGGAATGCAACAACAGGAACTGATAAATTAGCACCAAATCCTTTAGATTTACCAAATACTGATGATATTCTTAGGTAAAAAAAAAGAAAACTTTGTTTTTTTCTAATCTTTTTAATATTTAGATATGTTCTTGAACGGCAAAATGCACTAAGTTGGTTAAATTTAGATCCGGTGAGTGGAAGTCGTTGTTCTTGTTTACCTATACATATGCAAGCAATTCATCGCTTAGCAGAATCAATTGGTGCAATTTTTGGTTCTTCCTAGTAAAATTTTTATTAAATTTATTTTGATCATCAAAAGAATTTATAATATATTTGCATTTTTAAAGCATTTATTTGGCATCTTTATTTTTCTTCTCATTTTTTTTATTTTTCTCATAATTTTGTATTGTTCTAAAGATCGAGAACTTCCCTAAATTTAAAAATATATTTATTGTAAATAATATAAAGAATAATTTTAAAAAATAAATTTATTTTAATTCAAAAAATATATATTCTTTGGTTGTGTTTTGTATAATTTTCTTTTATATTTTGTCTATTTCTTCATCCTCTGCCAATAAGAAACACGGGTTTTTGTTGTATTTATATATAAATTTCAAGCTAAATTTGTTGTTTTCCTTTCTTTACCCAAAGATTTATTTTGCATTCATTTTTAGCCTTCCTTCCACCTCTTCTTAAATAAATTCCAAAACTTAGCCTTTAGCACCAAACAAAAGACCACTTTTTATAGTAATACACACACAATTTTTTTGTATTTTTTAATCGAAATATTTTTATATGTTCAAATTGATGATTATATTTAATTATATATTTTTAAATTTTCAAATAAATTATATATAAAAATTTTTAATTAAATGTAAACTAAACCTCTTTGTTTTGTTTTTCTTTGCTTTGATTATAAATGTAAAAAAATAAATTTATATCAAAAATAATTTTTTCTCTCTCCCATCTCGATCTTCAACATGGTGCTTCGAAATATATTTCTATTTTTTAAACAATTTGTTTTATTTTTAACGGAGCACAACACGAGAAGACCAGACAGGAATTAAATATTTTTTAAAAAATAAATTAACAATATTGTTGGAGGGGGGAGAGGGGGGTTTCTTGATAAATTCTGTTAGGAGAGGTTTTTTTAAATTTTAAAATATTTTTTTTCTTTTGCGCGTTGTTATGGTTTCTTTTTTAAGGAAATATATTAAAAAGATTGTGTTTTTAATTTAAATAAAAGTTTGGGAAATGTAGTAAAATCCCAATCCGATCCCGAAGGAGAGGTTTATAAAAAATAAAAGATTTAAAAAATTATATGTATATACATATTTGTTTTGAGGAAATAAAAAAAGAATTCGTTTTCAATTTTTTATAAATAATTTTGTATTTAATAATTAAAATCAAAACTGAAATAAATATTCAAAAGGAAAATTTAAAACAAAAATAAAATATTGAAAGAAATAAAAAGATTTTTTAAAAAATAATAATAATAAAGCACTTTTATTGGTATTTTCCTTAAATTAATTTTTGTAAAAGTTTATAGTAAGTAGGCAGTTGGAGGGAGATAAGCCTTTGAAAAAAAAGATTTTTAAAATTATTTATCTTTCATCATTATGTAAATGGAAAAATGTCTGACATTTATATAAAAATAATTATAATTATTTTTTAAAATAAGAAGAGAAAAAGACTTCTACTACTAAAATACTTAAATATATTTTTTGTTGCCATAGATACTAATCAAGGAGTTGAAATGGAAATAAATGAAAATGTACAAATATTTTTAGCTATTTAGTTGTACTACTTACTAATTATTACAGGAAAATCTAAATTAAAAATATAGGCGGGCTTTCTCATGTTTTCATAACTTTGCGACTTAAAAACTGCATCTGAGGCCGCTTTTGGCGTTACAAAACAAAATACAGATCAAAACATTAATCAAAGCAATTTTTTTAAATATTGACTTAAAAGTAAGAGAAGTCCTTGTTGGATCCATTTTGATGAATATGCATATTTTTAACATGATTTGTCTTAAAATTAAAATAAACGCATCGAAGGCTTTTCATTCATTCGACGCTGTATCCCACGGAAGGAATTGATGTTGTCAGAATTTATGTTGTCCTCTCCATTTATGGTTTCATCATCTGCGGCCAAAGGATATTTTGCAGTCTTAGTTGCCTTGCTTAGAAATAAACACAGTCATGTTAATCAAAAAATTAAATTTCAAGACAAATCCTAATGATTTTATTTGTAATCCACAACACCTACAAATTAAACTGTGAAAGGGAACCCGCAAAATTTCGCATTTTTACCGCATTTTTCTCTGCTTATTTTGCTTCCGGATTTTTAGATTTTCGGTAAGCACATTGCAAGAAATCTTCCAAAGTTTATATACATTTATTTACATAACTTATATGATAGCAAAACAACAAAATAACTGGATGAATACAATATAGGAAAAAAGATTTAGCCTAATACATACATACAAGTGTTATTTATTTTTGTTATTTATTAGATTTTCATTCCTTTCTTCTTTTTCACTTTCCATCGTGTGCCGTCCACAGTTCTTTACCATCAACTAACACCCGGAATATCTGACCAACAACTTCCAGCCCATAGAAGCGATGTGTACCTGCCTCAATATCTTCACTTCTGCCAGACGACTTTGGACAGCTCTGATGATGTCCACCAGCATATTCAGATGAAGATTGAGTCTAAAAATTGAATATATAATTATTATTTTTAGCATATTCAATTGAAAATTACTTTCTCGGCGGCAGATTCCTTGACAACACTACAAGACCCCTTTCTCGATCGCAACATCTGTTCCCTCAGTGCTGCACTAAAACAGCAAGGTCTCGCTCCCCTTTCCTTCTTTTCTTCTTCAGCAAGGAACTTGTCCACACTGTGCACCTTCACCTGAAAATTTAATGAATTAGATTTGTAAATAATCCGAAAATAATCTACCGCGCTGGGATGCAATGGACGTGCTGCGCTGAAGAAGCTCCTACCACTACACGTAGACCTAATATCGCTGTACTTCTCCGGCAATGGAAGGCGCATTGATTTCTCCTGCCAAGATAGAGGTTCTGACTCTTCAACAGAATAGTCGTAAACTTGAGAACACTCTGACTGTGCGTCGATGAAACGCAATGATGGTTCGTCATCCAGAGGTATTATAGCAGTCCTTGTTCCTTTGACAACAGCAGCTCTTCTACTCGTACCGCCTCTTTGAGCTAATCCTCCTCTTGGTGGTAGACGACTGCTTCTCTTTACTTTGCTGTTGTCAACTTCGTCCTTGCTTCCTTCTTGTTCTTCTTGTGTCGAAGATACTGATGTTGGTTGTCCTCGACCACGTGAAGAAGCTACCACAGAGAACATTCTGCGAAGCTAAAATAATTTGTTTAAAGATTTTAAATATTTAAAATAAACGCACCGAAGACTTTTCATTCATTCGACGCTGTATCCTACGGAAGGAATTGGCGTTGTCAGAATTTATGTTGTCCTCGCCATTTATGGTTTCATCATCTGCGACCAAAGGATGTTTTGCAGTCTTCGTTGCTTTGACCAAACAAGTACAGCCACAAATCTTCTCATTCTCGTCCAATCTCAGCGACGAAGATGACGATCTTGCAGTTCTTGTTGCCTTTACCACCTTACAACAGGCACATGCGGGCGGAAGTCTGGCACTTTTTGCAGCTTTGACCAATAGATTAGGCTAAAAATAAAAGAATTATTTTGGATTTTAAAAATAATTTTAAACTAAAAAATAACCTTCTTTTCCTTTGTTCGTCCTTTATTAGAACGGCTACTGTCCATATTCGATGAAGTCCTCCCGAAACGAAGTCGACGCAGGAATGTTGACAGTAGAAGGCAAGTTTATAGTTGAGTTGAAATGGAGCTGAAGTGAGGGAAAAAGTCTGGCTTTTATAGTATGGTTTTTGTCTTCGTTCCAAACAAATACAGCCACAAATGTTATCATTATTATTATCCAATCTTAGTGATGAAGATGACGATTTTGCAGTTATTGTTGCAGTTACCACATTTCCGAGAATAAATAAATGGAGGATTTTAAAGTTCCAGGATTTCAAAAAAAAAAATAAAAAATGGCAGGCTAACCTACAAAAAAACTAATTTCTTCGAGTAAGCAGTAGATTTTTTTGAATTATAAATCTTTGTTGTATTTCGAGAGTTTATAATTTTCTAATAAGTACCTTCTTTCAAATAAACCCCTTTTTCCTACACTAATTCTTAAAATATATTTATTAAAAAATCACTATCAATTTTAATAATAGAATATTTTAAGAATCAATATAAAAAATAAATCGTGAGAGAGTAAAACACCGGGTTTGAATCCGATAGCTAGTCTTTTTTGTATATATTGAGGCAAGGATTTGGGCTTATTAACCAAAAAGTTTGGAGTCGCTCTGGCAATCACTTGTTCGGCAATAATGGAAAATCTCACCTAAGGGGACGCGAATTTTTGCCTAAAATTTTTCCAGGTGCCCGGATTCTTTTGGCCTTGTACCTACATATAACTGCTTGTACCTAAAAATAGAAACATTAAATACCTCTTCTCTCAAAATTACCCCCTCCAGGGTAATTATTAGAGTATTAAGGTAATCTTGAAAAAATAAACATTTAAAAATTTATTTTTAAAATAATTTTTTGATATAATTTTTAAAAAATTAATTTTTATTTTCTTTCTTTCCATCGTTGAATTTCTTTTCCTGTTTTGTCAACAAAAATTAAAGAATCACTGGGAATTAATGAAATTTTTGAAGAAATTTCAGGCGAAATTAAATTTTCCATAAATTTAGAAGGTAATAAAATTTCGTTGTTTTCAGGTAAATAAAAATATGGAGAAGAAGGAAATTGTGGAGAAGGAGGGAGAATAACTGTTAAATTTAATTTAAATAAATAAATATTTAAATAAATATATTACCATTTCTTCTTTTTAGTGATGATCTTTTTCCAAATCTAACCAAACTATTCCTCATTGCTTTTTTGTCATTTCTCATTTTCCATCTAAAAAAATTAAATAACTTTAATTTTTATTTAACCCTCTTCTTTTTTTAAATTCAAAAAATTTTCCATTTCATTTATTTTTTCCGATAATTTAATGGAAAATTTAAATAATCAAAAATTAAATTTACGTTGGAATAATTCCTTCTTCATCATTTATTAAAGGTTTTGCAGAAGAAAATAAAATATTAAAAATTAAAAAGAAAAAAATAATTAAATTAAATATTTTTAATTTTTTTGTAGTAATTAGTATATCCATAATTCTGAAAGAAAAAGAGAGAAAGAATATATTTATTTATTTAATTTATTCTTTAAATGACGCTAAACTTTGTCATCATTTATGGGGGCACTTTTACTAAAAAAGGGAAAAAAAGAGAAAAAAACTGAAACAATTTTAAATAAATTTAGTGACGAGAGCATTTGTCTCCACAAAAAGTTTTTAGAAAAAAAAGTTTGTTTTCTAAAAGAATATTTTTAAAAAAATATTAAAAGAAAATAAATTTAAATATAGAAATAAATAATTGAAGAAAAAAAGTGTTATATCTAGGGTTATTAAATGGAAGGAGGGGAGGGGATGGAGGGGGAGGGGAGGGAGGGGGAGGGTATTATAATGAGACAATCCTTGTCATAACAATTACTTATCTATATTTATTAAAAATTATTGGGGATACCTATGTAAATATAGCTTCTAAGTCTTATCTATTTATCAACCTAAATTAAATTGTTTTTACAGGTATTATACTAGAGAATGGACTGGGAGGCTTGTAAGAAAATTGAATGATTCCCGATAAATGGGATTCTTGTCGAATATAGTATATACATACCTATGAAGTTTTTTTTTTTTGAAAAAAAAAATAGTATATACATACCTATGTAGTTTTTTTTTTTTTTTGAACTATAAATGAAGTCCGATTCGATTGTATTTGTATATATACACCTACAGAACCAAGCCCGACACAAAAAAACAAGAAAATATCAAAAATTAAAGATTATGTACATAGTACTTACTAATTATTTATTTAAATTATTTAAAATATTCTTTCTTTTTTAAATTTTTTAGACAAAAATTGTTTTTCAAGTTTAAAATAAAAATGCATGAAAATTCTTTTCTTCTTGTTAAAACTTTAAAAGTATTTTTTAAGGATATTTAAACACAAAAACTTTGTTTGGCAATTACAAATTTTAAAGTGAGGGAGGGAAAAAGTTGGAAGGGAAAGTTGGAGAAGAAGGGTGGAAGAATTGGGTGGTGGACTTTTCAATTATATGTCTCTCTCTCTCTCTATTTTCAAAATTATCCCTTCCTTTAAGCATTTTTAAAATTATTTTTTGTTTAAAAAATGAAATTTTTTGGGTGACGAGAGTAGTAGGGCCTTCCAAGCCTTCCAAGAATTTTTGATAACTTTCTTTTTTTCCTTGTGAGAGTTTTTACGCATCAATGGCTTTTTTGACATTTCAACAAAAATGCTTGTGGGAGCGGAGAATAAATAAATATAAGCTTTTTTAAAATCTTTAAAAGTCTTTAGGGAATATTATTTGTGTTTATTGACACTTTTAAGTTTTTAAACAAAGGCAAAAGTCATTTTCTGGTAATTTTCCTTTTCTTCTTCTTTTGTTGAAAAGGAAGAAAAAAAGGAAGTTGAAGGAAAGAAAAGTTGGAATATTTTAAAAGGAAGAAGAGACGGACTGGGATTTGTGTGGTGGATGGATGTGTGTGTGAAGGTGGGAAGAAAAAAAAAGGGAAGAAGAGATTTGGAAAAAAGAGAGGAATAATGTTATTTTAAATAAAAAAGTTTTTAAAATATATATTAAATATATTCGTCACTTTTTTTTGTTTTATTAGCCCCCAGTGACAGTCCAAAACTTAAAAAGAAACAAAAAAAGGCGAATATTTATTGCCATTTTTATTGTATCAATTTTAAAATAAAAATTAATTAAATTTAAATTAAATATAAATTTATTTTATTTTTGCAATTTTTAATCTTTAAATAAATAAAAAAATGAAAAGAAGTAAATACAAAAATAAATTTAATAAAAACATCTGTGCCAATCCCTCCCCCCCTCCCCCTCTAACTCACAATTTAATTTAATAAAAAAATATTTTTAGCAACATTAAATAAAAATTTAAAAAAATATCCAAAAATATACAAAAATTATTTAAAATCAAAAAAAATATTTTTTCTTTGAGAAGTCAAACCTTACTTTTAGGATTGACGTTTAAACGTGTCTAAATCTTTAAGCAAGCTTTTAAGTAAAATGAAGATAATAGTTAAATATTTACCTTCAAAAATAAATTAACGTGAATTTATTTTGAAATTAAAATTAGAAAATTAGAGGCTGTGAATGATCGGTTTACAGAACTAAACCCCGTAGTTAATTAATCAAAAGAGAAAACCGGACAGATTTGTTTTAGTTTTAAAAATACACCCTTAAAGAGGGAATTTTTTAATAAGAAACTTTTCTACTATTCGAATCAGAGCTGCACGAAAATGAAATTTTTCTCCCAACGAAACGAAAACGAAAAAATAAAATCATCAATGTACGAAACGAAAACGAAACGAAAAAATAAATTTTCCACGAAACGAAACGAAAACGAAACGAAAATTTCTAAATTAGGAACCTTAAATTTTAAAGCTAGATTTTAAGTTTTCGAGGTTGTACACGTCTAATTGCATCGAATATTTGGTTGAATTCAGATATTTGCCTCCAAATCCTCTTATGTATATCAGTTTAAATACTTTTATACCCACTTAATCCTTTATATTTCCTGATATTTCCGATTTAGGAGGCAAGAAATATATCGGGTGATTTGGAGTAATTAAGATGAAGTGTGTGGATATTATTAAGTGGATTAGGTGGAGATATTTAGGGGCTAAGGGGTTTAGAGATATTTGAAAAAATTAGATTTTTTCAAAAAGGATACAACTTACCAGATTTTTTTTCAGCGCCGCAGGCGAAATTTTTGAGAATTTTGGAAGGAAAACAGCAAATTTCTTTCATTTTCAGCGCCGCAGGCAAAAATTTTGAGAATTTTGGCTTAAAAATACGATAGAAAAGCAAAAAAAATGTCTAAAATATCAAAAATATTTTCGTCAATTTTCGTCCAAAAATGGCATTTTACGAAACGAAAACGAAAGAAAATATTTTTTCAACGAAAAACGAAACGAAAAAAAGTTAAAAAAATTTCAAACGAAAACGAAACGAAAATTTTCGTGCAGCTCTGATTCGAATTTAAAAATATTTTCCTCAATTTTTTAATATACATATTTATACATATTTGGTATTATATAAAAGAAAAGATGACAATTTCTTTCAAAAATACATACATTAGTGATTAATTAAGGTAAAAATACAAAATTTATTAAGAACTTTGCTTAAAACTTTAATTTTAAAACTTTGAGGTCAAGGTTTTAAGGTAAATTAAGGTAAAAAAGTCAGCTTAAAACCGTAAAATTTAGTGTAAATATTTAATTATTTTTTTAAATTTTATTTAATTATTTCCATTTTTTGACTATTTTGTTTTAATTCTTCTTCTTCTTCCTCCAAATATTTTCTTTTTTTATAAGGAAATATTCCATACAAAACAACAGCCCCAATAACCAAAACCTTTTTTAAATTAAAAAATAGATAAAATTAAAAATATTTTTAATTTTAACTGCTCCTCCAATAAAAAGTAAAGAAGGAAAATTTGAAAAAAGTAAAATTGAAGCAATTGTGGCTACAACCTTTAAAAATAAAAACAATTTAAAAATTCAATTTAATTTAAATTACAATAGAAACAGAAGTTCCAAAAGCTTTTAATATATTATCTGCATATTTAATTACAATAGCAACAACTAACCCACCAAGAGCTAATTTTTTTAGAAAAAATTTTATTTTTATTTAACGAAGAAAAAGCACCTTGAAGTAACACAGCCATCCAAACAATTAAATCAAAACCTTGCATAAAACCTTTTATTTTAACTTTTTCACTATCATTTACCTTTAAAATAATTAATTTAAAAAAAACCTCCAAAAAAATAATTTAAAAGAAAAAAATTGGAAATTAAGTTGTCAAAAAATCGAAATTAAAATTTTTTGGAATTTAAGGAGTAATTTAAAAAGAATTAATTAATTTTCATTTATTTAAATTAACCCACCCAAATAACAAAAAGACCAATCGGAATAGAAAGAAAAGCTAATTGTGTATTCCTCAACCAAATAGAAACATCATTAGATTTTAATATTTTTTCCAAATAAATACCCGCAAAACCCGAAAGAATGCAAGCAATGATTATTGAAATAAAGCCAATAAATGGATTTTGAATATGTTGATGATGGGGAAGGGAGGTGGAAGAGGAGGATGAATTGTTTAAAATTTCTTTGAAAAATATATTTAAATATTTAATTAAAAAGTAAAACCTTTATTTGTATTATTTACCACAAAATTAGTAAAATTTAAATTATTTAAATTAATTATTGTTGTTGTATTTAAATTATTATTATTAATTAATTGTTGCTTATTTTTATTTGCACTCTTTAAAAATAAATCTTTTTAAATTTAATTTAAAAATATTTACAATTTGTACAATAGCAACACCCAAAATTAAAACAATTAAAGAAATCCATTGTTGAATTGAAAGTTTTCTTTTAAGAATTAAAACAGTAAAAATTGCTGTTGTAAGGATTTTTAATTGATAAGTAACCTTTTTTTTAATTTAAAATTAAATTTGGAATAAATTAAAAAACCATATAAGTCCCAGCATCTAAATTCTCCACTGCCTAAAAATATTTAAATTAAAAAAAAAAGATTATTTTCCTCACCACATATAAAAGAAAATTTTGAATAACATAAATAAATGCAGGTATTCCAACTTTGAGTGTATCCAAAAAATTTGTAAAAAAATGCTTTTTAATTAAACAAAATGCCCTTTTAAATAATTAAATTGTTTAAATTAAATTAAAAAAAAACTTTTTATTATTTCCAGTTATTACAAAAAATAAAATTAAAGAAGTAAAGAATTTAACAATTTCATTAAAAAATACAGCTACCTAAAATAAAATAAATATTTTTTCTAAAATAATTTTTTTCAAACAGTTTTGAGGAATGGCGGATTTATTGAAGGATTTCTTGTTGTTGCATAACGCATAAGCAATACCTTTTTAAATAAATTTAAATTTATTTTTAAATTTAATTAATTAGAATACTTGTGAAGTATTTTGCACAACAAGAACAAATAAACTTGCATATTTAATTAAATGAACTAAAAAATAAATAATTAACGTTTTCCAAAACAATTTTTTTAATTTAAATTAGAGTTGCACTCCGAACCTATGGGGCCAGAAAAATCAAAGAAGTTTTAGGGTTGACAGAAAGTATCTGGATTTTGAAGTGAACTTAGGGAGGTTTTTCCAAATAAATATGTAAAAGAAAACTTGACTTTTTAAAATCAATTAACAGCAAATATTTCTATATCCCTCCAAACATTTAAATTTAAATTCAAAAATTTCCCTTACATTTTTTAGAAATTTCCCTCGTTATTCCCTTTTTAATATTTTCTTCTTCTTCTTTTTCCTCTTCCTCTTCTTTACATTTTTCTTTTTCATTATCATCAAAATATGTTTGGCCATTATTTAAATTTTTTAATTCTTCACAAGAGGTATTTATATTTATATTGAGATCTTCACCATTAATACTAGATGTAAAAGCAGGCATTCACTACACACAAATTAATTTTTAATTAAAAAATAATTAAAAATATTTTTTTTGATTTTAATTACAAAATTTTATTTAAAAAAGATTTATTTTTATTTAAATATATTTATTTATATAAAGTCAATTAATGTAGAGTAATATCATCAAAATTAAAAATAAGAGAAATATTTAAGTGAATTTATAATTTATTTTAATCACACAAATATATATAGAAAACCAAAAATGGAAGTTCTGCAAAAATAAATAAAATAAAGAACATTTAATTTAATTTTATCAATATTTTAATCTAAAACACGAGGTTTTTTTAAATTATTTTTATCATTAAACGAGTCTTGTGTTTTTTTTGTTCTTTATTTTTGATTTATTCTTTTTTATTTTAAATGATTTTTTGAAAGTCAAAAAAGATAAAGAAATATAAAAAAGGAGAAAGTTTTTTATAGAAAGAGAACAATTAAAAATAGTATATTAATTATTATGTCAAAAAATTAAAAAAAAATTATTTTATTTTTTATTTTAAATTTTAAAATAAAATAACAAAAATAGAAAACCCGAATAAAAAAATATAAATTAGTGTAGACAATTAATGCACTAGAGAATATAGTAGTGGATATACAATTAATTCTCGTTATAATCCCGTACAGGACCCGATTAAATAATCGTTATATTCTTTAAAGAGTTGGGGCCAACTGAACGTCATCCAACTTTGATCGACTATAATTTTTTAGCCTTGATCCAATATAAATAAACCTATCTCATTCGAAATATAAAATTATATCATTCATAAAAAGTTATAACCGAACAAAGTTTCCTGACGTTCAGTTGGCCCGTTCCAACCTTTGAGGACTACAACTAGAATTATAAAATATAAATTAGTCAAAAATTTAATTTTGAAATTAAAACCAACATTTTAACACAACAAAATTTTGGTAAAGTTGAACTTTGTACCCCCTTTATTCCTTCCACAAGGTGAAAAAACGGTCCGAGTTGCTTTTTAGAGCTTTAAAAAATTATATAAATATATTTTTCCATTTCCATAAAGAAGGGAAAAGTGGAGGGGTACCAAGATCAATTTTACCAAATTTTTTGTCTTTAAAATAAATATAAAAAAGTAATTAAGAGTAGTTAAGAAATATTTTTAGGAGAATTTCTTAAATAAATTTCCTCTCACAAAATTATTTATGCTGGACAACCCTTTTCTGGAGGTATTTTTCTTCCCTTTTTATTTGATTGTGTTGAATATATTCCAAAAAATCGAAGAATTTGTGTTGACGAAGAATAAAGAAATATCGATAAAATAACTAAAGTAGCCCCCAATGTAAAAAGTAAACTTGGTTTGAAACCAAAAAATTGAATAGATCCAAGAGTCGCCAAAATAATTGCAACAGAAGTAGCAAAATTCTTGGCAATATTGTCCGCATATTTCAAACAAACAGCAACAGAAAGACCTCCAACGGCATACCAAAAAGCTGTTGTCCAAACTACAATATCCCAACCATACATAAAACCGTGTTCTGATATTTTAGAGCCGTCCTAAGAAAAAAATAATTTACAAAAAATTTTATGTTCTGCTAAATAAATTTTGAGATTGTGTCTATTACGTGTTTTATAAAGTTATATAAATCCATTGGGCACGAAGCAATGAATGATTTAATAAAATTATTGATTTTTAAAATTGGGGTCCTCAATTTTTTATTAAAAACTAGACAAAATTAACATAAGTGAATTTCCCGAAAAATTTAAAATATTGAAAACTAAATTTAAATAAATAAATAATTACAAACTTGGATCATTGTAGCCAAAAAACTTGCAGGAATTGAAAAAACAGCCATTTGAATGTTCTAAAAATTTGAAAAAAAATTTTTAGTCAGAAAATACAAACTCTCATCCAAAGAGAAACAGGCGCCGATCCTTTCAAAATTTTTTCAAAAAATACTCCAGAAAATCCGGAAAGTCCACAAGCAATACTTGCAGCAATAAATCCTTTTTAAAAATATTTTTTGTAAATTTCTCTTTTCAAAAAAAACCTGTCAAAACGTTTTGTTCACTCATTACATTTTTTCTTTCAGTATTTTGTTTTTGCTCGTCCTCGGGTTGCATTTGTACTAAACAAACACCAATAAACAAAATAATTAAAGAAATCCATTGAGCACGAAGTAAAGAACGATTTAATAAAATTATTGAAAAAATTGCTGCCGAGAAGATTTTTAATTGAGAAATTATCTTTTTAAAAAATAAATTTAATTTTTAAAATTTAAAATAAAAAAACCATAAAAGTAGCAGCATTTAAATGAGAAGCAGCAGTGTAGAATAAATTATTTTGTAAAATATAAAGCATTGATGGCAAGCAAACTTTTAAAGTATCTTTTGGCTGTTCAAAAACTTGTTTTTTAATTAATTCAAAACCGCTAAATTATTTTTAATTAAAAAAATAAAAAAAATAAACCTTAAAAATCCCTCTGGAGAGGAAGATTCTGAATGAAAAACAACCAAAAGACAAACAAAAAGTTTAATAACTTCTGTCCAAAAAACAGCAACAGTCGAAAAATACATTTCTTTAACATCCCTAACCTTTTATTGGAATTAAAAAGAAAAAATTTAAATACAAAAAAATACTCGAGAATATCGAAGAAGTAATGCATGGACAGCATTTTGAACAGTTAACCAAATAAGTACACCTAATTTAATTGAAGCATTAAATGAAGATGGTTGTGTTGTTCTACGAACTTCTACTAAACCCATCTAAAATTTAAAAAATATTAATTAATTTAAAGAAAAGAAAAATATTTTTCCCGCTCTCCCTTCTCCCCTTTACTCAAAAATAAATAGATAAAATCTAAAAACACACATAAATATACACATCCGTGTTTAAATAAATCAGATAAATAAAAGGATTCGAAATTTAAATTAATTTTAAAAAACCAATAGAGGATTAATTTTTAAAAGGAGAAGCTTTAAAAACACTCAAAAGCTTAATTAATTAATTAATTACCAATTTTTCATTATTAATTTCCCTTTCAATTTTTCCATTTTCGATCAAAATTCCTTTAAGGTCTGTTGTCGTTTGGTCATTTAATAAAGGTATTTGATCATTATTTTTGTCTAAATTCCCAAGTCCAATCAATCTTTCATTTGCCATTTAATTAAATAAATAAATCTGAAAATTACAAAAATTTAATTAATTCCAAAATTAAGTCAACTAAAATTTTGATAAAAATGGTTAGACAAGTAAAAACTTTTTTTAATTTTTTGATGATGTGGATTCGTGTTGGAATTTTGGATGAAATTCATGTGTTGACAATATAAAAAAAATAAAAAATATTTTTTTAAATAAAAGTCGATATAAAGGAAATTTAATCATTTAAATTTAAAAAAAAAAAATAAATTTTTTTTAAACTTTTTTATCAAAATTACAAACATAAAATAAATAATCAAATACAGCAAATTTTGGCATTAAAATTTTTTTTTAAAGTTTGGATGAAAACTGCAAATTCTCTTTGCAAATTGAAAAATTGTAAAATATATTCCGAAATGCTTTAATAGACCCACACTCTCTATTTAATGCCCACTACCTAATATAAGCACACCCTACGAGAGGACCGAAAAATAGAAGAGAATGTGGGGGTTCTTTTAAAGTATTTGGGTAAATAAAAATTAATTTTTAGAAAAAAAACATTTTTTTAATTTTGTGGATATTGTATGTATTTTTTGGAAACCAGACTTGAATAATCGATATCTCGAAAATTGATTTTTAAACAAAATCTAATGTCTGATTCTTCAAATAATAAACTTTTGTTTGTTAATATTCCACAATTTATTAAAAAAAATATTTTTTCTTGTTAAAAATACTTCCCCCCTCCCCTCTATAATATTTTCCCTTCTTTAATTTTTTTAACTTCAATTAAATTTTCTTTAGCTTTAGTATATTTAAATACACATTCTCTACACATAGCTCTATACAATTCTTCCCCACCAATTATTTCAACCTTTTTGGAAAAAAATTTATTTTTATTTTAAAAACTTTAACTAAAAACCCTTTTATTTGTAGATAATCGAAAAGTAAAAGATGCTGATTGTCCACAATGACAGACTGCATTCAATTTTTCAATTTTTTCTGCATTTGGAATTAATTTTGTAACATTTGGGAATGGCTTTAAAAGAAAAATTAAAAATTTATTTTAAATTTAAATTTAATTTACTTCTTGTTTATAATCTCCATTTAATGCTGCAATAATTACTATTTTCCCAATATCAGCCAAATCTTGTGCATATTTAACTAAATCTTTAAACTAAAAATTTATTTCAATTTTTTTTAATTAAAAAAATCTAAACAAATTGCCCTTCATCAATTCCAATAACATTGTAATTTTTAATTGTTTCGTAAATTTCCTCAATATTTTCAGCTAAAAATGCTTCCATTTTCCGATGATCATGTGTGCATGCCTGTGTAGAATCATAACGTATATCGTGACGATATTTAATTATTGCTACTGAACGTCCAGCAAGTGTGTGTCTTGTTGCTAGACGGAAAAGTTCTGTTCTGAAAATTAAAAAAGAAGAATATTTTTTAATAAAAAAACAAAAAAAACAAACGTTTTCCCGCTAAACATTGGCCCTAAATTAATTTTAAAAATAATTTTAGAAAAAATATTTTTATAAATATTATACCAATAATTAATTGAATACATCCTCTTTGATGACACAAACATTCAGACATTTAAAAGAAATTATCTAAAAATTAATTATTTCTTTTTATTCTAAACGCTAATTAAAAAAATTCTTTTATGTAGCTTCGTTTGGAATTATTCAAATTTAAATTTGTCATCAAAAATTAATTGTCATTCTGTTTTATTTCAATAAAAAATGACGAAAAGACCAAAGTTGCTGATCTTATGCCCATTTAAAAACTTAAATACAAGATCCTCTCCTTATTTTAGACTTTGTTTCTCATAATTTTAAAAAAATATCATTAAAATTTTTTTATTCATGGAATGTAGAATGTATAAAATTGCAAACTTTTTATATAAATAAAGAAAAAAAACAAGTATATTTTATGAAAATTAGCATTTATAATAAAAATCTTGTAAATATATTCTTCTTTTTTAATTAATTAAATATAGATAAAAATCTTTCATTCCTTTTTAATTTAAAATAAAACAATACCTAGAACACAAAATACTTTACAAACTTATTATATTTTTATAAATTTTTTACTAAATGGATTTTTACAAATAAAAATAAGTAAATTATATTTTTGTTTAAGCATATATGTACAGTGCCGGAAAAAATAGTCCGGGTTATAAGAAACTCATGGAGATACAGGCTAAGAAATTATAAATAAGTTATCATTTTTGGGGTTTGGGAATTTTTGTGCATCCTTAATGTAAAGTGGATTTTGTTGTCTGGTCAAGAATTTAAAAAAACAAAGTCAAGAATTTAAAAATTTATCCCTATTTAAATTAAATACTCGATTTTTACGTGGTCAAAATAATAAAAATCTAGGTAAAAACCTTTAAAAATTTTTATTTAATACAAGTCAAGATTCAAAAAAACTTAGACTGCATTAAATCTCGACTTCGAAATTTAAATAAATAAATATATTAAAATTTTATTCAAAAAATAAATTTAATATTTTAAAATGAAGAAAGCAAAGAAAATAATTTTTTAATAATTAGTTTAGAAAAAATTTATTTGTAATTGATGACTATTCTATGCTTCAATATTTCACCCATAATGTTAACTTTGCTTTAATTTTTCAAGACTACTGGAAAAATGGATTAATCCTCGTTTATTTTGAATATCTACTGGAAAATAATGAAATAAAAATTTAAAAAATTTTAAAATTATCAAAAATATTTTAATTAAAATTACTTAATTATTTCTTTTTTGTTTTTTTTTACTTTAAAAAACTAAAAAATATATTTAAAATATAATCATTTTTTAACTAAACAAAAGTTAGTTTTGTATAACAATTTGTTGTTATTTTTAAATAAAAAAGTAAAGGATTATCATTGTTAAAACTATTTATTTAATACTTTTTAACATACTAAATCACTCTCTCAATGTAAAAAAACATAATGGATTGCCTTTTCTGTCCTCTAAATATTTATTTTGTATTGTTGAAAAAATATTTATTTTAATCAACAAAAATCTATGCCTTTAAACGATTCAACAATTGTCGACACAGTTTTACGTTCAGATCCAGCTTCTGTTCATTGGTTTAATAAATGCCTCTCAACTCGTTCATTAAGATTAACAACTACAGATTTAGATGATTTCCTTTTACGTTATATTTTTCCTTTTCAATTTACTGGTTTTTTAAATTTAATTTAAAATTATTTTTTAAATTAAAAATAGTTGGAATAATAGGGAATACTTTAATTCTTTATGTTTTATTATCTCCTGAAATGAGAAATAGAGCAAATGATATGGTTAGTTTGATTATTTTTAGGAATAAATTAAATTATTATTAATAAAACTATTATTTAGTACTACTATTTGACGTATTTTTTATAAATTTGTAAAAAACGAATTAAGAAATTTATAATCCAAGTTTAACGGTAGATAATATTTTTCTCATTTATGATGTCTGTAATATTTTTTAGTTCTTAATTTTAGCTTGATTTTGAAAAAATAAATTTAAAGTTTTGTTGGGTTTGAAAAGTTAATGATGAAAAAATAAAAAAAATAATGAAAAAAATTGTTTGAAAGCAGAAAGATTAAAATAAATTTTATAATAATAATTTTTCTTAAAATTAAACTTTATTACCTTCAAGAATTTAGTTTTGTCGGTCTATCCAAATTTTTAAGAAAATTTAAAAATTTCGAGAAAAATTTAAAAATAAAAACCATTAGTAACTCCTCAACCCCTTCAATATACCCTCTCTAATAATAAATTAATTTTTTTAAATTTTTTATCACACAAATTTAATTCCTTTATTAATTTATAGCTGGCAGCAGTTTCTCTCTCAGATTTAGCATTTTTCTTTACAATGTTACCTCATTCATTAGCATTATTTTTAAGTAATAATATACATTTTCGTTATCCATATTTGGTAATTATTTAAAAATAAATATAAATTTTTAAATTTAAATAAGTTACATAAACAAGGACTTTCAGCTATAAATAATTGGCTTTCAGCAATATCCTCAATGTATTTAAATTTAAAAAAAAAGAAAATTTAAATAAATTATTTAGATTAATATTAGCAGTTACAATGGAACGTTTTTTAGTTATACGAGCTCCATTAAGGTCTAGAAAATATTGGAATAAATCACAAAGACAATGTTTTTTCTTGTTAATTCTTTTAGGAACATGTAAATTATATTAATTAAAAAAATAATTTCTTTTTTTTCTTCAAGTTCTTCTAATTATTTATCATTTTTTTGAATATGTTTGTTTTATATTTTAAAAAAAATTCTAAAAATAATTTTTTCTTTAAAGGATTGCCAACTTGCTCATTTTTGTAATGGAACTCAAATTTATATGTTTTGTTATTCAGCTGGAACAAGAACGCACCCTGGATCTGTATGTGTTGTTTTTAATTAAAAGATATAAAAAAATATTTATTTAGCCATGGGATAAATTAAGTTCTGTAAGGACATCTTTAATTAGAAGAATGTTGATACAGATAGGCACAATCTGCAATGCTATATCTGTTTGTTGTTAATTTATCTTGATTTAAAAAATAAACTCCTTCCACCCTCTCCCCAAAGATATTCCATTAAAAATAATTTTGGTTAATAAATCTTTATAGTAATGAAGGAGACATCCTATCAATTGACTTTTAATGAATTTTTCTCAATATAAAATTATTATTTTTTAAACAAAGGTTGTATTTGTCCCTGTCTTCTCTGTCGGTAATTTAATTATTTAAATATTTAAAATACATAATTATTTTTTAAGCAATTTTAAATATTTTATTAATCCGTCAATTACGTTTAAATGATAAAATAGTCCGTACATCATCACAAAATTCAACAGTTCAAGGGTTAATTCCCACTCAACAAGTTTTTATAAAAAAAATTAAAAAATATTTTTTTAATTTTAGAAAAATAGAAGACATATTACTTTAACTGGTAATTAATTAATATTTAATTTAAATATTAATTTAAAAAAAGTTATAACAATTTCAACTTGTTTTGCAATAAGTCATGGTCCATCAGCAATTTTCTCTCTTTGGGAACTTTTAATTGGTTATAAAGTAAATAAATAAAAAATAATTTGAAAATTAAAATTAATTTTTTTTCTAGTCAAATAATCAACAAATATTTACAGCAATTTCAATTGCCAATGGATTTGTGTTAACCGGGAAAACTTTAAATTTTTTATTATTTTGTTTAAGTTCTGCACATTTTAGGAAAAAATGTTTAAAAATATTTTTTAAAAAATTTAAAAAGGTTTTTTAAATTAAAAGAAAATAATTTTTAATTAATTTTAGAAAAGACAAAATTCTTCTTCAATTGAAAGATTTCAACAATCTCGTTTAGAAAACAAAATTCAAAAAGAACAAAAAACTCAAAAATTAAGTATTTTAACTTTAAATGAAATTGGGAATGAAGAATTTATTTAATAAGAAGATGAGAGATAGACCGAATTTATTTATAAATAGATATTATTAAAGGATATACACTGTGTTTCAAAAGTATACGCGCACCTAAATTTTTGATTTTTCTGTCATTAATACTTATGTAAATATCTTCTAGATTTTTTATAATATATAGATTAGTTAAACAAGAAGATCCATGGTCAATTTCCCCAAAAAATTCAATAATTTATTTTTATTTGTAATTTTTTCCCAAAATAGGGTGTTTCATAAGTATACGCGCACTTATATAACTAAAGATTTTAGACATTAGGGATGGTTCGAAAAATCCACAAAAATTTCTGTAAATATATCTAGTGATATTGAAGCAAAATACAAAAGAAATGAAGTTCCAGTCAAGTCCCATAATCGAGATCTCGAAACCCGAAAATTAACGGAAAACCGGGGTAGACGTCTTTAAAAAATATTTTCGACCCCTTACAGGTAAAATAAAAATTTAATTTTGGGCTTATTTGAAAGCCCTTGAAATTTGCTACACGATATTTTTCATCTCATATTCTAGAAAAAATTTTTCTTTGAGAAATAATGAGTTTAGTTTATAAGTTACATTTTCATCACTTTTTGGGGGGCGTTTGAGTGATTTTGGTGACTTGAAAGTTTATCACATGTTATGTCTTAAATTGAATTTTTTTCGGAAAATAAGATTCATGCTATCTTGTAGCAAATTTCAAGGGCTTTCAAATAAGCCCAAAATTAAATTTTTATTTTAACTTAAGGGGTCGAAAATATTTTTCAAACACGTTTACCCCCTGTTTTCCGTTGATTTTCGGGTTTCGAGATCTCGATGATGGGGATATATTGGAACTCCATTTCTTTTGTATTTTCTTTTAATATCACTAGATATGTTTACAGGAATTTTTGTGGATTTTTCGAACCATCCCTAATGTCTAAAATCTTTAGTTATATAAGTGCGCGTATACTTATGAAACACCCTATTTTGGGAAAAAATTAAAAATAAAAATAAATTATTGAATTTTTTGGGGAAATTGACCATGGATCTTCTTGTTTAGCTAATCTATATATTATAAAAAATCTAGAAGATATTTACATAAGTATTAATGACAGAAAAATCAAAAATTTAGGTGCGCGTATACTTTTGAAACACAGTGTACAAGAAAATAAAAATTTTAATTAAAAAATTTTTTTGGTAAAAAGTAAAAACATATGTACAGTCTGGTACAAGTATATGGCCAAGGGTGTGTGAGATTTATTATTAAAAATTTATTTAAAAAATCATAACTCTATAAAACGGGCATATTTTTCTATAAATGTACAATCATTTTAAAGTTGTAATATAAAATAAAAAAGTATTTAAATCTTGCGGTTTAACAGTGAGGCGGAACAAAATTAGTGCTCACACTCAACCATATTTGCACCAGACTGTATATTTATAGTCACAGATTAACAAAACATATTAATGGGCTTATATTAATTTAAATAAATACAATAAAGAAAATAGAAAAGTAGGAAAAAAGAAAAAAATGTTTAAAAAAAGAACGAAATATATTTTACAAATTTTGATAATAGGAAGCGATTATCTTAAATTAAAAATTAATTCATTTAAAAAATTTAAACTTACTTTCCAAGCATTTTCTGGCATAAACCCTTTTGGAGGGTTTTTTCCTTCTTTTGCTAATTTTCTAATCATTGTCCCACTAATAAATTGAAAATCTTCACTTCGTTTTTCATCAAAAAATGCCATACATCCAGCCTTTTTATCATAAGCAGCTACTTGAAATGGAATAATTTCTAAACCTGGTAATGCTGGTGCCATTGAAAGTACCTTTTAGAAAATTATTTTTAAAAAAACTTTAAAAGAAGCCTCATCAGTTTAACAAAATTTTAAAATTATCGTCAAAGTAATTTAAGAAGGTGTCCTAAATTTATTCATCATTTGAGGCAAAGGAAATAAAATTTAAATTACAAGAAGAAAACCCAAGGTTTAACCAACTTAACCACAAGATAACTTTGTCAAATTATTTAAATCAGTTATAAATATTTTAATAAGTCTTAAAAATATAAATTAAAATACTTTAGCCCCATGACTAGGTTCATAAAGAGAATCTCCAGTTAAATTATCTGCAATTCCAGCAGGATCTCTACCAACAATATAAGCATCAACTCCACATGTAAGTCTAGCACGTGCATGCCATTGAACTTCTGTAGGGCCAGCATAACACATTGGGGAAGGAAAGATTGACAAAATTGTCTTCAAAATTTATTTTTTAATTATGTATATACCCCCTCCCTCCCCCCCCCCTTAACCATATACATATGTATACCCCCCACCCTTCCACCCCTCCCCCTTCCCTTACCCATTCTTTATTAATTATTCCATTTTCTAAAACAGCCAAATGTTGTTTAATTCTAATATTTAAAGGAACATCGTCATCCTTTGTCCAACCCCCAAGAGGATGTAAAAGCAACATTGGATTTTTATATCCTTTTAAAAGTAATTCTTCTCTTGTTTTAGACATTAATAAAGCATGTCCATTGTGTATTGGATTTCTTAATTGAAAAGCAAAAACACAATCACATTGTTTTTCTTCAAATATTTGTTTAAGTTCTGAAGGAGTTTTTCTATATTCATCTAAACCATCATTATAAATAATTCTTTCAAATACCTTTTTTTAAAAAATAAATAATTTTTAAAATATTAAAATTAAGGCTCGGGGGCGGGAAATTTAGTTTCAAGTTTAAAAATGGTATAACTCATATACCGAATATTTTGAGGTATAGGGGAGACGGGAGAGGTTTTGGGTAATTGTTCAGGATACGGGTATCTCTCAAAAAATATATTTTTTTAATTATTTACTAATTAGTAGTTGTCCTCAATGATTTAATTAATATTTATTTATAAATTTTAAATATTTCTTTTTCTTTTAAAGAAAAATATTTAAATTCAAATCAAAATTAATAATTAAAATCACCTTTAAATCCCCACCAACTAGCCAATCACCACTTTCCATAATTAATTTAATCCCCGGATGCCCATTTTCAATTTCCTTCTCTTCAACAAAATGTCCAAATTGTCTATGAATTCTTTCCTTTTTTCGATGAGGGAATACTTCTACATCCTTCAAAACTCCAATTAATTTATTTTTAAATATTAATTGAATTTTTGGTTTTAAATAAAGTTTTGATTTAATTAAATTTGCTTGATTGTCAAAAATTGGTAAAACAATGGGGATTGTTTGATTAATTGGGCCTAACATTGGAAAGTGATCTTCTTCCTCCTCTTGATAACTAAATAAAAATAATTTTTTAAAAAGAAAATATTTTTTTTCTAAAAATTTTTACTTCAAATCCCCCTCCTTCCTTTCCCCATTTATTCGGCATTTCTTTTTTAAATCAAATATTTGTCCAAAATGTAAACATTGAAGATATTGACGTTCTCTCATAAATCCAGCCAAAGGAGATGCCCAACCTTCCGCCAAAACCTTTTTAAAAAAATATTTAAAATTAATTTTTCCCCAAAAAAACTTGAATCCACTGTAAATCAATTTCTGAAATTTCAATTTTAAAATTTAAATTATTGTCAATTTCTTCAATTAATTTATTTTTTATTTCTTTATTAAATTCAAAAAGTTGACGAATTGGTTGTCCACATAATTGATACATTGCCTCAAAAAATTTAAAAAAAAAATTAATTTTTAATTTCCAAAAAACAACTTCTTCAGGCAAAATTTTCTTTTCGTAAAGAAAATTAAAAACTTTTTGAATTGATTCAATTTCTGTTTCTTCCCCAGAATTTAAAATTAAATCGGGCTCTAAAGGAGGTTCATAAGCACTATCTACACCAGTAAATTCTTTAATTTCTCCAGCTCTGGCTTTTTTATATAATTCTAAAATTTAAAGAAAATAATTTTTTAACTTTAAAGGAAAACTTTTTGGATCTCTAGCTTCACAAATTTCTAAAGATGTATTGATATAAATTTCAAAGAATGGAATATTGTCCTAAAAATTAAATAAAATTTGGATATCTTTCTAATTTTTCTTCGGTTTATTTTAATTAACAGATAAATGAATCTCTTATTAATTAGAAAAAAAATTTTTGAAAGTAAAAAATAAGTAAAAGTTTATAGCAAAGGTCTAGCCACCTACTGAGCTACCGGGGTGACAATGTTAGCTTTCCCTTAAAAAACATTTAACACCCGCCTAAACATTTTAAATTTTACTAAATGGAAAAAAACTTTAATAATTTTTTACTAATTCCCCTCCAAAAGAAAACCACCAACTTGTTCATGTATTCTTCTTGCAAAATCCCTGTCAACTTTGAAAGGAGAAATAAAACTAGCCAAGACAACCATTCCCGAATCTCCAAATAATTTCGCAACTTCCCCAACACGCCTAATATTTTCAGCTCTATCTGTTTTACTAAACCCTAAATTTCTGCATAATCCATGTCTAACATTATCTCCATCCAGACTGTAAGAAGGAATTCCCAACTAAAAAATTTAAATTATTCTCTTTTAAATTCACAATTCTCTAACTTTAATTAATGTTTTTTCTAAAGCAAAAGCAATTGTTGTTTTACCAGCACCAGAAAGTCCAGTAAACCAAAGTGTACACCCTCTATAACCTGAGTAACGACCAAGCACATTAGAACGATCTTCACGTGTAACTTTATGTTGCTGGAAAGTAACATTTGTTGCCATATTGAAAACTGACTTAAAAAATATTTTTAAGTAAATATTTAAAAAGTTTGGAGAGAGTGTTATGTTTAACGAGAGAACTTTATTTGGTGCCTATTTTAAATTAGATTATAAATATATTCCAATCACAAAGAAATGTTTGAATTTCTGTTTAGAATATATTTTAATAACCCTCGGGATGCATAGACGAGCTAAATCTTATTAAAAACTTACAATTTTAAAGCCTTTCATTCCTTCTCTTATCTAAAACTTTTTCTACCAAATATTTAAATACTAGAACACTATTTCAAAAAAGGTATATATACCCTATACACATTTAAATATACACCCATTTTAGACCAAAAACCAAACAATAAAAAAAACTTACCGGAAGCCTTAATCTTTTGCGTGGTGATTGTGCCATAATGTTCTCGTTATCTTCAAATTGACTTTGCTGTCGCCAATAGCAAGGAGAGTAAATTGCTTTTGTCGGTGTAGTCATTAATAGAATTTATGAAGAAAAGAATGTAAAAAAGGTAGAGATATAAAAAAGGAAGAAGGATTAGCTTTATATTATGTATAAAGCTTTTAAATGCTGCTAAATATAAATATATATAGAGGATTAGTTAGTGGTTATTCTAAATTGGAATTATAATTAATTAGTTTGTGTTCATAGAATCGTGAATATTTAATTTTTGCAAAAATATTATTGTAGACAAATGTGTTGAGTGTTGGGAAAGAATTGAAATTACCTAAAATACGTACCTAATTACCCCCCCCTCAATTGCCTAATCGTTCATATTTCAGAACTCGAATAAAAACCCTCATCCGATAAATTACTACTTTTGATGTGAGGGTGAAAAAATAATTATACAAAAATGAAGTTAATCGAAATTGTCAAATTTTTAAAAATAAATTAACAATGTCTAAATCATGTATAAAACACTGAAATAAAAATTATAAATATTTTTTAAATCATAATAAGTTAATTAAAAAAACATTTATACACGTATTTTTATTAACAAACACACAAGGCTTATGTAAGAAAATAATTATGTATTTACATATAAAATAATTTAAATATATACTGGGCGGCGATGAGATAAGCTCATCCGTTTATTAATCAATCAATATGGACATAATAGAGTTGGCTGATCTGGATATCCGGATCAAAGCTGCACGCAATTGCGGAATTTTTTTTGAATTGCATGCAGCCCTGATCCGAATCCAAAAATGGTATTCAAAAATTTACCATATCTGCCAACACTGTTAGTAAATCTTAAGGTATTCAGTCACTTTCTGGGACGAAATCTTTAAAGCCGACCAACTTTCAGAGTTTTATAAAAGGAAAGACTTTAGCTAATTAACTAGAAAACACATGACTTTTTGAACTAAAAATGTTTACATGACTACATAATAAAGCTATAAATTTATAATGGGAAAATTAAAATTATCTTCAATGGATGGAGATTAATAAAAAAAATAACATTTTTTAAATTAATTTATCAATAATATTATTAAGCTTAAGTAATTACCGATGAAAGACAAAGTTGTGGCAATAATTTAAGTGTTTAAATAAAAATTAATTTACATAAGATCATACCTGTATTAAGGAAATTTTAAGTAAAAATGCATAAAATAATTAAACAATATATTATTCAATAACTTAAAAAAATTAGATACTTTTAAAAATTCTTGATAAACTTAATTTATAGCATTACAAGTTGGCTAATTTGGGATTGTTAAAAATGGTCTTTGTTCAGTGTACAAAATACTAAAAATAAAAATTTAAGCTCCTTAGGAAAAAGATATTTAAATTTGTTCAAATGGGATTTCGTCTGGCTAATCTTAATTTTGGCATGTATCATTTTGAAATGGACGAACAATTCGTCTCGATTAGTTTAGCCATCCATTAGGACGACTACGTTGCAGACTAACTCTGTCCCGGGAGTTTTTTATGTAACTTTTTTTTGTTTCTCAAATATTCAGAATAAAACAAAAAAACAATTATTCAGACTAATTTCCAAAAATGGAGAAAAGCGGGATTGAAAGGTCCATTAGAATTGTGTAATTGTAAAATGATACAGTAACGAACTTGAGCAAAACTAAATGTATTTTAATATTGAAAAGAAAAAGAAATGATTCCAAATTACTGACTAGGAATATTTATAAAAATATTAAACAAGTAAGAAAAAAATAAGAGATTCCCATTTTGGTAGTAAAATTTAAAATAAAAATGTAAGAATTTTATGCCCAAACAAATTTAACGATTAAAATTACAAGATAAAAATAATTCGAAAATAAAAACTAGAAAAATATAAAAATGAGATAACAAAATAATTGGAAGACAATTTCCCTTCGAACTCAGAATTCAATTTTAAACAATTCGACATACACTCGATGGGAAATATGGTTAATGGAATTTGAGAGATGGATACCATCTCTAAATATAACATTAAAACCTAAAAATTGATTTGAAATTTATTTATTCGTTAATATAAAAAATTTCATATTAGGGAGGGATTTTATGTTAAAATTACACCTAATAAAAAACAAAACAAACGAAAAAGCTTTATTGAAACAAATTTCAGTGAAGATGGTTGATTATACGATTGATTGTCAGCTATATAAAGTGGTTTTTCAAAACTAAATATGTGAAAAATGCTTAAAGTTTATCAAACAGAAAAATGGCACTTTTTTAAATAACAAAATTAGATACTCGATAAAATCAAAAATAGTATAGAGTGCCAAATTTTGATAAAAATTAAACATTAATTGCAAGAGTAACTTTAAATTAACATATGATTTTATATTTTTACTTTTTTATTGACGAAACGAGAATAGGAATGAAAAAAAGGAGAATGAATTTACTGCTTCCTCTACATATCCAAATATTCATTTTGTGTAAACAAACGTAATTAGCCATAATTTCATTATTCAATATCTGCGAGACATTGAATGGCGCACAGGCGAGTATTCATAAATGCCACGTTCACGAGACCGCGAACGACTTGGCGAACGACGGTGGCGTTTGCTGGTGCGAATAGGAGAGCGTGAACGTTCGCGACGATGTTTTCGAGAACCTCCACCAGCTATGCCACTGCTGTATGATTTAGCTTCAATGCCATTCAGTGTATCCTAATTAAAAAGAAGAAATAACATTATTAAAGAAATGAATAAATGATAAATTGGAGTTAAAGAAATTATAAAGTGAAAAGCTTTTTTGAGTGTTTATAACAAAAGTGAAACCGTTTTAAAAAGAAAACCGGAATTGTCAAAGATAAAAAAGAATGGAAAAAGTGATCAAAATAAAGAAATTTGGGCCAAAGTCATCTAAATATTAATCAGTAGAGCTTGGATTTTAACGTAGCAAAAATCAACATTTCAGCGACGCAAGCAAAGGTTAAGCAATTTTGAAACGCCAAGAAAAGAATTCTTATATAATTTCAGCAAAATTTTTTTAACAATTTCGAAAGTAAAAAACAAAAGTTTACATCAAAGATCAAAATTTCGAAACAGCTGTTCGAAAATTTTGATGTTGCTCGTAATTTTTCGTACCCTTTACAAGCTCGTAATCAGACTTACTTTCTGGATCAAAAAAATTAAATTTTGAGTGTCGCAGGCAAAAATAACATATTTAATCGCACGTTTCTATTACAAGAAGACAAAAATAAGCATTTGCATAAAAATCCAGACCCTACTAATTAGTTAAATAATAAATTTAAACAGACAAAGAAGCTTAACTAACTTTAGAACTGTAATAAGAACAATGAGAAAGTGATAAAAAAATTTTTTTAGTAAATCTAATTAAAACATTCACTCAAAAAAGGTACTTGTGGGAGTACTAAAAAAGGTACTAGTTTGGAATAACCCACAGGTACCAAATAAAAAAAGTTAATAAGGTTACTGAATTTTCAAAAATGTAAATTAACCTGAAGTGTGTTAATCAACAGCTTGCAGCGATCATCGTGTGCCACACGTGACTGACGAATTAGAGAAATAGCAGTTACCAATGTTTCAATAGCAGACGCGTAATCTCCACCAGCAGCATCACTTACGGCTCGATGTATAGCAGAAGAAGAAACTGTCTAAAAATAATTATTCAAAAATTTGGCTGATAATGCCCACTTGGTTACGAGTCATGATCTCTTGAAATTCCACCTCCGACATCATCGATCCATTTTCTGGATGACCATAAACTCCAGCGGCACCATGAGCTAAAGTAAAATTTATAATTTTAATTGCAAAAATTGCTTTATTCTAACAAAAATTTATGAAAGTAAAAATGTATTACACCCACCAAAATTAGGATAAACTTGCGGATTGATGTGTGCACCTGATGGAAATCCAGGTTGAGGCTGAACAGATTGCATTCCAACACCAGCTGATACTTGACTGATATCAGGCGGTCTATATTGTACACGATGTTGCGGTTGCTGCTGCTGTTGTTGTAACATTTGTTGGTTAGACACAGCCATTACACCTGCTGAAGTCATTGTCATGGGTGGTGGAGCTGCAGTGTTAACACCTTAAATGTGAAAAATAAAAATATTTTGGATAAATTTAATTATTATTAGGATTCCTAAAAGGACTAGCCTAATGTAGAAAAAGACGGGGGAGGTCGACTCATTGCCTGTTGAAGGGCTTGTTGTTGAGAAGTGTTAGTTAGAGGTGGCTGGTGATGGACAATACCACCAATGGGAGGTGGAGCTGAGGCCGCCGCCGCCGCTAAATTCTGGCGTTGTTGGTTAGCTGCAGCAACAGCTGCCGCCTGTTGTTGTTGTTGCATTAAAAGAGCCGCAGCAGCTGCCTGTTGTTGATGGTGGGCAGCAACGGCCATAGCTGCAATTTGTTGTTGCTGTTGTTGCGGGTGCTGTTGTTGAACTATTACAGCAGTTGTATTGTTCAATGGATTAGGCGTACCTGATGGCATAACAGAACCAGTAGAAACATTAGACATAAGACCAACTGAAGCAGCTTGTTGTGGGCGCACATTATGAGGAAAGCCAACTGGTGGAGGCACATTAACTGTTGTTACGGAGGTAGGAACTGGTGGAGCATTAAAATTCAAGCTTAGAAGACTAGTTGGCTGAGAGTGTGGTGGTTGCGGAACAACAGGTCTCGCCAAATGAGCCAAATTAATAGACGACATAAGTTGCGGCACAGGCGCCCCGTTAGTGCCAATACGAATTGTGCCAATATTCACAATCTTTTCTTCCTTTACAGGGTTGTCACGACTACGCTCTCGATCACCACTCTTCTGAAAAATAAACGCAGTGTATAAAACTATCATAATTACACATACCTGGTCATAACGTTTAGTTGCTTCTTCTAACTTAGCCAATGATTGTTTAGTATAGGGCAAGACGACGAGATTCTGCTCGTGCACTTGTTTGTTTGGCAATTTCTCCATAAGAGTTTTGACGGACGGCTCACTTCCAAAAACAGCAAGAGCAAAACCTTTGCTCTGACCATTGTTGCGATTCTCGTAGAATTTAATATCAATCAAATCATCGATACCAAAGGTCTGGACAATTTTCTGAAAATTATTTGAAAATATGAAATTTAAATGGTTTAGGTGAATATTTTAATTAATGAGTGCACATTCTTAATGCATCCACACAAGTAGGAGGCAAATACTGGAATCTAGAAGAAATATGTATCAAGAGAAAAGAATAACTTATCTCATAATTTGAGCTATGTTAATATGAGAGTCAGGGATGCAGTAAAAGACTTAAAAAGTACATTAAGCCATATAAATTCCGAAAAGTTTATAGATCACCAGTTAAAATCAAATTCAATCAATGTGAAAATAAACCTCAAGTTCTACATCCGTTGTCCACCATGTCATGTTTCCAACATAACAACAATAACGCTTGCCTGCCGCTTGTTGCGTGGCAGTTGGCTCAGCTTTCACCACAACGGAATGCTTCCTAGATACAGAATTTTGCAAGTGATCTTCAGTTGATTCCCTCTTTTCATTAACTGGACCAGATGGCTCAATCGCAGCATCATAAAGATCATCACCTTCCGATTCCTTTTTGCTAAAGTTTGAAACTTTTAATTTAAATTCTAAAAAAATCATACAGAGTAATTTTCTCATCATCGTCGTCGCCTAAAACCTCTTTCTCGTCAAGATCTTCAAGGTTTAACATATCTTCTCCTTCAAGAATATCCTCTCCGATATTATTAAGCTCTGACTCCATTAGCAAATTGCAATTGTATCTAAGAAACAATCTGCTAAAATAGATAATTAATGAAAGAAAAGTTAAAGACTGATCAGATATGATCATTTTCTAAACCCCGAACAAACGATAATTTTATCCTTATCCGACTACAGATCGTCTGATCATACTTTTCACGTAAAAAATAAATCTCAGAATTAAACCCACAAAGTTGTAAAAATTATTTAGAATGAAAGAAAAATAAGAAAGACATGCCAAAAAGAGCCGAATTGGCTTAGACTGTAACGGCATTACCGTACACAATTATACTACTGTATTTATCGCTTTGAAAACTTTACTAAACTACTAACTCGTCAATAATGAGTTCGTCAATGATATATTCGTCAAAATTAGTTCGTCAATGATTAGTCCGTCAATAAAATGTGCCAAACTTAAATTGTTTCAGTTCGTCAACGCTAATGTACTAAGAAATTTTAAAAATAAATTGTAAAATAGTAATTTTCAGAAGATAATACGTTTTTCTCTTGTTTCTCTCAAAATAAATAAATAAATACTCTTAATACTAATGAAAAAATACACAATATCCCGGTATTTGTATGTTATTAACGAATAAATTTATGCGGATAACATATAAATATGAGTAAATATTTTAACAAAAAATAATTTTAAAGATTCGAAAATAATTATAGCTCTTCTTTACATGTTACAAATTAAGAAATGTGACAATTTTGTTTATGTTTTCTTGATTCGTCTCTATTTTTTGTCAAAATTGACAAATTATTTACAGGAAAATTGTTTTTTCTTTTTGATTCTGATTTAGCAATGGAAAGATAATTATGAAGGAATCGGGCATTTGCAGATAAAAATAGTTCATCATCAGCATCACTTTCAGAACTTAATAAATTGTTTTTATCTTCATCATTATCGGTTATTTCGCTTTCAGAGGAGAAAATAAAAGAAGAATTTCTTTAAAAATATTTTTGTGAGAAAAATTTGGAAAAAAATAAAAATAACTTTTGAGTTCTGCTTGTAGTTGGTAGTTGATGTAAAAAATTATTGTTAATTTGTAATGTACAAGAAGGGCTGGTTTGATTGGAAGGTGGTGAATATTTCTAAATTGTAATTTTTAAATAAAAATAATTATTTATTTTATTTATTTACTTCATTATTTTCATTAATTTCTTTAATAAATCTCCAATCTTTTTTTCTTTGATAACCATCCATACTTTTACTTCTCTGCTTTGAAAATGTTTTTCTTGGAATTTTGTTTTTAACTAAATTTCTATAAAATTTAAATTTTTTTAAATATTTACTTTCAGAATTTGCAGCATTATTTAATGTTTTTTTAGTGTTGACAGAAATTGATGAACAAGGTGAATCTTAAAAATATAAGGGAAAAATATTTATTTATTATCTTTTACCTAATTCATCATTATTTGAATATTCTTCACTTTTAAAACTACTTGAAGTACTTTTATTTGTTCCAAATATTTTTTCAAAATTTGTTTTTCTTTTAGGCATTGAAGGAGCTACAGTCTCATAGAAATTTTCTGATGATGATGGGCATTTAATAAATGATGGAGGTAAAGGAGGGGGGCCATTTATTGGAAGAGGAGGAGGAGGGGAAAAGGAAGGAGGGGGCTTTTGTTTATTCCAATTAATTGTTTTTGCTGTTGAGACATTTTTTGGATAATTTTTAAGCAAACTTTCATTAAATTCTGATTTTGTTGGAGAAGGAGAAAAAGAAGAGGAAATTGTAGAAGAAGAAGATAATGAAGGAAGAGGAGAAGGAGGAGGGGAATTATTTAAATAATTTTGTCTTTTTTTATTACAATAATTACAAAATAATTGGTTATTAATTAATGAATAAGGCAATCCAATTAAAGATCTCTATAAATAAATAAATATATATGGCAAATGTCCAGCTTCCTGTCCACATGTTCGCAATCAAATGTTTGGTTGGCAGTCTGACGCAAATATTTAAATACGAAAATTTAAGGTGATATTAGAAATTATGACAAAAAAGTGGACGGGTTTTGGATTTTTAGGGTATTTTTGTATAGAGATATAGAATGCGGATTTTTAGATCAGAATTTCGGATTTTTAAAAATTCGAGATCGAAACCCTGTTTAATAATCTGAGGGAAAATAAATCCACATATCCTTTTGTGAACATGTGGACAGCAAGCTGGACATTTACCAATATATATTTTAAAATAATTATTTAATTAATTATTAAATTACTTTACAACTAGAACAACAAAAACAATTAGAATTTATATGCCATTTAAAAGAATTTTCATTCTAAATTTAAAAAAAATTTTGGGAAAAATTAACGAAATAAACTTTAGCAACAATATGTGGATAATCACAAGGAATTTTAACAAAACAAGTTGCACAATAATTATTTGAAGAAGAAGAAATATTTTGACAGCAATCCAAACAAAACGGAAATTCTTTTTTATTTTCTTTTAAAATTTTCATCTTTTTAAAAAAAATATTTTTTTTACTTTAATTTATTTATTAACCACATATTGACATCCAGCCAATGGTTGATTACATTTTATACAACAAAAATGATTTAAATGCCAAGTTTTTCCTTCAGCTTCCGTACATTCCTCCCCAAATATTAACTAAAAATTTAAATAAAAAAATTATTTTTCTTTTTAATTTTCTTAAATTTTCCCTAACAAAATTTAATAAAAAAATAACTACTTCATCACAACCAGCACATCGAGGTTTGGTTAATTCTGCATGGTGACGACCACAAAAAATACTTTTTTTTTAATTAGATTATTTTTATTTAAAAATAAAAACTTGTCTTGGTGTGCAAAATAAATTAAATTAACCAATAATTCTTTACATTCAACGCAAACAAAACAATTTGGATGCCAATGGGCATATAATCCAAAATGGGTAATTGCAGTAATTGCTAAGGTTTTGGATTCGATTGGGGATTTACACTAAATTTAAAAATATTATAAAAATATTTTTTTCTAAATTTATTTTAATTAAAGTTATCCAAAAATAACTGGAGACTTAATTAATATAGAAACTTCTTTTAAAAATTAATTAAAACAAAGATTATTTAATTTTCACAATTTTAATAAAATTAAATAAAAATTATTGAAAAAAGAAAAAAATGTTTTTAAAAACTTTTTTTGTTTATTAAATATTTCACAAATTAAATTAAAAATATATTTATTACATTACCTGTCTACAATATATTTTTTCTCCAACAATTTTTTTAGGACTTCCCTGTCCAAAATAATTTTGTTTTCTTTTAACAATAAATTCTTTAAATTCGCTATATTCTTTTTTATTTTTAATATTTAAACAAAAATTTTTAGAAAAATCTTGTAAAGGTAATTGGTATTTAATTATTTTATTTAAATTTAATGAAGAAGAAGAAGTAATCTTTAAATAAATTAATTTAAATAATTAATTTAATTTACATTTTTTGTTTTTAAAGGTATCCACAAATAATAATATAATTCATCTATTGCACAACCTTTTAAATATTTATTTATTTATTTTCAAATAAATAAATTACCAGAATCATCATCATCCTCACTACTTTCCACCAAAATTTTATTTTTTCTGTGTCGATTAAATTTTCTAAAATTTAAATTTTTATCGTTGTTTTTAATTATTTGTTGGTTTTCTTTTTTATTTAAATTTAAATTCATTTATTTTTTAAATAAAAACTTTAGAAAAAAAAGAAAATTTAACAAAATTTAGAGAAGGGGAATCTAAATGTTCGAGGAGAGTAAATACGGCTGATATTTTATTCAATTTCCAGACTTTCGAGAGTTCCCTGACGTGATTTCTACATTTCTGATTTACCTTTACTTCCTTTCTCATTTACCTCATTTATCGGGGCCGAAATAAAAAATAAAAATAAAATATTCAATATACATACATAGTTCCTATTTTTTTACTTCTTTTAATCTTTTATTATAAAATAAATAAATTATTTGTGAATGACCTTATGGGTTAAGGTCAAAAGAAAGAGAATATAACCGCCGCCTTTTATTCTCTTTATCTTTTTATTTTCTAAAAAAGAATAAAAGAAAAAAAAGAAAGAATAAATATGTAAATAATTTGGAAAAGGATATTTAGATATTTATTTATTTAATAAAAAACTTTAAATTAAATTAATTTTTTAAAAATATTTCCTACAAAAATAAGAAAAAAGGCGATAAAAGTTTCACAAAAAATATTTTTAATAAAGAAAAGAAGAATATTTGTGAAAAAGAAGATAAATTGAGGCGCCACAAAATTAATTTATTTTACTAAAAATTTGCGGGGAATTCTTTTCTTTTTTTTTCTTTTAAAGAAAATTCCAAGTTTTTGGTTATTGACCAGTGTAACAAATAAATAAAAACAAAAATTTATATGAAATCCCAAGGGCAAAATATTTTTATTAAAAAATTTAATAAAATAAAAATAAATATATTTAATTTTGATGAGGAAATAATTCCAAAAAAATATTTGGGGTTTTTTTAAATGTAAAAAAAAATAAATCAAAAATATTTGCATAAGAATATACAAGAAAAAATATTTTATCTTAAAAAAGGAGGAAATACATGCAAAATAAAATAAAAATAATTTCTTACAAATTGTTTCAGTAAAGGCCAAAAAGAATTTTTATATTTTTTTTTGTTTTTTTTTGTTTTATTTTTTGAAGAGTTTTCGATAAAAATTAAAGTCCTTGAAAGAAAATATTTTTTAAAATTAATTTTTAAAAATTGAAGAAAAAAAATAAATTTATTTTTAATTAAAATATAAAAAAAATTATTTTATTTTTTAAAATCCAGATAAAAAAAGAAATATAAATAATCAACAACAACGATTGGTCATTTATTTAAAAAATATTAAATATTTTTTTAATAATAAATTTTTGAAAGAGAATATTTTAAATATTTTTTAGAATTTAAAAAAAAAAGAAAATATTTTTAATTAAAAACTGAAAAAAAACTTTTTATTTATTAATTTTGGAAAAACAATTTTCTGAAGGTTAAATAACTTTAAAATTAAAAATCACAGTTGGATTAAAATAAAATTAAAAATTGTGAACACACACTTTGGAAAATTAAAAAAATATATAATTATATGAAATTTATTTGATAAAATACAACATCCCCTCCCCGACTCCTCCAGAAAAAATAAAAGATTTATTTTTATATTAATTTAACACTTTTGATTTGGACTTAGACAATTAAACAATTTAAAACAGAAAAAGGTTTTGAATTCTGAATTTTCATTTTTGATTAATAAACTCTAAATTGTTGATTAAATATTATAAATAAATAAATAATTGTGTGACTGACCATTACTTACTTGATTTCTTTCTTTCTTTAGGACATGTGGTGGTTGGTAGAAAATAATAAAAATGTGAAAAAGAGAAAGCGATTGGCTGGTTTTAATTCTTAAATATGTGCAAATAAATAAATATATAAAAATGTTTTGGTTAGTTTTATATTTATTTATTAGCTTTAAAAATTGATATATTTAATTACTTTTATTTGTTTTTAATATAATTTTGTGTGATAATAAGTGATTGACTGTTCAAATAATAATTAAGAGGGCCCCTCACAAAACAGTCAAATAAAAATTTTTGTCATTGAAGATAGAAATACAAACATAATGTTTTTAAAGTTTTGATTGCATATTTGCAGGCTCATATTTTGTGATATTTACATATTTTTTGCTAAACTTTGTGTAAATTTGGGAATTACAATCAAAATTTTTTCTTGTTTTTTATTTAAAAATATTTTAGAATATCTACAAAATTTTCTAAAATTTGAAAATAAAATTTAAATAAATTTTTTATTAAATGATTGCGCAATTTAGATTATTTAAATATAAACTTTCAAAAATAAATTCCCAAAGGAAAGCTTTTGCCTGATGGAAAGGAAGTAAAAAATAAATAAAATTTTTGTCTCCTTCTTCAATCAAATAAAACATTTATTTATTTTTTCCTCGGTTTTAGCGCGACAAAATTGAAACTAAAAAAATGATATTAAAGAGAAAAAAAAATTTTTTGATAATTATTAAAAGTTTCTTAAATTAAAATAACTAAAAAATTTTTTAAATTTATTTTATGTTCATCAATTTAATTTTTTATACTCGAAAGTATACAAAAATTTTGCAAAAAAAGCCCGAACTCTAAATTTTTTTAAAAACTCGAGCCAAAAATTTTGGGATTTGGCTATAGTTTAGTATACCGGAAGTAGTTTCGATACAAAATAAATACCATTCGATTCGTCTCGACGAGCTGAGTCGAACGGTAACATTATTTTTTCCAGGAATGAATGTGGACGGAGATATAAGTCCCTGAAAATCGAAAAACCATAGGGGTGAGTAAGCTCATTTAAAAGAGCTCGTCGAGACTAATCGAATTGTATATGTTTTGCATCGAAACTATATCCTGGGATTTTAAAATTTATAATTATTTTTCTTAATTAAATTTATTTTTTCTTTAAATTAAAATTAAAAAACAATTAAAAATAAAAAAATAGTTAATTTAATATTTATTCAAAATTTAAAATGATTTATGTGAATCCATAACTCTCTTATGCAGCTGTTCCAATTGTCTACCCATCTGGCGATAAATATTTGAAATAGGTGTTACTTTACGTTCATAAGCCTGTCCAATTATTGCAAAAAAGTCAATAAAAGCCTTCAAAATTTTTAGTTTTAATTTTATTTTTAATTTTTAATTTTTTTTTACTTTAGTTAAATTAAATGGAGTCATCATTTCAGATGTTCGGTAATCTTGAGGGAAAGTGTGGTGATAATTATGTCCTCCTTCCCCAACAGCTAATATTGTTGTCCAAACCTTTTTTTAACACAAAAATATTTTCTCAATAAATTCATTTAAAACTTACAGACTCTGCAGGGCTTATATTAACATCATAAGGTCTATAACCAAATCTTTAAAAGAAATTATTTTTTTAATTTTTATTTAATATAAATTTACTTGTGTGCAACACTATTTATAAGCCAAGTAGCATGTAAAGCAAAACAATATCGAAATGCAGCCCCAGTTAAGAAAGCTGTTAAAGGCTTTTCTCCCCAAAAATAAACGGGAATTACTGTCGGCATTAAAAAACAAAATATAAAAACCAACAAAAGATAATATCTTTAAAAAATAATTAATTAATTTTTAATTAATTAATTTAGCACTTTTCCGTTATATGCCCAACAAATTTTTACCAGCAATAATTCTGTTGGTTGTAATTTTGTTTAGACTCTAGATATTCGACGATAATAATCCTGGTCTCCCATATCATTTTTCAACTTTCGGGGACCTGTATCTCGGGCTGCAGACATTTCCAATCGAAGAGTGTGGTACAATTCGACTTAGACCGACGATACAAATCGAAAGATATATAAATCGAACGACTTTGGAACCGGCCACTGGCTAAAGTAAAGTCAGAGAATTTGTGGGTATATAACGGAAAAGTACCATTTATTTATTTTTTTACTTTCGTTGAAATCGAAGTACTGGATCACCAAACAAATCACTTAAATCAAGTCCAGCCCCTTTAGCTTTAACTTGTGGATGTTTTTTAACTAACAGCCAACCCATATGTGCAAAAAACAATCCTCTATTAACATTATGAGGATCAGCATTTGTGTCAGACCATTTATGGTGACATCTATGGTCTCTTGCCCATTCAATTATATCATTTTGAAAAGCAATACAATTAAGTACCATTAATAATGAACGTAAAGGAAAACGAGCTTTATATGACTTTTAAAGAAGAGAGGGAAATTAATAATAAATTTTCCTTTTAAATTTACTCGATGTGCCCATAAACGATGTGCCCCAGCAGTTATTCCCATACCACTAAAAATCCAAAGAAAAATAGTCCAAATAAAAGTTAACCAATTTGCATTAAATAAAAAATGCCAAAATCCTTGTAATGCAGCCAAATGTAAAATTGTAAATAAAAAAACATTTCTCCAAACAATTTTTGGTTTAAAATTATCCTTTATTTTTAAAATAAATTTTAAAATTAAAATTTACTAAACTAATTTTGTTTGTTCTTGTATAATTAAAGAATCCTCCAAATCTGCAGCCAAAAATTGTTTTTCAATTGAAAATTCTTTTTCTTTGTTAGTAGACATTTTAATTAAAAATATTTTCTTTAAAAATTAGAAAATAAATAAATATAGAGTAAATAAATGTAAAAAAAATAAAAAAAGAATGGGGCCACCTTTTGCTTTAAAAAAAGAATAAAATTTAGGAAAATGTAATCAGCAAATAAAATAAAAAAATGTGAAAAGCACCCGACCAATTAATTAATTTATGTAATTTAAATTTATTGATAGTAATATATACATATTTATTTCAACATTAATTAACTGATGATATTTTGTTTTTCTTAGAAAATTTTTGGATTTAAAATTAAGTGAAGTATATAATAATTGAATAAAAATAAAATTATTTTTAAAAATTAATAAAATTTAACTAAAATTTAACAAAAATTGTTGTGTAATGGTGTTATAATAATGTGTGGCGGAGTATAAATAAAAGGCAAAAAATACCTAGCTTTTTTTGTATAAACGTTATTCAGGTGCCCGTCGGCTTAGACAAAGCTCGGGCAATCTTCGGACATAAAATATATATTTTAATTAAAATTAATTAAAGTTAGCCAAAGGTGCTCCATGTTTTTACGTATTTTTGCCGAAATTTTGCAAATTTTGGCATTTTTGAAAAATTTTTATTTAAAGATTACTAAAATATTTTCGTAAAAAAATTTTCTAAAATATTTTTGAAATGAAAAAAATTTGTATATGTGAAGGATAAAATTAAATTATTTAAACTTTTATTATAATAATTTTAATCTTTATTTCTGTTAAAATTTTGTCAAAATTTTTTACACATTTGTGGAAATTCTATCTTAATTTAAATATTTCAAATAAATAACCATTAAACATTTGTTATTTATTTATTGACCACAACAATCTAAATAAATATCCTCTTTAAATTCTTTTTACTATTTACTTAAAAGAATAAAAGATTTTAAACAGTTGCTTTATTGAAGAAAGTTTTGAGAAAAAATAATTATTTTGGTCATTTTACTGAATGAACAAAATTTTATTCAATAAATATTTAAAATATACAAAATGGCTAATTATAATACAAAAAATACAAAAATAACTTCTTCTGATGGACAACAACAAAGAAAAGCAGAACTTGAAAGACGCCGTTCAATTCGAACAATTATTGCTAGGTTTTTTAAAAAAAATAAATATTTTTTTGGGGGGAATTTTCTGTTTGAGTTAGAAAGGGATGAATTTTTGTAGAATTAAAAATTTTTTTTGTTTAAATTAATTTAAATATTTAAAGTTATGAGGCTGAAGAAGAAGCATTTTTAAAAGAATTGGTAGTTTTAAAAATTAATTTTTATTAAAAAAATTATTTTAAAGGAGAAAATGCAAGCAGAATGTGAAGAAGAAAATTTAACTAAATTAAATAATCTAACATTAAATTCCTCTAATGAAAAACAAAAATTAATAGAAAATGAGGAACAACAACCAGCGATAATGCTCGGTTTTGTTTTTGAAATTATTAAAAAAAATATTGGGTATTTTTCTGTTATGCCCGCAAATTCTTGGCTGTCTTTCAATTTTTATATCTTCCGTTTTGTTCGTCGATCTAAGCAGAATTGTATCTCACTATCTATGGTCGGAAATGCCTGCGGATCGAAATACAGGCAACCGAAAATTTAAAAATCAAAGGGAAGACTAAGCTCATTTTTGGGGGCGAGCATATAAATGACAGCTCATTCGAAAGAGCTCCTCGAGCTGAGTCGATTGACACTAAAATTAACGTGATTCTTTAATAGTAACAAAATTACGACCCACTAAATCTTCGCTACAAATACTTAAGTAACCAAAATATTATTTTTAAAGGAACTATGTGTACATTACTTGGTGAAATAACAAAATTACAAAAACAAAATAATCGTTTAAAACATCGTTTAAAAAATAAAAATAAATTAAAAAATAAAGAAGATGAAGAAGGAGGAGGAGAAGATGAAAATAAAAAAGAAATTTTAAATAAAAATAAAAATAATTTATTATCAAATTATTTAATTAAAAGTGGATGTACAGCAGCTATTTGTTCTTTACCTAGTAAACGTTTATTTAATAATGTTGGTAATAATTTATCAACAAAAACAACAAATATTGATGGAGAAGGAAATACAACAAATAGTTTTTGTTTTCCTTTATTACAAGTTTTTTTTGAAAATAAACAAAAATATTTTTCTTTAAAGAAATCTTCCGGAAATTCTACAAGTTGTTCTTCTGCAGTTAGTGAATTATTTTCAAGGCAAAAAAGATTATTAATTAATAACTGTAATGGTGGAGGAGGAGAAGGCACAATTGGTGGAAGATTTTTAACAATGAGTGGAAGTGGTGGAAGTAGAGGGGCACAGGAACAGCTTAGTCCTTTACCTCCAATAAATAAAGTAAAAATGATTTTTTATGAAAATATAATATGGTCATGGTTAGAACTTTGTACCCTAGGTGTTGTAGCTTCAAATAAAAGTTTTACCTCGTTAAATAAACCAACTTAATTATTGTGACAGTTGATCTAATTTTTAATGATACTTGTTATTAAATATAGTAGTAAGAAAGGTACAAGCTTAGTTAGCACTGCTTAAATATATTTAAATACCGTATTTTCTCTAAAATAAGCCCCGGGGCTTATTTTTTTCGATCGACCTCTAGAGGGGGCTTATTTTAGAGGGGGGCTTATTTTGGAGGGGGGGGGGCTTATTTTTTCGATGTCTAAATTTTTGAAAAACTGAATTTTTTACTAAACATTTAGAACGAATTTTTCTAAAATTCAATAAGATTCATCCTATACTAAATCTCTTCAAGAAAAATCCTTGTCCAAAAACTCATCAAGTACTCTGTCAATTGATCCTTCAGCTTAGATAAGCCTTTAAGTTGGAGATATCGGAGGATTAAGGTGAATATTGAGACATTTATAGGAAGCATTTTGTGTTTTGAGAATTAGTATTTTGGTGGATTAAGTGATGTCGGGGAGATAAAGGTTAAAATGCAGTTTCAGAAATTAAAAGAATTATCAATGGATTTGATGGGATTTAGAGGATCCTCGATATCTATGTACGTTGATCCCTTTATATATCTGTTAATCTTCCAAATACACTTCTAACCAATTCTAATCCTTCTATATCCCTCCTGGAGACTCAACTGAAGAGGACACAAAAATTAATCAACAATTAAAAATTTTCTGGGGGAGGGGGCTTATTTTAGAGGGGGGCTTATTTTGGAGGGGGGGCTTATTTTAGAGAAAATACGGTATATTTTTATTTCTTTAAAAAAGATTGGTTGTGTAAATAGTTTATCAGTAAGTGCTTATTCTGCCGATCTTTCCTCTGATTCTTCCGGACTTTGCCGTAAAAATTTTGCATTAAATAATCAAATAAATAATCAACCAAAATTGGGTGAATCTGAATTATTATTTGATGATGAATGGGAATTGGAGAACTGTGAAAAAGGTTAAAGGAAATAAAAGGAAAAAAAGGAAATCTTCCTTCAATTTTTAAGATTTAAATAATTCAAATTTTAATCATCGACGTAAAATGGAAAGACGTGCAGATGAACAACAACAACAACAATTTCTTCGTCTTTCGAATTCCTTAACTTCAGGAACAAGCCTTTCTGTAGGAAGTAGCAGTGCAAGTTCTTCAGTTATTTTTAATTAATTTAAATTTAAATTTCAATTTCTTTTTAAAGGTAGAACCTCCAATAAATACAAATAATTTAATGACTTCTTCAAAAAATAGTCTTCTTGAACTTTTTGGATTTGGTGCTTCTTCTAGGCGAAATCAATGGAGAAAACAATTAAATAATAATTTAAATAAACAACAATCATCAATATCAAAAATTGTAGATAATTTAGTAATTAATACACGGAAAGTTGGGGGTGGAAATAAAAAAAGAAGAAAAGGAAAAAATGAAGAAAATGAAGAAGGAGGAAATAATAAAAGACATTCTACAGCATTATTAATGTTTTCTAATGAAAATACTGATGGATATTCTTCTTCTTCTGGAGGAGGAGGAGGAGGGGGGAATTTAACAGATAGTCAAATAAAAATAGAATCAGAACCTTCTAATAAACAACAATTTTTAATTAAATGTAGAAATAATAAAAATAATAATAAACGTCCACAAAGCTGTTTTTTGGAAACAAATAAGAATAATAATAAATTAATAATTAAAGAGTTTTGTAAAGAAGATAAAGAAGGAAAATTTAAAATAAAGTTTGTGTTTGTTTTTTAAATATAGGTAGTTAGTTGGTAAACGGTGGGGAATCGAGTATATAGGGGGGATATAGTAAATTATAAAAAATTAAGATGATACTTGAAGCTTTTAAAAATGTGTGTGTGTGGGAGGGGGGGATAGAAGGATTTTTAGTAGGATGGATGTAGGATTCTTGATATGTATTAGTTTCAAAATAAATTTTAAATTTAAAGTACTAACCACCACCAAAGACAACAACAAAATTCAGAAAATGATGAAATTAAATTAGAAATCCAATTACTTAAATCTAGGTAATTTAATTAGAATTTAATTAATTTAAATTAATTTTTTAAAAAAAAGAAATGCTCGATTAATTGACCAACTTAGAGAAAAATCCTCTTTAATTTCTTCATCAGATTCAAAAATAAATAATTTAATTAAAGAATTAAAACAATTAAAATCTCAACAATATTTTAACCAAAAAATTGGAAATATTTGTTTTAAAACAATTTTATTTTGCGAAATTGAAGAAAATATAAAAAAATTAAATGAAAAAATAAATAAACAAATTAATGAGCAATTACAAATAATTAAATTAGAAACACAAAAATATCAAAGAATTAATTTAAATGCTAACGTTAAAGATAAACAGGCAAGTTTTTTTAATTAATTAAAGAAAATATTAGTTAAATTTTAATTGAAGTTATTATGTAAAAGAAATTAAAAATCCTGTCTCTAATAATAAGTTTGTTTTAAAAATAGAAGTATCTTTTGGACACCCCCCCCCCTCTTTCCCTCCTAAACATTGGAAAACATATTTTAAATTGAGGTATGATTGGTGTGTTTGAGGTTTATATGAGGGGTTGCCAAAGCCGACGAGTACATGTGTACACAAAGGGTTATCACGTATAGAAATTACAATTGAAGAGAGGGGGGGGGGGGGGTTTGTAGACCGGAGAGACAGAACAATAATAACTATTAACCTATTATTTAATCGTTAATGAGGTTTTGTTCATACACAACAATATTAAAAACCCCCAACTTAATTTTTATTTAAAAAAGGCTTTACAAGAAGCATTAGAACAAGTAGAAAAACTTCAAAGAAAAATATTTAATTTAATTCAAAATAATAATCAGCAAATAAATAATAATTATTTTGAATTAATTCCCTCTTATGACGCCTTATATTCTTTTGCTGCTGGACTTGTTAAAAAATTAGGACAAATGCGTTCTTTATTGTCAAGAAAATGTTTTGATGAATTTCAAAATGAATTGGAAATAAATATATTAAAAGGGCAATTATTAATTGCTAATTTACAAGTACTAAATTGGATATATTTAATTAATCCCCCCCCCCTTTTTTTAAAGATAGAAAGACAACATTTTCAATTACAAATAGAAAACCCTCCTAAAAAACAATATTCAACATTTCTCAATCGCCGTTCAATTTCCTTTAATGGAACATCTTTTATTGAAAGAATTTCGAATTCTAAAATTAAATATTTCCTTCCATCTAAATTATATTTACAACAAAAAAACAAAAGAAAACAAACAATTGGATTTGATTCTTTAGTTGAATTTAATGAACAAGTAATTAAATTAAAATATTTTAATTAATTATTTTTAAAAGAGTATTGAAATGGAATTTTTACGTTTATTTGATTCTGCTTGGAATTTATCTAGAATTTGTGATAATAAAGAAGAAAATAAACAAATAATTAATTCAAAAACAAAAATATCTTTAACTAAAGAACAACAACAACAATTTTCAACAGAAAATTTTAAAGGAAAAATTTTACAGAGAAAAACACAAAGTGGTCGGTAGTAAAGAATTTTTTTGGTACTAATCCGTTATCTTCCTAAAAATCTTCTTACTTTTCCAAAAATTACACACGGGTTACTGTTAAAGGATTATAACGATTCTCTTCTTTTTTTGAGCCAATAGTCAGGTATCACGCGTGTGTGCCATAACTCTGGGCGAGTCTTTGTTTACTTATGGGAATAGAACTATTGCAAATAGTACATACATAATTGCAAATTTGTTTCGGTTGGTTGGTTTTTTTGGTCCTAAATTGCAGAGAATGTTAAATCATGATATAATACACACTTTGACCCATGTGTACTTTTTGTGGAGAAATGATAAGTTAAGGTTAAGAAAAATAAAATGTGAGGAGATAACCCAATAAGTAGTACCGAATTATTATTTTTTGAAGGAAACATTACTCTTACTAATTCACAAAATAATCAGCAATTTAAATGGTTACAATCATCTACTTCCTCCCCTCCCCCACTTTTTCTTCCTCTTCCCCCACCTTCATCCCCACCAAAACAACAACAAAATATTAACAAACATTTATTAAATGAATTTATTCCAAATAATTCCCCTTCTGGCACTCCAATATTTACAAATAAATATTTACAAAATAATTATTTTAATGAACAAAAAGTTTTTATTAATTTAAAATAAAATTATTTTTTATTTTTAAAGTTAAGTAATCGTTCACGTCCAATACTTGTTAGACAAAATTCTACAACCAAAAATGAATATGATTTGGAAAATAAGTATTAAATTTAAATTAATTTTTAATTAAAAAATTATTATTTTTTTAACAAAGTTGTTCATTAAAAATTCAAAATTTAATTTCTTCAAAACCAACAGAAAAACAAAATACTAATTTTATTACTAAATCAATTTTACATCCACCAACACCTTCAGCACCTCCAATCTCTTTATTATTAAATTCTTCAACAATAAGTAGAAGTGGAAGTCAAACTAAACTTCCACAATTTAATAAAGTTTAATTTTTAATTTCCCTTCTTTCCTTTCTTCAACAAAAATTATTTTTCTTTTTTTTAGAATTTACTAATCGACAACAATCACAACCACCAATTAATTTCTTCTTCAAAATTAAATAATTATTCTAATAAAATACAAAATAATAATTTAATTAATTTTCCTCCCCCAACTTCCTCTACTCGAAGACCCTTAACTCGTTCTGGTGCTTGTACAGGGGGAGGAAGCCGTTCCCCAACCCCAAAACAATTAAATAATGAAAATATTAAAGTTTTTTTAATTTTTTTAATTTTATTTGCTTTTTTTAAAGTCAAAATCTCCATTTCCATCAAATTATGGCGGAAATCGTTCAGCAAGTACAAGTCGATTACCTAAGGCTGTTGGTAGTAATACTACAAATACACATCAAATAATTGTTTGTTTTAAAAGCAAATACTTCCCTTTAGACATGAGTTCCACAGAAATATAGAAATTCCACAATAAGAGGGGGAGCCCTTTATTTACAAGTCTTAAAGTAATTCTCATAGGATGCATATCATTCACTAGAGTTAAAAAACACTATTTTGTAAATAAGTAATGTATCTAATATTTGATCAACCCCCCCCCCCCCCCCCCCCAATTAATTGAGTAATCTTTTTAAATATTTTTTTAAAAAAGGACGATCCACAACAACAACAAAATACTTCTGATCAATTTTCTAATATCGGACAAATGCCCAAAGCTGTTAAGAAAGCGGGCAATTCTTGGCTTAGTAGACTTCGACGTAAATCTGTTTCTAATACAGCTACAAATAATTAAAAATAATTTTTTATTTTATTATTTTCTCTCTAATTTTAAAATAATAAAATCTTTCTATAATTTTTCTTTTCTTTTCTTTTTTTTAAAAGTAGATAGGTAGATATAAGAATTTTCTGGAAATGTGTGATTTTAATTATATAAATAAATACCAATTAAACGTTAAAAGAAAAAAATTTTTTGTTGACCAGCCAAATAAATTGGTTAAATGCCATAATTCGACAACTGTTGTTTAAATAAAAAAAAAGAATTTTGTTTGTTTTATTTAAAAAAAATTTATTTAACAATTAATTTGCACTTAACTTTTGTTTTTCTTTTTTTTTATATTTTGTGATTTTTAAAATCACAAGGATTCCTTAAAAACGTGATTAGGTATATTTAAAATTTGGAAATTGACGTAATCCTGGTCATATTTTTTTGATTTTCTGTAAAAATATGTTTATATATTTTCAGAATCAAAAACTTTTTTTTAGTTTTCTTTCGTTTTTGATGGCTAAGGTGGCTGAAATTTTCTTTATACTAATTTTTATTTTTTAAATTATTTTCGGAAAAACCTCACCTTTAAAATGACCACACACTTTTAAAAAGTTTTTTTAATTTTAATTAATTGTAATTTAATATTTGCACTTTAATTAAATAAAATTATTTTATTGCAATATTAGTACATACTATTTAAAAAATTGAAAAATTATCTAGATTTTTATATATATTTTGGATTAAGGGCATCAAACAAACTTTATAGGCCTTCAAATAAGCCTAAAGAATACTCTAAATTGGTGAAAATATTTTTTGGATTAAATACTAATTTTAATTAAAAAATAAGTAGTTATTTTTTTAATTTTTAGAAGATTATTTTTATTTAAATTTACTTTAAAAATGGTTAACGGTGAATTACTTAAAAAGCAAATACAACAATTTAAATTGGGAAAGGATGCTGCTGCCGATTATTATAAAGAGTTTAATAAACAATTTAAAATTTAAAATAAATTTTAAAGACTTTTTTCTAAACATTCTGATGTTGCTGATGCTTATGGAGGTGTTGATCCAGAAACAGTAAAAAATAAATAAATAAAATATAATTAATTTAAATAGGTTGGAAGGTCACAACGTTATATAATGATGGCAATGAATGAAATACAAGTTCTTCTCTCTTTTTAAAGTTAATTAAATTAATTTTTAGGCTTTAATGCAACTACCCGAACAAGTTAAAGATGAACGTTCTTGGCGTTCTTCTCTTTCCAATGTTAAAGAACATTACAGTGACAGTGATGTTCCTTTATCTAATTTTATTGTAAGTTTATAATTTCAAAAATAAATCTTTCTTTTTTTTAAAGAAAACAAAAGATGCTTGGTTGGCAATAATGCAAAAATATGCTGGGGGATTAAGCGCTGAACAAAAAAAGGAATGGGAAGAATTATTTACCAAGGCCTCTTCTGATATGAAAAAATGGGGATGGATTTAAATAAAAATTAAATAAATGAAGGAAAAAAATTAATTTTTAGATGGAGAATTAATTACTTATAAAAATTAATAATTTTATAGTTTAAAATTGAAGTGAATATAAGTAAAATATATTTGTTTGTATTTATTTCTCATTTTGGCAAATATTTCTCGCTTATTATTTGGATTGGTCATAAAAAAAGAAATTTCAAAACAAATCTTAAAAATTCGGGTACAGCCCAAGTAGGCGCGCGGCCAAGTAGGCGCAGAGCCATAACTTGCTTCAAGATTTTCGAATCTTATTAAATTTAGCATTAAACGATTCCTCTCATCGAGCTAAAGAGATTGGTACCAAAATCGTTAAGGTCCAGAAATTTTCCAGATAGTTATGGCTTTGCGCCTACCTGGCCGCACGCCTACTTGGGCGTGTCCCTTAAAAATTCTATTTGTAATCCACAATCCCTAGTACAAATTAAACTGTGGAAAGGAACCCGCAAAATTCCGCTTCTTTCTTTTAATGCTACTTATTGTGTAATTTTATGTTAATATTTTAGTATTTTGCGAACAGGGAAATCGCTAAAATGTTTCATACAAAATGCCAAATTTTGAATCTTTGAAAGAGTATTTGTAAATATTCAAGAATAAGATGGTAAAAGTTTAAATGGATGCCAGCCACCTAGTAACTAGGCTAATACCTAATTATGTGTTTCGCTTTTACTAAACTCGGAAAGATCTGGAAAATAAGCATAACGCATATTTTACCGCATTTTTCTCTGCTTATTTTGCTGCCGGATTTTTATGGATTTTCGGTAAACACAATGCAAGAAATCTTCCAAAGTTTATATACATTTATTTACATAACTTATACATATGATAGCAAAACAACAAAATAACGGGATGAATACAAGATAGGAAAAAAGATTTAGCCTAATACATACATACAAGTGTTATTTATTTTTGTTATTTATTAGATTTTCATTCCTTTCTTCTTTTTCACTTTCCATCGTGTGCCGTCCACAGTTCTTTACCATCAACTAACACCCGGAATATCTGACCAACAACTTCCAGCCCATAGAAGCGATGTGTACCTGCCTCAATATCTTCACTTTTGCCAGACGACTTTGGACAACTCTGATGATGTCCACCAGCATATTCAGATGAAGATTGAGTCTAAAAATTGAATATATAATTATTATTTTTAGCATATTCAATTAAAAATTACTTTCTCGGCGGCAGATTCCTTGACAACACTACAAGACCCCTTTCTCGATCGCAACATCTGTTCCCTCAGTGCTGCACTAAAACAGCAAGGTCTCGCTCCCCTTTCCTTCTTTTCTTCTTCAGCAAGGAACTTGTCCACACTGTGCACCTTCACCTGGAAATTTAATGAATTAGATTTGTAAATAATCCGAAAATAATCTACCGCGCTAGGATGCAATGGACGTGCTGCGCTGAAGAAGCTCCTACCACTACACGTAGATCTAATGTCGCTGTACTTCTCCGGCAACGGAAGGCGCATTGATTTCTCCTGCCAAGATAGAGGTTCTGACTCTTCAACAGAATAGTCGTAAACTTGAGAACACTCTGACTGTGCGTCAATGAAACGCAATGATGGTTCGTCATCCAGAGGTATTATAGCAGTCCTTGTTCCTTTGACAACAGCAGCTCTTCTACTCGTACCGCCTCTTTGAGCTAATCCTCCTCTTGGTGGTAGACGACTGCTTCTCTTTACTTTGCTGTTGTCAACTTCGTCCTTGCTTCCTTCTTGTTCTTCTTGTGTCGAAGATACTGATGGTGTACGTTGTCCTCGACCACGTGAAGAAGCTACCACAGAGAACATTCTGCGAAGCTAAAATAATTTGTTTAGAAATTTTAAATATTTAAAATAAACGCACCGAAGACTTTTCATTCATTCGACGCTGTATCCCACGGAAGGAATTGTTGTTGTCAGAATTTATGTTGTCCTCGCCATTTATGGTTTCATCATCTGCGACCAAAGGATGTTTTGCAGTCTTCGTTGCTTTGACCAAACAAGTACAGCCACAAATCTTCTCATTCTCGTCCAATCTCAGCGACGAAGATGACGATCTTGCAGTTCTTGTTGCCTTTACCACCTTACAACAGGCACATGCGGGCGGAAGTCGAGCACTTTTTGCAGCTTTGACCAATAGATTAGGCTAAAAATAAAAGAATTATTTTCGATTTTAAAAATAATTTTAAACTAAAAAATAACCTTCTTTTCCTTTGTTCGTCCTTTATTAGAACGGCTACTGTCCATATTCGATGAAGTCCTCCCGAAACGAAGTCGACGCAGGAATGTTGACAGTAGAAGGCAAGTTTATAGTTGAGTTGAAATGGAGCTGAAGTGAGGGAAAAAGTCTGGCTTTTATAGTATAGCTTTTTGTCTTCGTTGCTTTGACCAAACAAATACAGCCACAAATGTTATCATTATTATTATCCAATCTCAGCAATGAAGATGACGATTTTTAGTAATTTTGTAAAAAATTGTATGTAACATCCTAAATTTTGCAAAAAAATGTCGATGCATGAAATAAAAGTATTTCTTTTAAAAAATTTTATGAGAAAAACGGCAATTGGTATACTGTAATTAATATCAAACTGTCCACTAAAATATAAAAACATATCATTTGAGTGCGGAAATAAAAAAATTTCTTTTTTTATTTTTAAAAGATTATTTTAAAAAATTTGCAAATTGTGTTTAGATGATTTTTGTTAATTCTTCAATTGTTCGATTTCCGACAATTTCGAGATGTGTTAATTTGCAACATTCCCCAATTTCTTCAATTCTAATAGGCCCTGCAGTTAAATTACTTCTTTTAAAATACAATTTAAATTTAGAAAATATTAAAAAAAGATCTGGACCAAAAAGTAATATTTTAAAAAGGTTTGCCTTTTAACTAATTTTAAATTATTTATTTATTTAGTGATGTACTTAAATATATTTTTGATACAAATTTAACTCCAATATCTTTACAACAACAAAATAAATTATCAACAAAAGATAAATTGTTAAAAGACAAACAAAAACAATCTTTTCCCGAAATTCCTTTTTCTTTTAAACAAAAAGAATTTATTGAGAAACATTCAAAAGTTTTTATTTTTTTAATTAATTTTTAATTAATTATTATTTTTAGATTCCTCATTCTTATTTATCTACAAATGTTTCTTTTTCAAAAATTAAAAAATTGAGTAATCAATTAAAACTTTTCTCTTCTGTTGACTTTCCAATTGAAAGTTTTGTTGTTTATTCGTGTGCACAGGCATTAAAAGTTTTTCGAAATTTTTCTTTAAATTTTTTAAAGTAAATTTCTTTTAGTCTGTGCCAGAAATTAATGTTTTTTGGAATGAAAATAATTATTTACAAAAATCTACAAATATCAATATTTCAATTTTGGATGAAAACAAAATTCCAATTATTTTTAATTTTGCTGACAAACTTGGTTTAGAAATGATTGCTAAATTATTAAAAGAAAATAAAAATTTGAAAGAAGAAATGGAGAGGACATTTAGGTATTTTTTAAAAATAATTATTTTTTTAATTTTATTTTAAAGTATTTTTAATTTATCAAAATTAAATATTTCCAAATTTACTTCAATTATAACTTCCCCACAAACTTCAATCCTCACAATTGGATCGTCAAATGAAAGTTTAAATTTAACTTTATGTTATGATGCTAGAGCAATACAAGAAGTGGATTGTTGCCGATTTTTAAATATTTTAAATTTAAATTTGTCTGAACCAAATTTAAATTTATTTTTAAATGATAAAATAAATTTGGGAAATAATTTGGAAGAAAAAGAGGAAGTGGAAGAAGAAGAAAGTGATGAAAAGAATTTAAAGAAATTTGTTAATAAAGGTATTTATTTATATAAAGTAATTTTTTTGATTTATTTATTTTTCAGATTCTAATGACATTGAGTTGGAGATTTTAACAAAATTATTATAGGAAAGGATGTATTTATTTAAATATATTTAAAATAGTAGAATTATTTAATAAAAATATTTATTGACTGTTAGTTTTTAAAAAATAAATTTAGTTTTATTTTTTCTTAATTTTGTTTAAAAGGTTTGTCAGACTTTTTTAAAATTTTTTTTTGAGTTAGCAAAGAATTTTTTAGTGAGAAAATATCTTTTAAGATTATATTTTCCCTTTTACATTTTTATTCGTTTCCATGGAAGCAAAGAAAATAACTTTTTACATTATACCCTTTAATTACAAATAAATATTTTAATTGGTTTTTTTTCTTTTAAAAAATACTTTTTAGATTTTTAAAATTTTAAAAACAATTTTTTAAAAAATGGAATCAGAATCAACTGTTTCTCCTCCTCCCCCACGTCTTTGGTCTTTTTCAAGTGTTCGATTAGCTATAGCAATTTCTTTAGCACTTTCACTTGCAATTGAAGGTTTAATGAGGAGTAATATAAATATGGTTTGTGAAAAGTTTTTTTTAAAGAAATTAATTTTTATTTTTTTAAGGCAATGGTTTGTATGGTTAATAGAACAGCAATTTTAGAAGAAGAATTTAAATTAAATAATTATTTTAATAATTCTTTAAAAATTGAAGAAAAACAAATTTTAAAAGAAATACAAAATGAATGTAAAAATTCTTTTGAAAAAGAAAATAAAAGTGTTGTTGATTATGTTTGTTTGTTTTTTAATTTAAATTATTTTTTTTAAAGATTGGTGGAGATTTAATAATTACAAAACAACAACAATCTTTAATTTTTACTTCTTTTTATTTGGGTGGTTTTATTATAATTTTACCTGGGTCATTTCTTTGTGATTGGTTAGGTCCAACTCAATTAGTATTTCATGGGGCTTTGTTGAATGTTATCGGTTAATTTTTTTAAAATTATTTTTTAATTTATTTTTAGGTACTTTTATAACACCTTTTATTGCACGCCAAATGAAACCAATGGCTTTGGCTTTTGTCCGCTTTTTGATGGGCTGTGGACAGGTAAATAAATTAGGTATTATTGCATTATACACCACATTTCCGCAAAAGTTTCTCCTTTCTTTTTTCCACTTATGAGGATTAAAAGATGTTCAAGGATTAATAATTATCATGGATAAATTTAATTAAAATAAGGCAGTAAATATGAGAAAGGCGTCATTTTTAATTAGTTTTTCAAAGTTGTTTTCAGATCAATGAATTTCAGATTTTCAGATCAACCTCCAAAATAATATTTACATTCACGCATTTTTTATCTTGCATTTTTATAAAGTTGGTAAGACAGTGTTATGTCCGGACTGTGTCTTGATATCAGAGGAGAGAAATAAAAAAGGAGAAACTTTTGGGGATATATGTGGCTGTATAATGCGTTAGTACCATAAATTATATTTTTTTAGTGGATTTAAATTTTTCAAATATTTTAAGGGTATATTAGTCCCTTGTGTTAATGTTCTTATAGCTCATTGGTTTCCACTTGCTGAAAAAAGTACAGGTAAAAATAATTTAAAAAAATATTTTTCCTTCTTTATTTATTCAAAATTTAAAGCGATAGCAATATCCACAACAGGTAATCAAATTTCTGTTATTATTGCAATGTTTTTAACTGCTGAACTTTGTGTTTTGGAATTGTTGGGTGGTTGGGCATCGGCTTTTTATATTTATGGTAATTTTATTTTTAAAAATTATTTTTTTATTAAATTATTATTTTGGCGTGATTGGCGTTATTTTTTGTATTGTTTGGTTATTAATTGTTAGAGATTATCCAATAAATAGTAAAAGAATTAAACATGCAGAACTTTGTTTAATTCAAGAAATTGATGGAACTTTTAATGAATTAAAGGAACAAAAATTGCAAAGAAAAGTTAATCCAAAAGAGGTTTTTTTTAAAATTTTCTTTTTAATTTAAATTTATTTTTTTAGGTTCCTTGGAGAAAAATTCTTTCTTCTTTAGTTGTTTGGTCAACTGGTATGAGTTCTTTTAGTCAAAATTTTATGAATGTTGGAATTGTTGTTTATTTACCTACTTATTACCAAAATGTTTTGGGAATGGATTTGACAGCGGTAAAAAATTAAAAACAAACTAAAAAATTATTTCATTATGCTGTACTTACATAAAAATTGCGCGCGTCTTGCGTCAGAAAAGATAATGGAAAAAGAGGAGGGAAAATGGCGTTTTGCCTCTCATGATTTTGAATGTTAGAATATTTTCTGTCGCAAAACGCAAAGTGACTTTTATGCAAGTCACTTTGCAAAAAAGGCATTCACCCAACTTTAATATTGTTAAATTAAAATTATAACATCAGAAGGGTAACTAGTCAAAGTCCTATGGTTACTTAAACGAGTTAATTTTCTTAGATGCTCAAATAATTATTTTAGAATGGTTTAATGTCAGCATTGCCTTTTGTCGTTCAACTTGTTACAAAAATATGGTTTGCTGCAGTGAGTGATTGGATAAAACGTAAAGAATTAATGACTTCTACTGCTGTTACAAAATTATTTAATTTAATTGGTTTTTTTGTGTTTTTTAATTTAAAATTATTATATTTTTAAAGGCAGTTTTGGTGCAGGTGCTTGCTTTGTACTTCTTTCATTTTGTGATTGTTCAACTCCTTATTTAGCTATTGGATTGGCAATTACTGCTGTTGGTCTTAGTTCAGGATTTATTCCTGGTTATAATACAAGGTAATATAGAGGCCAACCAGACATTGAGAATCTCGAAAAATTACATTGAAATTTTCGATACTTCGAAAAACTTGAAAATTTTGAAGAAAGGTCCGAATTTATACAAAAAGTACTATTTTTTATATAAATTCAAAACATGATTGGAATCTCATCTCGGTCCGTTTCTACAAAATAATGTACATATATTTTTCTAAAAAATTTTTTTAAATCAGTGTTGTTTGTATAGCACCGAGATATACTTCTTCTATAGCTTCATTTAGTCGATTACTTGGTCAAATTGCATCAGTTGCATCGGTATTAAAAAAAAGATTTTTAAATTTTACATTTTAATTTTATAGCCATATATGATTGGACTAATAGTTGTTAAAGTAAAAAGATATTTTTTATATTTTAAATATATATTAAGGGTACAAAACAAGAATGGCAATTTGCATTTTGGGTAATGGCTTTTATTCTTATAAGCACTGGTCTTTTATTCCAATTTTTTGGTTCAGGTTTACTTAAATACATTTTTCAAAGGATCCTTAAACTTTAGCAAGTATCCAAGAATGGGCAACTCATTATCCTACTATGACTATCTCAAAGGAAAATAAAGATGAAGAGCCCCTCTGTGAATGTGACCAGTCATTAATGGAGAAGACAGAAAAATCAGAAAATAATGACAATAACAAAATTCTGGTAGAAAAATTAAATAGCATGGGCATTAGCTAGAGGAACAGCGGTGATGGGTAAAATATGCACCCTGAACTTTTATTTAGGGGTCAGTATAGTAAATGAGAATATTTTAATCGAAAAAATGATTCAAATTCACCACTCGTTTCTCTATACACCATTTCTCTATACAATCATTCACACATTCCACAAAATTTACCAATTTATTTTGCACCATTTCCGGGTTTAACTACTTTTTATTCATAACCTTTTTCAGTTTTCTATTTTACGCATCGAGATATCTAATTCTTTTGTTCGATTTAAGAATAGCTTTTAATCTTATTCAGAATTAGCTTTTAATATTGTTTATAAATTTTGTACAAATTACGAATGAAAGTTTTCTAAGAATGTTTAAAAATAAATTTAATGTCTAATGTACATCAATTCCATCGGATCCTCTGACATTGCCTTCAAAAAATTCGAAGACGGTTTGCTTTTGTTGCTTGATTTCTATTTTAACTGAAATTTACAATTAATACACATATAAAAAGTGCTAAACAATGACGTATTCTGGAAGCTTGGGGTTGTAGTTGGAGAAGGGGGGATGAGAATAATTTAAAAAATAAAATTCCTCTTTAGCTGTAAGATTATAAAATGTAAAACATGGAATTTGTGAAAATTTAGCGTTTAGACGAAAGGATTAGCGCACACTAATATATACTCCCTTCCGAAATCCGACATTGGGCAAATCTTTAAGTTAAATATATACCGGATCCTTGCTGCTTCTGTTTTGGTAAACCATCACCTCTCGTCTCTCTAAATTTTGTTGAAGTTCCTTTAGATTTATGTCGAGGATATGCTGAATCGTTTGTGTGAACTGTCCGAATATGTGTTCGTAAATTGAAATCAAGAGAAAATCGCTTAGTACATCCTTCAAAATTGCAAACAAATGGCTTCTCGCCCGAATGGACCAGTAAGTGTCTTTTTAATTTAGAACGTTCTATAAATGAACGATGACATTGCTGACAAACGTGTTGTCTGGGCCCATGAATTTGGAGATGTTTGCGCATTGAACTTTTATTTGAAAATGTTTTCTGAAATATTAGAGAAAAAACTTGGCAGAAATGTTATCCCCCACCCCCACAAACAAGAAAATCCAAACCTGACAGCCTTTATAAGAACATGGGATTTGTGCAAAAGTAACGGTTTCATTGATAATATCTCCTTCGTTTCTAACTCTGCGCATCTTTTGAGAGTTTCTGCTTTCAGTACATTCTAATTTTTAAAATAAACGTTAATTTTTAAACAAAAAACCTGAATTACCTTCGGAAGAGACAAATGAATTATTTGAATTAACCAATGCATCTCGGTTTTTGGCACCTACAGAATTAATTAAAGAATCATCCAAAGAGAGGGAAGTTCCAATTTCAACAGGAACTTGTATCTGTTCCTCGTTATGAATAGTTGAAGTTGTTACAATTGTTTGCCGTCTTTGCCTGCTAGTAACTACAAAAGCTGTTGAAGATTTTGGTGCTAAAGGTGGAACACTTGTTCGTAGGCTTGAATTTGTCAATATTTGGTTATTATTATTACCAAAAACGAGCATATGTGTCGAAGGTACTTCTAAAAAATTTTGAAAACCATGTGGACAAACCAAATGTGGTTTAAGACGTCCAACAGAACTAAATTCTGAACCAATCCCCGCTTCAACAAGAACACTACGGACCTAAAAAATAATTTAAAAAAATATTTAGAGAAACAAACCGGTTTGTTTGGATCAATATTAGCCGAAACGAGTAAATTTTCCAATTCTTCTTTCGAGCGGGCCAATGGAACCGTAGCAGACGAACGGCGACGATCTGCTATTTTTGGTCTTTGCTGTTGGTTTGACTTTCCCGAAGAATGGGGAGAAAATGGTCGATAACGCCTAATAGGTGCTGGTTGTTGTTCAAGGTTGCTAATGCCAGCCTCGAGAACGGATATAGAACGGACAGGTGAGAGGACATGTGGCCTTTTAGATTCATTCTCCATTTGTTGAAGAATTGAAAAGGCACTAGAAGAATAAATATTTAATATCTTTATAAGGTAAAATAATATTTTACTGATCATTAAAACGAATTTCTGATGGTTCATTTGAGTGTTCACTCATTAATGTGTTTTCTTCTAGCTGAATTATTGGAGAAAAAAGTCGTTGATGATGTTCATCATTTGGATCACAAAGTGCAGGATTCCCACATGTAGAAGCAACAACTGCTGTTAATGTTGGCTCACAACAAGAAATTAAACCACCGCTACATCTCTGAATAGAAGGTGATCTTCTTTCAACCCCAAAGTCATCCAAAGATTTAGTTGGACTTTGTAAAAGTATTGCCCTCTGAAAATGGAATAAAGATTTAACAGTATATGTATTAATTTACCTGTTGATAAGGACCATTGTTATTAAAGCCAGATCGAAAATTGTTCGGAAATCCTGTAACAGTTGAAAAGGAAGCGAATGAAGTATTATTATTTGTATTGCTATCAACATTTCCGCTATTTTTGCTGCCGTTCAAATTAGAAAATCCACTGTGTTGATAAAATTTTCTATCAACAAATTTATCCAAAACCATATCCTCAAATAATTTAAAGAACTACTAATGTTTAGTATAAATAAGTTAGGGAACTTATATGGTTTGGGTACTCTTTTTTTAGCCACGCCCTTTTTTCCTTTTCCTTCATCAATCAACCTTAATATGGACAGAATGGTCAGCCTTTCTTTCTTCAACGATTTTACTTAACTTTTCCTGTGGCATTTTCAGTGAGAGACGTTAACAAGGAAAAGATTAATTTTCCTTTCCAATTTCACCAAAATAGAATTAGCATTTGAATCAATATTCTTATTTTTATCTATTTCAATTATTTAAATGGCAATAGGTATCCCGAGTCTACGTTTTGGAACTAATGGTCCGGTATTTTATTGTGTTTTCCAGTTTTCGCGTGTTTAAAATCATATTTTTCACAAAATGCTGACCGTTTTTACCCCTTTTTAGAAATTTTTGGACCCCTGTAATTCAGCTCAGAGATCTCACGGACCGATTTTAGGGCCATTCGTCTCAGCCCAGCTCGATGATGTCATCCGAGTCAACTCTATTTCTCTATTTTAAACAAAAAATTGACATTGATGGTTGAGAGGGAAAAAGAGTAAAAGAATAATGATGAAAAAGGAAAAAAGGCGTGGCTAAAAAAAGAGTACCCAAACCATATAAGTTCCTAAGTTAGTTCAGTTGTTTAAATTAAAAAAATTAATTTTGTCCATTTAGTTGATAAATAATCTAAATAGAAAAATTTAAACAAATTATTAGAGTCGAGTAAAATAATGCTTCCGGGTCCGGAAATCAGACTTGGATTTTTTCTAGTGTAATAATTATACCACAAGCACGAGCATAATCAAGCAAAATCAAAATTTCGAAGCTCTGCTCGAGACTATAACACAGGGCTCCGATTCGTACTTTTTTAAAAGTATTGTACTTTTTTATCGACCTTCGTACTTCCGAAATTGAATTTGTACTTTTTTGAAAGTATGTACTTTTTTATCAACATTTTTGAAAAAACGAAGAAATCTGGCTTAAGGACCTCCAAAATTCTCAAAATTTTCGCCTGCGGCGCAAAAAATGGAAGAAATCTGGCTTAAGGACCTCCAAAATTCTCAAAATTTTCGCCTGCGGCGCTGAAAAAGAAGAAATCTGGCTTCTTAGGCTCCAAATTTCAAAAAATTTTCGCCTGCGGCGCTTCTCAATGGCAAACATTCAATGGACGAAGGAAAGAAACTCGCTTGAGGTTAAGACTGTCAGAGCTTTGCTTCATGTGACAGCAAATTTTGACATGTCATGCAATGAAATGCACAAAATGCTCAGTTGAAACAAGAAATTATTAGAAAAGATTAATTTAGGAGAGAAATATAAAAGATTTGATCACGAATAAATATTTTCAAATTTAATTTTGAGTGTACTTTTTATTTGCAAATTTTCTCCCTATGTACTTTTTTTACAAGATTTTGATACTTTTGAGTGGCATTTTGTCGATCGGAGCCCTGCTATAACATGATACTGAAACGTACTTCTTTCTCGGGTAGGGGACGACTCAGAGTCGCCGATTCAGAGTCGCCAATTCAGAGTAGCCAATTCAGAGTAGGGACAATTCAGAGTCCGCCGATTCAGAGTAGGGACTATTCAGAGTAGCCGATTCAGAGTACGTGGAAAAGGGGACGATTCAGAGTACGTGGAAAAGGGGACGATTCAGAGTACGAAGATTAGATTACCCTGAAAATCGAGTTTTTTTTGGAAATCAATTGATTTATTTTTTTTGTTTTTTATTCTTTCTTGTTTCTTTTTATTGTTTTAGAGAGAAAAACAGCAATTTGCACAACCAACAACAATAATTCAATGGCAGCAAATAATTTTTAATAAAAATAAAAAATTTTTAAAATTTTTAAATTTCTCCAATTTTCCACAGAAACTTAAACAACGAGGTTTCTTCTCCACATTGTGAGGTTTTTTAAAAGAATTTTTGTTATTTTAAATTTTTTTGAAATTTCTCTAATTTTTTTGGAATTTCTTAAAAAATTTTTTCAATTTTTAAATTCATTTTTCTAGTGGTAACAACGACGTCCTCGGGCGGTTTGCTGTTGAGCGATTTGCTGCTGATGTGATTCTGCCTGGCAACCTTTGAATTGCAGTCCTGGATGGAATAGAAGCACACACACAACAGCCTCAACCCAACCGGCCTGTTTAGGGCCACAAATCTAATGAGTGAAACGAGACAATGACTTATTTATGTATTTTTTGATAAATTTTTGTGTATTTGATTCATTTTTTTATTAAAACTTTGCTCCCTGAAGAAAAAAAAGTTGAGGCCAAATCTTTACCCTACGGCCGAAAAAGCCTAAGAAAAGCCTAGAGTCAAGCTCGGCTAGCTCTTAAAATGTTCCTCAGATTGTAGAAAGTAAGAAGAACAAGAAAATCCGCAAGAAAAGCTGATTTTCTATGACCGAAAATTTATGTACTCTGAATCGTCCCCTTTTCCCCGTACTCTGAATCGGCTACTCTGAATTGTCCCTACTCTGAATAGTCCCTACTCTGAATCGGCTACTCTGAATCGGCGACTCTGAATTGGCGACTCTGAATCGGCGACTCTGAATCGACCTTTTCCCTTCTTTCTCGACTAGAGGGTACGTCCCACTTCGTCGCGAGCATTTTGCCACCGGCCACTTCGTCATAATTTATTTTCTTTAAATTCCCCCTAAATTTTGTCTTTCTTCATTTAACAAGTTTTTCAACATTGAAGAATAAGATGATTTGGGAAGAGATATAAAGAAATTTAAATGATGACCGCCAATTTCAACGTTATAATTTTAAAAAGTTTTAGCTTATCTACGGTTTTTTCGAGCATCTAAAAATCTCCTCAAATCTTTATATTATTCTTCAAATCCTATTCTCGATCTATTGAAGATTCAGCGCGACTTTATACATGATTTTTAATTTTACTCTTTGACTGGTGCACTTTATTTTATATGGAAACACTTTAATTTTATTTTGAATGATAGGGTACAAATATTTGAGAAAGCATCTTTATCGATACTTAGAAAAAATAAAAAAAGAGCCAGGTCTATATCTCATTTCAATATCGAGATCTCGATGCACTGAAAATTAACGTAAAACGGGGGCAAACTTTATTAATAATGAAATTAAAATATCAATCAATTATCTCAATAAATTTATTCGTTTATTGTCCATAGTTGGTGTTGAAAGTGTTGACATTTTTGTGGTATAACTATTCCTCCTCGTTTCATCTATTAAAGTTTGTTGTCTGTAATTATTTGTTTCTTCAAAGCTAACTGCGAGTGGGGAAATTGGAATAAGTCCAGAAGAGAAACGTTGATTTGGTTGTTCGAGGGATTGCTGTTGTTGAATTCTTGCAGCTCGAGTTGGTGAGTAAGAACGTCGAAGTGAAGCATGACGGGCTAATCGCAATGTTTCTCGATCATATCCAAGTCTATATATTTATTTAATGAAAAAGGTGTTTTTAAAATAAAATACAACTTCATATAATAAATAACAGTTTGAACTAATTGACGCCAAGCAAGTAATGTTTCTTTACATTCTTCACCAGCTGAAATACCTTCTACAATACATTCAGCAAAAATATTCCAATATTCAGGTTTAAAACCATTTTCTAAAGGGAATGTTGCATGTTTTCTAAATTTAAAAATTATTTTTAAATATCAGAATTCTTCCTTTACTTTCCTAATTTTTCAGCATTTTCTGTTACAAGTGAAAAATCATCCAAATTTCTGACAACAAAATCCAAAGTATCAGCAAATCTGTTAAACAAATTGAAAAAGAATATTTTTCATTTTAAGAATAAGTACAAGTTTGTGTGGGAAACAAAATTTGAATCTGTTCTTAAACGTCTTCCAGCTATATTTTGTTCAACTCCAAATGCTGATTTAAGTTCTTCAGCTTCTCCAAAAATTGCTTCAAAAAGGGAAAGCATTAATTGAAATTCATAAGAAAGGATGAGATCAAAATTTTTATAATCTATTAGAAATCTTTACATGCAAAAATATCTTTAACAACACGGCTTTTCGGTGTTTGTCTTCCCCACGATTTTATAATTAAATGGCATTGTCGTGGAGATAATCTTTTTGGCTTTCCATTGCTTCTAGATACTGTAACAACACTTGACCACCTTCTTGCTCTACGAGTTCTTTCATTTAACATTCCCCCATTTATTCCAATTAAATTCCCCCCACTATCCCCTCCACTTCGATTATCATAATTTAAAGGTTTTTTTGAACTTTGTTGAAATTCTGAACGTCTTCTATTAATTCTATTATTATTAATAGAAATAATTGGTGTGTTATTATTGTTATTTTGTATTGAAGATGGAGAAAATTTTGAAGAATTTAATTTATTTATTGAAATATTATTAGAATTATTATTAGAATTATCGTTAAATTCTGTATTAATTATTGACCCATTTTGTTTGTTGCCCATTAAAAATATTTTTTTTTAAAGAAGAAACTAATGGATTATTAAGTAGTTTAAAGCAGTAGTTTTGTTTAAAAAACTAAAAAAATTCCAAGAAGACGAATGGAAATTTGTATATAAAAATTAAATGAAATTGTGTGAAATTTAATTAAAATATTCTCACATTTTTAAGATTTAAAATAGAATATTCACTATTCAAAGAAAATCCTTATTTAGGTTAAAATAATTAACTAAAATTTTTATTTATTTCCGCTTTTTAAAAATAATTTAGGTAAATATAAATTAAATCAAAAAACATTTATTTTTTTAACAAATAAATTGTTAATAATAAAAAAGAAAAGGAAATATATTTTAGCTTTTGAATGAATTCTTGAAAAATAAAAAAAAGTACTTTTGAGGAAAGATTGAATTTGGCCCTTAAGGACATCTAAAAACAAATAAAAACATTTTGTTAAGTTAATATTTTTTCTTTTCTTCTTTAAATTAAATATAAAAAGTTTTTCACTTTTTAACATTCTAATTTTTTGATAGAAAATATTTAAAATAAATAAAAACAAAATTTTATAAAATTATGTAACTCTCTTTAAAAACTTTTTTCTTCTCGTTAATTAAAAGAAGAACTTTTTATTTCTTCCAAATTTTTTCTTTGCTCCCCAAAGGAATTCATCAAAAAATATTTTTTTATAATTTATTTTTTAATTCCATTTTTATTAAAGGTTTTTTAGATTGAAGAAGTTCAGGCTTTTGAAAAACAGTTAAATCAATAATCTCAAAATCTTCCTAAAATATTAAATTAATTTTTAAATTTAAATTTTATTTTTTACCTTTTCTTTTAAATTTTTAATTAATTCTTTTATTTCTTTATTTTCTTTATTTAATTCAAAACATCTTTTAAGGTCAAAATAAGCTTTTTTATTTAATCCAATTTTATTTAAAGCAATTGCACGTCTAAAAATTGAAGAAAAAATTTTTTTATAAAAATATTTGGGTATTTCGAATTTTGTGTTTTTCTTGCCTTTAATTTCCTTTTCATTAATCTTTGACCGATTTACCCACAAAAAACATATGGAGGAGTCCACCCAAGGGTAGACATCAAATTGTCAAATTGTCAAACAAATTGTCAAATTGTCATTTAATTACCTAAATAAGATACATCAATCAACTCCATTTTTTAACAAAAGTTTTGACTGTTAGAATAAATTAAAAATCTTTAACAATAAAGAAAAAGTAACTAAAAAATAAGTCAGAATAATTTGAGGTTTTTGGGGAGGGCGGTTGGATAAGAGAAATTGAGTAGCAAATAAAAACATTCAAAATATCCAAACATTTAATTACCTAAATAAAGATTTTGAATTAAATTCTTTTTGTAAAGCCCCACAAGCGTCCATATAAGCCTTCTCTGGTCTATAAAATTAATTTAAATTTTACAAAAAAATGGTAAAATTGAAGTTTGTATACCCCTTCCCTTTTTTCTTCCTCAAAGTATTAAAAATGTTTCAGGCTTTTGTCGGAAAACGAACCTGTATGTGGAGGGCCAACGCCTAACACAAGTTTAGTGGTAGCACGATGTCTAATCGTGCTACCACTAAACCGGAAAATTACCGCTTCTTCAGTTCAATTCCGAACCGACAATTTGACCATTTCTAATAAAAATGGCCATTTTTAATACCTTTAGGGGGAAAAATAAAAGGAGGGGATTACGAACTTCAATTTTAACAAAAAAATTAATTTACTTGTGTAAATTTAAATAAGTTTGTGCCCTATTTGACCAAAGAATTGAATTTTCTGGATTAGATTCAATAGCTAAAGTGTAAAAATGAATTGATTTATTGTAAAGTTTTTGTTTAAAACATTCATTTCCTTTAATTTTTAATTGTTCTGAAATATCCATTTTTACTTAAAAAATAATATTTAAAATAATTTAAAATTTTTTAAAAAATATTTTCAAGTTTTTCAACTGCATAAAAATAAAAAAAATAAACAACAAAATAATTTATATTTAAATATGTCCACAAAACAAATAACAATAAATATACAAATTTCTCGTTAATTTTTAGAAATAGTTCTTAAAATATTTAAATTAATTTTAAAAAAATAGAAAAGGCGAATATTTAATTAATTCCATTTAAAAACCCGAAAGAAAAAAAGTTCTTTTTACTCTTATTTTAATTTACTTAAACTTTCCATGCCTTATAAAATTTCCCATTCGAGAATCTTCCAATAACGAACGAACCATATAAACCTTAAAAAATTATTTGTAAAAAATGTGGTTATATATTGAATTAAAGGGAGGTTTGGATTTTTTTATTCAAATTTTTTTCAAATTTTTGATTTTTGTATTGGGCAATATAAGCGTAAAAATATAGGAAAAATATGAGTAAAGAATCCAAACCCCGCCTTTCATTCCCAAAAATTTTAATTTTAAATTTACCTGAACACAACTAGCAAATATAAGACAAAATAAATTAATTGCACTCCAAAAATTAATTCTTTCAAAAGCAACCTAAAAAATTAAATTTAAAAATTTTAAAAAATAAATAAACTTCAATAGAAGAACGATCTCTAGCTTCTACTGCACGAAATTGTGATTGCATACGTTCAATTTCATTTAAATTGCCTTTGACTTTGTTAGTGACTCTCTGAAATTAATTAATTGAAAGTAGGGAAAACATTTATTAAGTTGTTTTAAATTGTTTTAAGATGACTAAATTTTAAAATCTTTAACATATTGAAGGTGATTTTTGAGAAGGAAGATTAGTAATGAAATATTAGAATGTTATGAAGTGTACAAAAATCAGAATTTTCCATTAGACTACTAAATAATTTCTAACAATAAACTTACCTATACAGCCTAACTATTCGTATTTTAAATAGAATACTGAAGAGGAAAAAGGTGAGAGATAAAGGATAACTACCCTTTTAGACTCTTGTAATTAAATTCAAATAAAATAACAAACACTGAATGTCTCAAATTGTTCGGCCAATAAACCACTGTCTTTAGCAGACAATTTCATGTCATAATCACTCAAATAATTTCCATCTTTATCCAACAAAAATATTTCAAAAAACACCTTTAAAATAAAAAAAACCATCTAAAATTCAATTAAAAATACAAACTCTTTTATCGCTGCTATAGCTAAATGAATTGTCAAAACAAAAAGCATAATCTCCTCTTCCATGATTTGGCTCATCAAGAATAATTCTAAAAATATTTTTTTACAAAATTATTTAAAAAAGAAATACTTGTGTGATCCATCAGTTTTTTGTTGTTCAGAAGCAATAATTATCCCACTAGGTGATTTAAGAATAAAAGAAATATCATTTTCGCCTCCTTCGATAACCTTTAAATTAAATTTAAATAATTAAAAAATATTCTAAAAAAACCTGATAATCGACTTCAAAAGAATTATATTTCAAATTAACAATTGGCTGATAAATACATTCTACTTTACCTGCCGGAACAAAAATTGCCATAATAATCTCTTCTTGTTGTGGTGGGGTTTGTATTGGAGGGGTAACACTTTCAGGTAATTGTTGATCACCCCAGCAATTAAAAATAAATAAAATTAATAAAGAAAAATAATTAAATAACCACATCTCTAAATTTTTTTAAATTTAAGGACGATAAATATGTAATATTTATGTATAAATTAGATCAAACACAATACGTATGTACAAAAAATGAGCAAAATTTTATAAAAGTTGCTATTTCATCGAGACACCACGTTTGGGCGCTCCCGATAGGGCGCAACACTTTTTGGGCGCTAGTTGATAAAATTTTTCCCAAGTTTAGATTAAAAAATGTTTTCCAAAAGGTAGCTCATAATGAGTGTCCTTCAAGATCATCTTCCGGGTACGGAAATGGAATTTTAAATTCCTCTTCATTCTGGACCGGAATTTGGCACCCGACTAGATTTTTCCATGTTAATCCTATTTTACCAATGTAAAGGACTCCAGTTTCTGGGCTCCAGTTGAATTTACCCAATGGCCTCTGGGTTTTCCGGGGCAAAAAATTTTTTTATTAATTTTTTGTGTAAATTTTTATTCAATTCATTACCAGATTTAAATTTCAATGAAAAAGATTCACTTCGCCGATTTAAATATTAAACACCGTGGAAATCCTAAACAAACCTTAGCTAATGTAAAACGAGCTGTGAGAATGGGATATGATGCTGTGGTTAAGTTTTTTTTAATTTTGAATATTTTTTAAATTTTTTTAAATTTAAGGTTATTAATATTGACATTGGAAGGTATTCTCAAGTAGATATTGATGTAAGTATATTTTAATTAAAAAATTTATCTATCTAAATTATATTTAAGAATTTACAACAACCACCGAATAAAAAGAAAAAAATTCAACAGAAAAAAGAAGAAAATGAAGAAGAATCTTTAACAGAAACAATTATTCCAGATCCATTTATTTTAAATGAATCAGAATTGGATATTTCTACTTTTTTGCAAAACGGGAAAAGTTTTCGCCAATTTAGGTTTTATTTAATTTTAAATTAATTTATATTAAAAAATATTTTAGTCGTTTAACGGTAACATTAGACGAAAATTCTGTTCATAAATTTCAACATGACGCGAGGGTGAAGAAATTTGATATTAGTTAGTAATTTTTTAATTAAAAATTTAAAAGTTTTTTTTTAAAGTTGCTGTTCGTGTTCCAAATGAACAATTACTTTTAACATTACAAAGGAAGGGAGACTTTGTTGATTTGGTTACTCTTGATGGAATTTATAGGGAAGTTGGAGGTATTTCTTGGTTATTTAAACAAAAAATTGTTCAAAGTTGTGTTAATGTTGGTATTTATTTTGAGATAACTTATTCTAAAGCTTTGCAAGGTTCTGAAATGAGAAGACAAGTTTTTTTTGAAAATTTTTGTTTAAATAAATAGCCTCTTTAGTTTTTTTCATGTGCAAGAAAATTAATTGAAATTACAAGAGGTGGTAATGGAGTTGTATTAAGTAGTGGAGCTGATGAACTGGTTTGTAAATTTAAAATTTAGTTTTAATTTTTTTAAAGATTTCACTACGAGCTCCTTATGATGTTGGAAATTTAAGTACACTTTTTGGACTGCCTCTAATGTCTGGAAGGAAATTAATTTCAGGTAATTTTATTTCTATTTTTTATAATAACAAATCACCAAATTTAGAAAATGCCCAGAATGTATTGCTAAGGGCTCAGACACGCAAAACAATTAAAGGTGCAATACATGTCACCAATTTTTCAACAGAAAGCCCGGTTATTCCCTCTGCTACTGGTCAAAATTCTGCCCAAGTGCTTAAACAATTATCAAAAATTGAAGAATTCAAAGCTGAAATGAATGAAATAAATGAATCAAGTTTGAATTTATGACAAAATTTATAATTCTTTGTTTTTTGTTTTAAATAATTAAAGTTATTGACTAAAAATTTTTTTTATAAATTTATACATCAAAAAATTTAAATATATTTATACAAGGTAAAAAAGCCTCTAACGAAGTAACGGCTACCCAATGTCATTCAAAGTAATAGTTCATGAACCAATAAATCGCCATTGACAGCAAAGATTAATGCTGAATTTCCTGCTCTTCCAGCCCAAGAATTGCTGTAGACCACTCTCGGAAAGTCAACTCCATTTGTGGAATTGCAATTGGAAGTTTCTCTAATTTGATTATGAACTGCTGGACTACGTACAACACATAACAACTAAAAATTTTAAATTACATATTCTCCCAAAATAATTGTAAATACCTCCCCGGTATGCAAAGACCAACCACGAACAATTAAATCCTCGCCAACAGCAAATATAAATTGTTCATTTGCATCAACAAAACAAGGAAGTTTATGTGAAGAATTAAGATGTCCAGACTCCATTTGTGTTAATACTTTTTTTGTTCGAATATCCCAAAGTTTTATCTTCCCATCAAAATTTTCACTCAACAAAGTATTTGGCTTTTTGCACAAAGTATGAACGAAACCAGATGAAGCAGAATCAACAAATTCACCGACACAATGATTCGAATGCATTCGAAGGTCCAACAAAGAAATATTCGCAGATTTACGACCAAAGAAAAGATTATTTCCGTCCAGAAATTGAAAAAAACATTTTTAATGAATGGACACTAAAAACCTTTGAAAAAGCACAAGAAATTACATTTCTTCCCCCACTGGATACAAAGAAATTCTGACCAGAAAGAACGTTAAATATTCGAGCATTTCTTTCCATTCCAACACATATCTAAAATAATCTGAATTTTTAAAAATGATTTTTTTACTTTCATATGGTGAGAATTAAAACAGAGTGACCAAATAGGTTCTGTTGATGTCCATTCGGAGTTGTAAATGGGAGAGCTCATCGATTCACGGCCCTTAAACTTTTTTATAAAAAATAGAAAAGAGATTTAAAAAACTTCTTCACTCAAATTAAATTCAATAGGTCGTAAATGTACATTACATTTTGTGACAATTCGTGGGGGAAATTTGTCACAAACCGAATTATAAAAGGAACTAGCTGTAGCAAAAAGAAGACAAGTAACATCTCTATCTAAAATTTTAAGGAAGAATTTTTATTCCTTCAGAAAAAATATCAGTAAAAACCTGCGGGAGCAAGTACCATATCAACAAGTACTTGATTTGTTGTTTCTAGACAAATTCCATTATCAAGAGGATCAAATTGCAATCTAACAAGTAAACTTAAAATTTAAAAGCAATAAAAGTCATTACCCATAGGTGTTACAAGAAAAACGTCCGTTTGTATCGAATAATTTTTTAGGATTTTCATCCAAAAGTTGAGCGTGTCTTCTTAAAAAATAATTATTTAGAAATAAAAAAATAATTTAACAACCTTGCTTGTTCAGAATTTGAATGGACTTTAAAAGACAATACTCGTGAACATTGATTATGACCAGAAAAAATATCATTCCGCTGAGTTGACCAACACCCTAACAAGGTTTTCCCATCTTCTGAAACATCCAAAAACTGGCAACTATCAAAACGTTGTGACCAACTATCCGAAACCTCAAAATAATTTAATTTTACTTTTATTTTTGTTAAAACCTCAGAACTATAGCTAGGTGTTTGCTTAACAGACCGTAATCTTGACTCTTCAATTAAACGTAGATTTGTACCCCTACATGAACCAAAAATTTGAAGTCCAGCCAAAGCATTCGGCAAACTTATGTTGTTAAATTTTCGTAAAGAATTATTTGTAGTAGAACATTTTAAAATTTCTGAATTAACTGCCAACTTTCGTAAATGTAATAAAGTTGAACCAGAAGGCTAAATTAAATATAAATATTTTTAGTTAGATAATAAGTGAGAAGGTTAACCTGTCCGGGGACATTATCCAAAATTTTATAATATTTTTTGCTGCTGGGATCGTAGGAATATCTTTAAAAATTTTCTAAGTTTATAATTAAAATATCCATCAAAATACCCGGGTAAATCACTAAGTTCAGCAGATCTTGTCTGAATATTTGTGTTAATTGTTGGGGAAGAATTTGATGTAGAAGAAGTCTCAAAATGTTTTCCTGACCGATTTTGCCCTCTGTAAATAATTCTTTTTTGTTGGTGGAGATTCCCTAAAGAGGATTGACTTTCTTCATTTGGAGGATTATTCCAATTTCTGTTACTGTTCCAACAATTTCTATTAGTAAATCCATTACTGTTGCCTTCAAATCGGAATCGCTGACGCTTTACAGGCGTAATAGAAGTGGAAGAAGAAGATCCTTGAACTTCTAATGGAGGTTGACGGAAATGATTCTTTTCATGCTTTAAATTTAATAATTAATCATTTGAAATAAAAAAATATTTTCATACATTTCGAGAACGACTTTCTACTTTAGATGAAGTTAAATTCGAATGATTCATAATAAGTATGTAGTATGTACTAACAAAAATTAATTGAACAATTAACTAAATCTGTTAATTACAACGTAAAAATCAGTATTTTGCAATTAGAGAGATTTGAAAAAAAATTTTGTCAATAGAGAAAATAAAAAAGAAACTAGAAAATCCGAGATCGAGACTAGGAACGGTTAGACACGATTCAGCGCCCACGATTCAGCGCACACGATTCAGCGCACACGATTCAGCGCACACGATTCAGCACCACCACGATTCAGCGCACACGATTCAGCGCACACGGTTCAGCGCCAGTTATAGTTCAGCGCCATTTATTTAGCAAAAAATAAGTAAAAATCATTGTTCTCGTTTTTTTATTAACTTTTTTTTATCAGCTTTTTTTATTAACTTTTTATTTTTATCAACTTTTTTTAAAAGTTCTCATATTTTTTTATCAACTTATCAACTTTGCTTCAATATTTTTCTTTTCATTTCAAAAAATTTACGCGGAAAAAAGTTTTTGCCGCTGCGGAGGAAGCCGGGCATGTCGAGCGGAACGACGGCCGCCGCTTCGCTACGGTCGCCGCGAGCGAAGCGAGCACGACCGCAGCGAAGCACGGCCATCGTGTAGCGAAGACCATGCCCGGCCTACCCTCCGTAGCAGCACAAAAACAGTTTTTCCAGCGAAGATTCTGTTGGTCATAGGTTTGTGCATAATTACAAATCAACTTGGTCTCGGTAATTTGACTCTGTTCGTCGAACTCATGCAAATGAATTGATGGGCGCTGAAACGTGCCTTCTATAACTGGCGCTGAACCGTGTGCGCTGAATCGTGTGCGCTGAATCGTGGTGGTGCTGAATCGTGTGCGCTGAATCGTGTGCGCTGAAACGTGTGCGCTGAATCGTGGGCGCTGAATGATACCCCACCGAGACTAGGAAATGTGTGAGGCCTCGATCTCGTGCTCCTCTAGTTTTAACTAGGACAGGTTTATGCGTTCAATTGTCGAATGTATTGGTATTGAAATTTAATGAAAATTTTTCTTGCTTTGTGTATACATATGTACATATTTTGTTAGTTACTTAAACTACTTTAAAAACTTTTCTATAATTTGCAAGATTTTGTTTGTTTTCTTATTAAAAAATGAGGAATAAAAGGCATCAGATCATCCACCAAACTACTGAGCCATTAGATGCTTTATGTACAAATAAAGACAGATCTAGAATTGCAATTACTGGAAGGACAGGTTTAAATATATTTTTTGTAAATATAAACAAAGATTTTTAGTTGTAAAAGTTTTTTCTTCGTGTGATGGAAAGTTTGAATTAATTGCTGAAAGAAACAAACCGAGAAAGACTATGTACTTTTCGGGCAGCATTGCTTGGTGTCCTTTAAGGGGTAAGTTTGTTTTAATAAATGCCATTTTTAAATTTGTAAGGAGAAGGGGGAGGTATTTATTTTCTGTTGTCAATTTTTGCGAATTTATTTTTAAATATAAAAACCTTGAAATTATTCACTCGCTCTACCAGAAGAAAAATCTCATCAATGGTTAAAACGGAGAATCCACTCGAAGTAGTCAAATACGCAAAGAAAAATGCAAAAATTTGGATGGTTGTACTATGATTTATGTAAGTCGATATAAATAATTCCGCAAAAATTGTCCGCAAGGAATACCTTCCTTTACAAGTGTCTTACTTCTTGCCTATTCTACATATATTAATTATAGAAAATTTGATTGCTGTTACTTCTTCCGTTGGAGCGATTTATCTTTGGGACCCAGAAACCACTCATAGTAATACAACTGTTTGTGATTCAACAATGTCACTTTTTTAGTGGAGTGCTCCTACAAGGCACACAAACAACTTGTCACTAAAGTTTGTTTCAGTGAATTCAATGAGAATATTCTTGTTAGCGGGTCAAAAGATTCTACTGTTTGGTTGTATGATTTAAGATGTGCTGAACCGAGCTTATTTTTCGCGTAAATTTTTATAGAATATTTTTTGTGATAATTGGATATGAATTTATGTTGTGATGATATTCTATTAATTTTTATTTCTTTAGAAGCAATCAAGACGATTCAATTAGAGGTTTTTTTTGAAATTTTACAAACTTTATTTTTCCTTTAGACATTCAATTCTGCATGGAAAGCAAACTGCAGGATACATTTGTTACTGCTGGGGACAGTGGTACAATTCGCTTTTGGGATGCACGTCGACCAGATAAACCTTCAAAGTATATTTAAAAAAACTTTTTAAAAACATATGTTCATTTAATTTTAGAGAATTTATTGCTCACAGTTCACAGATCTACAGGTTTTAATTACAAATTTCATTAGTTTTGGCTTAATTTTAGTATAGCGTTAAATCCACAAATCCAATCTAAAAATCTCATTGCTACAGCTGGCCGTGATAAATATATTCGTATTTGGGATTGGTCTAAAAGTATGCCGCAGTTTCTTTATACTGTGGAAATGATGGCAATTGTAACTCGTGTTTCTTGGTGTCCGGACAACTCTTGGTATCTTTTAATTTAAATTTAGCAGTCCCTTTCCCCACTCTCTCCTTTTTATGGGCTTTACAATTGGAAATAAATTACCTTCGAGATATTCACAGAAATTTTAAATATTTTTAGGCATGTAGCTTGTTGTTTTGCACCGCCAAGTGGTTTTGTTTCCTCAGACAATACTATTTATGTTTGGGATATTCGTCGACCATTTATTCCTTTTGCATCCTTTGATGCACATACAAAAACATGCACTGGTAATTTATTTATTGTAAAATAATCTTTAAATTATTTTTAAATTAGATATGTCATGGCCAAAATATGGAACAGGTGGAACATTTCTTTCATGTGGAAAGGATGGCAAATTAATCATTAACTTCACGAATGCGCCACTTAGACCGTTTATTTATGCAAATAATGTTGCACTAGATACAAACACTTCATCAACTGATGAATTCATTGTCGCTGGTAATTCTTTCCATTATTTTGTATTTCTAGTTTTTTTTGTTTAAGTCCCATCTTCTCGTCGAAAAGGCAGTCCTTTGCTTATGGATCACTTTGATTCTTTTCGTCGTCGGTCCCCAAGCATGATTTTCTCTATATCACCATCTGATCCTCTTCTAATGCCTGTCAAAGCTCTGTCCTATTTTGCTTCAAAGTTTTTTATATCCCAAAGCAAATATATCTTTATTTAGCTATAAAATTACTGGAGATTCCATTTCTGAACTTTGTGATTACAACGGTCGGGTAGCTGAATATATTTATAGGTAAAGTGTTCTTGATAATTTTTTTATTAATTTCTTAAGGGACAGTTTAGCATACACTTGGAGGGTGACCGGTTTATTGGCCTTACAAGGGGATATTGGAACAACGTTGTCTCATTACACTAATCGGCATGCTCATTTAGTATCCTCTTTTGATAATGGTAATCCTAATTTATAAAATTTTTTCTAAATTTAATTTACATTTTTATTCTAATTTAGGCCAAAATGGATCATTTGAACGTCTACCAGTTGATCATTTTACTCCAAATTCGAACAAAGCATTTTTTGAATATAATACTAAAAAAGAACAGCCAAAACAAGCAATGGAATGCCTATCAAATGTTCACGAATCTGAAGCTTCAATGCCTCCAATTCCCGGATCACTGCCATCTCATAATGAATTAAATACGAATGATTTACTTTTTGGAGATTTGAATTTTGGAAGTGTTACAGATGATGAAGAGTCACATTCAATTAATTGGAGGTATTTTTAATTAAAATAATTTTGAATTTAATTTTCTACTAGATCTATTGCCACTTCTACTTTCATTAATTGCTCACAACTTAATGAGGAAGTTTTCGATATGGGAAGGAGAAAATACAACAAAAATCAGCTCCTCAATTTTTTTGGTGATTATCGTCCACATCATCATCATTTTCACCGTTCTTCAACACGAAAAAATCGCCTTCCTTCTCGTATAGCCGAAGATCTTGAATTAGCTTTATCCTCTATGAATTTGATAGAAAGAGAAGAAATTAATAATCGGAGATTATTTGAAAAAACAAAGGAAGAAAATGAGGAGAAAGATGATGATGGGTTAATTGTTGCAAGTATGAGTACATTGTCAAATTCATCGGATAATGACATTGGACAATCAGCATCTGTTGAAGGAGACAGAGATTTTATTGAAAATGTAAAGGATATATCGACAAAAACTGCTGTTTCTGATAGTGAAGGAGCTGATTCACAATTTCGTAAATATTTAAATTTCTTAATTAAAATTAGCATATTCTTTCAGAAATTGAATTAGAAACGAGCTTTTCATGTTTATCACAATGTACACATAAACAATGTTCTTCCTTTCAATTTGACATATTGCCTTCACTTAAATCTTTGCTTGAATTCTTTTCAGATTTAGTTAGTTTTTAATTAAATTTGGGGGGATTTTTTTAATTTTAGGGTGATGTTCAAATGTGTGCAACGATTTGTATGGTTTTTGGACAGAAAATTGTTGATTATAAATTAGTTACTCCAAGTCAAGTAGATATTTGGTTTCTCGCTTATATAGGTAGAATATTTTTGAAGAATTTTTATTTTAATTTTTAAGAGATTCTCGAAAGGCTAAGTTTGTGGCGTGTGTCAGCATTTTTCGTCAAAAAGTGTTACCGTGCGAGAATTAACCAATTAAGCAATGAAGTAAAAATATTTGAGATTTCTTTAAATAGATTAGCTTTCAGAGTACATTTGTCAAAATTTGGTGTCCCCATTGTCGGAGTACATCAACACGTGCAAGTATGCGATGTTTGAAATGCAGGCATTTCTACAACTATACTTGTACTATTTGGTTAGTAATTTGAGGCACGAGACAAAGGGTGCCTCCCTGGGGACGTGCTGAATTTTAGTATATAATACAGGTTTTGGTCTCGGCTCATATATTAGAATACACTCGGGGAAAATTCTGGGTGTTGACGGAAAAGTATCCAATTTAAGAATAAATTTTTTAGTGAGACAAACGTTCGTGGTATTTGGTCGAGCTGTGCAGAATGTGGTTTGTTTTAATCAGAATCAAGTCTAAATTAAGTACTTTTTAAAGGTCATGGGGGTCATTTGCTTCACATGGAAGAGTGGTTTAGCCAGTCAGAATTTTGTCCTGTTGTGGGGTGCGGGCATGTTTGTACAAAAACAATAAAAGAAAGGAATAAATAAAATCAAAAATTCTTTTATTTTCATGTACATACAATTTTAAAAATTAATAATTTATTGTCTCTACATATACATATGAACACTAGATAAATTCAATATCGTTTATAGTTCCATATTTCTGTAATTTTGTTTAACGAGGTTTTGATAGCATCAAATCCTGCGTATATATATTTTGTACTTTTCGTTAGCGGTGTATGTACATTTTATCCTTTTCTATTTTCAGTGATTTTTAGGGTATTTTTCCATACTTTTATGTTAGCACCATACAGAAAAGTAAGAGTACGTCCATTACTTTGGCGACAAACGACATTAGAAAAATATTTAACAACTCCAATATTTGGTATTGTTGGGGCAATTGCATTACATTATAACAATTGGAGTTTTTTTAAACAAGAGAATATTTATGATCATGATGGACCAGAAAAAGATGCAAAGGTAGGGTTTTAATAGTTTTTAGTTTTTAAGAATAGGTTTTTTTGGTATACGTGTACTACATTTCTTTTTCTAAAAAAATTGTAGGCTGGATTATTAATTTTTTAATTTTTAAAAATTCTGACGTTTTACGATACTTTTAAATTTCAGTACCTATTGCCATTATGTACATGGTTAATACAAAGTATCTAAAATAATTTTATCGTAAAACATTAAAAATTTGAATGAAATTTCGGAAATACAAAAATATATATTCTTTTACAATTATACTTATGTGTTTTATATTAAATAAATTTTTAAATTGAGAAAAAATTAATAATTTTTCTGAATTTTAGTGGATGCCATTTCGAAAACAAGAAATAATTCGACATTTTAAAATTGGGGCATACTTTGCGACGGCTGGAGCGTTATTCTTTTTGTTAATGAGAATTAGTAATTTAAATATTTTTTACATAATTTTAAAATTTTTAGGAAAGAAATTCACTGTAATACCCAAAAATGATGTTATGGTTGAAAATGTAATTCAAAAATAAATATTTTATTAATTAATTAAATTTAGTTTTTAATTGATGTTGGATTTGGTGTTCCTTTAGGAGGGCTTCCTGTTGAAATTGCTTATTATCTTTGGTCAATTAAAGATGAAGAGAATAGGAAAAAGATTGTTTCAGTTTGAAAATTTGTTGTTTTTTGTAAATAAATTTAAAAAATCCTTTAAAGTTTTTTTAAAAATATTTCTAAATTTATTTTTATATTTTATAATTTTTCTTTTTAAATTAAAAAAAAAGTTTTTTTAATTAATTAATGGCAACTAGATCATTACTTGACCGTTTTATGAGCTCATATGGAATTGGAATGACTTTTGGTGTATTTGGTGCAATGTCTTGGCATCATTTAAATCGTTATCAATTTCATCATATTAATAAAAAAATGGAAGAAGAATACAGAGAAAATGGTTATCCTAAATATTTAAAGAAAGAATTACGAGCAAAGGTTTTCTTCTTTAATAAAATATTTTTTAAATTAAATAATTTAGTGGGCGGAAATACGCCGTAAAGAAATACTGCAACAATTAAAGATGTGTGGGTATGTTTTGGGTGTTGCTGGAATGATGGCGATTATTATTAGAATTTGTAATTTTTTAGTTTATAATTCTTTTTAAAATTAAATTAAAGCTCGAAGAACATTTCGACAAATTCCTTCGCCAACAAAAGAAAATCGTTTACCAATTAGCGATACAACAGCAGCATTTGTTTTTGGTGCTTTATTAATTAATGGCCCATATTTCCTTTTTGATTTTTGGGAAGGGGAAAGAATTGCTAAATGGAAGGCTGGAAATGAAGAAAAAGGCAAAATTAAAAATAATTAGAAAAATTTATTTTGTAAGTTTTTGTTATTTAAAATTATTTGGAAAATATTTTTTGTTTTAAAATAAAAATAAATTAAAAATATTTTGTAAAAATATATTCTTTTATTTTTCAATTTTTTGTTTATCTAATTTTGCTTCCAAACATAAAAATTCAGCCCATAATAGAGGTATGGGAATAGAAAATAAATGAAAGAATGAATGAGCATCAAAAATCCAAAAAATTGGAGGAAAATCAAAAAAAGCATCGAAAGAGGCTGATATAAGAGTAATAAATAACTTTAAAAGAAGAAATTATTTTTAAATTAATTTCCAAAAAAACTAACCGTTAAAATTAAAATTAATAAAGAAATTCTTTTCTTTCCTTTTAACTAGTTGTGCCCATTGGGGTATGGCGGCGTAGTGCGTATGCAATTCCTATTAGGATACTCTGGCGGTAAAATTTTGCTATGCCCGTTGGAAAGCCTAACGGCTTTGGGGCGCGCTTCGCGCGCTGCTAGAAACGGTAACATTTGCTATGCCTTTTCATTGCTCCGGGCCTTCGGCCCTCGCCGGTAAAGTTTCGCCCTGCCTTTTTATCGCTTCGGGCCTTCGGCCCTCGCGTTTCGTTTTGGGATGGGTCTTAAGCTCGGGCCTTCGGCCCTCGCGATTCGTTTTGGGATGGATCTTACGCTCGAGCCTTCGGCCCTCGCACGGCGGGCCTCCGGCCCCCAATCCACGCACACCCAGAAGTTTGACTTGGGCAGTCGACCCTCGCGATTCGTTTTGGGATGGATCTTAAACTCGGGCCTTCGGCCCTCGCGATTCGTCTTGATGGAACTTAAGCTCGGGCCTTCGGCCCTCGCGATTCGTCTTGGGATGGATCTTAAACTCGGGCCTTCGGCCCTCGCGATTCGTCTTGATGGATCTTAAGCTCGGGCCTTCGGCCCTCGCGATTCGTCTTGGGATGGATCTTAAACTCGGGCCTTCGGCCCTCGCGATTTGTTCTGGGATGGGTCTTAAGCTCGGGCCTTCGGCCCTCGCACGGCGGGCCTCCGGCCCGCCGTTTTGGGTCCTTCGGCCCCCAGACCCCCCACACACGAATTTTCGACCTTTTGTAACTTTGTACAAAATGGTCAGAAAATTTTACAAAAAATATTTTTAAGCTCAGCTCGATGAGAGCTTTCGATTGATATAACATTTGCCCTATTTTGTTATTTTGGAAAAAATAAATTTTTGGCCGAAAATTTAGACCGAAAATTTCGAGCAATTTTTCAAAAAATCATAACTCCCAAATATAAACCCTTTTGAAACATTTTAAAAGCTTAATATATAGTAAAAATTCTGCTCTATTTTATAAAAATATTTGCAATCACCCTCAGCCTCGATATACCCAAAAAATTTCAAAAAACCGAAAAATTTTGAATTTTCAAAAAATCGACCCTACCAGGCCTCGGGTGAAATTTTTCAAAAATTTAAATAGCTCAAAAAATTTGTAATTTTTTACTCTATTTTATGCCCCTTAATTCGTTTGGCTACGACAAAAATGAACAAAGTTACACTCGATTTAAATTTCACCAAAAATTTTCAAAAGGGGTCCCTTTCAAAAGGGGTCCCCTTCAAAAATGGGTCAAAAATTCGACCTCGAGAAAAATATGTTTTATGGTACTACAATAGGTGCTGAACACGAATCTGAAGTCCGTTTATTTTTAAAAATTTTTTAAAAAAAGTTATACTCAAAAAACCGGCCATTTTTGACCCCAAAAATGCCACTTTTTGCCCTATATCTTTCTGAGACTCAAGTTTACCCCAAACAAAGTATATATTTTTTATAAAATCAAAGGACGCTCTATAAGCTGGTACACTCAAACCGAACTACGGTTCACGCATTAAAAAGTCGACTTTTTGAGTCTCGCCCCAAGACTCATATCTCACTCAGAAAAAATCCCAGACTCAGGTGTCCCTTATGAAATATGTTCGGAACACTCATGCCTTCAAATAACTCTTCTACACCGAAAAGCTCATCACCCAAAAATTTCACACTATAATCATTTAAAATTTTCAAGACTCAATTGTGCCCCTTAAGACTCAACTCTCCCCCTCACAACCACGCCCATTAATTTTCTCTTGGGCGATTACATATAACCCCCCAAGTTCCATCTCAATCGGTTCAGCCACTCTCGAGATAGAGAAATTGTACAAAAGACCGCTACCCAGTGACCACGACAAAATGCCACCATTTAAAAATGGTTATCCAAGCAAAACGCCACTTTCCCTTGACATTTTGACATAAATTTTTTTTATTCAATATCTACTCATCGAGGGCCAATCGCCTCCCAGCAAAACCTTACCACGTTTCTATTGAACTTTTTCGAGATACCGAAGTGACCCTGGTCGTTTCGGTGCCAAGAGTTCATCGCAGAGCTTAGGTCATAATTTTCCTGAATGCGCCGTAAAAAGTTGCTCCAGAGATGCACAACTTTCAGGAGGCTCCCGGCCTTCGGCCGGGAGCAGGAGTTTTTTAAAATCGAACATCAAGATTTTTACCCCCAAACCCCCCACACCCAAATTTTGACATTTTGTAACTTTGTACAAAAGGGTCAGAAAATTTTGCAAAAAATATTTTTAAGCTCAGCTCAATGAGAGCTTTCGATTGATATACCATTTGGCCCTATATTTCGATTTTTCCAAAAAAAATTTTTTCGGCCGAAAATTTCGACTGAAAAACTTAAGTAATTTTTCAAAAAATCATAACTCCACGAAAATAAATCCTTTTGAAACATTTTAAAAGCTTAATATATAGCAAAAATTCTGCTCTATTTTATAAAAATATATTCAACCACCCTCAGCCTCGATATACCCCACAAAATTTCAAAAAATCAAAAAATTTTTAATTTTCAAAAAATCGACACTACCAGGCCTCGGGTGAAATTTAAAAAAAATTTAAATAGCTCAAAAAATTTGTAATTTTTTAATCTATTTTATGCCCCTTAATTCGTTTGGCTACGACAAAAATGAACAAAGTTACACTCGATTTAAATTTCACCAAAAATTTTCAAAAGGGGTCCCACATCAAAAATGGGTCAAAAATTCGACCTCGAGAAAAATATGTTTTATGGTACTACAATAGGTGCTGAACACGAATCTGAAGTCCGTTTATTTTTAAAAATTTTTTAAAAAAAGTTATAGTAAAAAAACCGACCACTTTTTGCCCCAAAAATGCCACTTTTTGCCCTATAACTTTCCCAGACTCAAGTTTACCCCAAACAAAGTATATATTTTTAGAGGTTTCAAGGGACGCTCTACAAGATAGGATACTCAAATCGAGTTTCAATTCACGCGTTAAAAAGTCGGTTTTGGCGAGGTCACTTTGGTGCCCATAACTATGTCAGGAAAAAATCCGAGACTCAAGTGTCCCCCAACAAAATTGTAGTACATTTAGTGCCCTAAGATACCAAAAAAGAGTTGAAACCATTTGCCCAATCTTAAGCAATTTTATAATTACATTCGATGGGAGCCACCCTTCACGTTAGGGGTTCTGGACATTTTGAACATTTGGCGTTCTATAACTTTGCCCAAAATGGTCAGAAAAAATTAAACCAAATTTTTTCAGACTCCCCACATGGAGCTCTTTCGATTGGCATATAGATTGTAAATTGTAGGTGATTTTCGTCGGACACCATGTGTCATTTTTGGACGAGATGTACAATTTTTCCACGAGGCTACAGGTCGGAGAGTTGATCCGAGCCCTCCCAAATTTTTCCTACGATATAGTACACATCCCAACTTAAAATCCTCCCAGCAAGCATTTTTTGATTCAACTTCACCCCTCCGCGCTATTTCCATTTGAAAAACCACCCATGGCCGTTTCAGCGCGAAAAGACGTTTCAGTGCCGAGGTTAGATTTTTCCTGAATAGAGCGTAAAAAGTTGTAGGAGAAATGTACCACTCAAAAAATTCCAGCCGCCGGCCTTCGGCCGGCGGAATTTTTGAAAGGAATTTTACGGCCAAAAAGGGGGAGGTGTCGGGGTTTTTTATATATAAATATAAATATTCAAAAAATATCCAAAATAAAAATATAAATCCAGTCAATAATCCAATTAAAATACAACATTTCATATGAAATGAATAATTAAATAAAGGCTTTAAATTATTTTTAATTTAAATTTAATTTTAAAATTTACTTTTGAATAAATTTTTGTTAAATACCCAAAATAAAAAGAAATAAATCCAATTGATAAAAAAATATTTTGTTTTTCTTCAAAATATTCAGAAAAACAAAAACAAACAGAAATATAAAAAGTATATAAAATTAAAGTAAATGCTGCACAATAATCAAAAATTTCAGTTATCCAATGGTCACAAATATGGAAAGTAATTGAAGCTATCCTTTAAATTTAAATTTTATTTAATTCCAAACAAAATAACCACCAAGTAATTATTCCAATATTTCCAAATCCCACCCATTTATTTAAATGTTTCCAATTATTTTTTATTTTCCTTTTAATTTTTTGTTTCATTTTCCAAAAGGAAAAAGCATTTAAAAGTGAAAAGAAAGTGGAAGCAGGTTCCTAATGAAAAATTAGATTTTTTAAATTTAAAAACAAAAATTAATACTTGTATATTGGCTAAATAAATATTTCCAATTTTAATTTTAATTGGAGTAAAAGGCCATTTCCCATTAAATTTTGGAATTTGTTTTTTTGAAATTCTAAAATGTTCAACAGTATTCCAAATACATTTTTGTCTACATCTTTTTTAATTTAAATTATTTTTCAAAATTAAAAATAATTATTTCTTTTTTACTTAAAACATTTTTCATTAGCCCACCAAGTAAATTGAGAATATTTAAATTCTGGACAATTAAATAAATCTTTACATTTAAATATACAATAATTAAAATATGGAGAAATATCTCCATTTGATAAATTAATTTTATTAATAAAAAAATTAATTAAAATAAATAAAAGAAAATAAATATTAGTAATTTTTATAATAATGAACATTCTTAGAATTAATTAATTAATGAGAAGTGAGTGAGAAGAATTATTTATTTTTTAAGTTTACATAATTTTTGTATTTACATATGTAGTAATGTATAGATTTATGCACAGCATTTTTTGCTTAATTGACATACAAAATAAGTTGAAAACTTTTTCTTCTCTCTTCTTCTTTTTCTTAGTTTAAAATAAAATAAATCTCCTATTGACGACAATTTATGCAGTGTAGAATTATAAGGGAATTTTAAGCAAAATATATTCTCAAAAATTAATCTCCCTTTCTAATTTATTTCAAATACCGTATTTATTCTAATAGAGTGGCCGCCACTCTATTTTTCGATACCCCCAAAAAGGGGCCATTCTATTGGAGGGGCCATTCTAATGGAGGTGGCCATTCTATTTTTCATAGGTAAAAATCAGAGATAGGATGAATCAAATGTTCGAACGAATATTTTTTGACTTCGAAATTTAATCGATTTTTCGTGTAAAATTCTATATTTTCGACTTTGGTTAGTGAATCTTTCTTTTCGTAACACTATAAAACATAAAAATCTTTTGCCTGCTTGGCAAAAAGGCAACTTTTTATTTACTTTGGTGCCAGACAATCAAAATTTCCGGTATAGTTTGCTCATAAAAGTTCGGGGATCTCGGAATTTGGACGTAATATATGGGAATTGGGAGAGATTTGGAGGGATATTGATTAGTAATTAAAATTCTAAACTACCAAAAATTCCAAAATTTTCGTATGTCTTCAAGGGTCCTGAAATATCCAGAATTTTATCCCAAATCTCAATCAATCCATCATTATTCCTCAAAATCCTATGTCCCTGCAAGTCCCCTGATAAAATAAATGTATCCGACTAAGGTTGTCGGATAGTTGGAAATCTTCGGATATCCGGATCCAATATCAGAACCGGATCCGACAACCTTATATCCAACTTCCTTATATCGTCAAATTCATAAATATCTATTAATTCTCTTAATCCCATGCATCTTCATTAAATCGTTGTAATTTCTTGATATCCCTCCTAATCCTCTCAAATCCCCTAATATCCCTCTTAATCTCCCTTTTATGACTCCAGATTTGCTCGAAAATATTATGATTATCCTTACTAAAGAGTAATATTTAATACATAATAGGAAAATAAAGAAATGTATTCAGGCATATACTTATTAGTTAAAAGGGCCATTCTATTAGAGGGCCATTCTAATGGAGGTGGCCATTCTATTTTTCATTACCCCCAAAAAGGGGCCATTCTATTGGAGGGGCCATTCTAATGGAGGGGCCATTTTATTAGAATAAATACGGTATTTTGTAACCCAAAGGGTTAACTTTTAAAAAGAATTGTTTGTAAAATTCATATTTTCTTAATTTCAGATTAATTACATTTTTCTCATTAATATTATTCAAAAATTTAGATTTTAAAATAAAAAATGTGTGATGAAATAAATTTGGTAATATATTTTAATAATTTAAAAAAAATTTCTAATTTAAGAAATGGCTTAGTTGGAATGCACACCGACCATGTATTTTACTTAAATTCGATCATCTTCATGTTTTGTTGGATTGTATTGTTGGAATGGATTCATTAACTTCTTTTTTGCCGTGTCCACTTGTTCGTAGGTTTGTCAAAAATTAAGAAAAATTTTTTTTAATTTTTAGTAATCGAATTTCCTGGCAAAAGAAAGTACATCCATATGGAAAAGATGTTATTCCAATACTTAAACAAATTAATGATTTAGTTTATGTTGAATTGACACCAGAAATGAGGACTGTTAAAGTTAAGGGACTTTTTAATGTTTCTTTTAAAATTTATTTTTTTTTAGTTTAAAGATGTTGATCCTTCCTCTTTAGATGCTATTTTAATATCTAATAGTTCAAGTTTTATAGCACTTCCTTTTATTACAGAGGGGACGGGCTTTAACGGTGTTGTTTATGCTACAGAACCAATTGTTCAGCTTAGCAAGTATTTTTTAATTTATTTTTAATTAATTTTTAAAGACTTTTAATGGAAGATTTGTGTGATATTTTTGAACAAATTGACAGACCTTTAATTGATGAATGGTCTTGGAAAAATATATCAAAGTTTTTTTTTAAATTTAAATTTATTTTAATTTTCTTTAAGTTCATTCCCCAATCCTCCAAATAGCGATCCAAATTTTTGGAAATCTTTTTATAAAAGAATTGATATAGAAAATTGTATGAAAAGAGTTAAACTTTTATTTTTTCGACAAGAAATTGTAAAATAGTTTTTATTTATTTTTTAAAATTTGTTTTTTAAGGCTTTAAGTGAAGATCTTAGAATAACCCCTTATAGCAGTGGACATTCTATCGGTTCTTGTAATTGGCTATTATCTACAAATCAACATAAAATAGGGTATTTTGCTGCTTCTTCCCTCCGTCCTTCCCATCCAAAACCAATGGAATTAAATTCTTTTAACAATCTTGATGCATTAATTCTTACTTCAATTCACACAAATGATCAAAGTCCGGATATAACGGTTTGTTTTTTTCAAAAAATTTTTAAAAAATTATTTTAAAGGTATATAAATTCACTTCGGCTGTTGTAGAAACTCTCAAAATTGGTGGAAATGTTCTTATTCCAGTTATTTCGACTGGACTTATTTATGATTTATTTGAAATAATTGTGAAAGCGATTGAAGTGGTAATTGATATTTTTCTTTTTTAATTTTTAAAAAATAATTTTAGAATAATCTTTCTCGAAATATTCCTGTTTATTTTATTTCTTCGATTGCTGAAAGTAGTTTAGAATTTGCAAATATTTTTTCTGAATGGCTTTCTGATGATAAAGGGGCGAGGGTTTATAAACCAGAAGAACCATTTTATCATTCTGAGGTTTTTTTTGGTTTATTTTCTTTTCAAATTTTTAGATGCTTCGTAACCGTCGTATTCGTGTTTATGATTCTTTACATGGACCTTTCTCTAAAGAATGTCGACAACCATCCATTGTATTTGCTGGACATCCATCATTGAGAATTGGGGAAATTGTTCATTTATTAGACCTTTGGGGAGGAAATTCAAAAAATGCAATAATGATGATAGATCCCGATTATCCTTTGGAGACTTATTATTCTCCCTACAAAACTTTAGCAATTCGTGCCTATTATTTTCCAATAGAAACTCGTCTGGATTGTAATCAAGTTTTTAATAAGGTTTTTTTAGAAAATATTTTTTTGAAGAAAATTATTTTTAAAAAAGATAATCAAAGATTTGTCCCCCAAACAAGTTTTATATCCGGATGAATATTCCTCCTCTTTTTCTACTTTAAATGCACTTCCAATTCCAACTATTTGTTTTAAACAAAATGAAGAATTTAAATTAAAAATAATTTCAAATACCCAAACAAAACAAATTTTATTAAAAAGAAAAGAAAATGAAGATTTACCAACTTGTATTCCTTGGAAAAGAGTTAAAGTTGATTATGAAGTTTTGAAACATTTAAAATTAAAAGAAAAGTTTGATGGTTTATGTCCAATAAAAGGACATATTTCGGCAACAAATAATCAATTGGAATTTAATGTAAAATTAATTATTTTTTGAATAATTTTTATTTTTAAAAAAGTTTAATTCAAAAATAAACAAAAATGAAAATAAAATTTCAAAACAAAAATTTATTGGACGTTTAAATGTTGCAACATTTAAAGAATTATTAGAAAAACGTGAATTTCAATGTGAATTAATTCAGGTATTATAGAGGAACTTTTAAAATTAATTTTTATTGTTTTTCTTTAGACGGGAGATGAAGAAACATTAATTATTGTAAGTATTTTTATTTTTTATATATAATTATTTTTTAAAGAAAAATTATTCTGCTCGTATTCGAATAATTCAAGGAGGTCGCCGAACTTTAATAAATTGTTCAAATGAAATAAAAAGGAAAGAAATTCAATTAGCTGTTCATGTAAAGAATTTAAAATAAATTTAAATTTTATTTTTAAATTTTTCTAGGAATGTTTAACTAAATTTGTTAGTCCTGAATTAATTAATGAAACAAACAACAAAACATAAATTATTTATATAATTTTTGTACAATTTGATTATTAGATCTCATAAATTGTTAAATATTTTATTTTTTGATTTTATATAATTTTTATTTTTTCTAAATATTTTTAAAATTTATTTTTTTTAACAGAAAAAATATTTTTTAAAGGTTTAATGAATTTGTTTTGCCAAACGAGTACAAAAACAATTATAATTTTTAGAATAGCCCCAAGAATTAAGATATGTACTTTAAGGGGTCGTAATGATGGAAAGATTTATTGGCCAGGAAGTGGAATTCGAACGAAAAAAGAAATTGAGGAAGAAGTTAATTTTATTTTAAATAAATTTTGAAAATTTAAATTTTTAGGCAAAATGTTTGCGTGATAAAAAATGGCCTGAAGAACATCCTTTTAAATATACAATTTTTGGATCGAGAAGTGTTTCTGCTGAAACTTTGCAGCATTATAGTGACAGAAAATCTGGAAAAGGATATGTTGATTTTGGTTTTTTTTTTAAATTATTTTTTTAAAAATATTTTTGTTAAGCTCATACTCATTATGCAAACCGTCCATTTATAAAAACTGCCTTTCGTCAAATGTTACCTTATTATCTTATTCCACTAAATATTTTGTTGGTTATATTTCTTGTTGACTTTAATTGGTTATTTTTTGTTAATTTTTTTTAAATTAAATTCTTTTTTAAAGGTTTTGGCACAATGGTCGAAGAATGTATGACAAATATTTTAAAACAGAAGCTGCAGAAGAAGAAGATGAAAAAATTAACGAGGAGAATATTAATCAACCAATAATTTTACCTTTTGAGGATGATAATGAGTTATTTGTTGCAGGTTCTATTATGCTTGTAATTATTGCTTTAATTATTATATTTTTATATATGATATAAAAATAAAAGAAAAAGTTTGTTTTTGTTAAAAATTAATAGAAAAATTTAAAAATATTTAATATTTAAAAAATAATAAAAGTTAATGAAAAAGCCGATGAATGTTCAATTGTTGGAAAGAAAAAGAAGAAAAAAATTGGATTTAGAGAGAGAAGAATAATTCATTATGAGGTTTTAATTTTTAAAATAATTATTTTTTTTCTAAATAATTTAAGGACCGTCTTCGTGCATATTCCTCTCCAGATAAAATTTTTCGTTATTTTGCCACAATTAAATTAATTAATGAAGATGGGACTTTTGATATTTTTATGACACCTGAAGATTTTGTCCGTTCATTAACACCGTTTTTGTTTTTTAAATAAATTTGTTAAAATTTTTATTTTAGAGGAGTAATGCAGCCAAGAAAATATGGATTGGATAAATATAAAATAATTAATACAAATGAGGTTAAAAATTTAAAATATTAAAAAAATAATTTTGAAGATTTTGGAAAGAAAAAATAAAAATAATATTTTTAATTGGTTATCTGATAATGGAGGGTTAATTAATTTTGGAGATTATCTTTTTTTGATGACTTTACTTTCTGGTTTTTAAAAATTAAAAATAAATTAATTATTTTTCAGCTTCTCCGAGTGAATTTAAATTAGCTTTTTATGTTTTTGATTTAAATGGAGACGGAGAATTGGATAGACAGGTTTTGACTTGGAAAATTAAAAAAGAAAAGAAATTTTTAAAGGAATTTGAACGTGTTCAAGAATTAATTTTAAGTCAATCAAATATTGGACAAAGACATAGAGATCACATAACTGGGGCTGGAACTTTTACAAAATCGGGAAAGCATTCAGTAATTTTTTTTGAATATTTTAATTAATTTAATTAATTTTTAGGCAATTACAAGACATTTTTTTGGTTATGATAATTTACAGAAATTAAATATTGATGAATTTTTAGAATTTCAAGTAAATTTTAAAAAATATTTTTTTAATAAAATTTGTTTATTTTAGAAGAATTTACATTATGATATTTTAAAGGTAAAGATTAAAAATGAATTTTAATTCTTTTTAATTTTTAGATAGAATTTGAAAGAAGAGATCCAGAATCTGATCCTGTTGGAATTATATCAGAGGTTATTTTTAAAGATTTTATTTTTTATTTAATATTCCTTTCAAAAGGTCTCATTTGCTCAATTATTAATGATACATTCTGATTTACCAGAAAAACGGCAAAAAAGAATGCTTAAACGTGTAAAACGTAAATATAGAAAAGAAATAGTTAATAAAAAGGTAAATATTTAAATTAGTTTATTTGGATTATTCTCGCATTTTTTTCTTTTCTCCTAAAAATTACAAATGACTAATTTGTCATTGAATATTGGAAACAAAGATTTTTTGGAACATTAATCGACAAAATATAAAAATTTGGATTAAAACTACTATATAACCAATTGACTTGGATTATTCAAATTTATAAAATTAAACAATTTTTAATATTTTTCCTTTTACAACAACAAATTTGTTGTTTTATTATAGGAAGGAAAGAATAAAATAAAAGGAAAAAATGCGAAGAGATAATAAACACAATAATATTTTGAAAATTATTTTAATTACTATAAAAGGGTGTTTCTTTCGAAGAAGTTGATAATTTTTTTGCTTTTATTTATCATATTGATAAAGTTGATTTGGCTTTACATTTTTACAAATTAGCAGGAAAACCACTTTCTAAAGAATTAATTAAAGTAATTTTTAAATTTAAATTTAAAATATTTTTTTAAATTCTTTTTTAGAGAGTGGCTAGTAAAATAACAAATGTTGAATTAAGTGATACAGTTGTTGATATTGTTGTGACATTATTTGATGAAAATGGGGTAAAATTAAATAAATAAATTTAAATTAAAAATATTTAAAGGATGGGGAATTATCTCAAAAAGAATTTATTTTAATTATGAAACAAAGAAAACAAAGAGGGCTGGAACGCCCAAAAGATACAGGCTTAACACGTTTACTTGATGCTTTGTGGGTTTGTGCTAAAAGCCAATTAAATATACCTTTACACAATGAAGATAATAAAAAGAATTTTAAATAAATGGAATTTGGAGGCACGCTGAAATTTGCGGGGCCCGAAATTTGGTTTTAATCGGGTATCCGTTTTGGCTCCACCCTGGGTAGTGTTTGGAAGTTTGTAGCAAAATTCATACTCATACCTTTATACGAATAATAGGGAAAAATAAGGTATGCACGAAGGGTACATGAGAATTTCCAAACTTTTGCATAGGCTAAATTTAAAAAATTACGAAAATAAATTTTCAATCCTCTTTTCTTGGGGTCTGCAAGTTTCGCGCCACAATTTTTTCTATTGCTCTAAAACATTTAGAACATTAATATATTTTAAAATTAATAAAGATTCTAGTTTAAAATCTCCAATTAATAAATTAATTTAAATTAACGTCCAATATTTAATAATGTTTGTCTAACAGCTCCTTGTACCAATCTTTTAGCATATAATTCATCCAATTTAAAATAAGTTTGTACTTTGACATAACGTTCATGAATTGATAATCTTTTTTTTTAATTTAAATTTAAAAATATTTAAATTTACTTTGGACTTCTCAAAACAACTCCTTTCATTGAAGGCAATATTAACCCCATTTGAAGTATTTCTGTTAAAAGTTTTTCTAAAAATTCTGCTCCAAAAAGTCCCAAATCTCCAAATGTATTTTGGTCGACATCGTGAATATTTGCCTCAATTAAACGAAAATCTAAATTTTCGACACTTGCATTTCCCAATATTTGTGTTTTCTTTTAAATTAAAAATAATTAGAGAAAAAAAGAAGTAATTTACTTCTATCCATAAATTTACATTCGAAGTCAATGTAGTTTCTGAACGAAGAATTTGTTCTTTTTGTTGTGTAATATTTTTTGGACGTACAAACTTTAATTTTTTTAGATTATTTATTTTAAATTTAAAGAACTGCCTAACTAAATCCATTTTTCCGTGTAATCTAAAACGAGCTTTTCCTTCCACAAAAACCATTATTGGGGCTTTTTTGGCAGAATAATGAATTTCAACTTCTCGGTCGGGGAATTGATGTCCCAATGAACCTAAATATTCTCCAATACAAAAACCTGTTTGGCAAGTTGTTTTTAATATATCTTTTAAACGAGGTGATGACTTGAAAATTAAAAAATATTTTTAAAAATAAATTTTGGAAAGGATTGGATTTTGGAAAAATAAATTCAAAAAATATGGGGTAAACGAAGAGAAAAAACTAAAATATTTTTTGATTAATTTAAATTAAAAAAAATAAATGGTTAAAAAGTATGAGCTAAGAGAGAAAAGTGAAAGAAAAATTATTTACTTCAGGTCCAACAATAATATCCATATATTTCTGTTTATATGCATGATAAAGCATTGAATTAGCTTTTAAAAATATTTAAATTTAATTTAACAAATAATTAGAACCAATATAATCAGTCCCAAAAAATTCAGCCATATGCACACCTTGTGGTTGAGGAATTAAAACATTTGGAGCAAAAAAAGGAGTTTCTCCAATTCCGTTAAATGAAATTTCTCCAAAAGATTTTATCATTATTGTTCCCTTTTTTGTTAATTAAATTTCTCTTTAAATTAATTAAATTTTAAATTTACTTGACTAACAAAAGGACTGTCAATTAATGCAAAATTTAAAATTAAATTTTTATTTTGTAAATTTGAAATAAAATTAAGTAAAGAAGAATTGGAGGGAAATGCTTCTTTTAATAAATTAATTGAAGAGGAAGAGGAATTAAATAATTGTTGGTGTTGTTTTGGGGGAGGTTTTGGGGGAGGGGGAATTCTTTGTCGTCGATTTCTTCTTTTTTTATTTAAATTTTCTTCTGTATTTATTCCAAAACTTTTTCCAATTAAATCTAATTGATGTTCATTTATTCTAATTTTTAAAGGCATTGTTAAAAGTATTGAATTTAAATCATTATTTATTATTCCCTCAATCATCTGACATATACGCTGTTCTACTGTTGGCTATTTTTAATTAATAAATAAATATTTTTAAATTTAGTACCTTAAAATGTGCAATTAAAAATGCTTTAAAAGTATCTAAAAAATAAATAATTATTTTAAAAATAAAATTAAAATAATTACTTATAAAAAAATCAGTAATAACCCCGCTATTCCGAACATTTAAATCAACATAGCCAACTTGGGCAGCACAAAAAAGTAATTGAACTTGGGGGGATCCTTGTAAATTTCTAACTAATTAAAAATTAAAATATTTAAAAATAATTAATTAACCTAAACATTTTAACAGAAATACTTAAACTTAAATGTCCAAGTAATGATTCAAATTGGCCTTTAAATTAAATAAAAATTAATTTTCTTTTTCCCCTCTAAATACCTTGTATAGGTACAGAAGGTAAAAGTAAAGCCCCATTTAAACGAGCCTCAAAATTTCCATTTGAACTTTAAAAAAAGATTTACTTCACTTTCCTTTTTCTCTCCCAAAAACTACCGTAAATGCATTTTACTCATTCTCCAAGTAAAAGTATCTGGAGTAATTAAATCTAAAGAATAATCAACTGGGGGCCAATATTTTGAGACATAAGCACCAAATATTGAAACCTTTTTAATTTAAAATTATTTTTAAATTTAAATTACTTGTCCAGAATCAATTGTTTCTGTAATTGTTGGTAAACTTTGAAAAAAGAAAAATAATTTAAAATTAATTTTAATTAATTTATACTTGATTTTAAATATTTCGTCATTAACTACTTTCATTCCAATTTCTCTTAAATAAGCCAATCCTGTAGGCATTACTCTAACAAAGAACCCTCCATTCCCGATATTTGTATTTTGCTTTAAAAATTAATTAAATTAATTTTAAACAAAAACAAACAAAAAGTAAAGGGGAAATATCTGGATATTGTTGTTGTTGTTGATTAATATTTGGTTGTTGGGAAGAAGAAAAAATATTATTTTCTTTCTGGGCATAAATATTTAATGTTTTGATTAAAAAGAGGAACAAGAAGAAGAACATTTCTTTTTTTATAAAAATAAAATATTATTTATTTTATATTAAAAACTGGAGATTTATTTGGATTTTTAAAAATTATTTCCAAAATTAAAATTTAAAAAAAAATTTATTTAATTGGTTAGGATTGCAAATATTTTGTCGAATGTAACAATAAAATTTGGAAATTTTGGAAATCAAAATTAAAAATATATTTATTTTTTTTTAATTTTCAAAATTTACCAAATAAATTATTTTGTGTTTGTTGTCCACTATTCAAACCATTTTCTTCTTCTGTCCAATTTACTGGCCTTTCTCTCTCACTTTTTTTCCTGTTCCACTAATTTATCCTCCTCCAAAACATTAAATGATTATCTTCTTTTAGTTTTTTGATCGTCTTTCTTTTGTGGTGAAAATAAAAAAATATTTAAACAAAAATAAAAATATATCCATCCATCCCCTCCCCCCAATCCATCCATTTATTCAATTCAATTGACCATCACAAAAATGGTGGCGAGCTAATAATCCTTTTCTTCTTCCTAACAAAATCGTTCAATCACAACTATTTAATACACACAAACAAATAAATACACGCTTTTTTAAAAAGAAAAAGTTATCTACACACCAAAAAATGTAATTGAGAGGGAAAAAATAATTTAAAAAATTTATTGAGGATTAAATAAAACAAAATTTAATTATTTTTTAAATATGAATAACTTTATTTAAAGTTATATCTCCACACAATCTGTCAATCATTGCTTGTTCTTGCCAACTAATTAACTTAAAAAATAAATAAATTTAAAAGATCTACAAATATTTACTTGTGTATTATTATCTTGTGAATGATGTCTACTACTATTAATTAAAGGATTATTATTTAATTGTTTTTTTAAATCATTAGTAAATTCTTCTCTTTTTTCTTCATTTTTAATATATTTGTTGTCAGTTTCTTTTAATTTTAATTCCAAATAATGACTAACAGTCGAAGCAACAAAAGCATCCCCCAAAACATTTATACTCGTTCTAATTCTGTCAAGTAGCCAATCTGCAGTAATAACTAAAGGAATATCTTTTACAGGCAAACCAACAGTCGACAAAATAACAAAAATAGAGACTAAACCGGCAGGGACAGAATTTAAACCTAAAGAGGCTATTGTGGCTATAAAACTGTTTTTTTAATTAATTTTAAATTAAATATATTAATTACCTAACAGTAATTACTTCTGTTAAAGTTAAAGTTACATTATTTAATTGGGCTATAAAAATAACAGCAACAGCTTCGTATAAAGCATTTCCATCCTTTTTTTAATTTTAATTTTTAAAAATTAATTAATTAATTACCATATTTATTGTTGAACCTAAAGGAAGTACAAAACGAGTAATTCGACTGTCTATATTTAAATTCTCTTCCATACAACGCATCGAAACAGGCTTTTTAAATTTAAATTAATTATTTAAACAAATTTAAAATAAATTTTCTCTAATCAAATAATTCCCCACTTTTTTTACTCATAAAACTTAGAGAAAATTTTTAATAAAAAAGAATGGACACCTTATAATTATTTTTTGGATAAAAATTGGCATGGATATCCTAAAACGAAAAAAAATGAATTAAGACTTTTTAGGTAGTAAATTCAAGCTATTTCAATGAATCAAATTGAGACGAGTTGGTTAGTACTAAAATAATTAAGATTGAATAAATTTGAATTAAATTATGCTCAAATAAACTTTGACAATCTGTTTTGTACTGTTCAGACAAAATTGTCTTCATTCGATTTTTTGTACAAAAAGTTTTCTCAAAGTTTTAAGAGTATAACAAAAATAATATTAAAGTAATAAGCATAAAGGGAAGGAAGAGGACTAAAAAAATTATTTTGTTTACCAAAGCAGCCCCTCCAGAAGCCGTTCCAAAAGCAGTAACCAAAGCTTGTAACATTCCTTTAGCAACCTTTTTTAATTTTAAATTTATTTTTAATTAAAAAAACTTTTAAAGGATTCTTTCTTGTAAATAAAAAATAAATTAGAGGCATTGTTAAAAATGTGTGGATAAATAAAGAACTTAAAACAGTAAAAACATAAAGAAGTAAAATTGCTGCTGTATCGCTTAACTTTAAATTTAAATAAATTTTAATTTTATTTTTTTAAATTTACATTAGTTAATTCAAGTAAATTTCCAGCAATTAAACTAACAATTCCTACTTTAAAAATTAATTAATTTATTTATTTAAAAGAAAAACAAACAAGGTGTTAACCACATAAATATTCCAACTAATTGCATTATTACTGCCTTTTTAAATTAATTAATTTTTATTTTCTTTTTTTTTACCTCTAAAATAATAAAAAATTCAACAATAATTTTAGCCCTTTCCCCCAATTGAGATATAACAATTCCAAATCCAGTACAAAAAACAATAATTCCTTTTAAAATTTATTCTTTTATTTAAATTTCCCCTTTAAAATTACCTAAAATATTCATTCCATTTATATTTTCTATTTTTTTCCTATAAATTAAATTAAAATCATTTCCCGATGAATTTTCTTGTTTTTTATTTCCAGTCCTTTTATTTAATGGAAAATAATATTTTGTTTGTGTTCTTTGCATTGTTGCTTGAATTACATTTTCTGGGAACATATTCCTTTTAATTAAAATATTCTCTCCTTTCCCTCCACTAAATTTACCTAATAACATCTAAAAATGTGTCTAAAGGGGAAATTGGATTATGTTGAATTTCCAAATAAGCCAATTCTTGTTTAATTGCTGGATCACCTGGATGAATAACCAAAACAAGTAAAATACCTGTCTTTAAATAAATATTTAATTATTTAATTATTTAATTCAACTACCATAGTAGCAAATAAAGTAGTTATTACATAATACCCAACAGTAAATAAACTCATTTGACCAGATTCTTTAGCATCCATTTGTGCTAATGCTTAATATGTAAAAGGATTTTAGAAAAAAAGAGAAAATTAAAAACCAGAAACAAGAGAAGAAAAAATTAAAGGTAAAATCATTAACTTCAAAACTTGCATAAATATTTCTCCTTCAAAAAGATTTTTAAAAATAATTTTAACAAAAAAAACCGGGAAAATTAATTAATCGAACAGATTCCTGACTTAAATTCATTCCACGCAAAGCAAATCCAATAATTAATCCAACAAAAACAGAAGAAATAGTTAAGGATAAAAGTAAATGTGTTTTGAATATTTTAATTAATCTCTGAAAAACACGCCGAATATCTAATAATAATAATTTAACAAAGTATATATTTCTCTTTTAGGTTAAAAGGTTATTTTAAGGAGGCTGGAAGTGAACCAGCATTAACAGAATTGATGCGTAAGGTTTGCATATCCTCAAAAATCCCCATATATTCAAAATTCGGTCTCTTTTTTCAGATCCGGATATTAAAATTAATTCAATAAAACTTTTATTTTCTTTCAACTTACTTGAACGTCTAGTAATTCGACGGATAATTTGTGAATGATTATTAGTCATTTTTAAATAATTTTTTTAATTTTTGAAAAAAAAAATATTTTACTTTTATTTTAAAAAATTATTTAAATTTTTTTAAACAAAGGGGAGGGAAAGGGAAAAATATATTTTTAATTCTTAAATAGTCTTTTTTTCCTTCCGATTATCAAAATAGTTTATCGATCTATTTTCGGTAATACTTAACATTTGAAAATTGCTGCCAGACAAGGGAAAACAAAACAAAAACAATTAATAGAGAATAATTATTTATTTTTTAAATAAAATAAAATTTTAAATAAATACAATTTTGATTTTAAAAAATATTTTTATTTCTTTTTAAACCATTTTGGTAAACAAGGAGCATTTTCTCTTGCTTTCTTTCGTTTTATAATATCTTTATCTAATTGAGGGTCTTCTTCTTGAATATTTTTAATTAAATTGTTTTCTCCAATTAAATAATTTTGTGGTTGGTAAATTGAATTATTTGATAACCTAAAAATAAAGAAAATTATTTTTTAGAAGGTTGAAAAGGTCTTCGTGTTAAAACTAATGGCCCGGTATTGTGCTTGTGTACCATAACTCTCGATGCCCTCTATTCCTTTAAAGATTTTAAAACTTTTCTTTGTTCTAAAAAACCTTTTTTAAGTGTTTATATTTAAATTGCCCCTAAATAAATCTAAATAAACAAAACCAACCAACCATTGATTACTAATTAATTCAGCTTCTTCTTCAGAAATATTTTTAATATTTTTTGTACTTTTTAACAATTCATCCAAGGAATTAAAATTAATTAAATTATTAATTGGATGTATAACAATACAAGCTTTAGGTGCAATATTCGAATTTAAAAGATTTATTTGATTATTTTCCAATTTTTTCATTAAATATTTTAATTGAAATTCTCCAATAAATAAATGTTCAATTAAAAAATCAAAAATATTAGAAACTTTGAAAAAATTATTTTATTTTAAAATTATTTTTTAAAAAACCTGGTTCAATAGATAAAAATAATGCTTGTATTATATATTTTCCAAAAAGTTTAAAACGAATAACACAATTCTTCCAAGCATTTTCACGTTGTTTTTTGTTTTGTTCTTCCAAATATTTTCGAGGAATTAATGCTTGTTCATTGTTACTATTTTTTAAAAAATAAATTTATATTTTCATTTTAAAATTAAAAAAACCTTTTTTCAGTTAAAAGTTTTTGCATATTCGCCACATCCTGTGCTGTAATTTCAAAAAACTTATCGTCTTCAGAATTATCGGCAGCGATTGACGAATTTTCGTCTCTTAAAGAAGGTGGAATTAATTCAAAAATAACAGCATTTCTGTCAATTTGTGGAACATCCATTGACATTTAAAAAATAATTTCTAAAAAATTTTTGAAGAGAAATGAAAAATAAAAAAAATGGTTTTAATTATTTACCAATAATTTAATTATTTAAATAAACAAAAAAGGTATTTTACCGGCAAAAAAAAGAACAATAAAAATATATTTAAATAATTCCAGACCTGGTCACGGATACTGATCTTAGTATCCGTATCCGGATATTTACGGCGGATACAGGCGCATATCCGCAGGCATTTTGATATTATCTGTATCCGTATCCATGACCAGATCTGAATAATTCAATGTTTGCTACAAATAAGTACATAAAAACATTGATTGAAGTAAAAATTCCAAATCAAAAAAGGAATAATAATTATTTTTATTAAATTTTTCTTTTATTTTTTTTATAAATAGTCTCAATATCTATTATTAGCCATTCTAGCTAATGGCGATTCATATTCATTATTTTTTCGTTTTTCTCGAAGGCTGATAGTTGATGAAGTAGAAACATTTTCTTCCTGTTGTTGTTGTTTTGGTGGAGATTCTGACCTTCTAATATTCTGTTGATTATGTTCTCGATAATGTTGTTGGTGGTGGTGGTGGTGATAATTAGAAGAATATCTTCCACGCCTTCCACGATAACCTAAAGAAATAATTTAAAAATTTTTAGAAAAAGAAATGACGGTAATATTGAAACTGAAAAACCCCATTTTTTCCTCGCCAAGTTTTTCCCTATATATCTACAGAATGGTCAGACTTTTTTCTTTCTTCCGTCCTAATTGTCTTTCTATATTTTGCCTATAAACAATCAAAAAGTTGTTTGTTTTTTTAATTTTTTATTCCCCCTTGGATGGAAGAAAGGAAAATTGGGATTGAAGAAAGGAAGCTGTATTCTGTAAGTTGATAGAAAAACTTGGGGAGGAAAAAATGCTGCCCGTCAGATTCAATATTAATGAAATAACCTCTAGAATATTGATATGATGGAAAAGACGAAGTTTCAGAATGTATTTTTTCAAAAGAACTATTTGAAGATTTAGATGGATCAATTGAAGAAGAACAAGGTAATTGTTCGGTATTAAATGTTTGAGCTTCTAAGTTTTGATGGGAAGATGTTACAATTTGATTGATTTGTTGGTATGTTGATGGGGGAGGCGTAGAAAAATTTTGTGGTAATTGTTGTTGTTGTTGCAATGAAAAGGGAGGAGGAACAGTAAAAAATTGATTTCCCATTGGATTTCCTTTAGAATATATTTTAATTTAAAAAAATTTAAATAATTTACCCGGTAAAAAAGCAGGTGGTGGTGGTAATTGAAAGTTTATAGTAGGTGGAGGTAACCCCAATTGTTGACGAATACCTAATTGTGTCGAAAACAATTGAGAGGATTGTTCACAATTCTGTTGTTGTTTAGCAGCTGCCTCTAATGCAGCCATTTGCTTTTTAACTAATTCCGCCTCATCTAAAGAAGATGTTGAAGATATTCTAAAATTTAAGATTTTATTAATGTCTCTTTGTTGAAAAAAATTAAATAAAATTACCCAGATATTTCCCGCTTTCTTCGAGGATCTTTTGTACGCGGATCTTGCAATCCAGTTTCATAATTAACATCACTGATAGCTTCACGTTTTTCAATTTCCTTTTTAATTTGTTCTGTTGGAGCAAATATTCCTTCATTAAAATTATTTTTTTGTTGATTTGCTTGTTGTTGTTCCAATGTTTTCGAAACTAAATCAAATTGTTTTTCTGCAATTTTCCGTAAACGTGGATCAGAATTGGATGAAGAAATTTGCTAAAAACAAAAATATTTAAAATTTAAACAAAAAATATACCTGAACTAATTTTATATCGAAATGCATATCAGAACACTCAGTTAATGGTGACAAATCAACTAAATGTAATTTCCATTCACGAACTACTGGAATTAAAGCTGCAGGTTTGTTTTCATTTTCTTGTTGTTGTTCAGAAGCAAAAACAGGAGAAGCGGGTGACTCTTCAAATTAGAATTAAAATAATTTTTGAATATTTCTTTTAAAAAAGGTAAAAGACAAATTTTCATTATTTGAGTTTAAGTTTATATATTTTTTTTTAATTTTTAAAATAATTTTTATAAAAACCTTCAACAATATTTGTTGTTGAATCCGAAAGTTCAACATTTGCAAGTAAATCCAAAGTATTTGTTTCCTCTCGTTTAACATTTGTTATGGCAATAGGTGGTTGTGGAGGGGGAGGGCTATTTTGTTTAGTTATTTGTTCAAGCATTTGGTTTATATTAAATCCTCCAGTATTTATTGCTGGTTTTAATTCAATTTCTTCTATTTCTGTTTTAGTAATTAATTGTTGTTGATCTTCCATATTTGATTGAGGAACTTCTTTCTTTTTTGGAGGAGGAGGTGGAGGAGGAGAACGTTGTAGTGAATTATCTCGAAAAGCTCCTTTTGCTGACTGTTTAAAAAATTTAATTTTATAATGCAAAATTTATAATGCATAAAATCCGGTCTCTAATTTTAACAAACGAAGAATTAAAAATACCCAGTCAAACAAAAATAAAAAATTGGATAAAATATCCTACCGTAGACCCAGTCTGTTGTGACTGCTGAAGAATTGCTGTAAGCATTGCTTGTGCCTGTGCAGCAGCACTCGAAGGACCAAGCAAAGAAGGCTGATGAGGAAAATGTGGGCCAGCAACTTGATGGACTTGTTGTTGTAATTGTTGAAATGATGGAGGAGGTTGTGATTGTTGGGGAGGTTGATTGGAAGGCGTTGTTTGTGTTGATACTGGATTAAAGAACCCAAAAGTAGCCGATGATGATGAACTTGCAGGCAAAGGAAGAGGACTTCCACCACCGTAAAATTTAAAATTATATTAAACATTTACACTGGTGGAAAAAAGTATTGATCCCTATGTTTTTTTTTCTTTCTTCTTTCTTCTTTCATTCAAAAAATACGTTCTATATATCAATCGAAAGCTCTATCTGTATCTCAGTTGACATGTTTCTGCATTTTTCGAAATTCTGACATTTTCGAAAAATTTTCGACCGGTCTAACAGGTACTACTTTTTCAACTTTTCGGAGAAATTTTTTTGAGGTCTTTAAAAATATATGTGATTCTCCTCTAGATTCTACATACAATACAAAAAAATCAACCAAATCGGTCGAGATTCAACCGAGTTATGAATTTTTGAAAATCGAAAAAACACCATATTTTTGCCATTTTTCGTCAAAAAATCGTGTTTTTTCGATTTTCAAAAATTCATAACTCGGTTGAATCTCGACCGATTGCCATTTTTCGTCAAAAAATCGTGTTTTTTCGATTTTCAAAAATTCATAACTCGGTTGAATCTCGACCGATTTGGTTGATTTTTTTGTATTGTATGTAGAATCTAGAGGAGAATCACATATATTTTTTAAAGACCTCAAAAAAAATTCTCCGAAAAGTTGAAAAAGTAGTACCTGTTAGACCGGTCGAAAATTTTTCGAAAATGTCAGAATTTCGAAAAATGCAGAAACATGTCAACTGAGATACAGATAGAGCTTTCGATTGATATATAGAACGTATTTTTTGAATGAAAGAAGAAAGAAGAAAGAAAAAAAAACATAGAGATCAATACTTTTTTCCACCAGTGTATAATTAATTTAAATGAAATTTGTAATAATTAAAATAATTAGAAAGATTTGAATATACATGAAATTTATTAAATTTAATAATAACCTAGGGGCGGAGGCATAACAAGTCCTGGTGGAGGAATTGAAGGTTGTTGTTGCTGTAAACATATTCCTCCAGTTTCCTCATTGAGCACACTTAAAATTAAAATTTGTTAACATTTCAAAAAATTACTTTATTTCAGAAGATCCTTGATGTAAATTTTCAGGTGAAAGTGGATGTCCAGGAATAGAACTTTCATTCATTGGATGTTGTTGCTTCTTAAAGAATGGCTGTTGTTGTTGTTGAGGCGGCTGTGGAGCACCCAACCCAATTTGTTGATGTGGATTACGATGGAATTGACGCTAATATTTATTTAAAAATAAAAAAAAATAAATTTCAAAAAATACCTGAGGTGCCTGTGGGCCTTGCGATTGAGGGAAATTCTGACTACCAATTTGATCATGATAGGGCCCTTGGAAGCGTGGACGAAAAAATGGACGAATACCTCTACCCATATGTGGAGTTTGTTGTTGTGGAACATCAAAACGTGGATGCTGTTGTTGTGGTGGACGTGTTAATCCAAGTTTTTCTTCTTCGAGTATCTTTATTGAAATAAAAATATCAAAAATTTAATGAAATACATACTTTGTCCATAATTGGTCTGCTAACATCGTCCAAAGGTTCGTGAGAGAAAGAACCTTTAAAAATTGATAATTAAAATTTAAAAAAATTAAAAAAGTACATTGTTCTTTAGAACATTCTCCTTTATGAAAAGCTTTACAAGGCCATTCACCATGCATTAATTGACAAAAAAGTCCCTTCAAAATTCCAAATATTTATTTAAAAATAAATATAAAAACCTTTTTGCAATATCCTTGTTGGTAATATCTACATAATTCTGGTCGACGATGAGAATCACCAGTTAAATGACTAAAAGTACATTGATCACCATCACGACAAAACCCCTCACGGAAGAATTTGCAAATTAAGCGGGGAAAGAATGGACGTCCACCTCTATAACCCCATCCTTGTGTTCGTCCTCCTCTTCCACCTCTATCTCCTCCAGAATAAAATTGGGGAGGGTAATCCCCTTCCTCACCACCTCTGTGTGGCCGAGAAGACCAAGGACCATTTTCATCGTATGGAGGGAAATTCTGAAATGGAAATTATCAAAAATTAAAGAGAAAAATTGAAAATTTACATCAAAGTTTTCATCTTTTTGTTGAAATCCATCTCCACCAGGCGGCCCCCCACTTCCATAAAATGGACGATAACGTTTTGCAGCATTTCCATAAGGAGTATCAAAATCTTCTGATTCATGCGGGAATTGTGATCTGGCAGAAATATTAACTGGTGGACTTTGTGAGCGATGACGTCTTAAATAAAATGTAAAAAAAAGTGATTTTAATTTTTGATTAAAAAATGTTTGAGAGATTGATCAAAAATAAACAGAAACAATTTGCTATACATAATTATTTAACAATAATTTCAACTCCTGACAAGCCTGAAAGGTTAATATCATAAACAACAATACCGTATTGCATTATTGTTTACGATTTAATTAGTAAACCAACAACTTAAATTGCACTGTCCCTCATTCCGCAGGACTTTCAGTTTATTGTTCCCCCCTCTCTCTTTCTCTCATTCTTTTACCTTTTATTTCCTTCAAATTGTCTCTCTTCTGAGAATCCAAGTGAAGGTGATGTTTGGCGATTAAAATGTGATTGTTGAATAGAAGAACGTCGAAAATCATTATCATCTGAGTAATGTTGAAGATGAGGACTTTGTTTATCTTGCGGAGATGGACTTTCAATTGTATTAGAATCTATTCCTCTAAAATCTTTATCATCATCAATTTGTTGTTGTTGGGTTACAGAAATTTCTGTTTGTTTTTTTAATGGCAATTGTTCCGAAGATTTACTAAAATCTTTTTCTTCGTCTTCTTCAATCATTGGTGATGTTCTAATTGGGGATATATCCCCTCCACCAGATGGGGAATTCATTCGACCTCCTCGACGAGAATTGTAATGATGAGGGTTATGAACACCTCCACGAATACAAGCATTCCAGGAATCAAGCATTTCTTCCTCTTGTTGGTCATTATTTCTCTAAGAAAAATTTGAAATAATTTTTTTTAATATGTATGTAGGGTAGGGATATATTTTTTAAAAATTTCCCCCAATAATTAATTATTTTTTATATTTAAATATTTTCTCTCGATTTTATTTTCCCTCATTTCTTTTATAATTATTCATTTATTTCTAAATTTCTTTTTTATTTTTTCTTTTTTTATTTTTTCTTTTTTTATTTTTATTATTTCTCTTCATCATTTTCATTATTTTTTAAAATTCCCTCGAAGTTTATCAACTCAATTTTCCCTCGAAATTTACTCAACCCCCCCCCCCTCCCCCCTTCCCCTCCCCAATTCTCTACCATTGCAACACGTCCATCAAAATCACGATAACGAGCATTTGAATCATTCCCACCCCTTGAAAATCTACTACTACCAATTGAACCACGTCCACTTCCCCCATGATGACCGCCAGAAAAACCGAAAGCTAAAGAATAAATTTAAGTTTTTATTTTTTTTCCAAAAGAAAATTTTACATTTCCGCCAAGAACTACTTCCCCTTTGAAATTCAGATTTTAATTGTTGTTCAGAAGATTGTAACGAAGAACAATGATTTGGAGATGATTCTTTATTTTCTTTTATTTTTTCTGATTCTGATATTTTTTGTTTTATTTCTTTTTGTTGTTTTTCTTCTTTTTTAATTATTATCTGATTTTTTTCTTCTTCATCATCCATAATTTCCCCTTCTTCAGGTTCACCTTCCCCAATGCCTTCAATACTTTCTTTATCTTCTTTTATAAATTCTTCTTCCATTTTTTGTTGAATAAATTAAAAGAAAATATTTTAAATAAATGAGCAAAAAAAGAGAAATCTAAAAAGGAAGAAAAAAGAATTTAAAGAATAATTAAGGAATTAAAAGTTTAATTAATTATGTTTATATTTTCCTTTCCAAATTTAAAAATTGTCTTAAATAGTATTTAATGTTAATAATATTTTACTCCAAATATTTTTGTATATCCAAACATGTATTACACTCTATATATTTTTTATTATTTCAAAACTTTAAAATTCTTCCTTAAATGAAAATATCCGAAATAAAGCTAAGAAATGATTTTAGAATTAAAAATATTGTCAGAATTTAAAATGTTTTAATAAAACTTTAATAAGGTTGTTTTTAATTAAAAATTAGAAATAATTATTTTTAAATAAATTCCAACAAAAAATCCTTTTGGGGGATTTTGGGATCTACATTGCTTTTAAATAATTTCCTTGGCGCAATAAAAATTAATTTGGCATTATGATATTTTAAAATTTAACGTCTCATATGTAAAAGCCGGGACTAATTATGTGAATATTACATGAATAAAGTTATTAAAAATAATTTTAAAATAAATTAACTGAAGGAAAGCATTTTATGAAAAAAATTTTGTCAGCATTTTGAAATTCAAGAAAATACGGACTGAAACGGGAATTAATTTTTTGGAACACCCATTTACAAATAGGTAATTAAGTTAACAAATATAGTATATTTATATATGTACTTCTGTTGACTTTCCCCTCTATCTAAAAAATTTCTAAAGTTAAAGTATATTCTTTATAATATTCTTTCGCTTTCCCTTAAAATATATTCTCTTCCCTCATTTATGTGTACCAGAGGTGGGTCAACAAGGGAAATGACGAAGGTGCCGGAAATCGGAACTGTCGGAAATCGGAAATGCCAGACGATAAAATGCTTAAAATAAAATGTCAACAAATAACATTTATTAAAATGGTCAACAGGGATGTAGAGCGGCAAGTTATGGTGCATAATTGGATTAGGTTGGATATCGGGAGGCGAATTTGGTCGAAAAACGTGGAAAAATCGGAATTCCGACCCACCTCTGGCGTGCACCTCATGTCAATTCTTTGAAGTTAGAGGAAAATCAACAAAGTATGTATTATTTAACAGAATATCATGCGCCCAATTCATTAAATACTTAATAAAAAACTTCAAATTAGAAAGGATGGGACCCCACATCGCCGCCATTTCCCCGCCAATTTGGATCAAAATTTTCCCCGTGCCAAACATTCCGAATAATTCATAATATCATTCGAAAGCTTTTTATACGCAATTTCCTCATCTTCATGGATCTTACGAGCTTAAAATCCAACAGAAAGCAGTATGTATATTTTAGATAGAAATGGTTGCTAAATAAATTATGTACATACGCTTCAAAATGATGAAAATGCGGTGGTTAGATGTCTCCGAATTTTTTCCCATAATATGCTTACAAAAATTTAACCAGATACCTGCGATCTCGAAGTTGAAATATGTAAGTATTTAAAAATAAAAAAATTAAATAAATATGAAGTGTGTAAATCATCAACCTAAGCCTTACTCCCCAACCCCAAATTTACTTAAAATGCCATAAAATTTCATTTATGTAAAACTCTTGATCCAAACATTAAAATCTGATCAAATTTTTATTTTTTAAGTTTTTATAGTAGTATTTCATTTAATTTTATTAATTTTTAGAAGATTTTCGGCGGGTTTCTCCATAAACTAAAGTAAGGACACAACTATTTTCCAACAATATTCGACAACGTTATGGTGGGCGATGTGAAGCAGGATGATAAACAAGCCTCTACATACACAACATTTTTGGTTGCGTCCCCATTAATATGACTAGTGAATGTATGTATGACACTATACTATTTAATTTTTCTTTTCCCTAACATTTAAAGCTTTTATGTACATTTCCATGGCGGTAGCGAGCGAAAAAAGTATTAGTGCGCCTGGTCAATCGATATTCTATTACATTGTTTAAAAAAATTTACGAAAGATATGGAGCGGTTCACCGAAAGACAATTAGTCGGATAGAACTTAAGAGTTAGTCAGGGATCGACTGCAGCGAAGTTAGGAATAGGCTTATCGACTGAAAATCAGGATAAAATAAAATTTTGTAAAAAATTAAGTGCCTGATAAAAAATCAGGAACTTATGCAGATTAGGAACACACCTCCATTTGTTCGCAAGCTCAAAATGGTCAAAGTAAAACTAGGAGCCGGCGAGTTGCTTATTTTGCGGCATGTGTTCAATGGTTGCTCGGGTTGTACGCAGCAACACAGGTCTATTGTTAGCCTGCGGATAAATGGCAAATAATTGGGGTAATGAGAACAAAAATTGGCGAATAATTGGGGTAATAATGTGATTGTTTTGCGAATAAATGGGGTGTGTACTATGTAAAGTGCATAAGTTCCAGATCATAGATAAAAATGTTAGTTAAAATCTGAGTTTAAATTCGTGATCAGCACCAAAAACTACCCTAGAAAATATGCTTGTTAGATTTTTAAATTTATTTTTTGGCAGGGAACACAAAACCGAAGGATTGCCGTGATTGTGAAACTGTTAACTCCGGGTCCATTCAAAAGGTCTCTGATCAAATGATCCTAAAGGTCCACTCACAAAAAATTAATTACTCACAAGGTCAACTCCAAATATTTGGGTGTATAGAGTTCTCAAGATCTCTGACAGTTGCACTGTGGAGGCACCGTTTTCTATCTACTATGTAGAATGTGCTCAATCTTTTGATTTTTCCACAATGATAAAAGAATTGATTTGAAAATAAAATTCCTGTCTACAAAATGTACTCGAAGTCATTTATAGGTATTTTTGTCTTAATTTTGTAATTGTTTTTGGAATATTAAATAGACCCGAATTACACCAAAATGGTTTAAAGACAATTTTGTGGTAATTTATTTAATATTTAAACTTTTTATAGTATATTTGCATTATTCATGGAAATATGGAAATGAATAAGAAAATAAAAGGAATGAATAATTCAAAGAAAAAAAAACAAACAAAATTTTTAAATATATCTTGATATAATTTTATGGAGAAATTTATATAAAAGAAATGATGCTTCTAAAGCGTTTATGTGATTTACATATTTTAAAGAAAGAATGTATAAATACTTGACCGGCCATATATTCTTTTAAAATTATTTTGCAATTTAAAATATAAAAATAAATATAATTTTTAGTTTCCATTTTTAGGAAAGAATTTTTTTAAAGAGGGATTTAATAATAAAATAATTTTTATTTTTATGTTCAATTTCCATTTGTCACTTCCCGAACGTTTGGCATAAAGTCACGGGCCATAAGACAAGCAAAGACCGTCATAACCATTTTTGATTTCACCTTAAAAACTATTTTAAAGAAAGTTTTTTTAAAAAAACCTCCACAATATCTTCAGGCAATGCATATATTTTTGCTCCAATTTTTCTACCAGCAGTTATTGCATATTTTGCATTATCCAAATTATTCTTTGAATATTTTAATTAATTTAGGTAAAAAATTTTAAAAAATTAACCTGACTATTTCCATCACACTTGACAATATTATAGTCAATTGTGCCTGGTTTTATTGCTTCAATTAAATCAAGAAAAATACGAGCATTTGAAATAGCCGGGTCTTGGAAACTTTTTAAACGATTTGAATTTCCGACAGATTCCAATTTTTGGTTTACCCAAGCAATTATTTCCTATAATAAAAGGAAAAAATATTTTACAATATTTTTAAAAAAACTTTGTCAGTTGCCATTGATTCCTCACTTTGTGTACATTTAGCCAATATAGTTAAAGTATATGCACGCATTAATTGCCAAACAAGTGCTAAATAAATAATTTAGAAAAACAAACATTTTACAAAAAAAAACCTAAAGTCAAAGTCGGATTAGCATCATAAATATCCTTTCCTTGAATTCCAACCAACGAAAATCGAAGCTGTTTTCCTAATTCAACAGCATAATTACAATTCTGAATCTGATCCATCATTCCTCGAATTTTATGGAATTTTTGAACAACAACCTTCCAATTAACTATTCCTGGACGAATTGCATCATATAACTAAAAATTAAAATATAAAGAAATAAAATTTTAAAGAATAAATGTGATCCGAGAATTAAAGGGAAAAGTATTCAAAAATGGGTAAATGTCCAGTTGGCGGTCTACATGTCCGCAAAGAGAATCTGCTCTTTTCTTTCCTTTTCTTGCATTTTTTGCGTTGGGAGAAATGCTCCGCTCATTTTTCCTTTTCTTCCATTTTTCCTTCTCAATACATTATGTTTTCCTGTTCATACTTGAAAAATAAAAATACCTCTAATCAGAAAAAAATATTTATTTTACAAAATACCCGGTTTCCGGGCTACCAGGCCCGGAAAACCCGGTCCCGGCCCGGGTTAGAGCTCTAATAGAAACTATGAGAGGGAGGACGGATGTAAAAACTGGGCCCATGTCTTTACTCAATATCGATATCCTGAAACAAGAAAATCAACGTAGAACAGGTTATGTCTCCTTAAATATTATTTTTAAATTTTTTAGATCATTATTTTGGGCTTATTAGAAAGCCATAGATCTATTATTTGTGAATCTAAATCTATCATTTGTAAAATATTTTTTTAATTAGAGGCATTTTTATTTTTCAAGTATCAACACTAAAACATAATGTATTGAGAAGGAAAAATGGAAGAAAAGGAAAAATGAGCGGAGCATTTCTCCCAACGCAAAAAATGCAAGAAAAGGAAAGAAAAGAGCAGATTCTCTTTGCGGACATGTAGACCGCCAACTGGACATTTACCCAAAAATGTTTAGAAATTCTAAAAAAAACCTGGAAAATAACTAATCCATTTTGTAAGTCATAATAAATATAATTAACAAAAGGATCAACACCGAGACTGTTCATCCAATTTCTATAAGTTTTCTCTTCACGTGTCTCTTCTTGAATGTCAGTAATTTCAGCTGCAAATTTCGAATTTACAAAAACAAATATTTTAAAAAACAAACGTATTTCGTCAGCTCCAGGTTCGGGCAATCCCGGGTATTTATTAAATAAATTAGCAACAAAAGCCAAATTCAATTTATAATTTCCTTTACAAACATCTTCTGCAGTCACAAATTCTCTACAGTTTATTTTATTTGCCTCAGAAAGCATTGAATTTGCACGTCTTATATCATCATTTTGTTGTAATGGAGCTAATGAAACACCTGCAGATTTAGGAGCAATTTGATGAAGCAAATAAGTATAAATTTCAGAATCAGAAATGTCGGTTGTAAAATTAGCAAGACGACGTTGAATTCCAGCCCTTTCAAGATGATAATTAACCCATCGGATTAAAATCTGTTCCGGCTTCAATTTTCTCAAATCATCAAGTGTTTCACCTTCTTGTAAAAGTCTAAATAACCCAGGAACGTGCACAAGATCAATTTCTCGAAAAAGGCCAATCTATTTTTAATTAATTTAAAATAAAAAAACATCCAAACAAACCCTAATTATTTGCCATAAAAGACCAAGAACCAAATGCGGCTTCCCTTTAGATAAATCATCACCATCAATATTAACAATATTACAACCAATTGCTTGGGCAGACATTAAAGCTAATGTAAGATTTTCCAATCGAGTATAAGTATTCAAATTTGTTTTGTTAAGACAACGTTCATCAATTGTTTCTGGTACAGCCAAATTAATCATTTTACTTTAAAAATAAAATATATGCAAACTAAAGAAGAAAAGGAAAGGAAAATTTGTTCAAAATAAGGGGAAATATCTCCAATATTTTTATTATAATTTTAAGCTAAATTCTAATTCTATACAATTTAAATATTAAAAAACCCATTTCCTTACCAAATAATTAACCCATCACGAATTTTTGTGTAAAGATCGCCACCCTCCGGATTGACTGGAAGAAGTGATTTCAAATCAGAATCCTCTGACAGACTACTATTTATCCAATTAGAAAATGCCAATTCTTCCTCAACACGAATTGTATGAACAATTTCATCTGCTCCATGTTCGGCCATCCCTTGGAGTTGATAAGCTCCAGTAACACTCCCAATTCGATTCTTCCATCGCGAAATTTCCGCATTTCGTTGTGAATCAATTTCATCAAAAATAATAATAAATTTATCATAACTTATTTGTTTATTTCCAGAATTATAACGCTCTAATAAATCTCTGGCCTAAAAAAATTTTTTAAATAGTAAAAAAAGTCATTTTAAAAATATTACTTGATAACCAGGTACATCAATTCCAAGAATTTTCAAAGCTCCATTTAATTCATCATTTGTTATATATCCACTACCCCCATTTTGTATTAACTGAAAAAAAAAACAAAATAAAAATTTAATAAAATTAGACACCGTTGGATAATGTTCCTTTAATTGCTCAATTTGATCATTGGAAAAAGGCATATCTTTGTTTAAAATAATTTGATAATTAAAAAATAAATCTAAAAATTATTGGTAAATATGTAAATATGTCGACGAAATTTTTCAGAATAAGCTAACTATAACCCCCCCCCCTCCCAGACAATATTCGGGATCCAAAGCAAACTCAAAAGAAAAATAGATTTTGTAATAAACAAAAACAAATTTTTCATGAAAAAACAATTTTCTTCCGACATGAATATGTAAATACAAAATTTTAAGATTGTAAAAATAAATAGAAACCCAACTTAACAAGAAAAGTGAAAAGAAATATATTAGAGACAAAAATGGCCATAAATGCATCCGGGATGAGTCACAACAAAATATATATTTATAGATTTATATACACGTTTATATTGTGGTTTTATTAAATAGAAAGCTGACCGGGAATTTTAGTTTAATAAAAAAAGGGAGAGAAATGTTTAAAAATATTGAGTAACGGTTGCATTCCAAAAATATGTGAAAGAGAGAGGACAATTTGGCGAAGTTATTTATTTATGTATTAGTCAATATTTATTTTTGAAAGGACAAAGATGATCTCTCAAAAAAATGAGTTTAATTAAAATGTTGAATCATTGGGGTGAAATGAATTTAAACGAAAATTAAAAATATTATTTATGTAAAACCACACTAAATAAAAATTACAAGGTTTATGAGGATTTGTTTAGAAACTAACATAAGAGATTGTGCTGAAAAAAAAATAAAATTTAAAAATAATTTGTTAAAAAGCAACGGTGTCACCCATTTTAATGTTTTTAAAGCACCCATTAACGTGTACAGAGAAAATCTGTAAAATATTAAAAAAACAGCGTTAGCACATCCTCATCGTTCGTTAATCCTTCAAAACACTTCTCTCTCCTTTGCTGATCTCTTCATATTTTTTTTGTTAATCCATAAATAGACCGACAGGAGCTACTTTTTGCTTAATGCTTATATATGCTCTTACAATAATGGCGCGCACATTTCCTTCATTTTATTTGAAAACAAAAATTCATTAATGGCTCTTTAAAGTAAATTAAAAAGAAAAAATAAAGTAAAGAAAAACAAATCAAAATGTATAAACAAAAAATAAAATTTTTTTTAAATCAAATGTTTAAATTTTTTCTCTTATTTTTTACAAAAATTTTTTAACTATAATAATTCATTTATTTTTTTACATTCTTCTTCCTTCTCCAATTCTTCATCATAATCACCAGTCACAGATTCCATTTCCACGTCAGCCTCGTCTTCATCATCTTCACTATCAAATGATGACCTATCATCATTTGAGGAAATAAGTGTTTTTTGTTGTTTTTCTGTGTTATTTTTGTTGGCAATTCTTCTATTCATTTCTAATAATGAATAAGCACCTTTTGATGTTTTGACCTTTTTCTTTAATTTCTTTTTAATTTTTGACGAGTTTTGAGTATTTCCTTTACCTTTTTAAAAATAAAAAAAAATTTCAAAAAAAATATTAACCATTAATTGAACTTCTATATTCAATAATTTGCCTTTGACGCCCTTCTTTTTGAATTTTAAAAAATAAAATTAAAAACAATAAAAAGGTAATTGAGAAAAGTCCAATTTTGAATGAAAGGGAAGGAGAAATATCTAAAAATATTTAAAATTAATTATTTTTTAAAATTAAAAAGAAAAAACTTTGTTTCCAAAAAATAAATTTCCCAATTAATTCTCCAAATGATAAAGAAAGAATAAAACAAAAAGAAATATCCAAATGTGAACATTTTGAATAATTAATATACCAAACATAAAGAAAAAGTGGAAAATTGGAAGAAAATGACTAAAAAAGAGAATTAAATTTTAAAAAATTAATTTTCTTACCAAAATAGCCAAATCAAAAATATTACTAAAATGCTCAGGTATAATTAATTTAAGTAAAATACTGGCTGTAATTAAAATAAAATACAAAAAATAAAATAAATTTGAGCGTATTGAAAGATTTGGCCTGCAAAATAAAAATTAAAAAAAAATAAATCTTTAAAAATTACCAAAAAACAAAAGGAAGTCTAAATATTAACAAAAATAACCAAAATAAAACATTTTGAACATTTTCGAAATTATTTTCTTTATTAAAATAAATAGAATGTTGAGCAATAAAGGAAGAAGTAAAATGTAAAGTCATAATAAAAAATAAAAGAATTTGACAAATAAAAGATGAAGATACTTGTAACTATTTTTTAAAAAAAATTTAAAATAATATTTTTAAAATATACCTCATTAAAATAATTATTTTTTGAAATTTTTTGCTGAGGAGAACCCAAAGGTTGACCAAGAAAACAACAAAAACCAAACAAAATTGGTAAAACAAAAATTAATAAAATAAATAAAAATTCATTGAAAAATAAATATTTAATGAAAATAAACTTAAATTTAAAGAAAAACAAATTAATTAATTAATTAAAATAAAAAACCTCTTCCAACAAATTTTCTGTTTTGTTGAGTATTTTTATTTGTTTTTCATTAATTTCAGAATTATTTGATAAATTATTTTTTTCCAAATTAATTTGAAGTGAAGAAGATAAAAAAGCACAAAAAGCAATAAATGAATATACAATAAAAATAACACGGCCAAAATTAATTTTCCAACGTGGAATAATTAATAAAATAACTTTAAAAAAATAAATAAATTCTAAAAAAATATTTAACAAAAAACCTCTTTCAATTGTTGCAATTAAAAATGATTGACTAGCATTAAATAAAATAATACTTAAATGCCCAAAATTTAAAATTTTCTCGCTTTTATCAATCAAAAATAAAGCAAAAATTGTTACAAAAGTTAGCATCACAGAAAGTAAAAGAAAAAATGAATTTAAATTAAATTTAAATAAACTGAAGGTTGCTGAAAAAAAGAAAGTTTAAAAAAATTATTTTAAATAAAAACCAAAATAAGAGCCAAGTAAAATAAATATTGAATTAATTAAAATCTAAAAAATAATTTTAAATAAAGAATTTATTTAAAATATTTACATTAATTCCGTCAAAATTTGTTTCAAAACTTGATTCCTTTAACGTTAATGAAAATCCCTAAATTTATTTTTAAAATAAATAATTTAAAAAAAATACCAAAAATCCAGCAGCAGAGAGAAGAGAAATAAATTCACAAAAATTTGGATTAGAATGGCAATTATTGTTTGAAGAATAAAAAATTGTTTGGTCATTTTTTGTTTCAGAAGATGACTAAAATTAAAAAAATATATTTTATATTTAAAAAAAAAACAAACAGTTTTGTTAATAAAGTCTTTATCTTCATCTGTGCTGCTTTCACTCAAAGAAATTTTATTTAAAGCAACATTTAATGAAACTCGATGAAATTTACGTTTCTTGTCAACAAACCGATTACTTTTAATTTTTGTCGTTAAATTATCATTAGGAGTTTCGCGTTCAAGAATTCCTAGTCGACTAAGAATATCAACTTCACAATTATTTTCAACTCGCATATTTAAATATATCTAAATGTCAAAAAACTTAAAACAATAATGGGTAATAGGTCGTTTCCGAACCCCTTTTTCCTCCACAAGTTTATTTCTATATACACAGAGAATGGTCTGACTTTTTCCTTTCTTCCAACCAAGGGGTAATAAAACAATCCTTTTTGATTGTTTGTAGGCAAAAGGCAATTTTGATGGAAGAAAGGACAAAGTCTGACCATTATCTGAATGAATTAGAAAAACTTGGGCTAAAAAGTAGGCCCGGAAACGACACTATTATCCAATAATCCTATATCAAATTTTAGAATTCCTATTTTGTTTGTTTGTGCGCAGCTTTGAATTTTGTGAGACTTTTGGCGATGTGTTTGGCATTATGTTTATTTTTTGATTAAAAATGACAGAATGCCCAATTAAAGAAAATAGGGGGAAAAGGTCGATTCAGAGTCGCCGATTCAGAGTCGCCAATTCAGAGTAGCCGATTCAGAGTCGCCGATTCAGAGTAGGGGACTATTCAGAGTAGGGACAATTCAGAGTAGCTGATTCAGAGTACGTGGAAAAGGGGACGATTCAGAGTACATAAATTTTTGGGCATAGAAAATCGGGCATTTCTTGCGATTTTTCTGGGTTTTCTTAGTTTCTACAATCTGAAGAACATTCTAAAAGGTTGCCGAGTCTTGACTCCAGACTTTTCTTGGGCTTTTTCGGCCTTAGGGTAAAGTTTTGATCTCAACTTTTTTTCTTCAGGGAACAAAATTTTAATAAAAAAAGAGTCAAATAAGCAAAAATTTATCAAAAAATAACTAAAAAGTCAATGTCTCGATTCACTCATTAGATTTGTGGCCCTAAAGAGGGCCGTTTGGGTTGTGGGTGTTGACGAAATTCCAACATCGCTTCTATTCCATCTAAGACTGCAATTCAAAGGTTGCCAGGCAGAATCACCTCAACAGCAAACCGCCCGAGCACGTCGTTGTTACCCCTAGAAAATTTAAAAAATTGAAAAAAATTTTTTAAGAAATTCCAAAAAATTAGAGAAATTTCGAAAAATTTTTTAAGAAATTCCAAAAAATTAGAGAGATTTCGAAAAATTTTCTAATTCTGTTTTTTCTAATTCTGTGGAAAATTAGAAAATTTAAAAAGTTTGGAAAATTTTTAAAAATTTTAATTTCTATTAAAAATTATTTTCTGCCATTGAATTATTGTTGTTGGTTGTGCAAATTGCTGTTTTTCTCTCTAAAACAATAAAAATAAACAAGAAAGAATAAAAAACAAAAAAATAAAGCAATTGCTTTCCAAAAATCTCGATTTTTAAGGTAATCTAATCTACGTACTCTGAATCGTCCCCTTTTCCACGTACTCTGAATCGGCTACTCTGAATAGTCCCTACTCTGAATCGGCTACTCTGAATCGGCGACTCTGAATCGGCGACTCTGAATCGGCGACTCTGAGTCGTCCCCTACCCCGTTTGGGCGCTCCCGATAGGGCGCGGCACTTTTTGGGCGCTAGTTGATAAATTTTTTCCCAAATTACTAAAAAATGTTCTCCAAAAAATGGCTCATAATTGGTGTCTTTCAAGATCATTTCCGGGTCCGGAAACCGAATTTTAGATTTCTCTTCATGCCGGACCGGAATTTGGCACCCCGCTAATTTTTTGCATATTAATCCTGTCCGATTTTACCTCTGTAAAGATAATTTCTGGGCTCCAGTTGAATTTACCCAACGGTCTCTGGGGGTTTCCGGATATTTTTTATTAATTTTTTGTTTAAATTTTAAATTCAATTAATTACCAGATTTTAAATTTCAATGAAAAAGATTCACTTCGCCGATTTAAATATTAAACACCGTGGAAATCCTAAGCAAACCTTAGCTAATGTAAAACGGGCTGTGAGAATGGGATATGATGCTGTGGTTAAGTTTTTTAATTTTGAATATTTTTTAGTTTTTAAATTTTAGGTTATTAATATTGACATTGGAAGGTATTCTCAAGTAGATATTGATGTAAGTATATTTAATTAAAAATTTATTTTCTGTTAAAGAATTTTATTTTATTTTCTGTTAAAGAGTTACTATCTAAATTATATATTTAAGAATTTACAACAACCACCGAATAAAAAGAAAAAATTCAACAGAAAAAAGAAGAAAATGAAGAAGAATCTTCAACAGAAACAATTATTCCAGATCCATTTATTTTAAATGAATCAGAATTGGATATTTCTACTTTTTTGCAAAATGGGAAAAGTTTTCGGCAATTTAGGTTTTATTTAATTTTAAATTAATTTTTATTAAAAAATATTTTAGTCGTTTAACGGTAACATTAGACGAAAATTCTGTACATAAATTTCAACATGACGCGAGGGTGAAGAAATATGATATTAGTAATTTTTTAATTAAAAATTTAAAAGTTTTGGCTGTAGTGTAGTGTACCGGTGGTAAAAGTTCGGGACGTGACATATGTCATTCGATTCGTCTCGACGAGCTGAGTCGAACGGTACCACTCCCCATTTTAGGAAATAATTCTGGACCGAGTTACACTCTGTTTCAAAATTTTAGAGCCACTAAGTTTTTTGTAATAACTCGGTGAAAATCGATTGGATTTTTTTGAAATTTTGTCTTAATATTTAATTAAGCAATACATACTAATCTGCAAAAAATAAATCAAATCCAGCGTCTACAAAAAATTTTATTCCAAAAAATTCAATTTATATGTGTTTCATAATTATAGAGCCACTTTGAAATTTCGAGTTTCTAACATTAGGAAAAATCTATAAAAATTTGAGCTAACATTTTTATCGATTTTTAGAAGAAATAAAAAAGAATTGGACCCATATCTCACTTCAGTGTCGAGATCCAGATACCTCGAAAATCAACGTAAATCGGGGGTAAGGCTATTTAAAAAATAAATTCGACCCCTTATGATTTGTTTTAAATTTTTATTTTGGGCTCATTCGAAAGCCCATTAAATTTTCTACAAGATAATAATACTCATATATTCTAGAAAAAATTCAAAAGAGATATACGGGACGTTAATCTTCCGTAGATAATTTTATGGGGCATTTGGGCGTTTTTTGTGGGTTAGAAATTTAAAACTTAATAACTTGCTGAAATAATTTTTCTGGAAAATAAATGTTATGCTATCTTGTAGCAAATTTAATGGGCTTTCGAATGAGCCCAAAATAAAAATTTGAAACAAATCATAAGGGGTCGAAAATATTTTTTAAATAGCCTTACCCCCGATTTACGTTGATTTTCGAGGTATCTGGATCTCGACACTAAAGTGAGATATGGGTCCAATTCTTTTTTATTTCTTCTTAGAATCGATAAAAATGTTAGCTCAAATTTTTATAGATTTTTCCTAATGTTAGAAACTTGAAATTTCAAAGTGGCTCTATAATTATGAAACACATATAAATTGAATTTTTTGGAATAAAATTTTTTGTAGACGCTGGATTTGATTTATTTTTTGCAGATTAGTATGTATTGCTTAATTAAATATTAAGACAAAATTTCAAAAAAATCCAATCGATTTTCACCGAGTTATTACAAAAAACTTAGTGGCTCTAAAATTTTGAAACAGAGTGTATAGGTCCCAGAAAATCGAAAAACCAAAGGGGGGACCAAGCACTTTTTTGAGGTGAAAAATTCGAAAATGCAAATTATACCTCATTCGAAAGAGCTCCTCGAGCTGAGTCGAATGACACCAAAATCAATAAAATCCGACTTGATTTGACAAAATTATGACCGTTTGTTTTAGCTCCTTACCTATGGCATCTGTGGAGATTTTTGCTGCTACGGAGGCCCCAAATACGTCCAGAGCAAGGGAGATAGGGATAGGTTTATGTTACGAGCCCAGACCCAGCGCCCGTAGACTCCCCGCGAGGCGCGTGCTGCAAGACCCCGCGCGAAGCGCGGGGTCTTGCACAAGCGCCTCGCCGACGACCCATAGGTTTATGTTGGTAGTTTTTCTATCGTAACTTTGTCAAAACTTGTGCAATCAAGATGGTTTTGGTGTCATTCGATTCAGCTCGACGAGCTTTCTCGAATGAGCTAACATTTGTAGAATCGAATTTTTGACCCCAAAATCCCCCCTATGGTTTTTGACCATTTCGAGCCCTATATCTCGACTCAAACTTGTTCAATCAAGCTAATTTTGGTGTCATTCGACTCAGCTCGAGGAGCTCTTTCGAATGAGGTATAATTTGCATATTCGAATTTTTCACCCCAAAATTGAGCTTACTTCCCCCTTATGGTTTTTCGATTTTCAGGGACCTATAACTCGGTCTAGAATCATTTCCTAAAATAGGGAGTGGTACCGTTCGACTCAGCTCGTCGAGACGAATCGAATGACATATGTCACGTCCCGAACTTTTACCACCGGTACACTACACTATATCCAAAGTTTTTTAAAAAAGTTGCTGTTCGTGTTCCAAATGAACAATTACTTTTAACATTACAAAGGAAAGGAGACTTTGTTGATTTGGTTACTCTTGATGGAATTTATAGGGAAGTTGGAGGTATTTCTTTGTTATTTAAACAAAAAATTGTTCAAAGTTGTGTTAATGTTGGTATTTATTTTGAGATAACATATTCTAAAGCATTGCAAGGTTCTGAAAGGAGAAGACAAGTTTTTCTTTTTGAAAATTTTTGTTTTAGGTAAACAGTCTCTTATTTTAGTTTTTTTCATGTGCAAGAAAATTGATTGAAATTACTCGAGGTGGTAATGGAGTTGTATTAAGTAGTGGAGCTGATGAATCGGTTTGTAAATTTAAAATTTATCTTTTAATTTTTTTTAAAGATTTCACTACGAGCTCCTTATGATGTTGGAAATTTAAGTACACTTTTTGGACTGCCTCTAATGTCTGGAAGGAAATTAATTTCAGGTAATTTTATTTTAAATGATATTTGATAACAATAAAGCCTAAATTTAGAAAATGCCCAAAATGTATTGCTAAGGGCTCAGACACGCAAAACAATTAAAGGTGCAATACATGTCACCAATTTTTCAACAAAAACCCAGATTATTCCCTCTGTTACTGGTCAAAATTCTGCCCAAATGCTTAAACAATTATCAAAAATTGAAGAATTCAAAGCTGAAATGAATGAAATAAATGAATCAAGTTTGAATTTATGACAAAATTTTTAATTCTTTGTTTTTTATTGTTTTAAATAATTAAAGTTATTGACTAAAAAATTCTTTTTATAAATTTATACATCAAAAAATTTAAATATATTTATACAAGATAAAAAAAGCCTCTAATGAAGTAATGGCTACCCCAATGTCATTCAAAGTAATAGTTCATGAACCAATAAATCGCCATTGACAGCAAAGATTAATGCAGAATTGCCTGCTCTTCCACCCCATGAATTGCTGTAGACCACTCTCGGAAAGTCAACTCCATTGGTGGAATTGCAATCGGAAGTTTCTCTAATTTGATTATTTTTTTTTTTTTTTAATTTATTCACTGAAAAGGACCTTATAAAAAGGCCACTAACAATCAGACAATTAGTAAACGAAACATAAAAAATATTGTAAAACGCAAAGAAAATCACATAAAAAACAGGCGTCAACAGACATAATTTGATTACCCAAGTTACTTGAACTGGGAGAATGTGGGCTCTTGTTTGTTGAAGTCATTTTTTAAGAAAAAGTGAATTGGAGAATGCTTTAAAATAGTATCTAAAATTTATTTTGTTTTATTTAATTTTGGTCGCTCAACTGGCCCGTTCCGCATATTAAAAAGGCAAATTGGATGGAAGAAAGGAAAAAGTCTGACCATTTTGTAAAAATATAGGGGGAAAATTGGGGAGGAAAAAATGGGTAGGGGACGATTCAGTATCGCCGATTCAGTATCGCCAATTCAGTATCGCCGATTCAGTATTGGCCGATTCAGTATTTGGGCTTTTTGGCCATAACTTTTTGCCCGATCAATATTGTAGGAATTATTATATATGATTTGATAGGCCTCGGGTGCTGCATCTTTTTCATAATTGGACTGTCCTGATCTGATCACTCTACAAAAAGTTATCACTGATAAACGACGTCACAGGCATAAAAAATCGGTTTTCACGCTATAACTTTTTTTGTGATCATCAGATCTGATCGGGCCAGTTATGAAAAAGATGTCGAATCTTGAGACCTTTCGAATGATATGAGAATTATTCAAATCGGTCGAATATCAGGAAAGTTATGGCCATATACTGAATCGGCGGATACTGAATCGGCGATACTGAATCGGCGATACTGAATCGTCCTTAACCGAGAAAATAGTGTGTATTTAGAGACACATTTGGACATTTAGCGTAATGTCCAAATGTCAAAAATGCTTTTCTCGAAATGTCCACCCTTTAAAACCCCCGAAAATTTTGGAATTCTGATCGTATGTTTATTGATTTGTGTTTTTGACACGTTGATTAATTTACTTTTATTTTGATTAATTTTATTTTAATATCACAATTTTAGATATTTGAATGCAATATTAAATGTTTATTTTTGCATTATTCGCTTTATTTTTCCCATTTTATCAGGCGCAACAGACAGAACTCACATTGTTTGATGGATTAAAAGTTGTTTCAGCGACAAGAAATGTAGATATAACATCACAAATTGTCAAGGTTTATTTAAATAAATTTAACTTCATAATTATTAACAAACTATTTTTCCCTTCTATTTTCAACGTGTTTATTTTAATTGGTGTTTAATTTATTTTTAGGTTAAAACAGAGTTTGAATTAAAAAATGAGGGAAAGGAAGATGTTTCTTTTTTTGTAAATGTCATTACAGAGGACGAAGCAAAACATTTGTCTTGGATGGTTGCTTTTGAAACTGGGAAGGAAACAGGAAAATTCCGTGTCTCACGTGTAATTTTTAAATAATTAAAACTCAATCAAATTTTAAAAAAGGCTAAAGTGAAAGGTGCGCCAGATGGTTTTATTTTCCACAAATTGGAGTTGCTTAATCTTTTATCGACTGGTTTTGCAATTAAAGTTACTGTTGAATATGCATTGACTGAATATTTAGTGCCACATCCCAAGGAAATTATCCAATCTGAAAATCAGTAAATTTTCTTATTTTTGGTTTATTTTTACGCTAATTCATTTTAGGCTTGTTCTTTATTCGGGATTGGCAAACATCCCGTCAGCGTATTCGCTATTGAAAGAGACCTGTATTTACAAAGTCGGTTCTGTTCAGCCTATTGCTTTTACTGATGTTTCTTTGAGCAAATATGCATCAGGCAAAATCACTTATGGACCTTATGAGAATTCCAAACCTTATACGAAGGTGCTAATTTTATTTAAAATTTTAAAAATATTATAATTAGAAACCGATTACTATTCATTGTGAAAATAATTCTCCTTTCCTTGTTGCTACAAAGGTTGATCGAGTTATCGAGGTTTTTTAAACACAAATTGATTTTAAATAATAATTTTTCTAGATTTCTCATTGGGGTGGGAATTTGGCTGTTGAGGAGAATGTTGAAATTGTTAACAAAGGAGCATTTTTAAAGGGGTCATTTTCTCGATTAGATTTTCAAATGGACAGACGAGGGATAAAACAGCCTGTAGTTCGAAGTTTTAAGGTAAATTACAGTTTCTATGCATTTTGATTAATTATATAACATTTTTAGTCAATTCTTCCACCAGCAACACGTGACATTTACTATAGAGATGAAATCGGTAATATATCTACTTCCAGTGTTTATCCTCGAAACGATCGTGTTGAAGTTGAACTTCGTCCGCGTTTTCCTTTGTTTGGGGGTTGGCGGGTAATATAAAAATATATTTTTTTCCTTAAATATTTTTATAAGACAAACTATGTTCTCGGGTATAACATTCCAAGTTCCTCATTTTTGCACTCTTCTGGGTCAAATTATGCGCTTAGAATGAAAATGATGGACAGACTTTTTGACAATGCTGTTGTGCAAAAACTTCGTCTTAAAATTATTTTGCCAGAAATGAGCACGTAATTATTTAATTTTTATCTAAAATACTTTTCTTTGTGTTTTTAGGAATATAAAATTAGTTACGCCCTACTCTGTTAAACGTTTGCCTGACGAAACTTATAAGACTTATTTGGATACATTTGGCCGTCCTGTTGTAGTGATTGAAAAAGAAAATTTGATAAACAACCATATCCAAACGTTTACGGCAAATTACAATGATTTATATCAAAAAATTAAAATCTATTTTTTTAGCTTTATTATGAATTTGAACGTATTTATTTAATTCGGGAACCGCTAATGGTGATCTGTGCATTTTTGTTGCTCTTTTTGATTTCAATTATTTTGTTCCGTTTGGATTTTAGCATTGAAAGTGCGGTAAGTTATTAAAATGTTTTTAATGAGGGTGTTGACAAGAAGCTCTCGGAAAGTTTGATAAAGTTTTAACCTTTAGAAATCATGACATCAATATATTTTAACTTTATTTTACAATTTAATTTTCAGGAACGAATAAAAGAAGTTGGTCATGTGAAGAAAGATTAAATTATTAAAATTAAAATGAATGTTGATAAAAATATTTGTTGATAATTTACATAATAATGTGTTTTTCTGTTAATTTTAATTTATTTTAAATGTTGAGCTTTAATGATAGACTTAAAATTGAAAATATTTTTAAATTTGGCAGTTTTATTTATTTTTATATTTAAATAAATTCAAATTATTTTAACTGTTTAGAAATTATGGCATCTGTTAGTGGTGCTGCAGCTGCTTCTGCTAAGGTTTTGTTTGAAAAATATTCCAAGGAAACTTTATTTCATAGAAACTTGTCGCAATTGTTACAGGAGGTGCTTCTGGATTAGGTAAAGCAACAGTTAAATATCTGACTGGGAAAGGCTACAATGTTGGATTATTTGATTTACCATCCTCGGAAGGTTCTAAACTTGCTGAAGAGATTGGCTCGGGGATTGTGCAATTTCGACCTTTGGATGTAAATTTTTGAATTTTTTGTACTTGATTTATTCGTGGAAAATTTAAATTTACTTTACTCCATCCCTCGATGTGGATACATATTGGTTCCTAATCTAACAAAATGTAAAACGAAGTAGTACCAAATTGTTATTCCCTTGCTGTCGTTAATATTTTCTTTCAGGTTTCATCAGAAGATCAAGTGAAAGAAGCCGTTGATTCGATAGCCGGTCAGTTTGGTCAGCTCAATTTGGTTGTGAACTGTGCAGGTGTTGCCTTTGCCCAAAAACTGTATTCAACCACAAAGGCTGATTTTATGAAACGCGAGCGAATTGATAAAATAATTAAGGTTATTGAAAAGTGATTTTAAAATTTTCTTTTGTTTTTAAAGGTTAATCTTTACGGGACAATTAATGTAATTCAATATAGCTTGCCTCATTTAATTGCAAGCACTCCAGATGAGAATAACCAAAGAGGTTTAGTAATTAATACTTCATCGATTGCTGCATTTGAAGGACAGTCAGGACAGGTTTTCAGTTTTTTCTTTATATTTTAATAAATAATTTAGTCTTTATATTCTGCCACAAAAGGCGCCATTGCTTCAATGACATTGCCACTTGCACGAGATTATGCTGTACCTGGTATTCGTTTTGTCACAATTGCACCTGGACTTTTTGATACTCCACTTATGGATTCGTTGCCAGATAAGGTTTTGGTTTATGAAAATGTTTTTTAAAATTCTTTTATTAGGCGAAAAAGTTTTTGGGAAAGCTTGTTTTGAGCCCGCAGCGTTTGGGGTATCCTGAGGAGTTTGCGGCTTTAGTTGGACATATCGCTGAAAATCCCTATATAAATGGAGAAGTTATTCGTTTGGGTAAGTTATTTAATTTTTTATTTATTTATATGTATTAAATTCAGATGGTGGTCTTCGGATGTCACCTTAATAAGTATATGAATTTCTGAAATTTTTGCACTTTTAAATTAATTATTCGTTATTTTAAAATAAATTGTTAATTTTATTCTTTAATTAATTATTTTGTTATGTAACAATATATTATTTTGCTCTTGTACAATTCTTCCATTTTTGAGGCTTTATTTATCATAAACCAGTTTTAGGGGTAGATTGCCTCCTGGTTTTTAATTAAAAAGTATCGTTTGTTAATTATATTTGTTTTTGGGGTTTTAGACTAGCTAATCTATTATTGATGTCATTTTGTTTTCTGTGAAGATTTAAGTTCAAAATTTAACGTTGTAATACTAGATACGATGTGTTATGTATAATAGTGATCGATTAGGATAAAAACAATTTTAGTTTAATTTATTATGTTACTTATGTATGTACCTACATATATCCTTTACATTTAAATTAGTAAGTAACAGGGGTGGCTTTGTTTAAAATTGAAAAGCGGAAAATAAAAAGCATTGCGGGTGCAGAAGAAAATTTTTTATTTGTTAATCTTTGTAATACGTGTCATAACAATTTTTGCTTTTATTATAAGACTTGTAGAAGGTTTTATTTAGGAAAAACTGCACGCATTTAACTTAAAACCCAAATTCTTTTAAATTAAATTACATTTCCTCATTTTTAGGTGGCAGAATTATTAGATTAGATTAATAAAAATGGAATTAGCTGTGGGCAGTAACAATACACAAATAGATAAGCATCATCTTGTAATGGAAAAGGATCAGAGAGTTCGTTATAAATTTTGTACGACAGATTATGAGGTTGACAATACATTACCAGATTCACAAAATTCAAGTATTCAATCACGTTCACCTCGGTGCGAGGCTTTTGTAATGACTGGAGATAAAATGCTTAATTTAAATCCAAAAATTTCTCCAAGTTATGCTAAGGTTGGTACTTTTTACTTTCGTTTTTTTTTATTAGTTTATCTCTTGGCGTCCAATTTGTCAGAAAAAGATAATTATTCAGCATCTTTTGTACTCCGTGCAAGACAATACATCAATTTTTGTTTTGCGCGACAGGTTTTTGTTGTACAGCTCCATTCAGTATTTCGTGAATGGTAGTTATGTTCCCTTCTCTATTTTAAGTACATGATTGATATTTCGATAAGGTTTTTCATGTAGATGGAAATAGTTGACATTTTTGTTTCTCCACCTTATAAAAATGTGTCGATTCCCTCATGTTTTCCTTCTTTACTGATTGGATGCCACGGTGAAAAAGGTTACAATAATTTAGGAAGAAAAATATTTAAAATTACCCTAAGGTTTTTAATTGTTAACACTTTTATTTGATTCACGTCAGATGTGTCACGATCAGCTTCCACCTGCTGTTCATGTTGAACCTGAAAAAAAGCTCAAAAATGAAAATCATTTTGATCATTTCCCTTCAATGCACAAAAACAGCCATGGACGTATACGCAGTGCTATAATGCTTGGGACTTCAGAAGAGAATAGTCAAATTGATTTTTCAACAAAACCACAATCTGAGAAAGATGAAGAAAAAGTTTCTGAAATATTAAAAGAAGTTCAGGATATTACTTCAAATAATAAAAATTTTGAGGTTTTGTTTTTTAACAAAAATATTTTTAAAGATATCTTTTTTTAGTCAGAGAGTTCATGTATTAATGTTATTCCTGCCGATCCTTCAAATATACCACAATTTCAAAATTCAGAGAATAATTTTCTTGGGAATGATTTTTCTATTAATCTTCCGCAACAACAAAATAATTTGACATTTAATGCTCCTTTAATTAGCAGTTCGACAATTTCCAGGTATTTTGTCTAATAATTTATTTATTATCTTTTAAAGATTAATTTCTTCAAATCAATCACAAAGTATGCCTGCTAGTCCAGCAAGAGTTTTTACAAATAAGCAAACAAATTTAATTGAACAAGCACTTATTGCTGCTACTGAAAAAGGTCAAAATATAAATTTAGATGATGAAATTCCAAATCAAGTTTGCTCTTCTTCATGTAAAAATTTTAAATAATTTTTTGCAAAAAAATCATTTTTTAGTATCAATGCAAAGTTCTGCCGGTACAATGCCTTTATTATATTCATCTTATCCACCAGAAACAATTTCTCGTCTTGCCAGACATCTTTTTACTCATCAAGAAGGAATTAAAATTGCTGCTTTTCTTGTTAAAACGTATTTAATAATTTAAAAATTTTTATTGTCTATTGATTTTAGCGATGATCTTTCAATGAAAATTGCCAGAGAATTTGTTAATCTCTTTAATTTTGCCGGTCTTCGAATTGATGCCGCTCTTCAGGCATTTTCCTCACGTGTACAGCTTTGTGACGAATCTGGTGATAAAGCTCAATTATTGGCACATTTTGCACATCGATATTTTGAATGTAATCCTGTAATCTTTAAAAATGTTGAAGAAGTTCATGCTTTGTCTTGTGCTCTTATTTCTTTAAATAATTCTTTGCAAGGAAATGTAAAAAAAAATTTAATTTAATTTTAAAGAAAAATTTATTATCAGGCAAATAATGTCAATATACGTGATTTTATAAATGATTTAACAAATAGTGGATTTAAATTTGATGCAGCAATGTTAAAAGATCTTTTCATAACAATTAGAAATCAGCCTTTTAATAAACAAGAAAATCAGGTTTTTTGACTAAAAAAATTCTTTTCTACATTTTTTATTTTAGTTGTCTCAATTTAATACAAATTCTACATTTAAAGAAAAAAGATTAAGTAAAATTATTTTTAATAAGAAAAGTGAATCAAGTATAAAAACATCTTTTGTTAATCCAGTAGAGCAACAAGTTGACTATAAACGTGGATGGTTAATGAAAAAATCTCTTTATGATGTTGATGGAAAAAGAAGTTTTATTTTTAAAATGATTTTCACAAAAAAATTTTATTTTTAGCACCTATTGGTCGAAGAAAATGGCAAATGTTATATGCTACAATTAGAGGAATGGTTATTTATTTACATCAAGATGAAAATTCTTTTTCATGTCGAAATCGTTATTTAACTTATAAAAATTGTATTTTAATCCATCATTCACTTGCTGAGGTTTTTATTTTAAAAGATTTTATAAATTTAATTTTTAGATTCCAAAAGATTATACAAAAAAGAAGAATGTTTTTCGTTTGAAAACTGCTAACTTTGGTGAATTTCTTTTTCAAACAAGCGATTCAACTGAAGTTGAAAAGTGGATTGATGCAATAAATTATGTCGCTGCTGCTTTTTCTGCCCCTGTTTTGCCAACCCCAGGTATTTTTTTTAATTAAATAAGAGTTGAAGAAGAGACATTTAATTAGATTTTTATTTATTTTTAATTTTCTAGTTGGTGCTAACAAAGCCTTTATCTTTTGTAAACCAAAATATTCTTCAACACCTACTCATTTATCTTTGGTGATATCTCATCTTTTAATTTATTTAATTTAAAAATATTTTAGGTTGACCAATTACATGCTCATGAACAAAGATTAGAAGAAACAAAAGAAAGTTTAACAAATCTTCAACAATGTGCTCCTCCTATCAAATCGAAAGGAAAACTAGTTTATGACTATTTTTATAAAGAACGTTTTTTGGACAGCGAGGTTTTTTAAAATAAAAATTAGTTTAAAAATTAATATTTTTTAATATTAGAAAGAGAGATATACTTGTTATATAAATGTTTTAAGGTATTTTTAATTAATTAAGATTTAAATTTTAAAATAAAAATTTAGAGAAAAATTAAATGCTGGCACAAAAGTAATTAATAATTGTGACACAAATTCACAAACATTTAATGCCAAAAAAGAGAATTCGACAGCAACTTTTGTTTTTTAAAATAGTTAGAGGTAATTTGAATAGGTTAATTAAATTTGTAGAGATTTTGTTTTAATTTTGAAATTGCTAGTCTTGTAAAGATTTTTTTAAATTATTGTCACAAAATCAACGAATTGCTATTCATTCTTTTAATATTGTGCTCTTAAAATTAAATTTATCTATATAAAAAATAATGCCATAATTATTAATTTTTGAATATTGTGGAAATGCCTAATTTAATTTTCGTGCTTATTAATATTTTATTGGCCAAATAAAAATTTTTTTAAATTTATCTAAATATTCTTTCAAATTTTAAATTAAAGTTTTACAAAAATCATAATTTGACCAATAAAATAAATTATTTATTTTCTTTTAATGCTTTATTTATTTTCGAATTGTCATAATTATTGGATTCTGTTTTGCATATCAGAATCTTTAATAAAATATTGTTTAAATATCAGAGCTGTTTCGAAATTTTGACTTTCAATATTTTAAAAATTTTTTTGTTTCGAAAAAGCTCTGTTTAAATCCCTACCAAATTATTTTCATAAAATAATTGCTGTACTTTCATTGCCTCTGTTTGCCTTTAATTTAATTTGATAAAATTTTAATAAAAATAAATTTATTTTTTTAAGTAAATTATTTGTTCATTTCTTTTTAATATTTAATAATTTATAAATAAATTAAATTAATTTTTTTCTTAAATTTGCTAAAAAAAACAACATGACTTTGGCTTATTCTAAGGATGGTTTAAATCCAATGTCTTTTGGCGATTCAAATCTAAATCCAATGATGGAAAGATTGAGATATCAAAGGGCTTCCGGAAGGTTTGTTTTGGTTATAAAAATTTATTTTTTATTCTTATAGGTTTTGTGATGCTTGTATTTTTGTGAAGGATAGAATGTTTAGCGCCCATCGGTCAATACTTGCTTCTCATAGCCCGTATTTTGATTCTGTTCTTCGATTTGATAAAATTGCAAAAGAAAAGGTTTGCTTAATATTTGTTTATTTAAATATTTAAAGATTGTTGTAAACTGTCAAGAACCTTTGGTTTTTGAACGGATTCTTAATTATATGTATAGTGGAACAGTACAAATAGACAGAGATGTTGTTGTTGAAATGTTAAAGTTGGCTAATAATTTATTGGTTATTTCAGTTATTTTTTAATTTTTAAATTTTATTTCAGATGCTTAGACTTAAAAATCTCTGTGCTGATTATCTTATGCGGTATATTGATGTTTCTAATTGTTTGTGTGTTAGAGATCTAGCGACTCGTTACAATTTACCGCGTTTACATACTCGAGCTTCTGAATTCTTTGATAGCAATATAAGTGGATGTTTGTTAGAGAATACAGATTTACTTGAATATGAGGCTTCACAACTTCTTTCACTTTTGGAAGAAGCTCAGCATATAAATAATGTTCTTCCAGATGTTTATTTAGGGTATTTTTTTAAGTTAACTACTTAAGTTATTATATTAAATTAATATTAGTTTAATTGTTCGTTGGGTTGGATATAAACTTTCTGAGCGAGAACAGTTATTTCCCTTTTTACTTGGAAGATGCAATATTCAGCAAATATTACCTGCAAAACTTGAACGTCTTCTTGATTTTAATCCTTTTTTCAATCAATCAGAAATTTCACTTCATGCTATTTTACAAGAAATGTATTTAATTAATTTTTTTATTTTAACATATTTAATTTTCCAAAGGCATAATCAAGGTATTCAAATGCCTAAATATGAATTGCGGTATAGGAATCTTGTACAACGTATTTGTGGAGACAAAAATTCAGATGTAACTCAACGACGCCGAAGTTGTTCAGTAACTGGGTTGGGAGGTGGAAACATCACTGGTAGTCAACATTATGTCAATTCATCTTTGGATATAAAACGTTCACATGTTGGTATTGACGAAGATGAAGGTGATCCCGAATTTGTGTCAGAGATTGGACATTTTTCAACACAACATTGCACAAACTTTCAATCAAATCTTCAACGTCCATGTGAATCTGAAACTGCAATTTCTAATAGTAATTCAGCAATGCGACAATGCCCTTCTGGTTCTCTTAAATTAAAAATACATTTGCCTGTGAAACAAAAACAATTTCTCGACAAATCAATGAATCGTAGATTAATAGGTTAATTTAAACATAAATTTTTTAAATAGGAAAGACTTCTTAGGATTAAAATTATATCGAAAATCAATTGCTTCTGCTACTGGGAAAGCATTTCGACGAAGAGGAAGACCACCAAAACTACGACCACCTAGGCCTCTCACCGATTTTACAGGCGTTGATGAGGAGCCTAATTCAATTTTCTTTGAATTTGCTGAAGAAACAGAAGGGTCAATTCCGGCTGTTGTTTTTGATGAGGAAGAAGATGAATTTGACCCCGAAAGAGTTGAATTTTTTGAAGCACAGGTAATCAAATAAAAACTTAAGGTGATCTTATTTATCATTTTTAGGATGAGCACCAGATTCGCCAAAATTTATTTACTAGTGGAAAACAAAAAAGTTTAGAGAAAAATCCATTAAATAATGAAATTGAAAGAGAGTTTTCAAATAAAGCTCTATCAATGCAATGCCCACATTGTTCTTTTTCTACTCACCATGGAATTGTCCATTTACGCAAACATATAACTGCAACACATTCAAAAAATGTTCTCTACGTTTGTAATAGTAAGTTAAATTTAGGTAGACTATTTATAATAATTTATTAAAATTTTTGTTTGTCAATTTGAATGTCGATGGAATAAACAATTTTATCAACATATGCGCCAAATACATTTTCCAGGCCCTCCATATCAATGTGATTATCATTCAGGTTATATAGTAAATAAAATATATTTGATGAAAGTATTTTTTAGAATGTGATTCGTGTACTTATTCTGTTGATAGACTTCCTGTTTTGCTTACTCATCGTTTAATTCATACAAATGAAAAACCTCTTAAATGTCCTGATTGTTCTTTTCGATGTCGTAACAAATCTAATATGATTGTCCATTATCGTTTACATTCTGGAGAGAAACCTTTTCAATGCAATATTTGTTCAAAGTAAATAATAAATTTTAAAAAATTTAAACTTATAAAATAATTTCTATAGGCGTTTTGTTCTTAAAAGAACTTTAGAAAATCATTCAATTACACACCAAGACGAACGACCATTTCTTTGTGATCAATGCAATTTTAGTACAAAATATCAATCTCATTTAATATCTCATAAACGAATTCAGTTTAGTTTATTTTTATGTTTTAAATCTTTTTTTAGTTCTGGTGATTTATATCGATGCCACATTCCTGATTGTGATTATTCATCACCAAAGAAAAGTCAACTTGCTGCTCATTTAAGAACTCACTTAAATGGTTATTTTAAATTATATATATAATAAAATCTAATTTTAGTGCGTTCACATAAATGTCGGACATGTCACCGTTCTTTCATTGAAAAGTCTCATTTGGTAAGACATGAACGTATTCATTTGGAAGAAAAACCATTTAAATGTCAAAATTGTGATTATGCTTCGTCTAGACGAGACAAATTAAAAGAACATATTATTAAACACCACAATAATCAAGGAAATAATACTAAACTTTTGAAACGTAGATATCGTCGTGCTCGCCAATTACAACAATTAATCGCACAAGGAAAGGTTAAAAACGTGGAATCATTTTTAAAAAATTTTCATTTTTTAAGTTATTGCCATCTACTGCTTCATCAGAGCCTTCTACATCAAATCCTCAACAACCTTCACAAACTAACTTCTTTCGTCCTATAATGATTAATGACCAACAACAACATATTAATCAACAACACCAAAAATCCCGACAATTTTGTCAAAATAATTCAAATCAAAATCAATTTTTAGGACAACAACAGCCTCAGAATAGATATGTATATAGTAATTTAGAGGCTTTAAATGTTGCTGGTTATAGTGGATCTATGGCTATGATTTCTGGAGGAAGTCAACAGGAATATCCACAGCAACCACAACAATGCCATCAAATGGTTGTTAAATATAAATATTCTCTCAATTCTTATTTTTGTAACAGAATCGTCCACTTTCTGTGCAGCCAATAATGGTAACTAATAATTGTGGTCCTACTGATTTAGTGAGCCCTTCATGTTTTTCTATGGCTACAGACTTTCAAGATAATATATGCAATTCTGGATCGATTAGAATGAATGTACAATTGCAGCAACAACAACAACCAACACAGATTACAAATTCCATTGGTCAACAAAATTCTAGGTAACTGAGGATAAGAAATAATATAAATCTTCTTAGAGCTACTCCAAACACTAGTGCATTAAGCACTCCAGGACCACCTTCTATGGCAATGCTTGATAATACTGGAAATAATGGGTCGTGTTCACAACCCCAGCAGCAATTTCATCGAGAACTACAAAATTTAGCGAATGCTAACTTCTTTCCCCAATTCGACCCCCATAAACAACAGCAATACCAAGGAAGTGTTGGTGCTGTTGGTCCACAGATGTTGGGTACTGGTCTTCTCTTCTCGAGTGCACAGCTATTTTGCGATCCTCATAACACACAACATCAGCAGCCACAACAACAACAACAAATGTCCATCGATCAACAACACGAGCAACAACAGTTGCAACAGCAATTGAATCGGCCAATGAGTTTACCAAATTATGGTGAGATTTAAGATCGAATTGTTAAGTATTGATTTCTTTTTAGGTGCTGGTAATAACGTAAATATTCAACAGCTACAACAAGAATCCCATCATTCACATATGGACCAACAAAAACAAGATTTACACAATTATCAGAATTTAGAACAGACTTTGAATATTGAACAATGGCAGGAACAACAACATTAATGGAGGATTTTAACAATCCTAAATGTATTAGTAAGAATTTTATATACTCGACAATTAAAGAAACTTTTTAATTAAAAATAACTTGAATTTACTATACATTTATCTAAACGTAAGAATCTAAATAAAAAAATTTTTTTTGTTTAAACAACAAATTAACATTAATGTATTAAATTCTAATACTTTCTTTTCATTTTAAACTTTACTTGTTGTAATAAATTTATACATAAATTTATTACAAAATTATTTACATTTAAGTTTATGAGAACAGACGTGAGATAAATCATAAAATAGATAAAAAAAATGAATGGCCAAAGAATTTCTCATTGGTATTTCCCTATTTTACATTTAATTTCAGTCTTTCCCTCTAATATTAATTTAAAATGAATTGGGGAATTCTTTTTTTGATAAATCATAAGGCTGGTTAAAATATGGAAATTTTTTAAAATATATTTCCTAGTTAGAAAAAAAATATTGATTCCCATATATGTATGTGATTACCAGCCATAAGAATATTTGTTTAATCTCTTAAAAATAATTTTTTTATAATCCTTTTGTACGAAGAATCATTCTTACATTGATATTTTTTACGCTAAAATTTTATATTTTTTATTTTAATAAAGTAGATTACTAAATGTTTAGTTATTTTACACAAAGTAAATTTACTTTTTATCTAACAAGAATCTAGGGGAGAATTGGGGCTTTCCAATTTTTTTTATCAATGTCTGAATAAATATAAAGAAGATGGTTGCTATGTAGTATGTTTAGTAGTAAATAGTATTAAAGTATTATTAATAGGGGGTTTTCTGTTTGGATTTTTCTGAAGGATTTGTTAAAACCGCATCTTCTTTAGATATACTTTATTACCTTTTCAATTAAATTAAAAGTTACTAATGATTAATTATAGAAATATTTTTCATATTTTTTTACTAATCTCTATTTAATATTTTTTAATAAAAAATTAAATCCTTTCTTTGATAATCTTTAAAAAAATGAAATTCTTTTTAGTTTCTATTTATTTTTATATTTAATTATTTTATAAAAATTATTTAATTTTTAAATGGATTTTACAACAATTAATGGTAACAATAATAATTATCAAAAACAAATTGAGGATACTAATTGGACAGAAAATGATTTAAATATTGTTGATGGACAAACAATTGATGATTTATTTAAACAAGGAATTGGATTAACTTATAATGATTTTAGTTGAGATTTTTTGTTAATTTAAAAAAAATTATTCATTTAAACAAAAAGATATACTTCCTGGATTTATTGACTTTGTTGTAACTGATGTAGATTTAACAACAAATTTAACTAAAATGATTAAACTTAATACACCCCTGGTTTCGTCCCCAATGGACACTGTGACTGAGAGCGGTTAATTTAAATATTTTTTTAAAATTTTTTAAAATTTTTTTGTAGAAATGGCTATTGCTATGGCGGTTTTTAGATTATTGTTAAATTAAAAAATAATTTTTTAAGTTAAATGGTGGAATTGGGATTATTCATGCAAATTTTCAATCTGCACAGGTATACTTTTAATTTTAAAAAATTTAAAAAATTTTTAGGACCAAGCAGCAGAAATTATTAAAGTAAAAAGATATAAACAAGGATTTATTTCAAGTCCTCAATGTATTCGAGAAACTGACACAATTTGGGATTTGATGGAAATTAAAAGGAAATTTGGGTAATTTTTTAAAAATTATTAAAATAATTCTTTTGAAGATTTACGGGTACTCCAGTTACCTCAACAGGATATGTCGGGTCAAAATTACTTGGTTAGAAAGTTTTTAGATTTAGATAAGAATTTTACTTTTTCTTTAAGGATTGGTTACTTCTAGAGATATTGACTTTATTAGAAGGGAGAATTATGCAACTACAAAAATTGCAGATGTAATGGTTCCTAGGGATCGTTTAATTGTTGGAGACAAAAACTTGACACTTTTACAGACTTACACAATTTTGGAAAAGGAAAAGAAAGGTTTTTTGGAATTTTACACAAATAAAAGTTTTTTTAAGGAAAACTTCCAATTGTTAATGAAAATGATGAATTAATATCGTTAATTGCTCGTTCTGATTTAAAAAAGGCGAGAGAATTTCCTCGTAGTTCAATTGATAATAAAAAACAATTAATGGTTGGGGCAGCTGTAAATACAAGAGAAGGGGCTAAAGAAACAATTAAAGAATTGGTTAAAGCCGGAGTTGATGTTCTTGTTATTGTAGAAAATTTAAATGAAAAAATATTTTTTAAAGTATTTTTTAGGATTCTTCTAACGGTGCAAGTATATATCAATTAGAATTACTTTCCTGGATTAAACAAAATTTTCCTGAATGGCCACAAGTAATTGCTGGAAATGGTTTTTTTGGAAATATATTTTTTAATTTTATTATTTTAAATAAAGTTGTAACAATGAATCAAGCTAAATTACTTATTGACGGAGGGGCAGATGCTTTACGTGTAGGGATGGGTAGTGGAAGTATTTGCACAACACAAGAGGTTTGTTTTTTTCTAAATAAATTTTCGGGTTATTATGAGTTATAAATAGAGATTATTTATACGAAAAGGATATTGGTTGGACTAATGATGAAAGGGAACTGGAACGGTAATACAAAAATTTTCGGGTATTTCTATGTATTTTATCTGCAAGTTATAATTTTTATTTTTCCCATGAGGAAAGAAATTTTTTTACCTGTTAATTTAAATCGACCAATCATTATTAAACTTATTATTTAATATTATTTTAAAATATTTTTTAGGTTTGTGCTGTTGGTCGTGCACAGGGTTCTGCTGGTTTGTTTTTTAATATTATAGATAGTAATATTTCTCTAATTAGTTTATAATGTTTCTCGATATGCAAGATTAAGAGGAGTGCCAGTAATTGCAGATGGAGGAATTAGAGATATTGGGTTTATTTTCCTTTGAAATTTATTCAAACAAAAAACAATATTCTAGTTATATAACAAAAGCAATGGCATTAGGCGCCTCAACTGCAATGATGGGTGGATTGTTGGCTGGAACAAACGAAGCTCCAGGCGAATATTTCTGGGGATCAACAGGTGTACGTCTAAAGAAATACAGAGGAATGGGTTCCTTGGATGCTATGGAGACAAATGCTACAAGTCAAGAAAGATATTTTACTGGGTTTTTTTTTAAATTTAAATATTTTAAATTATATTTTTAGTGGAAATGAAAATATAAAAGTTGCACAGGGGGTTTCTGCAGCTCAACGTGATAGAGGTATATTTCTTTTTTTGAATAAGTTATAAATATTTTTATTCAGGCAGCTGTTTCAAATATGTTCCATATATTATTCGAGGTATCCAGCATGGACTTCAAGATATTGGTGTTCGTAATTTTGATGAATTAAGGTAAAATAAAACGTTAAAAAATATATAAAATAATTTAGAAAAGGAATTGACAGCGGAAAAATTAGATTGGAACGTCGAACACATAATGCACAACTTGAAGGGGGAATACATTCAATACATTCGTAAATATTACTTTAAAAAATAAGTAATATTTAAAAATATTTTCAGACATGTTAAGCCTGGAATTTGAATGAAAAATTAAATTTTCTGTTGAAAAGATTGCAGCTTATTCCAATTATTCCGTTAATAACCCTGCCATTTTATTTTTATATTTTCCTATTTTAGAGAATTACAAAACTTTTTAATTCCAATTTATTAATTCTTTCAAAACATAAATTTATTTATTTTCTTGAAATAAATATATCTATTATTTATTCTTGCATTTTTCCATTTTCCACTAGTCCCTTGATGTTCACTTTAATACTTCCGAGTACCCCGCGATCCCACTTATCCTTTTTAAACGTATTAAATCCGCGGGAACACAACTGAGGTATATACAAGGGGGGCTCAATCGGGAGGACTCACTTGGACTGCTCCGCACAAATGTTCCCATTAGTGGGCGAGGCCGGACCGGATCCGGCCTGATTTTTCGGACCGGATTAATCCGGAAAATTTGGCCGGATCCGGTCCGGCTTCATTTCCAAATCCGGGTCGGCAAATACACCGGAGTTGGGATTTGATCCAGTTCTGGAATCTTCCCATTTTTCCTAAATTATTGGACTTTTCCGTGCTACATACAGACTTATTTGAGGTTAAGTAAGTTCGTCATCAAACATCCAGATTTAAAGCGCACTAGGACGTTTCGGTTCCTAATTCCTCCCAACATTAAAAACTTTCTCAAATTTTAAAATTTTTATCACACGCTGATTGTCAGTTTATATTATATAACAATATTTAAAAACTTTGTAGGAATTCACTATAATATAATAACTTATTTAGAAATATTCTTTATTTCATGGAGAAATACAAACGCAAAAGAGTAAAAAAATTTTTTAAATTATTTTCATTTCCTTTATATTCAGGAAGAGGAAGAGAAAGGACTTTTGGAGGAAGCATATGAAGAATTTCGTGAAACATTCGAAGATGGAATTGTCAAGACCTCAAAAATATTCATTCGTGGCGATGTTGTTAATCCTGATAAAACAGGTTTTATTAAGTTTTCTTTGATTTTTTTGTTTCTGAACGGATTGGGTCGACTATGGGGTTATTTAAAGTAATAAAAATCGGTGATAATAGTCGGGTTTATGTGTTATCTTTTTCTCATTTTTTCATCTCCCCATAAAAGAAATGTTGAAGAAGTGCCTCATTAGGTTTTATTCTAGAACGCTGAGTTAACATGAGTAAATTTGACCTTATATCATTTTAAAGAAAATTAAATTAAGATTCAAATATTCAAAAATCAACAGTTTATAAACCAGCCCCTGTTATTCAAATAAAAAATAATTTGGAAGTTGCGAAAAAATTGGCTCAAGAAACTGCGAAGAAAATAATGAGTAGTGTAGATAGTAATCCTCAAAAAGAAAAACAACCACAAATTCTTCCTGAACAAGATATTACATTAAATCGACCATCAAAGCCTGGGACAGCTAACAAAATTGAAAAGTCAAGGCTAACAAACCTTGAGGCTTTCAAAGAAGAACTTAAACAGTTTTTATTTTAAATTTTGTTTCTAAATAATTATTTCTTCTTTTTTTAGAATGCAGGCAATGCGGGATGAAAGAAAAGGTCTTCGTCAACATTTAAAAGAAAAGTTGGGTGTTCCAGAAGAAGAATTAAATAGAATTGCTCCAACACTTGATGCTCCTTATTTTGGTTCTGGTATGCCTGTAAATGTTGATTATGAACATGATCCAACAACAACAAATCTTTATGTTTGTAATCTTCCACCTGACGTTTGTTTAAAATATTTTTTAATATATTTATTTTTTAGTGTAAACTTGAAGATATATTTGAAACATTTGGCTCATTTGGGTAAATAGTTATTTTTAATTGAAAAAATCTTGTGAACGATTTATCTGAAAGATTTTCATCAAAAACTGTTAAATGTTGCGAACCGATTTTATTTGAAAAAATTTAAATATTGTAAGACAAGTCAAAAAATTTCAACTTTTTTTAGCCCACTTGCTTCAGCGAAAATTCTGTTTCCCAAGCCCGAAGAAGAGCGTTATAGGGCAACATTGAGTGGATTTGTTGCTTTTATGGTTGTCTTTTTGTTTTTATTTCATCTAATAATTTTTAATAGAGCCGTTTGGATGCCGAACGTTCGATGTATTCTATGCATGGTGATGTTTATCGAGGTTGCGAACTTCGCGTTTCATGGGCTAGACCTGTTACGATGCCACCACTAGTTTGTTTTTTTAAATATTTATAAAAATATATTCTATATATATTTTGTTTAAGCCTTTCTACGTTCCTCCACCTCTGCGAGAATTGGCTATGCCTGATCCACCATCCGGGCTTCCTTTTAACGCGAAACCTCAAACTGAAGAATTGCGTGTTTTTCTCAAAAAATATCATGATTTACCGAAATTGAACTCAACGCTCGATACTAACGATGTGGAAATGTGCAGAGACTACAAAAAGGTTTTTTCAAATTTGTTAAATGTTGGCTTTTATGCAATCGTATTTTATTTGTTTTTAACAAAAATAATTGAACATCTAAATTTGAAAAAAAATTACTTGTTCACGTTCTTCTAACTATAGATGATAGAGAACTCGACTGTTCGGGTCGTCGTCCCCACAGAAAGGTATTCTAATTATTTGACTTCTTGTGCAACTGGCAGAATACAAATAAACAACAATTTTCAATTAATATTTAAATATTAGAAATTTGTAGAAAAAATTTAGAATTTATTTTCTTAAATTTAGACCGTTATTGCAACTAATTCATCGAGTAGTGGAATTCCTTGTTCGTTCTGGCCCTTTGTTTGAAGCGATTTTAATGGCTAAAGAACGTCAAAACCCAATGTATCGGTAAGAGGTTATTTTGGAAATTTTTAAAATTTTGACTATTCTGTGAGATCTTAATTACCCTCGTATTTTATATTTTATACAAATTTAAATGGTCTAAATTTCTACTTATTTGAATTCTATGAATCATGAATTTTTGTATATTTATTAAAATGTTCTCTAACAGTAAAATTTTAAAATTCTTTGATAGTTATAATAAAAGTTATGTTAGAAAATTTTGGGTTGGTCAAAGTACTAATTTTTAACAACTATATCGAAATATCTCGTCGTCCCCACTAGTATCCCCTAAATTTTTGTTGAGGGGTTACAATAAATACTAAATAATTTCAAAATTTTAATAAAATTATTATTTTTTTTGTTTTCTCTTCGACAATCACCACCCAACTCATGTTTATTATCGCTGGCGTCTCTACTCTACAATGCAAGGCGATGATCGAACTAAATGGCGTCTCGACAAATTTAAAATGTTTGAAGGCGGAAGTTGGTGGCAACCACCCCCACATGCTTTATTTGAATTAGGAATGCCTCCACAACTTTATAACACCGCCTATGTACCAAAAAGACGTCGTTCTAATGACAAAAAACAAGCTAATAATGTACATAAACGATCATCATCAACAGAAAAGAAAATAGGAGAGGAAAAAGAAGAAACTGATGAAAGTAAGGAACGTGTAGAACGAAGGAAAAAAGCTTTAAAAAATATTGCCGAAAAAGAAGAACAGCGAAAACGACTCAAAGGTGTGTTGAATGATCAATCACGAGAAGAATTAGAGAATCTACTTAGGAATTTGACACCAGAAAAGGTTTCCTAAATTACATTTTTAATTGTTTTGATTAAATTTTGTTTTAATAGATTGCTATTGGTGATGCGATGGTATGGTGTTTAGATCATGCAGAATGTTCAAAGGAAATTACACAATGCATTTTCGAGTCATTGTGCATAAAAGAAACACCGCTACATAGAAAGGTAATTTAATAAAAAAATTCTATTTTTTTCAACAACAAAAAGATTTTAAGAATTTAATACAAAAATATTTTAGATTGCTCGAATTTACCTAGTATCGGATATTTTAGCAAATTGTGCGGTTCGAGTGAAAGATGCATTTTATTATCGTCAACATTTTGGTGACTATTTGTTAAAAATTTTCTCTGAACTCAATGAAGCACTTGATTCAATCGAAAGTCGGTTGAAAGCTGAACAGGTTTTTAAAAAATATTTTGGAGTATAAATATTTTAGTTTCGACAACGCGTCATGCTTTGTTTTCGAAATTGGGAGGACCATGCTGTTTACCCAACACAAGACCTAATCAAATGGCAGAATGTTTTCTTGGGCCTTTTAAAGGTTAGTTTAATTTAATTAATCCAAAATTGTTACTAAAAAGACCGACGGCGGAATTGATTCTTCAATTGATGGAGAGCCTATACCACAAGAAGAGGATGAGGATCTTGATGGATTGCCGATTCAGGAAGAAGATGATGACATAGACGGTATGCCTATGCCTGATGATGTTGGATCAGACGGTGATTTGGATGGAATTCCGATTGTCAACGATGAAGAAGATGACAGCAAACGTTTTACAACCGGATCATGGAGCACGGTTTTAATTTTATTTTTTGAATATTGACTTATTAATATTATTTTTAAGTTGGAACCAGTCGAACAAAAATCTGAAGATATTCAACACGCTCGATCCAAATGGGAATCAATTGAAATCAGTCGATGGGAACAACAACAAAATGCAATTACAGACAACAAAAATAATTCAAAATTAAAAGCATTTGATTCAGAAGAGGGGTATCACGATGACCGGACCAGACGTGGGCGAAACGTTTCGTTTCGTTTCGTTGTTTCGTATGTTTCGTATGATTTTTACTGTTTCGTCTCGTTTCGTTACGAAACACTTTTAAATTTGTTTCGTTTCGTTTCGTTACGAAACACCTGTGATTTTTCAACGAAACGAAACAATTTTTTAAGCCTAAACTAAGGCCAAAATCTATAAAATTTACCATCTTTTATTGAAAATTTAAAAAATTTTCGCCTGCGGCGCTGAAAAAAAAAGAATTTCGGCTTCTTGGCTTTCCCAAATTGTCAAAATTTTCGCCTGCGGCGCTGAAAAAGGAAGATAGCAATTACTTATATACTACAAATCCGTTTATACTCCACTCCCTAATCCACATATACATATTACTTAATCGACGACAAATTCTATTACCGGACTCGCATCATAATTTAAAAATTGCGGATTGCGAGTTGCGGAAATACTGGAACCGGAACTTCCGGCGAAGCACTAGCTTATATCGCCTTCCTCTCGAAATGGAGATATGGAGACAATTTGGGTAGGCAATGGAGCAAGATGGTGAATTTTTTGGCCTACGGCCTTTCAAAATTTTAAAATTTTTCGTCTGCGGCGCTTAAAATAAAATTTTACTTGAAAAATATTCAATTTTATTTAAAAAAAAGCGTCGCCAAAAATTTGGCTTCGAAAATGATTGACCCCCCCCCCCCTTCCCCGAAAATTTTCCTTGCTACGGGCCTGGCTTATGGGACACAATTGTTGTAAATAAACCAATAACTAAATCATTTATAAGTCATAGTCGACTAATAACGTATTTGAGGTCGAATAATTTCGAAATAAATGCAGTTTTGAAAATTTTTTGAATATTAAAATGTTTCGTTTTGTTTCGTTTCGTTTCGTAAGATTTTGGTTGTTTCGTTTCGTTTCGTTAACGAAACGATTTTTAAAAAATTTTGTTTCGTTTCGTTTCGTCAGAAAAAAATTTTGAGTTTCGCCCAGGTCTGGACCGGACAGATAGGAAACGATGCAGATTATCAAAGTTAACTCCGTCGCCAGAGCCTAAAGAAAGCAAGAATCATATTACAGCGTCTAATTCAAATGATGATGAAGAACGGAGGCAAATGCTTAGAGAAATAGAAGTTTGTATTGAATAAAAAAGTACATATAACTTCTCAAAATATTTTTACCAGATTAAAGTGATGAAACTACAGGACAAATTAGAAGCTGATGGAAATACATTACAATCAGAAATGGATTTGGAAGTATCAAAGTACAGACAAAAACTGGTTCAAAGAATGGAAGAAAAATTAGGAACGATACAGCACCGACGTAAGCATTCGCCCAGTCGTTCAGAGTCCAAGCAACATCCTCGTGAGAATTCACCTATTCATTCACGCGAATCGGGAACGAGACACCGTCGTGAACGTTCACGCTCACCAATCAGAACTAGCAGACGCCATAGACGTTCACCCGATCGTTCACGCTATCGTGGCTCGCCTATACGCCATACAGCATCTCGACGGCATTGATGATGCGCGTTGTGAATGTGGAGTATTAAGGACAAATACATTCTTATTTATCTTTTAATCTCGTCTTGACAATAAAAATAAGGCCGAAGTTGACTCTTAGAATATAGACCCGAATGTTTCATTTTGGAAAAGATTCTGGTAGGTACTTATCATTTGATGAAAATCCCGCATAATCCACGAATCAACGATTTTTCGCCAAAGCCTAAAGACGGACTCCAAAAAGTCGCTCCTTGTTGGGGCGGCTTTTCCCGTCTGAGCTACTTTCTCATAATCAAAAGTCGAACAGCTCCGGGTGTAGTATAAATGATAAGTACCCAGGTATTACACATAACTGAAACAAATAGTTGTATTTCTATACATTGTGTATTTTTTAATCAAATGATCAATTTTGCAACTTGTTTTACATTGAAAGATGGTGCTGATACACGGACTTTTCCAGGAACTAATTGAATTAACCGGTCGTCCCCGGTCTGTGCCTTGAGTAATGTTCGTTCGGCCAAAGTCAAGGACTTATTTTGCTAAAAATATGTTTATATTAGAATCGAAAATTTTAAGTCACTTACGGCAAAAAGTTCAAGAGCCATTTTCACAGCTTTCCCTCGTTTGCAACTTCCTGGTGTAATTTTTACCTGGAGAACCAGCAAATGAGAATTAATTTTTTTATCAAACCTTAAGTTTGAACTTATTCATTGCTGTGTATGGTGCACAAACAGGAACTGCAAATTCAGGCTCGTCTTCATTTGATAGGTGCCCAGTTAAAGAGTCTATAAGGTCGTTTTCGTTCATTTCCCCTAAAGTCTCTTCATCGCTTGCTTTGTTTTCGTCTTCATTATCTTTTTCGTCACCATAACTGATGCTGGATTCATTTACCTTATCATTTTGCGTCGATGTACTCCCAGTAACGCGAACCTTAAACAAAAATTATTTAAACATATTAAATCCAACCTTAACATCAGGAAAGTCTTCTGCCCCTTCTACCGTATCGGAATCACTGCTTCCTTCAATTAATTCATCTTCCAAACAAATTACAGATTCATCATCATTTTGTGTGTTTTTGTCAGGTGTTTTGTTTTCTTTTATTTTTCTGGCTTCTACCGATTCATCATCCAGTTTAAACATTAATCCTTAAAAAGAGGATCGAAGATTTTAATTTATTTGACTAACCAAATCCTAATTGGAGCGGACAACTGGGGAGGAAGTTTCGTTTTCCTCTAATCATAAATGAACCAGCAACTAAATATTCACCTGCTGGGGCAGTTCTTGATACCTAAAACGATTTGAAAATTTTTCTTATTTTAACCAGAAATACCTGATCATGCCGTACCCACCAAGCAGTAACTGAAACATTTGCTTCCCAAGCAGAAGAAAAACAAACAGCAAAGGTTCCTGCTTCGTTCAAAGTTTTATGCGGTGGCGTCCATTCTTCGGAGGAATGATTTTCTCTGTTCCTTATAATTACTGAGGATCCACCTCTAAATAAAATTAAATAATAATTTAATTTAAAAATACTGTATTTCTGCGTGAACATAAATATCTCCTGGTCGCATATAACGCTTAACTAACAATTCATTTTGCTGTGCATCACGACCAGCCAATATCAAAAAGCCATCGGAGCTTACAAACTAGACAAATTAACATATGTATAATTAAATTTTAGAAAATTCTTACCCAAAGAAATTTTTCAAACCAGTAAGTTTTTCGAGCATGAATAATATTTGTTTTCCTAACTTTTGTCTACAACATTAAAAAAGTTATCAACTTTTAAAATATACAAACCTGTGTAGATTTAATATCAGCTTTTATTTTGGCTGATTTAACTGCTGATTTTAAAGCTTTATTTGTAGCAGCTTCTGTTTTTTCTTTTTTCTGTTCAGCTGCTCTCTTCTCTTCGAATTGACGTCGGGCATTTTGTTCTGCATTTAAAGATAAATCCAATTCCACATTTAATTCTTTATCTGATTCATCATATGGATTCGTAAGGCGCATTGTAAATCTTAATATTTAATTTGAGTAAACTATATAGTACCGCTATAGTGATATGGTAGAAAACTTAAAATGAGTTTTCCGAAGGGAATTTTAAACTAGAGAAATATTTCAATTACACCGGACAAATAATAAACAATATATAGTCATAAAATTATAGAAGACGTATAAAAATTATAACAAACGATACAAAAGTCCGCAAGTTATAGAATTTTTCGATTTGGAGGGTCGGAGCCGAAGAAAGCCAAAAATTGGCAATATGTTATCGACCATGATCTAGACGAAGTATGTATAATTATTTTGTTCGAGCGGTTCCCTTGTAAACAACCCCAACCGATCTAAATCAAATAAATCTAACCGATTTGTTTCTAACTTCAATTTGCATATCAATCTTGCTGCAGGTTGTTCTCCCATATTTGCTAGTTCCTCTAACCACAAACCAACTCCCGTTTTTGGAACTAATTTAGGTCCTCGATTGCTTGCAGCTAATGATTTATTGACTTTTTTAAGATTATCTAAAGCTGTTCTAAAAAATAATCTTTTAAAAAAATATTTTTAATAAAATCCAACCTAACAATCAAAAGTGCTTGTTCCACTAAATCTTTACTGTAAATAATAAATTCTCCTCGTCTTTTCTGAATTTCTTTTATTTCATTCAATGATTGTATTCTTTTTTGATGGTCACGTTTAATATTCTAAAAAATTAATGTTTGCAAGAGAAACATTAATTTACATTTAATTTTCTATTAGCCTCTTTTTCAACTCCCCCATCCTGCTGTTTGCTTTTTCGTGCTTCATTTATCCAATAATATTTGTCAATTGCTTCACTAAATGTTTTTGTTTCAAGAATATGTAAATTATTAAGAGATTTATCGCGAAATTGGATAAAATCATAAGGGAAGTATTCCTTTAAAATTTATTTAATAATCGACTATAAAAATAAAAACCTTAAATAACTGGATTGGAGTGCCTTCTTCGCCTTCCTTTTCCTCATATGCAATAAATCCCCCATGTGATGAGGATGTAATATCATCAGCCACCTTTTGTGCCTCTTCCAAAATCTTAGCAATTATTTTAACGCCCTCATCATTTACTGGAATATCAGTACCAATCTTAACGAAAAATATTCTTTAAAAATTTACTAACGATAGTCTGTTCATAACATAAACACACACATTGGGATCAGCCCAGAAGGTCAACACCCATGAGGTCTTGAGCAAGACCCAGGACCAAATGGTCATAGATTCTAACACGAAGGAGTATTTTACTAAACCCGCAAATAATTTCAGAAAAGTCAAATTGCCTATTGTTGGATTATTTTTCAATCTACCGTTCTTTTACTTTATTTTGATTGTCAAATGAAGTAATCTACACTTTTGATTGATAAGAAATGTAAAGATTTATCTTGAAACGCAAGTAGGGACAGTAGTTATGTATGAATAAATTCGCTAATAACCTGTGTCGCCAAAGGAACACCAATCTTTATAAAAACATGATCGAGAAGAAGTGCTCCAAAAGGAACATTACAAACCAACGATTTTTTAAGTGAATCACCCTTCTTCCCTTCCAACAAAAGCAAAATATTTTCATCTGTAGGTCTAAATTGTGAAGATTGTCTCGCTTGTTCAAGAGGATACCTAGTAAATGATACAAAAAAATAAAAAAAAATAAAATCAAACCTTTCCCTAACAGAAAATCGAACATCTGTATCATGATCAGTTCTCGGCCTTAATATATTCAAAATTGTATATTCATGGTCTGTTAGGACAACATTTCCTCTATCATATAGTTCAACAATTACATGACAACTTCGTTCCTCTTCTCCAAATTTCAAATCAACAATTCGATCAATACCGACCTTAAAAATAAAAATAGGTAAAATTTTGAGAACCCGCTTATTTGAGAAATGATAATTTTGAAAAATGCTTAAACGTCGGAAAACGGCAAATGTCCAGTTGGTTATTCACTTGTATGAAAAGAGAATGCGCACTTTTCATTCCCACATTTCATTTTTTGCATAAGAATAAGAGTTAATGGAGTGTATATTTTTTCAGTTTGTAAAAAAGAACATAATAATGATAAAGTAAAATTATTTTATTTTACAATCTTCAATTGTAATCCTTAATTAATATCATTGGTCCCGAGAAAAAATGAGCAAAAAATGCTCTTGCGATATTTTTAAGGCCTGCAGTAGGTCGATAGACATCGAAATTATAAAGTTTCGACAACTCTAAACGGATTTATGATCAATTAAGTACACGTTTGTAATAAAATTAAAACTTCAATATAATTTAAATTTTAACTAAGTTTTAATAATCATTAAAAATTTACTTGAGAAACATTAGTTAAACGTTTGCTTCTAATGTGTTTGCGAAATTTCATACTAAATCCTGATGGTATAACAGCTTTTGGCCATTCACATTTTGTTACATGTATACGAATTCCAGACTCGAAAAGAATAAAAGCTTTCTCGTTTGGTCTAAAGAAATATATAAAAATAAATAAAAAGTTTGATAAAAAAACCTTTGTAATTTTAGTAAATAAGTTTTTGAATTTATATCATAAACATTTGATAATCTCATTCCCTTTAAATTATTTAAATCATGCAAAACTGCGCAGAGATCGAATGTAGCGAATTTTGTCTTCATTTATTTAGAAATTCACAGAATAACCTAAAAAAATAAAAATTTAAAAAAGGGATCTTCAATTTTTTGTCAGAAAAAGGAAACGCGCCCACAATTCCGCACCAACTCAGTCCCGCACACGAATATTTGGCATAGGCCATTTAGACGCAAGGTATTTCTGAACAAAAAATGCGAAAAGTCCCGCCGTTTCAGTCCCGATTATATTTAGGCCAGGGATGTGCGCAAATATTTTCGAGTGGCGCGCCAAGCGCCAATTTTTCAAATCACGCCAAACGCCAGAACGCCAAAATCGGCCAAAAACGACGCCAAAACGCCAAAATTTTTTAGGTAAATAGGGGACCAAAACCCAGGTTCTTATATTTTTAGCGCCGCAGGCAAAATCTTTAAAGAACAAATTTCAGATTTTGAACACACTTCCCCTATTCCTTGAAAAATTTCTGGTGTTTTGTCATGCCAAAAAATGAAAATCACGCCAAAACACCATGACGCACATCCCTGATTAAGGCCACATCTTTATTATCTTTCTTATTTAGTTTTGTTTGATATTTGCAATGTTAAGTGAGTTTGGTTTCCGTAAAGATGCTCGACTTCCAAAACAAATCCGTAATATATTATATCAAACGGGTATTTATTCACATGCTGATGGCTCTGCTTATATTGAACAAGGAGGTACAAAGGTTTCTTTGTTATTTATTATTTTAAAAATATGTATATTTAAGGTTCTTTGCGCTGTCTATGGACCTCGAGAGGGGAGGATTAAATCAAGAATTCAAGAAGAGTCAGCGATAGTTGTTTGCCAATATAGCCAATCAACGTTTTCTGTGCCAGACCGTCGAAACCGCCCACGTGGTGACAGAAGAGGAAATACTAATTCACGACTGCTTGAACGCGCCTTTGAGGCTGTTATTTTTGTTAATTTGTATCCACGCAGTCAAATCGACATTTTTTTCGAAGTTATTGAGGCAAGTTTTAAACGTAAAAGTTAAAGTTTTTCTAAAGTTTTTATTTTTTAGGCCGATGGTGGGAATTTAGCAGCGTGCGTAAATGCGGGGAGTTTAGCATTAGCTGATGCCGGGATTCCAATGCGAGGACTTCCTTCTGCAGTTGAATGTGGTTGTGTTGATGGAGTTTCTTGTACAGATACGAGTTCTCGTGAACAAAGTGAATTAATTCCTCGTATTACAATTGCAACAGTTGGTATGTTTTTTATTTGGTAGAAAATACATTTTCTAAATATTCAAAAGGTGGAAGAGAAGAGATTATACTTATATCATTAAAGAATTTGGTACATAAAAGTCATTTGACAGAATTTCTCAAATCTGCAATAGATGCTTGTGCACAAATTCACTCATGTCTGGAAACGGCTGTTTTTGAAAATGTTAAAACTGCACATCGTTTATAAAATTTTTAAAATAATTTCTCTTTTAATTTATTTCTTCATTCTCTGATTATTCACGATACATGTAAAAAAGAAAAACGTACATCTAGTTTCGGTTCTTAAAAGATTACTGACAGTAGTTTTAGTTTAATTTTTAGAATAATCAGAGACATTTGATTATTTTACAACAAAAATAAATTCTTTTCTATCAAAATTTGTTACGCTTTATTTTAAAGAATAAATTTTATTAAATAATTTAATGACTAGATTATAATCTGAAAAATATTGGTTTATATACCTACACTTAGTGTTAGCATTTGTTTAATTTAACTAAAATTTTGTTTTTTTAAATTAATTAAAAATAATTGCGAATTGTAATGAATAATGGTTGGCGATTTTTTCCGTTTGTGAAACATGGGATTGACAAATTTTATATATCAAAGTTTCAGACTCGGGGGATTGTCAGGTTTCTAGAATATACAGTAAAATGCTAGATACTTCAACAATATTTGATTAAATTAATCTTTTTTATAATTAACAAAATTTATGAAGAGATCTGCAAAATAATTTTTTGAAAAACTTTAAATTTAGTTTTCCATCAACAGCTAAAGTATCAAATAAAGAGTTTAATATTCAAAAAATCGAAAATGCTTCATCTGATGAAACACTTCAATTGTCAGCTTTTATTGATCAATTATTAATTCAACCGATTGAAAGTATTTCTCCAAAAAAGAATGTTTGTTTATTTAATTATAAAAAATATTTTTCCTTTAAGAATCTGTTAAGTCCTATTAATTTTCACCGGCAATTAATGAAAGCAAGTGGATATTGGAATTCATTAGTACAATTTGATGAATTATTAACTTCAGCAACTGTCAACAAATTTTGCAAGGATTTAAAAGGATTGGATATGAAATCTGTTGTATTTTTATTAATTTATTTTGGAAATGAAAGAATTTGTCATGAAAATATTTTGGAACCTCTGTGCAGACGAATAGAAGAATTGTGGGTATTTTTTGTTTTTATCAAAATTTTTGTATTATTTATTCACTTTAATTCCATATTTAAATTCTCTAATTAAAATATTTACATTTTATTTTTCAATTATTTTTAGTATTCCTCTAAATGATCCAATTCTTGTCAGTAATATCTTACAATCATTACTACGACTTGGTTGGTATGACGCACGTCTAGTCACTAAATTAAAACATGAAATATTAGAGTTTCGGGATGACATTTATTCACTTCAGTTTCCTCTTGCATTGCTTGGTATGTTTTTTATTTAATTTTAATGTAAAAATTTAATTATTTTATGGGTCCTTTTATAAAAATTCCGCTTTTTCAAAAATCCTTAATTGAAATTTTCGAATCATTTTTAAGTCATGAGATTAGACTACATCCCTGTGTTTTAAGTGAATGTGTGTAACAGCTCGTGAATTTTTTCTTTTCCCTCTCTAATAAGGCTACAAAAACAAAAATAAGCAAACTTTGTGAAATACATACCTATTTATCTTGTTTAAGGAATTTCATATTTTTATATTTTTGAAATTTTTCTGGAAATTTGTTTCTATCAATTTATAAATAATTTTAGTCTTTTTCCATCTTTCTCGTTATATTTTAAAGTTTTTAATTAGACATTCTTTAATAATACATTTAATATTTGTTTTTAATAGCACGTTTTCACCTAACTGATCGGCATTTTTGGCGTCAGATTGTTGAATCTCTTGAACCAAAATTGGAATCCAAACAAATACCGTAAATTAATTTTATTTGATAAATTACATTAATTTATTTAGAACTTTATTATTATATAATATCGCAAAAGCTTTTGCTCTTACAAATGTTGATTGTCGTTTAACATTTCCATTTGTTCAAGCACTTATCAAAAACTTTTCTACAAATTCAGCAAAGTTTTTTTATTAAAAATATTTTTTATTTATTTTAATTTAAAAAGTGATTGGCTTGAATTTGCGTATATTTTGACTTGCTTAAATTGCCTAAACAATTCTGTTGCTGAATCTGTTCTTAATAAAAACTTTGTTAATGCAATCAAAACGAATTTTCAATTTAAACTGTATTTTATAAAAATTTTTAAATTTTGTTTAAAAAATTTTTATAAGTGAAAAGGAGCGTGCTTACAACAATTTGCGATTAAAAACAATTTCTTGTGCAGCTAAATTAGAATTAGCAAATTATAAAGGACCATTCTTTGTTGACAACTTGACACCCAAGGTTTGAGAAATTTCAATAAATTTTATATTTTCTAAAATGGTGGAGTTTTCCATTAAACTCACGGCAAAGATTGCCTGTTGACAAATTTTTACGATTACGAATTTTCCAAGAATTAGAAAAGTTTTTCATTTTAAATTGAATTATTTTTTGGTTTAAATTCTCAACTTTTTATTATTTCTCGATTTTTCTTATTTTTAATATTAAGGAAACGCGGCGTTTGTTAAAAACCAAATTCACAGCTGAAGGAATGGAAGCATTTTCAAACTTTGAAATTTTAATGCGTCTGGTTGTTTTACCGAATGTATTGTTTAATTTTAGAAGAATTTTTAAATTAAAAATCTCAAAAAAATTTTTTGTAAAATTTTCAGTTATACAGTACTGGACAAGAATGGCATGAAGCAACTGGTGTTATAATTGAAGGTCGATGTTTTGTCGATGTCTCTAAAAGGGAATTTATTCCTTTAACAAAAATTCAAACTGAAAGGGAACAAGGAACAATATGCAAAGAAATAGCGATTCTTTTCTTTACTAAAAGACAATTAACAAAAATTTATGATCCAACGGAGGAAATTGGACCAGTTAGATTAGTTGGTGTCTGCCAAACGTATGTTAATTTTCTAATTTTCTTTTGTATTTTTTTAACATTTGGGGTTGGATTTTCTTGTGAAATAAATTTAGAATATAACTACTGTTTCTATAAAATAATTTAAAGATTTTTTAAACTTTTCCAGAGGTATACGACTCTTGAAGAAAGCTGGTCTTCATCCTGTTGTGTTTACTGAGGAACAATTTCAATCATTCGATGATGAACGAACTAAAGTTGAATATATTCGTAATAGGCTGCTTGATCTTTCTGAAGATTTTCATGAAAATAATTGGCTTTTAGATGAAGAAAATGTAAAGAAAACAAATAATTTCTATGATAGATAATATTGTTAAAATGATTATATTATATGTAGGAATTTAATATAAAGTTTATTATAAATTTTGTATTTGTTCTTCAAATGAATAATTGATATTCATGATTAAATTATCTTTATATTTAATTTTTTACTTATTCTTCTCAAATCCCCTATAATACATAGCTAATACATATCTTTTATTTTGGATTCATGCGCAGTTTTTCTGCAAGGGAAAAAATGGCGGGAAATTGTTCTCTAGTCCATACTCTCCTATTTTCTCTTATTGTTTTCTTTTATATTCTTGCTATTTTTAAGTAAATTGGTTTTTACAATTTTTATTTAATTATTTTAGATTATTATTTTTTGTATTATTTAAATGTTTATTAATTAATTTTATTAAACATTGTTAATTAAAATAAATAGGGAATATGTCTTCTTATCCACAAATAAGGTTTTATTAATTTTATATTTTCTAAACCTCTTTAAAATATTATTTAGATATGAATATGCCGATGAATCAAATAGTTCTCAACACTCAATTTCTGCTGATCCTCCATTGTTTGTTAATTCGCGACCAATGAGTCAACAACAAGGTTTTGAACAATTTTTACATAGTTGTGACGATCCAGCAGCTCCACCATTTTCGCCTATTGGAAATCTTATAGGGCCTGATGTTGACCTTTTTCAACAATTTAATCAACCTTCATTTGGATCAAGTACAGCGACAACAACGTATTGGCAACCACGTTTGGATGATTGTTCTTTTGAAAATTCTCAACAAGATTTACTCTATACACAAGTATATTTAATTTTTTTGATAATTTTATGGGCTGAATTTGTTATCTTTTGGACTAATATATTTCTAGTTTCCATTTATTTTGGATTATGTTTCTTTATTTGTTCCCTGTTTCCCCTTTATCAACCCCACTTGATTGATTTACTTGTTGTCAGAGATATTTAAAAGGGGGAAACCTTTTTTATCATGTAAATTTTTAATCTAAAATTGATTACTTTTTCTTATTAGAATAATAATCAACACTCACAAAATGAGCAATTTGATCCTTTTTATGAAGTAAACAATGAGAATCTTCACAGCAATCGATCGATTACTTCAATTCCAAATATTTTGCATAATCAACAGTCCCCAAAGCGTGAACCATTTAATCGACTTCAAACTATTGAAAATACTTCATTACGCCCAGTAAATAGATTAAAGGTTTATTTTTAAAAAATTATTCTATTTTTTAAGCAATTTTCTTTGTCTTCTAACAATCAAAATTTTAAATTGGAAAAGAAAGAAGTTTCGAATAATAAATTAATTTTGGAAAATAATATTGAGGAAACACCTAAGCTTATTTCTGGTCCTCCTGCTCATTGGCGATTAGATGAAGATTCGGCAGAAGGGACAACTTTTCCTAATAAACGACAAAAAATTGTTAAAAACTCTGTTAATATAAAATTGGAAGGAAAAGAAAATAGTGTTGTTGAAGTGGTTGAAGAAGGTTTTTTAAAGTTTATTTTTAAAAAATATTTTAAATTATAATTTGAAAGAGCCTGAACAACCGAGAGAATTACCTGTAGCACCTAATGGATTTGCAAAGCCAGCTTATTCCTATTCTTGCTTAATTGGTCTGGCACTAAAAAATAGTACTACTGGAGAGGTTTTTGAATTTGGAAAATTATTTTATAAATTAGCATGTGTAAAAAAATTTGACTTTTCATCCAAATTATATGGAACTTTGGTACTTATTTCATTCCCCTCCCCCCTGTCCGCGATTTATTTGAAGTACGAAATGGTCAGTCATTTTTCCTAGCATAAGTTTAAAAAATTTGCCTTTGGTCACATTAATTCACTCACTCTCCCTTCAATAATTGCACTTTTCATTTGTAACCGTCTTTAAATATAAAAAAGGAACATCGATTTATTCAGTCATTTACAAATAACCAGGGCAAATGTGTGAGACAGGCAATCAAAAACAAAAAAAATTGCCTGAATTGAAGGAAAAGTTAGTGTGGCCACAGGCAAATTTTTCAACTTATGCCAGGAAAAAATGACTTACCATTTCGTACTTTAACTAAATCGCAGACTAGGGGGTGGGGATGAAAAAAGTATCGAAAATTTTTGGTTTAAAAAAGCCAAGAAACCAAAATTTACTTTTAATGTAAAATTTGGTACTTTCATTTAAAATACAAATACTATAGCCTCTGTATTTATTTGATTTTGTAATTTTTAATTTTTTAAAGTTGACAGTCTCGGAAATTTACGCTTTTCTTTGGTTTGTTAAAGTTAGAAAACATTTGATTTTTAATTTATTTTTAGTCATCATTTCCCATTTTTTCGTGAAGCGCCAAGTGGCTGGAAAAATTCAGTTCGGCACAATCTCTCTTTAAATAAATGTTTTCGAAAAATTGAAATTGAACCGCCAAATAGTCATGGACGAAAATGTTTTTTTAATTATTTATTTAAAAATAATAGTTAATTTCAGCGTGTCTTTGGACTATGAATCCTCCACGCCGAGCAAAAATGGATCACGAATTAAAAAAATGGCGTGAAAGGGATGAGGTATTTTACTATTTAAATTGAATCATCTTGTAAAGACTAGACATTTTGAGCTTATGAAATTAATCTAAAAATGTAATATTTTTACAAACATCTCCCCATTCACACGTCGCTCTCATTCATAAACTGGCACGATTCTGAGGGGGAGACATATTAGCTGAATTCAATTCTATTTTATTTAGCCTGGAATTTTAATTGCAATGGAACGGCCTAATGAATTAGATGCACTTCAAAGTGGTTCTGTTGGAATGCCACCAAATTTAAAACCTCGGCGTTTTTCGTTTCCAGCAACAAAAAATTACTCAAACCATCAAGAACGTTTAAATTTTAGTTCAAGTTGTTCATCTGCACCTTCTACTACAAATAATGGGAATTCTCCATTTGCTTTATCACGAGAAGAAATACAACAACGAATGTTTTCTGTTAGTCAAGGATCTTCATCTTCTAATAGCTTGGTTTGAAATTTAAATTTTAAATTAAAATAAAAAATTATGATATTTTTGTTGCTTTCTTCAAAACAAGTTTAGGATATTTAAATAATTTTTTTATTTTTCAGTCTACACAAAATAACGCTATTAAACTAGAAATACAAACGCCAACAAATTCTTCTGATTTTTGCCAATCTCACATTAATCGACAACGAGGCCGGCCGTCTGCACATGCACAAGCAGCTCGCAAATTGGAAAATTGTCTTTTACAACAACGTCAAAAGATTTCAAAATAATGAGAAATAATTTTTAAATCTCATCAGCCAAATAAAAGTTTGTAATGTTGGACTATTTTCCCTTTGAAATTTTCTTTCTTCAGTTCCAATATCTTTTTTTAATCTCATTATTTAATAAATTATTAATGCCAAAAATTGGTTGTATTTCTTTTATTTTATAAACTTAAGTAATTATTAACAATTCTTTGAAAAATGAAAATTTGAGAATTCTTTGGATAAAAAATCAATTTCGAGCAATTTGAAATATCAAAAATTAAAATACCCTATAAATACTTTTAAATTGCTCGTATTTTAAGGCATTCTATGTATATGAAAAGGTTTTTTAATATTTCCTTCTTTACAAAAAGGTTCTTTTTTGGTTTCTGTCACCCGTCGTATCGTTTTTCCATACTTTACCATTTTTCTAATAAGAGAGAAATTTTTTTATTGTTTTCCTCTGTTTATTCCACCATTTTGTTGGTTTGTTGTCGAAGGCCCTAAGAGAAGTTTTTTTAATTTAAAAAAAATATTTTAACCTGGATATCGAACTGTTCGTGTCATTCCTCCTCCTCCTCCCCCTCCTTGACCACCACCTCCCCCACTTCTTGATGTTCCTGAAGACATTCCTCCTCTTTTTAATGTTGGTGGTTGGTGGTGATGATGATGGGGGTCTGTAGAAGTTGGAGTTCTCTTATGAAAAAAATTAAAAAAAAATTTTAATTAAAAAAACTTGTTGATATTGTCGTTCAGCAGTCATTTCTAATTCTTCCATTCTTTGGGTAATCATTAATTTTTGTTGTATACTCATTCTAAGTAATTGATTTAATGTTTTCTTTTCTTCATCTGCCGTTTTTAATAAATTCTGTGCTGATTCTAATTGTTGTTGTAAGTCTTCAGTACGAGCAGTAAACATTGCTCTATGAGAAGCAAAAGTAGCAGCATCTTCTTTAAAGAGTTTTAATTGTGAACGTAAATTCTTTAAAAAAATTAGATTTTCTTTAATTAAAACAAAAAAAACCTCCAAAGTTTCATCTTTTAATTTATTTTCTGATTCATATTTTTCTTTTAAACAATTAAATGCCCCTTCTGTTGAACTTTTATTTGAACGAAGAACAGACCGAAGAGAAGAAACTTGTTCTCTTTTAACAGCCAATAATTCTTTTAATTTATTATTTTCTTGTCTAATTTCTGTTTCATTTTTATTTCTTAAAGTAATTCCATTTAATAATAATTTTTCTTCTGTTGCCGATTTAATTATTTTAAATAATTCAATTATTGTTATAAATGATGATTGGATATTATTATTTTTTTCTTCAATTGGAAGTCTTTCTCTTAAATCAATTTCTTCTAGAAAAGAATTTTTTAATAAAATATTTTCTTCATCAATTAAATTTTCTTCCAAATTATTACAAATTTTAGCTGATGAAATTTCTTCTAAAAATTTTTTTGAAAAAATTGGACGACAAATTTCTGGCATTAATGGAGTAATACGTGGGGAACGAACATTTAATAATCGATTATTTTGGTGTTGTTGTTGTTTTGGATCTGGAGGTGCTTCGACAATTGGTGGGGGAGAAATTGAAGGATTTGATTGTGAAGAGGTTTGTAATGGTGTTAGAAGTGGAGGAGAATTAATTGAAGAAGAAGAAGAATTATTTAATTGATGATGAGAACTTTAAAAATAAATTTTTAAAAATTATTTTTAAAATTTACCTAAAATTATTTTAATTTTATTTAAAGATAAATTAAACAAACTTATTTTCTTCTCTTTCTTCTTCTGTTTGTAAACATTCCTCAATAGAATTTAATTTATTAACTAATTCATTAATATTTTTTAATTTAATATCCAATTCTGGAGTTACTTAAAAAATAATTATTTTTAATTAAAAAAATATTTTTTTCCAAACTTTTTTCATTATTTATTTGTTCCCCAACAATTAATTCAATATAAAAAGAATATAAAGCTTGTCCCATTTGGACAATCATCTGTTGAGAATTTAATAACCAAGCATCTTTCCTTGCTGCTAAAATTATTGCTTTTCGAAGACTTTCTGCAATTTTAAATTTTTTTTAAATTTTTAAACAAAAAAACCTTTTAATTTTTCCAAACGTTTTTGCATATTTTTAGCTTCTTTTTGAGGGCCAATACGTTCTTCAAGTCTTTCCATTGCCAAAGACATATATTCTTTTAATTTTGTTAATTCAAATTCTTCTTTAAAAGAAATTAATTTTTTAATTTAATTAAAATTAATTTTCAAACCAAAATTAACTCCAACAATTCCAATATCCAATTTTTGAAAAAAAGGAATTAACATTTGGGCAAATTGTTTGGACTGTTCTGCACGTAAATTAATTAACCGTTGATTTTCTGTTTGAAATTTATTTAATTGTTCTGTTAATTCTGATCCGTGTAATTCTGAAAAAAGATCTTTCTCTCCCCCGTTGTTGCCGTTTTTGATAATTTCTTAATTAAAAATATTTTTAAAAAATCCAAAAATAAATCCCTTACCATTTCCTTTTAAACAATTTAAAGATTCTTCAGCAATAAAAGAACTTTCTAACTAGAAAAAAATTTATTTAAATTCTCAAAAATATTTCAAAAAACCTGTTTCATAGTATCTCTGTCATGGACTTCATGAGCACCTTTAATACCCAAATATAAACTATTTAATGAAGCTAAATGTTCTTGATTTCGAAGCTTGAAAAAGATTAAAAATTATTTTAATAAATTTAAAAAAAGGATGGACATTTCTCAAAAAATTAAAAAAAATTTCTTCCAAAAAATTCTATGTATTTATTAACATATAATCTAAAAACCTGTTCAAATTCCTTTTTTAAAGCCAATCGATGTTCTCTTTCATGTTGAGCAGTTGCCAATGCATCAGCCACTTGATGTTCAGCCAATGAACGAAGCTTTAGAAATTTAAAATAAAATTAAATTAAAAAAAGAAAATACTTTTTCAGCTTCTTCAGCAGATGTTTGTAAAATAATCATTTCATCCAACATTCCTTTTATTTGTAATTTCATTGATTCAAATTCAATTTGCGCAGATCTCAGATTTGAAACCTTTTAAAAATAAAAAAAAAAGAAATTTAAAACCCCAAAAAAACTTGTTTAAGTAAAGCAACATTTTCTTCTTCCAATTCATAATTTTCCCCAATTAATTGTTGCTCTCGAGTACGTAATTCTTTTAACTAAAATTAAATATTTAAAAAACATTCTAAAAACAATTTAAAAACCTCTTCTTTTAACGTTTTTCTTTCAATTTCCAATTCTTCTACTCTTGTTTGAATTAAAATTAATTCTTGTTGAAGTCTTTCAGAATCAGATTTATAAACAATTAATTGCTTAAAAAAATTATTTTTAAAAAATTTATTTCAAAAAAAAACTTCTTGTAAATGTTTTTTAGCCGATTCCAAAGTTTTCACTTTATCGGCAAACCGAGCCTCTAAAGCTGCCGAATCTTCATCCATTTCCTGATTTAATTCATTAGCCTCAGCATTACATTGTGAAGAACGAAACAAAGTTAATTTTTGTTGTGTTTTTTCAAGTTCTGAACGAATTACTTCAAATTCTTTTAAAAGAGCCTTTAAAAAGAAAATAAAATTTATTTAAGAAAGAATTCGGGAATTTAAGCACTTGTAGAGATTAAGGTGCCCGGTGCCTTTTCGGTAAATATGTAAAAGATGGTCAGTCTATCTAAGGGTTTAAATTAATTTTTAATTAAAAATACTCTTTTCAAAAAATTCCTTTATTTTTTATTTCAAAACCTCGTGTGTTAATTCCAATTGTTCTTTTTCCTTCAATAAATGTAATCCCAATTCCCCAGCCTGCGCCTTTTCTTTATCAGCAATTTCCAATCTTTTAGTCATTTCCAAAATTTCATCCCGCAAACTCTAAAAAGAAATATTTTTTAATTGTAATTAAATTAACCTGTAATTCTTTTTCTTCATTATTCTTCATTATTTAATTTCAAAATAAAAAAAATAAAAATTTTTAAAAATATTTGTTAGAAAATATTTAAATTAAATATTCATTCTGAAAAATAAATTTAAAGAAAATATATGGTAATAAAACAGTATAAAAATTGACGTGCTGCGCAAAGTAATCAATCAATTTTAAATAAAAATGTGAATATATTTAAATAGTATAAACAAATAAAATAATAATAAAAAAATATTTTCTTTAAAAGAAAAGTTAATTAATTAGGCTTTCTAAAATTAAAAAAATCAAATTTAGCACAAAAATTAAAAGGTAAAATATTTTCACATTAATTATGAATTTGCTTTATAATTTTTAAGAATTGCCGGCCGTCTAGCTTCGGCTATAATATATTGTAGAGGTTGAATCCTGATCATGAACTTTTCAATTTCTAATTAATCGAAATATACTTCTATTTATAATACCAAATATTTTATATTTTTAAAATAATTTGCAATAATTGATTAGTAATTTAGCAAAATAAATAATATCAAAATAAAATGTTTAGTAAAAGAAGACACACTTCTCTATCTTCTTCCTCTTTTTTTAAAATGCGGCTGGAAATACTCTTCACAAAACGAAGAATTTTAAAAATAATCGATGATATTCTCTTTAATGTTGAACTAAATATTATAGTATATACTAAAGTATTTATTTAGTAACAAAAGAATGTTTTTTATAAAGTGGAAGATGGACGGAAATAAAAAAATAAATTTTATAAAAAACAAACTTTTATTTATTTAAATTGCCTTCAATATTTAAATAATTAAAAATATTTATTTGTCCTTTCTAGTCTGTTACATTAATTTTATAGCAAGATTAAGTATTAAATATTTTCTTTGTTTAAATAAAAATTCAAAAAATTAAAAAAATATTTTTAAATATTTATTCAAAATCTAAAAAAGGATAATTAATTAATTATTATTTACACAAATTCTCTTTATTTAAAATAATACAAACACAAACACATACAATTAAAAACAAAATATTTTCAATTCACTTTAAAAATATTTCTTTTTATTTTTATTTGAAATTGTGCTTATTTTTGAAAAAAATTAGAGACTGGCAGAAAGCATCGGTCAGTATTTGTCGGTTAAATATAAAAAAATCGAAAAGTTGTTTTTTAAATCTGAAGTTTAGAAAGCAAAAGTTCAAAACTATATATTATTCGATGAAAGGTGCCACTCTCATTCCCTACATACAGTAAGGTGCAAAAGTTTATGCCGCTGTACATTGCAGGCAAAAAAATCGTTATAACTCTAGAACAGAAGGGACTTAAATTAAATCAATTATGTATTATTTAGGGGTAGGTATTGTATTATTAAAATTTACTAAAAAAATTTCCCACCCCCATTTTAATCAAAAATTATAGGCGCCAAAACCTACCTGCCTCCAATTTTGGTGGAGCAAAAGTTTATGCCGCTTGTAGGAAAAAAATTTTTTTGGTTCTAAAACAAGTCGAAAAAAGTTCCGAAATTTTTTATAAACATTTTCATTAATACTGAATGGAAAAGCAAAAAGAATGAGTTCGATAAATAATTTTTTCATCAAGATCAAAAATCTCAAAAATCAACGTAAAATCGGGGTAAAGTAATTGAAAAAATATTTTCGACCCCTAATGGATTTTTTTAAATTTTTGTTTTAAGCTCATTTGAAAGCCCATAAAATTTACTACAAAATACGGTTGGTCTCCTATCTATGAAAAATTTCAACTCCGAGATAGGGTGACATGAATTACCGAAGAAATAAAAATGAGCATTCTATAGGGTATTTAGAGTGATTTTGGCAACATTGTCAATTCAAGCCACCCTATCTCGAATCTGAAATTTTTTACACATATGAGACAAAATGTACTTTGTAGCAAATTTTATGGGCTTTCTAATGAGCCCAAAAAAAATTTTTAATACAGGCCCTAGGGAGTTAAAATATTTTTTCAAGTACTGTAACCTCATTTCCCGTTGATTTTTGAGATTTGGGATCTCAATGAATAAAGCAAGTACAGACTTCGTTTTTTCTCTTTTTCCATTCATTATCAATGGAAATATTTATAAAAAAAATTTGTAATTTTTTTCTTCTTGTTTTGGAACCAAAAAATTTTTTTCCCTACAAGCGGCATAAACTTTTGCTCCCCCAAAATTTGAGGCAAATAAGTTATGACCGAATAAATTTTGAATAATTTAGTTATTAAAAAAATTTTTTTTATGGATATTATAAAGGATGAACTATATTTAATTAATATATAATCGATTTTATTTAAGTCCCTTTTCTTCCTGAGATAAATCGACTTTTCTGCGTGCGAGGTGTAGCGGCATAAACTTTTGCACCTTACTGTATGATATATCTAGGGTAAAGGTAGAAATTTGAGTGTACAAATGATAGCTCATTCGAGAGAGCTTATTTAGACAAAATAACTATTTGTTGATTCATCCCTTCGCATGGCTTCGCGGAAAAAGCCAAGGAAAAATAATGTAAATTCAGGCGCCGAAAGTGTCTAAATTCCATATTTCAGCGCTGCAGGCGAAATTTTTTGAATTTTCGATTAACAAAATGAAAGTTTTTAAAATTTTTGTTTTAATTTTAAATTTGTCAGTTTTTCGGTTAAAAAATGGACATCAAACCGGTCTCTAAAAAACTATCGACAAAAAGTTGAGAATAGGGAAAGAATTACAAGTAAAAAAAGAGAAAAAAAAACATTTAAAAATCACAACATAAATAATTGTTTTTACATAAATTTATTTATTTATAATTTAGGTACTTTATGGATAGTCCGTCCTTCCCTATTTTTAGTCTCAGAGTTTTCCTTAAGATAAATTAATATTTTTTCCCATTAAATTATAAATAAATAAATTTATTTTAGAATAATGCGGTAATTGAGAGAGAATTTTAAAAAATACATACTAAATAATACAAATACAAAAAATATATATAGTATAGTAATTGTTCTATGGGATTTTGTGGTTACCTGGAATTAAAAAAAGAAAAAAATAAAATAAATACATTTACAAAAAATTTAATTTCAAAAAATCAAAAAAATTATTAATTAATTAAATGTATTTATTTAAAATTAAAAAAAGAAAAAAGAAAGAAAAATGCCTTTTCTAAAAATATTTTTTTGGTTTTCATTGCAACAATTATTTTATTACAGTTTATTTAAAATAAAGTATATACGCGAATTTGGAAGGAAAAAAAAGAAAAATATATGCACTTTTTAAGTATTTATTTAAGAAAAAAGGGAAGAAGAATTGCAAAAAAAACTTTTTTAAAATAAATAAATTTGGAGATTTAGTAAATTTAAAAAAAGAGAAAAAAAAAGAAAAGAGAATTTCATCCCATTATAGGGATATACAAATTATGAACAGCAAACGGCCGACAAGAGGAGAAAGGACTCGTTGCTGAACGTTTTAACTTGAGTAACTAACTCAAAAAGAATTATTGTTGTTGTTGTTTATAACGAGACAACAATTGGTGATTTACAGAATTTAAAATATTTGGTCTAAAATTTGGAAAAAATTAATTTAATTTTTTTCTCTAAAAATTTTTTACCTTAAATTTAACAAAATTCCAATTTCATCAGAATTTAATCCACTATTTATTCCTCCTTTTTTATTTATTAAGGGTAAAGGAGCAACAGAAATACCCAAAAGAAAACGTGCAAGTTTAGCTAAACGGGGGAATTGTTCTTCTCCAATTGAAGACCAAAATTCAAGAATATCACTAAATTAAATAGAAATTTTGGTTAAAATTAAAATTATTTTTGAATAATTTCTAAATTAATAGTGCATATAGTTAGGTGTGAATAGTTACTACTCCCTTGTATATGTTTCGATTGATTCCTACTGGAGGGATTTGAAGGGATATCGGGAGGACTATCAACATTCTTCAATTACCTAGTCTGTGAAGACGTAAATGTTGCTTTTAAATAACAATCTAATTCATCTTCCTCTTTCACTTCTTGTAAAGAACAACCCTCTAACTGATCCAAAAATCGCCGTCTTTTACAAAAAGGTTGTTGGTGGTGGTGTTCTTCTTCTTCTTTAAATAAAATAAATAAATAATTTATTTATTTTAATTAAAAAACTTTTTATAGATTCTTTTAGTTTTTTGTCTAAATTAGCCATTTCACGAATTTTTTCATAAACAGACAAACGCTCAGAATCTGAACAAATTAAGGGTAAATGACGAAGACGAGGATTTAATGCTGTCTAAAAATTGTTTTATTTTTCTTTTAAATTTTCTTTAAATTTTTCACCGCAACTCGATGTTCCAAACAAATATTTTTATTTGCCCATTCTTTTAAATATAAAGTAGCAGAAAGGCGAACAGAAGCTAAAGAAAATATTCCTTCTTCTTTTTCTTCTTCTTTAATTGTTGATTGTTGATTACATTCATGTATTAAAGCAAACAATTCAGGCAAAATCTTTTTTTTTAATTTAGAAAAATTTTGTTTTTATTTAAATAAAAACCTTATGGAAATGTGGTTTATTTAAATCTAAAAATATTTGAGAAGTTTCATAAAAAGGTTCCAAAAAAGTCTCCAATTCACAAATTATTTGCCAATTAATTTCACTAAATTCTTTAAATAAATTTATATTTTCCTCTTTTTCTCCTCCTTCTTCCTCTTCATTTTCAATTTTTTCTTCCTCCAAAAATGTTAAAATATCAGAACAATGCTCTCGAATAAATTTTATTGAAGGGTAAATCTAAAAATTAGATAAATAAATTTATGAATGTCTATTTAATATAATTGAATAAATAGCTAAATTAAATAGTCTCAATTTAGGATAAATATTCCCTTTAGTTTTAAATAATAATTTATTCCCCCCCCCTCAAAGAGAGAAAGAGTATTCTTAAATCTAAATTAATTAATTAATTAATTACAATATTTGTAAAATCAAATTTTGTTTTAGTTGTTTGTTGTTTTATTTGTTTTTCCAAATTTTCCAATTCCAGAAACTGTCCACACCCAAAATCTGATTTAGCCAAAACTTCAATTATTCGAATAAATAAATAAATTAATTTAATAATTAATTGTTGGTTATTTAAACATTTAATTAAAATATTATTTAATTCTTCTTTTAAATTAAAAAATAAATTTGGAGGAGTTATATTTTTTGATGAAAAATTATTTAATAATTTTGTTTTAATCAATTCTTTCTCTTCCTTCTCCTCCACAACCTCCTCTCCTTCTTCAAATATTTTAATATTTTCTTCAATTGTAATTGTTATTAGAGGACTTTTATCTAATTTAAATTCTTTTAAAATATCCAAAATAAATTGACTAAATATTTGAAATGTTATTGTTGATGTTGTTTGTTGGTATTGGTGATTGTTACAATAATTAGTTTTTAATTCTTTTAAAGTTTGAACTCTAAATGAAATATTTTTTTAATTATCAATATATTTATATTATATTTTTTGCGCCTCGTGCAAAGAAAATAGGGCTCTAGAAGAGTTGGTCTGATTGTCCTGAAAGTTGCCCATTGTTCATGGTTACTGGCGAGATTACAAAGATTATGTTAAATTGTGGGAACTTATGTTAAAAAAAAGTTTCGGACAAAAATTTCTGTAAAAATCACGGCAATTTCTTTGAAGGGGAGTTATAAATTCTTAATAATTTTTGAGAAAAAAAGACTCGATAAAAACCGATTAAGTAAAATATTTCTTAAAGGATTTTGTGGCAGTGTTTATAAATTTTCTTTAAAAATTTCAGATTAACGGGACAATAGGATCTTAGAAACACAGAAAAAACAAGATGGGGTTATAATTTATTAATTTACCCCCCCCCCCTATAAATTTATTAATTACTTAAGAATTCTTTGAGTAATTCTCCAATCATCAGTTATATAATTAATTGAAATAACTAATTGTATTTCCCCTCCAAATTCTATTTGATGACAATTTAATGAAATTCCAACATTTTTAATTTGTTCAAGGTCATTTTTAGTTGATTGAAAAATAGCCTTTTCTTGGGATAAAAATATCTTTAAAAAGATTTCTTATTAAAAAAAGAACATTTCCTTTAAAAAACTTTTTTCATTTGATTTCCTGTTTGAATTAATTGCCTTTTTATTGGATCAAATTGTTGTTTAATTGTTGTTGAAGAAGAAGAAATACCCGTAGAGGATCGGCGTCCAATAAAAATTAAAGTTTCAACCAAATTTTGAAACCCTTCCCCTTCAACAATTTCCCATTTTAACAAATCTTGAGAACAAAAATTCATCACTGCTTGGGAAAATAATTGGCGGTCTGTTGAAGTAAAATGATGGCCAGAAAAGGAGGAAGTTAGCAATTCTTCTTTTTTATTTGATAATTGATCTTCCTGTCCAGTTAATGAGGATGTTGACCCACAATAATTAATAATCTCTCCTTGCTCAACACTTGGGGCAGAAGCAGCTGAATCATATTCTGGTGATATTGTAGAGAGAAGACCGAAATGTGTTTGTTGATGTTGTTTTTCCTTAAAATTAAAACTTTCCATTAAATCCTCTTTTGTAAACACAAAAAAAATTAAAAGGATTCTACCATAGTTTATATAAATATTAACATTAATGTCAGGACAAATAAATTATTTAAAAAAGAACACCTCTGATTGTCGAGGAATTTCTACAGGCGTTGGTTGAATTAACGGTTGTTGTTGTTGAAACATACAAACAGCGGCTGCTGTAATTGGACTAATTAAAGAAGCAGAAGTTGTTGAAGAAGAAGAAGAATTATTTCCTCCAAATAATTTATTAAGCATTGTTGGAGCAGGGACAGAAGGTAATGAAGATAAATTTAGTCCAGTTAAATGTTGTTGTTGTTCTATTGAAGTAGTTGTAGATGAAGAAGAACAAAAACTTCCCAATGATTGAAATCCACTACTATTATTACTACATCCACTACTGCCAGAATGTGAAGCAGAAAAATTTCCAAAATTTCCTGATTGAGGGATTAAAACTCTTTGCTGTTGTTGTTGTTGCTCTAATATCAAAGCTGCCGCCGCCGCTGCTGCAGCAACTTTTCTTTGATGTTGTTGAGCTAAAATACGTAAATTTTGTTCTTGTTGTGTTGTTAATAATTCTTGTTGAGGGGATGTTGGGGGAGGTTGGATAGAAGTAGTTGTACTTTCACCGCTTTGATGACGAAAAGGGGCGCCGCCAACTATTTTTGTGATAAAAAATTTTATTTAAAATTTAAATATTCTTATTACCCCCAACAGATTCAAATGAAGAAGAAGATTGATTAAAGGAAAGAGAATCATTCCCAACAGTCGTATCAGAAGATGAACTTAAAACAAAAAATATTTCTAAAATCATTTAAAATCACCGTCTAACAGAATTTCTATAGCTAGAACCCATCGAACATCTGTGTCTTGTCATATTCCCAGTACCGCCCCCCGTGTCCGTATAAAGTACTTTACATGCATAACAAGCAACATAAGGTAATCTAGCATTTGTTAATGTATCCACAACTTGCCCAAATAAATTCCAAACTTCAGAACGCCCCCGTTTTCTAACTAATTTAAATCGACCACGATTCATCCGAATATCTGTCTACAAAAATTAAAAATTAATTTAAGAATTTATTTTTAATTAAAATACTTGAATATCTTGTTTTCGAGGGATTGGTTCAACATTGGTGGTTATTGAAAGCTTTACTCCACTAGTACTTGCTGTAGACTCTGTTGATTGCTAAAAAAAGACAAAAATTAAGACAAAAAATCAAAGCCTTATTTTGAATAAAGCTGTTAAATCCAAAAAATTAATTTTTAAACACAAACAGAATTTTGAGTGAATATTTTTGTTTTTATTAACTTACATTTCTCTCAAAAATATTATTAATATCCCCAATATTATCTCCAATTGATTGTTGTTGTAATTGTAAATTAATTTGTTCTTCTTGGATGGCAGCTAAACGAGAAGTTGGGGCAGAAATTGAAGAGGAAATGGAGGAGGAGGAAGTATTTAAATGTTGTTGTTGACTTTCAATATATAAAGGTTGTTGTTGGTCTAGTAAATTTTGTTTTTGTTGTTGGATCTTAATAAAATAAAATAAATTTGAAAAATAATTATAATAATTTCAGTTACATGTCCAATTAAATTAGCCAAAACATTCACAGCTTGTTGTTGTTGTTGTGTAGTATTTACAGATAAATTAGTATTAATCCAAGAAGGAGAACAACTAGCTGCTGAAATTTGTTCTTGATTTAATTGTTGTTGTTGTTGAAGTAATGTTGAAAATAATTCTTCTCTATTTACTTTAAAAAAAGGATTATTTTAAATAAAATTCTCTATATTCTTTACTTTGTTCTTCACATTCTTGTTTAATTATTGTCCTTGTATTTGTTGTTGGTTGTGTTTCTGTAATTCCGGGGATTGAAATAGCTAAAGGGGAAGGGATTTGGTGGTGGTGTTGTTGTTGATTATGATGATGGTGAAGTAATGCTAACTGAAGGGCAGCAGCTGTTGGCTAAAAAAGTAGGGGGAGAATTAGTAGATGATAGACTTTCAAGTAGTTTAAATTTAAATACAGTAAAGCAGAAATGGGCTATAGCTATTTCTCCTTCAGCCAGTACAAAAGATTACACTGCACTGGGAGCGAGTCACCATCTAAGGTGACTGAACTGATGTATTAATCTACGCCTGTATAGCTTAGGGAATTAAATAGCTACATATTAGTGTTTCACCGGAACCGAATTTTTACAGGAACTGGAACCAGTTCCAATTTGAGTTCCTGATCCCGGAACTTTCGGTGAAACTCTATACATATATGCTTTACAATATAAAATTTAACAAATATGTTTTTATTTTTAACCGAAGGAACAAAAGACGATAATGGTGGGGAAATAGCTGAAGATGTTTGTTGATGAGTAAATTGGGGTTGTTGTGATTGGAATTTAGAATGTTCAGAAGATGAAGAAGATTGTTGTTGTTGTTCAAATAAAGAAAGTACTGAATGTTCTTCTTCTTCAACAGCTAAATAAAATAAAAATTTAGAATAAATTTAAATAAAAATACCTGGATATTTCCGTAATGTTCTAATACCCGTTCTTCCTTCAAATCGACCAATTCCCTGAGTTTCAATTGGATTGCACTTTTGTTGTTGCTGTTGTTGTTGTTTTTCTTCTTCTTTTTCCATTTCCAATTTTTGTTTATTTTCATTAGAAATAATTTTAAAAGTTTTTTGTTTTTCTTCTTTTTTATCATCAATACTGACCCGTTGAACCTTTGAGGGAAAAATATTTTTTTAACTGAAACATTTTAATTTTCCTTACTTCAGCTGCAATAGCAGAAGGGGAAATCTGTTGTCTATCAAAAATATCTTTCTCCTCCTTTCCCTTCTCTTCCGGGGAACTTCCACCTCCACCGCTTTCTGCGGTGTTGTCCCCACTTTCGTTATTCGAACTTTTTGTATTTAATTCAATTGCACTAATAAATTTATTTTGTTTCACTTCCACGCAGTTAAAATGCAAAGGTGAAGGATTACTATTTTTGTTGTTGTTATTACCGTTGCTTTTTGAATGCGCGGTTAGTGACTTAAAATAAAATAAATTTATTTAACTTTAATTATTACTGTAATTATTAAAACTAACAATAAATTTTTGTTTTTCTTCCGTTGTTGTTTTTAGTAAATCTAAATTTTGTTTTTGTACAGTATTTTCTTTTTCTTGTTCAAATAAAGAAATAGGTAAAGATTGTTTTTGTTGTATTTCTTTCCCAACTTTTTCCTCCTCAATATTTAATTGTTGTTCAGTTTGTTTATTATAATAACAACTTTCTAAAAATGCCAAAAATTCTTCTTCTTCTTGTGTACTCTTTTTCCCTTCCAAATTATTTTCTTCTTTTTTTTCGACTAATTTTTCACTCAAAACTTGAAAATTTCCAATTGTTTCTGTTGTAAATGTTGGAAGAAAATTGGGTTTGGCGGCACTTGAAAATTGGCCGCCTTCAAAAGGCCCAAAAGCTGGTACGGCTGCAGTATTAGCAACAGAATGGGGTGGAAGGTCTTTAAAAAATAAATTTTAAAAAAGAAAATTTAGAGTAGATTATGTAGAAAAATTCTGATTTGAAATTCTCTCTCTATCCCTGGTTATATTAAATTTTATATGTATATAAACATCCCCTCCCTCACCCTCCTCATTCAACCTGAACCTTCAAAGATTAAAATAGATGTTCTATTCGATTTTCTCACATATAAAAATAAATAAAATTTAAAACAAGCAAAACCACTTTTTCTGTATTTCTGAAGCATAGGAAAAAAATGTCTAAAGGGGAAAATTCATGAGAGAGAATGCACTTCCGGTCAACCGAAAGTAGAAAAACGATTAAATATGTATTTTAATAATCTAATGGAAATTTTAAAAATCCAAATTTCGCCTTTCCATTTTAAATTGATTTTCGCATTTTAGCCTTTCATTTTTCGCTTTTTTAAAAATGTTTCGGCACACCTTGCTGTATATACATACATACATATATATTTTTTAAATTTAATTTTTTTTTCATTTTTTAAATATAAAATTAATTTAAAAAAGAAAATATTTAATTAATTAAAATAAACTGATTTATAGTAAGTATATATTTTTGTGTGAAAAATAAGCAAAAAAAAGAGAAACAATTCGGGAAAGAAGAACAAACTATTTAGTAAAATGAACGAAATAAATTTTAAATAAAAATTTCAAAAAAAGGAGAGAGAAAGAAGGAAAGATTGGTTGATTAGGTGAAGGACGATAAATAAATTTTTTGAAGAACTACCTAACTAACTATAACACTGACTAACCACTAAACTAACCCCATCATGAAAGGAAAAAGAAAGAACTGTTCGTTCTTCAACTTTTTTTATGTTCAAGTTTTGAATAAATTGGGGGGAGGAGGAGAAGATGGAAGTGCAAAATTTAATAGAAGAAGAAAAGTTATGGGCGCGCAAAATAAATTTTAAGGGTTTTTAACTAAAAAATATATATTTTTGTGGCGACCTTGTGATGTGGTTTTTGGCTTTAATTGATGAAAAATTACAAAAAATATTTTAAAATTTTTATTTATTTTTTTTACCAATAATTTGTTTTTGATTATAAAAGTTGAACATTAATTTATTTCCATTATTAACTATTAATTGTTGAATTAAAGATAATGGAGAAGTTAACATTTTTGTTTTTAGAAAATTTTATTTAAATTTTAATAAGAATTTTTAAAAGAAATGTGAAGATATATGTATGTATTTAAAATGAAAAGAAAATATTTTAAAAGATTTTATTTAAATAAATTGAAAGGATTCAGAAAAGATTAACGGAAGCTCTCTAATGGATAAATAAAAAAAATAATATTTATTTAAAAAGAATGTCAACAAAAAATATTTAAATAAATATAAATCGGATTAAAAAAAGTAATTTTAAAAGCTTTTCTTTAATAAAAAAATAATTTTTATGTATTTGCAAATAAATATTAGAGTTTTTAATTAATTAATTTTAATTTAAAATATATTTTTAATTAATTTTTATTTAAACGTGCTAGACTTTTTTATATTTTTTTTTTGTTTGCGCATTAATTTTCATTTCTTTTTTTCCCCGGAAATATTTCTAACAAAAAAAATAATAATTTTTTCTCAAATCAGCTCAAAAGTATTTAAAATTTTTTAAAGGCTTTCGTTAAAGAGAATTTCCGTTGTCGAAGCACTTGGGGAGGATTTAGGGGATTAATTACGTAGTTGCTGTAATCCAAAAAATATTTCTTTAAGTCAAAAGGGATTTTGAAGGGTTTTGCTTGTTTAAAGAAAGAAAAAAGGAGAATTTATTTAATAAATTTAAATTAAATAATAAAAAATATTTAAATTAACGTCATTTTACATAAATTTAAAGATTCTGTAAATTAAATATTTTGTCTAGAATTGTTTAGAATAAATAAATAGTTAAAAGAGAATATTTATTTTCAGAAAAGTTTTTCAAAAAATTTTCCCAATCTTAATTAATAAACCTAAATAAATATTTATTTATCATCTCATTCCAATCTCTTCAAAATTAACTAAATAAAGGCTTAACTTCTTTTAATTACCGTATTTCCCCAAAATAATTGGTCATTTGATTAAGTATTTATTTAAAAAATCTCCAATATTTAAAAGAATCCTCATTTAGAGTTTTTTTTCGGAAATTTTACTGTCGGGGCGGAACCATAGTTGAGATTTTGAATATCAGCCTCGCTAATATTCAAAATGTCGCCAAACATTGGCGACTTTTGATCACTTTTTTACTCGTTCAAGTTTGGTTAATTTTTTGCTCGTTCACCGTTCATATTTTCATCGTCCACTCTTTGTTTTTTGAATTGTTTTCCCGCCTAAATTCCTTTCATTTATTTTTTGTGTCCGTTCGTGCCAGCCACCCTCCGTTCTCTTACTCATTTTTTCTTTTGTTTTTGGACTTGGCTTCTCTTGCCGAGTCTTCCCTTCTGTTTTATTTTTCTCTAGCCACTTCGCGCAAATTTTTCAAACTTACATTTTTTGGAATTTTTAATGCCAAACCCCGCCCTTATTTTGTGCCTATTTAAGAGGTAGATCAGCCACCTAAATATTCCTCATTCTTCTTCAACCACTTCAACTACCATCAACTACTTGTGGCTGATCTGCTTCGCTGGCCCTTGCTGGCCCTCAACTTGTTCGCTACCTTTGTTTATTTGTTTGTGGAAAATAAACTTTTTTTGGCTGGACTTGTGTTTTTTGTTTGGTTGGTAAAGTGAACGGCACTACCGTTCACCACTACTCTTCTTGGCTAAAGTGACGCGTGCTCCGAGTCACTCACCGCCCTTCTCTTCCTTCGACTGTTGGCACTACCAACAGTCTGGTGCTAGTGCCACAATTCACTAGCTGGTGCCACGACTCAACTCTTCAACCACCACCCCAATTTTTGTGAGGATAAGGAGGTGCCGTCCCGACCCCTCTCTTTCCTCTACAAAAAGTGGTGCCACGACCCGGGAAGACGGGGACAACACTACACCACCACTACAACAACAACAACTACTATTTTGGTTGAGCTGAGCAACAGCCACCAACACTACAACTACTCGTGCGTGAGCTGCACTACAGCCACCACCACAACTACACCAACTTCAACTACTCGCGTGTGAGCGGAGCCACCGCCACAACACTACAACAACCACTCCATTTTTTGTGTGTGAGCTGCACTACAGCCACCACCACAACACTACTACACCGACAACTTCAACTACTCGTGTGTGAGCGGAACCACCGCCACAACACTCAACAACAACAACAGCTACTACTACATTAACTACCAACACCACAACAACTACTCCAAATTTTGGTGTGTGTGCTGAGCAACAGCCACGACAACAACTACTCTGTTTGGTTGAGCTGAACGACAGCCACCAACAAAACAACCAATACTACAACTACTACTACACCAGTGAGCTGAGCTACAGCCACATCAATGTCTGGTGTGATTCAACTACAATTGTCAATGGTCCTGGCCACTATGAAGGATAAAGGGTTTGCTGTTCTGACTGCCCTCAATGCTAGCAACACTACAACACAAGACGATGATCACTTGGAACGTTTGGCATTCCAACTCAAACAATCTATTGGAAGAGCAGAAGTGCTGGTTGACAAATGGTATGTGGTTGTTGCTCCAACTCAACAACAAAAAGAAATGGATGTTTTACAAGCGTTTCCATTGCCACGAGGTGAAGCAAGAATGGCGGATGAACTTACTGTTTTCACTCAAATTGAACGATCTTATGAACTGGTTGTCTTGGCCAACGTGGAGTTACAACAAAGACGTGCACTAAATCTGGGTCCTGTTTCGTCTCAACGAAGTGAGAAGTCTGCCACAGGGGTGGACGATCAAAGCACCACACTTCGTCCAACCAAGTTGGAACAACCAACCATGCTTAAGGAGAAACCTCACTACAGCCAGCCGACTGAACGAAGTAATCACAACGGACCAGCTGATGTCTCTCGTTCATTCATGACTGCACAATCACCACAGCAACTTGACGAACAGCCTGAACTATATGCTTGTCCACCACAGTCACCAATTGAAGAAAATGGTTGCTCACTCTGCCGTACTGGGTCAACACACAAACCAAGCCGTTGTCCGATGTTCAACTCCCGCAACAGACGCAAAGCCCGTCTATTTGAACAAGGACGTTGCCTCAACTGCTTATACGATGGTCATATGCTCAACAAATGCCGTGCTGCCAATAAATGCCGTAGATGTGGAGGCCGACACCACTTCATGCTGTGTACACAACGTCAACCGAAAAAGCGTGCGTACTACCCAAATGGTCACCACGATGGACCGTCTGAAGCCAATTGGAAACAAACTCAACCCAGAAAGCGTGTGTACTACCCAACTGGCCACCACAAAGGACCATCTGAAGCAAATTGGAGAGTTCCTACACCACCGCAGCCTGAAGTGACCTACTCTGGAATGGTCTTCACTAGCTCACTTAACGACTCTGAAACTGACTTCCAGTCGTCAACCAGCTCAACTGTGCACAACGGAAGAACCAACCGTCACCGTCGACGCAAAGTGTGGTTAAATTCGGATATACTAAAAGCCAACCTGCGCAAATCTAAAAATGGTCAATTGACTCGTCCAACTGATAATGGGTCTAACAGTTCTAACCGTTCCAATCGTGTTTGTTCAGCATGCTCGTGGCGCATCAACAAAATCAACGCTGGCTCTACTGCCCTCTTCAAATGCTCATCTATGCATTTTCTGTTGATGCTGGCCCTTCTACTGATTGTTGGTATTGCCTGTTGGTATAAACAAATTGTACGAAATGCTCAACGAAAGCCATTGCAATCATCAATGACCTCAAAGGGTGGAACCTTCGCAGCTGCCACAAATCAAACGTCAACGAGCTTCTCTAACTCGGGAAAATTTATGTGTGTTACCCAAGCTGGAACTATTATTGCGGCTGCTAGTGATGGAATTACCGTGACTGCTACTGAACAACCAACTACAAACTGTGATGCCGTCGAGACAATTGCCTTGTGTTCAATTCGACAACGACCTGGACGACAACGAGGAAGCAAGGTAGTGGAGTGCCGCCCCTCACCAAAAGCTTTCAAAAGGGGAAGTCGTGAAAGGGCACTCCATCACCATCATCACTGCTTTGGACCACACCATGCAACCACGCACCGTGTTGTAAATACGGACGCAGCCCGTGGCTCTCCACTTGCCCTGACTCGAATCTGGAAGATGAACGGAAAAGCCGATGATGAACTCATGAATATGGTTGATGAAAGAAGAAGACGATGATGACGAAGACAAACTTTTGTGATGTGGGCGGGGGGAGTGTCGCCAAACATTGGCGACTTTTGATCACTTTTTTACTCGTTCAAGTTTGGTTAATTTTTTGCTCGTTCACCGTTCATATTTTCATCGTCCACTCTTTGTTTTTTGAATTGTTTTCCCGCCTAAATTCCTTTCATTTATTTTTTGTGTCCGTTCGTGCCAGCCACCCTCCGTTCTCTTACTCATTTTTTCTTTTGTTTTTGGACTTGGCTTCTCTTGCCGAGTCTTCCCTTCTGTTTTATTTTTCTCTAGCCACTTCGCGCAAATTTTTCAAACTTACATTTTTTGGAATTTTTAATGCCAAACCCCGCCCTTATTTTGTGCCTATTTAAGAGGTAGATCAGCCACCTAAATATTCCTCATTCTTCTTCAACCACTTCAACTACCATCAACTACTTGTGGCTGATCTGCTTCGCTGGCCCTTGCTGGCCCTCAACTTGTTCGCTACCTTTGTTTATTTGTTTGTGGAAAATAAACTTTTTTTGGCTGGACTTGTGTTTTTTGTTTGGTTGGTAAAGTGAACGGCACTACCGTTCACCACTACTCTTCTTGGCTAAAGTGACGCGTGCTCCGAGTCACTCACCGCCCTTCTCTTCCTTCGACTGTTGGCACTACCAACAGTCTGGTGCTAGTGCCACAATTCACTAGCTGGTGCCACGACTCAACTCTTCAACCACCACCCCAATTTTTGTGAGGATAAGGAGGTGCCGTCCCGACCCCTCTCTTTCCTCTACACAAAATAATTACATACCCTGATTTTGTCCCTGCTGGCCTTATTTTTCTAAAAACCAAATTAAATTATAACCCCGATTCAGAAAGTTGAACTTTAACGACTCTGATAATTCTGATAATTTAATGAGGGTGAAATTTACTTATCAAAAAGGGTATTATAATAATTCTCATAATTTATTAATTTATTTATTTTTTGGGCTTTTAGATTGTCCGGAAAATACCAATTAAACTCCAAGCTCTTGAAAATTAAAAAATTTTGAGGATAGTTGACAATTTGGTTCTGAGGAAAGACCCGTATCCACGACTTTTCTTTGAGGTTTTCGGTATAGGTTTTGAGATTGTCTTAGTCTCGAGATATATGTACATATAATCAACACATCCATAGCTCCAAATGTTTCTTAAACGATTTTTGAACTTTCCCATTAATTTTCTAACAAGAAAGTTATTATTTTAGAGGAAATATGGTAATTAAATTACGCAATAATTAAATTATAATTTAAAATATATACACGCAATTGTTTAAAAGTAATAAAATAAATAACCGGAAATGTCAAACAATTAAATACTACAAAAAACAAAAAAAAATATTATTTTTTTAAATTTAGATCTTTACTTAAAAATAATTTTTAAAAAATAATTACCCAATAATTAATAATTATTTTTAAAAATATTTCTAAAAATACTAAAAAAAGGTATTAAATAATAATTACTAAGCTAAACCTAAAATTATTTTTGTTTGACGCAAAAATATATAAAAATAAAAATATTTAATTTAAAAAAGAAATATTCTAATAATGTTGCGCAAATAAATATATTCAAAAAACCCCAATATATATTTTTAAATATTTAATTAGAAAAAAAAAGAATTATTTTTCTAAAAAAATAATAATTATTTTTTTAAGTTAATTATATTTATTTATATATTAAAGCTTTGTCTGTTGCCAAGTAATGAATGTTTTTTTAAAATTAAAAAGAAAAAAAATAGATTTAAAAATATTTAAAAATAAATATATTTGTGACAACAAAATAATTTAAATCAGCTGTTTTATATAAGAAAAAATAATTGTTTTTTTTGTATTTCTTAATTTTTTTCAATTGTCCTTACAACAAAAAAGAATTTTTTTGCAGAGTTCAGCATTTATTTGTGTGTATGATTTGTCTTTTTACTTCTTCCCCCCCCCCCCCCCCTCAAAAAATTTTTTTTCTCGTTTTTGCATCATTAGTTGTTTGTCACTTTTGTGTTATAAAATTGCTGTTTCCAGCTCTTTTCCTCTTATATATTTTCAGTCAGCCGTTCGTAGACTAACACAACAAGAACAACAAAATAACTAACCACTAACTTAAAATATCTCATCAATGTGTTGGTGAAAAGAGAGAAAGAGAAAAGAATAAAAAATAAAAAAATGAATGTTTGGTTGGTTGGTTGAGGGGAAGGAGAGGAGAGGAGGGGAGGAGGAAGTTCACATTCGCCTTTGGCCTTTGACTCATTCTACTCTTTAACTTGAGTCAGCAAAAGATATTTAGTATTAGATGAGGGAAAATGTGGGTATATTTAAGTGAAACAAAAATACTAAAAATTATTTGAAAAATTAAAAAAATAAAATATTTGCGCAAAAATACAAAAAGAAAATTCAAAAAAAAAGTTGTTAATTAAAATAAGAGAAAAAAATAAATATGTAGTAAATGACAAATAAAAAAATAGTGATAAATGTGGAAATCAACTATCGACTGACTGTTCTGGCCGAATGGATCATCTCTCACTCAGCTGTGCTCTTTGACATTAATTGTCCTCTTTTTTCTTCTTTTTCTAAAGCTTTTCCTTTTAAATTGTTAGCACGGAAATAAATATTAACGTTAAATGGATGGGTCAATCAGGTGATCAAAAAATTGAAAAAGAAAAAAGAAAAGAAATATTTCGAAAAAAAATAAATGGAAGGAAAGAAAATGTTCAAGAAAAAGATCGAAGAATAAAAGAATTTAAAAAAAAATAAAATAAAATTTTTATAATTTAAAAAACATCAATATACATATTTAGTACATAGTTGAATTTTTCGATTTTCTAAAATAAAAAAAGAAAACCCCAAACATACCTAATTCTTTCATTATATTTTCTATTCAAAATATTAGATTTAGCCTTTTATCACGAGGGATTTTAACGTGTATTTACTAGAGAGAGACCCTCTTTTTCCTCTTAAAAGTATTAAAAAATGGTCAGTCAGTCTTAGGTTATAGAACTCGTCGAGCTGTGTCGAATGACACCAAAATCAACCCCCGGTCTTAACCTTAGACCGAGATACAGACAAAAAACCTGCGAAAGCAAAAGGTTTTGCAAAAGCGTCTCACCGACTATAATAGGATTACTTTATGTCATAACTTTGTCAAATCTTGTTCAATTACGTTGATTTTGATGTCATTCGAATCACTCGACAGACTCTTTCGAATGAGTTATTATTTGTTTAATCGAATTTTTAGCCCAAAAAATGAGCGTGGTCCACCCTTTTATTTTTCAGTTTTCGGGGGTCTGTATCTCGGCGCAAAGTTAAGACCGGAGGTTGATTTTGGTGTCATTCGACAAAAAAATAAGACTGACTGTCCATTTTTTAATACTTTGAGGAAGGTAAAAGGAGGGGGGAGGGGGGGTATGAACTCAAGAATTACCATTTTGGAAGATAGCTTAAAAATAATTAGATAGTCTACTTTAAATATAAATCAAAAAATATTTTTGAAAATTCTAAAAATATGTACTTGTCGACAAAATTAAATGAAAACGGCCAAGACTTAAAAAAAATAAAGGAATGTTCATTTAAATATATTAAAGGTTATACATATGACAGAGAAATAAAAAAATTTTTTTCCGTTGCGTGTGTCACAAGCATTCCCAAATACTAACTAGTATATATAGAGTAGGTCTTTACATAAGCATTAAAAGCAATCGACCCAAACTGAGTCAGTCAACTCAAAAAGCATTTGACGTTTTTAAAATGAAAAAAAGAGAGAAAGGGAAAAGAGAAATTTAAAAAGAAAAAAAAAATAATTTAATTGTCATTCTTTTATTCTTTTATTTAAATTAATTATTAAAATTTTTAATAATTTTAGTAATTTCTTTTTTAATTTTCAAAGCTTTGTGTCTACTTGTAGGCCAATTACTCCAACATTCAATCATTAAATTACAAATAATTATTAACTATAAAATTTTAATATTTAAATTTAATTTAAATATACAACAAACATTTTCTTCTTTTTTCCATTCATTCAAAATTGGGGGACGAATTTTCTTTAAAAAAATAAATATTATTTTTTAAAATTAAAATTTAAAAGAAAACTTTATCACAAACAATTTCCCTCATTTGATCAAATGATGGATCTAAATAAATTTAGGTAATTATTTTTATTTTTTAGTACCCGTTTCAACAATTAATTCAAAAGGAAGTTTATGTTGGTGTTGTTTTAAATTATTTAAATTATTAATTTCATTTAAAGAAGTAGATATTGTTGAAATATTTGAAAAAGAATTGTTTGTTGTTTTGATTATTTCCTTTTTTTAATTTAAAAAATAAAAATTTTCTTTTAATTAAAGGCAATTTCGACTCTCAGATTTAGACAATTAATTAATTTTTAGTGAAGAATGTGTTAAATACATAATTATTTACAAAAAGTTATTTCAGCAAATAAACTCGACGAGTTTATTCGAATTAACTGTTTTATAAAGCTGCCTTTTTAGACAATAAATTTTTACCAATAAGCTCGATGAGAGGAATCGAATAATATTAATATACTCGAGTTTTCCTACTAAACTACAACAACCAAAAAAATAACAAATTTGATGTTTTAGTTTGGAAGCACAACTAACTGATAATTTTAATTAATATAAATTATTTGCCTCAAAGAGTTCTGAAAAAGAATTAACGATTTTTATTGGCTAAAAATAATGATAAAGCTTATAGCAAATCCCCTTCGGGGCAGAAAATATTTTGGAAATTTTGAACTTTATGGCTCAATTCTTTCGTACTTCAAAGCAGGAAAGAAGCGGGAGGTTGCAAAATAATCAGCCAGGGTAATTATTTACGGTATTTTTAATTAATTACTTTTCTTCAAAATATTTTAAAAAAAATTTACAATTGAATTAGTTGAAGGAATTAAATTATTATTATTTGTATTTATAAAGGGTAATGTTGTTGTTGTTGTTGTTCCTCCTCCACTTGCAATTCCACTTGAATAATTTGTTGATTGACCTTTTTTGGGGTTAATTAAAAAATTAAAAATTATTTTCTAAAAATATTTACAATTAACTAAATAATTATTTTGTTGTTTAATTAATTGTTGTTTTGAATAATTGTTATTTGTTGTTGTTGGTAATTGAATACAATTAATTATTTCCCATAAAACAAGAGAAAAAGAATAAATATCTGCACATTTAAATTCTTCAAAATTATTTGGATTTAATGTTTTATTTAAAATTTCTGGTGCCATATATCTCTTTTTTAATTAAAATAATTTTAAATAAAATTTTAATTTACTTTAGTTCCAACTTGTATATTTACCAAATTATTTTTTAAAAAATTATTTTCTTCTTTTTTAACAATTGCCAATCCAAAATCAGCAATACAACAAACACCAGGCCTTTTAACAAGAATATTTTTTGATTTAATATCCCTGTGGGCAATCTCCAATTTTTGACATTCCCCCGTTCCTCTAACCGGATTGTGTAAATGCTCTAATCCATTTATTGTACTTTTTTTTTTAAAATAATAAATATTTATTTAATTTTAGAAAAGAAACCTTAAAGAAAGATTTAAAGCTTCTTCAAAATTTAAAGAATAATTTGAACGTAAATAATCATAAAGAGAACCCAATGGATGAAAATCAGTTATTAATAACCTTTTTTTAAATAAATATTTTTTTGAAATTATTTTTAAGCTCACATTTGTGTTAAAGAATCTACATTACTTGACTAAAAAATATTATTTTCTTCTCTTCAAATTAAAAAAACTACTTACAATATCCGCAGCTATATATTCTAATTAAAACAAAATATTTTTTTAATTAAAAATAATTTACGTAAAATATTTTCATGGTTAAACATTTGGCTAAGGTAAATGTCCCTTTCATTTCTCCAAGATTCTTCTTCTGTTGTATTAAATATCTAAATAATTAAATGTTCTCTTCTCTCCCTCCCCCCTCCCTTTCCCTTACTTTAACAGCAACATAACTTCCTCTATAAATTGCTTTACATATTTCCCCATATCTTCCTTTAGAAAATATTTCTTTCATTTGTAAATCTAATGCTATCCTCCTTTTATTTAAAATTATTCTCCCAGCTCCAGACCCAGAATCTTCAAAAAAAGATTTTGAATTTTCTAAATTATTTTTTGTTAAATTAATTATTTCTTCTTCTTCTTTCCCTCCTCTTTTATTTAAATTTCTTTTAATTAATTTATCTAAAAATTAATTTTCAAAAAAATTATATATTTTTAAAAAAAACTTTTTTTTCGAATTAAAGGTATTGCAAATAAAATAATTAAACATAAACCAATTAAAAATCCAAAAATAATAAAAATAAAAGATTCTAAAGTATAAATTAAAGAATAAGAAGAAGGAAATTCAACTTAAAAAACAAAATAAAGCTTTTATTTAAAGAAAAAAAAAACTTTTTTTAGTAGAACGTTCAATTAAAGGAAAAGAAGGTATAGTTAAATGTTTATTGCAATAATTACCCTCATAACAACAAAAAATAGATTTTGGACTGGAATGGGCAAAACGCCAAGCATTACACTAAAAAAGATTTTTTAGAAAATTAAAAAAAATTATTTTTATTTTACCGTTAAATGAGAACCATTCGAACCTTTTTCAAGAGGAGCACAACCAAATAAATGTATTAATTCAAAAGTTTTTGTTTCCTCATTAAACTCCTCAAAAAAGGATTTATTTTAGAATTTTAGAATTTTATGTCGCTAACAGGGAAAGGGATGGATGCCCTTTTTTCCTTTAATTTTTTTTTTAAATTTTAATACTGAAAAGTAAGGATATAATTTAGAGCTTCAGAGCTTCTTTGCAATTAAGCACTCCTTTCCTCTTTTAATTCAGAACAAAATTAACATTTTACCTGTTTTACAGCACGAAAACAAGCAGCAAATTCATCCTAAATAAAATTTAAAAGTTAATTTCTACACAATTTAAAAAATCTTTTCCCCCTAAAAATCCTTCTTCAACCCGCACCCCTTTCCTCAATTTAAATTTTAAACTTACTTTAATACAAGTTTTCTCATCATAATTACATTTTTGTGATTCATCATTATAATTACAAAAACAATATTTTCTAACAGAAATATTCATTTATTTAAAAAATAATATATACATTTTAAATAATTGATAACAATTTAATATAGATAATCAATATTAATTAATTATTTTTTGTAATTATAACCTCCAAAAAAATATTTTTAAATTGATAATAAAATTATTTTAAAATTAATTTTTAAAAATATTAAAAAAGAAACAAAGGAAAACAAAAATGTGCAAATAAAATTTTTGTCATCATCTTTGTCACCCACCATTCTTCAAGTCCATCAATCATCACTACATATAAGAAATGCCGCCCATCTGTCGCCAACGGAAAAAATCGATTTATTGCGCGGGTGCCACAAATATTTAAATTTTTTTAAAATTAATTTTTCAGTGACGAATAAATTTTTGAATATTTATTGTTCTTTACCCCCCCCCCCCCCTCCTTTCTCTCCTTTCCCTCATTTTAATATAAATTGATGAAATTATCAAATAATTTTTAAACTAAATTCAGATCACAGAATTAAAATTAATTTTTGATATAAAATTTTTAAATGATTATCATTGTGATTGTGAATTCATTCCCAATTATCATTGGGAATGGAATGTTTTATAGTAAGATCCTACGGGCTTCCTCGTTCTCTTTCTCAAAATATGCTATAAAAGCAACGGCTTCACCTCGTCAGTACCATTACTCATCTCTACTCATCTTTATTGACCGTCGTCTACAACTACAGCAGTCGCAACCGGCAGATGTCAGGAGCTGATTCTACTCTTGGTGGCCAGCCAAAAACCCGAACACAGCGCCTCCGTGGGCGGGATTTCTATCACGGTCAGTTTTTTCTTTCATTCTGTTTTAATCTTTCTTTGCTTAATCTCTCGTTTTTTAAGGGATGATCCAGCGGGCTGACGTCAACGAGCTTCTGGTGAAGAATGGAGACTATCTGCTTCGAAAGACCAACGCAGGGGAAAGTCGACTTGCTCTGAGTGTTAAATGGGCTGATCAAATCCGTCACTTCGTTGTGCTTGAGCAGGAAAAGGACGTCTTCTTCGAAGAACAAGGTCATCACGAACCGGAGGTGGATGCCCTGGTCAAATGGCATGAGCGTAAAAAGAAGCCAATAACTCAACAATCTGGAGCCATCATAAAAAGAGCAATTGCGAGGGAGGAATGGGTTTTGACACACGAATCGGTGACGCTCGGTGAACAAATAGGCGCTGGACAGTTTGGAGAGGTGTGTACACACCTTTTTTCTTTTATTTAAATTTTGGTCATTTTCTTTAAGGTTTTCAAGGCCAAGTTCAAGACTACACAGGGCACCAAGGTTGACGTCGCAGTCAAAACACTGCGGGATGGCGAAGCTGTAAGCAATCAAAAGAGGTAGATAGGCTCTTGAGGGTATTTTGCCCCATTAATATTTTTTTCTTTTTTGCAGTTTCCTTTCAGAGGCTCGTCTTATGCGACAACTTCGTCACGAGAACGTCGTGCGGATGTTTGGGGTCGCTGTCTATGAGCACCCAATGATGATCGTCATGGAACTGTGCACAGGTGGAAGCCTTCTTCATCAGCTTCGTGCTCGTCAGACATCACCCGAGGAGAAGTTTCGTTGGGGTTTTGAGGCGGCCAAAGGCCTTGACTACATCAACTCCATGGGGTACGTACATCGGGACATCGCTGCGCGCAACTGTTTGCTGACCGAATCGACGACACTCAAGATAGCTGATTTTGGACTCACGCTCAAGACGAAGCAGGCCCAGATGGAAAGCCTCGGGAAGGTTCCAGTCAAGTGGTTGGCTAAAGAGGTATGAGATGGGTCTGGGTTCTGGGGGATCTAATAAATAGCCTCAAGGTTTCCTTCCCCTAATATTTCTTTTCGTTTTTTACAGACGCTGGAGCTCGGCATCTACAACGCCCACACAGACGTATGGTCATATGGGGTCCTCTGTTGGGAAATATACAGCAACGGGAAGGAGCCATATCCGGGCATGAGCAATATGCAGGCTAGAGCGCACATTCTACTTCATGGCTACCGAATGCCGATCCCTGAGGGTACACCTGAGAAGGTTGCTGAACTGATCACCAGCTGTTGGAATGGAAATCCATCTGAGAGGCCACACTTCAAGGAAATTGTCGAGATGCTACAATAAGAATAATGACGTCCTCTAGTGTTTTTTCCTCCCCAAAAACTTATTTTTGTGATACTAATTGTTGTAAAAATGTTCACATTTTTGATTGTATAAACTTGTTTTTGTTTTTATTGTATGCTTTTAATTGTATGTATGTAAATTGATTTTTTGTAAATAAATTTTGGTTTGATTTGATGTTTATTTCTTAGAGATAGGTCAGAGCTTTAGGTCAGATAGGTCATAAGTCATACAAATCCTTTGTTCTTGAAAAATCGTTGACTATACTTAGGTGTATTTAAACATCGTTTTTCTTAGATTCTTCCATCTCTTATCTCATTCAATTAAATTACAAAAGCATCTCTTAGATAGAGGTGTGGTTTTGATTTTTAGTGAGATTTTGATTAAAGTAAATGAAGGCTAATTTAGATTGATGGAGTGCTGTTTAGTTCCTCCAGATTTCCATTCATTTAAAAAGGATTTTTTGAAGGTCGCCACTTTACAATTTTTTGTTCATGCAATTTTACATTGCTTCCTAAACCCTTTACAATATAAAAAACTATCTTAAAGAATGTGTCAATAATTTTTAATATATAAACTAAATTCAGATCACAGAATTAAAATTAATTTTTGATACAAAATTTTTAAATAATTATCATTGGGAATGTGAATGGGCACCCTCTCCTTCTTTTAATTCAACAACAGCCATTTCTCTCAAACTTTAAAAAAATATTTTTTCTTTAAATTTAAAAAAAATTTACGTATGTCCATATTTTATATGTATAAAAATAAATACAAAACCAAAAATGGCACAAAGAATGCCGACAGCAATATATGCAAAACCTAAATAAAAAATTTCTCGTTACAAATTTCTCTCCTCGTTACAAAAATAATTTAAAAATAACAAACCCAAAAAAGGATTTTTTCCACCTAGCCAACTTGTTGTACTAATTACAAAGGATTTTCGACCAGAAAAGGCACTAACATTATAATTATATCCAATTTCTAAAGTATAATTTCCACGTAAAAGTCCCTGTGTATAATTAGGGTCTTTCAATTTTCTGTAGGGTCTAAAAAAGAATATTTAAAAATATTTTTTAAAAACAAAAAAAACTTTCTAAAATCAGGAAATGCCGCAGTCCTCATCCAAATAATAAAATCAGCATTTTGAAATCCACTATTTTGAACGTTTTGGCTGTCTAATTGACATGGAGGTTTAATCCAATTGGGAGGTTTTGAATACCCCTAACAAAATTATTTTTTATTTTTAAAATAAAATAAACCTGAAAAGCTCCACACAAATCATTAATTGTTTGACAATCACCATTTGAACATTTTGGATTAATAAATTTAGTTCTATCAGCTGGCCAAATTAATTCTTCATAACTCCATTCAATAGTTCTTCCCGTATATTTTTCTTTCAAAGTAAAAGTATCTAAAATTAAATTTAAAAACAAGGAATATTTTATTTAAAGAACCATTAAACATTGAATTAGCTATAGCCCCGCATGGTGCGACTTTTGTGCCATCGAGGTAGTCAAAGGGAGAACAATCAGAAACTTCCTTTTTTATATTAAAAATTAAAAAGAAAATTAAAAACAAATTTACATCTAAACGTCCAAGCATTTGAAGATCATTTCTACTACGCATATAACGTCTATGGTTCTGATAATAATTCTCCAATTCATAATAAAAATAAACATCTCCCTAAAAACTTTTTTTTAATTATCAAAGGGAAAAAAACCAAAAAATCTTCTTCTAAGGATATATCAAAAATACAAATATTCGATCCAAATTTTAATTGATTTTCACAAGCAATGTCATAATATTGAGCCCATTCTTTAACTAAAATTAATTTTTATTTGAATTAAATTTAAAAAAAAACCAGAATTGCTCGTAATTATAAGAACAATTCCAACTGGTATAAAAAGAAGGCTGATTGTAATGAAAACTGGTATAACTGTTTTTGCATCTAAAATTGGCTGCCAAGCCGGAAGACGTTGTTGCCTTAATCTTGTATCTTTAAAATAAAATAACAAATTAAAAAGGAAAAAAATTTAATTTAGATTAACCTTTAGGTTTGTGTTTCTTGATAGGCTCGTCTAAACCTCCGGCAGCACCTGTAGTTAATGTTTGTTGAATCGTTCTAGCCATATTTTTAATTCAAAGCTTAAATCTAATAAAATCAAAATAAAATAAATTGCTACGCAGAAATGAAATTAAACGTGAATAATCTTGAAAATCAGAAACGGAATGACAGAAAAATATGACACATTTCCCAAGAAAAGAATATTATTGACTAAAGAGAAATATAATACCCCCCACCATTTTTTTCCTCAAAAATGTGCATAAGAGAAAATCAGACTATTAGTACATTATTAAGGAAGAAAAAATGGGGGGGGGGGATAGTTTGGAATTACCGAGTAATCTTGATCAAGGGTGATCACAGTGAGAATGATAATTGATCAAGAGGAAGGGAGTGATCAATTAGTCAACAGCGAGACTTTAATGCGAATAAATATACAAACTAGTTTTGCGTAGTTTTGGCCTTGCGTTGTTTTGGCCTGCGTAGTTTCGGTCGCGTAGTTTTGGCCCGCGTTGTCATGGGCTTTTTCGCGGTTCAGTATCCGCCGATTCAGTATACGCCCATAACTGTCTTGATTTCTGACCCACCCGTATAAAACTCATACATATCATTTTAAGGTACTACTGAAGAAAAGGGTGCTTTTTCTGCGGACTTATTTTGCGGACTTTTCCTTTCCTTCTTTTTCCCTTTTTTTTAAAAGATAATGTTTTAGCTTGTAGCAAACTAACTGTCAAAGGATTAATTTTTATTCGCACAAATATTTTTGATTATTTGTTATTTGTGAAATTAAATGAAAAAAACAGTCATCTCCTCCAAATTTCTGTTTCCATACAAACTCATTCATATAACTTTCAAACGTTGTTTCAGCAGTACCAAATTCAGTTTTCGAAAAATGTTCCAACTAAAGCACCCTTTGTTTTTCTGCATACTGATTTCTTACATATCCATCTTCCATTTTGTCCACGCTTCTCTTTACGCATTTCTTTTCCACAATCACATGTTCTTTTTCTATGAAGCATTCCGAGATCAGTGATCCATTGTTGAAATTCATCATTGGGTAATTTAATTTTATCATACAATTTAGTTAAAGTAAAATTTTTTATTGATTGTAACATTTTTTTCGTTTATAATGTCTAAATTATTTGTGAACGACATTTTTCAGACCGGCATAAAAAATAATCCGTTGACTGTTAGTTGCTATAAGCAAAACATTTAAACAGAAATGAAAAAAATAAAATTAATCTTCTCTGTATCAATGTCTTTTGTTTGAATATGCCACACGGCAAATAGAGGAAAAGAGAAAGAAGAAAATCTGACCATTGTGTACAATCTTAGGTAAGAAAAATAATGGGGGGAGGGCCGTTGACAGTTAGTTGCTACAAGTAAAACATGTAAAGGAAAGGAAAAGTCCGCAAAATAAGTCCGCAGAAAAAGCACCCTTTTCTTCAGTAGTACCCATTTTAAAGGTCTTGAGATTCAACATCTTTTTCATAATTGGCCCAGTCTGATATGATCTTACAAAAAAGTTACATCCTTAAAACTGATTTTTTCTGCCTATAATAACATCGTTTATCAGTGATAACTTTTTGTAGAATGATCAGGTCAGTCCAATTATGAAAAAGGTGCAGCACCTCGCGACCTTCGAATCATATATAGAAATTTCTATAATATTGAACAGAAAGTTATGATCTAAAACCCGATATACTGAGTCGGCGATACTGTGTCCTCTCCTGCCCGTTTTTCTTTAAATTTCTAAATTAATTATTAATTTGACAAGACTTCTTTTAACCTTTTTTAGAAATTTAATATAAATCTTAGTAGTTTTAAATTTGAACATACGAATGGATTTTCAGAATCGGGCTGGTGGAAAGACTGGCGGAGGAGGAGTAGCTTCTGCTACAGATGCCAATGTTGACCGTCGCGAACGTCTTCGGCAGCTTGCACTAGAAACAATAGATTTGCAGAAGGACCCTTATTTTATGCGCAATCATATGGGTGGATTTGAATGTAAGTTGTGTCTTACTCTTCACAACAATGAAGGATCTTATCTGGCACACACGCAAGGGAAGAAGCATCAAGCAAATTTAGCTAGAAGGGCTGCAAAAGAAGCTACCGATATTCCATATCTGCCTCTTCCATCTCAACCAAAGGTTGAACCTAAAAAGTTTGTCAAAATTGGACGACCAGGATATAAGGTTTTATTCTTTTGTATTTCTTTTAAATAATTATTTAATAAAAGGTAACAAAAGAAAGAGACAGTGCTTCTGGTCAACAGGCTCTTCTTTTTCAAATTGATTATCCTGAGATTACTGAAACGATTACACCTCGCCATCGTTTTATGTCCTCTTACGAACAAAAAATTCAACCTCCAGATAAGCGTTGGCAATATCTACTTTTTGCGGCAGAGCCATACGAGACGATTGCTTTTAAAATTCCAGCACGGGAGGTTGACCGTTCAGAAGACAAATATTGGTGCTTGTGGAACAAAGAAAGCAAACAGGTTTTTATTTTATTTTTTAAAATTATAAAGAAAAAATATTTTAAAGTATTTTATGCAATTTGCATTCAAACCTATACAAGAGGATTCTAATTATGCACGTAATTTTGCACCAAGTGGTGCCATAACAATTCCACATGAAACACCATCTCCTATGTTTCTTCCAACAATGACAACGTAATAATCGAAGTTTTAAACAAACAAATTGTTTTTTTTTTTGAATTCATTTTCAATTATTTTTAAATTTTCGTTTTTCATTGTTTAAAAATTATTTGCTTTATTTATCTTTTTACGTTGTTTAGCATTAATTCTGCTTTCATTACCTAATTAATTCTCCAATTATTTCAATTTGCAAGTTAATAGGATATTTAAAAACAAAAATGGTGGAAGGCGTTATTACAATCAAAGCAAGGAAGGTGCTTACAAATCCACTTCTTTATCGTCGACAAATGGTTTGTTATTTAAACAAGTGTTTCGAATTTATTTAAAATTTCCAGTCTGTTGACATTCTTCACCCAAATCGCGCGTCGGTGCCAAAGTCTGAATTGCGTGAGAGGATTGCAAAAATTTTCAAAACGACTTCGGATGTTGTGATTCCGTATGGATTCCGTTGCCATTTCGGTGGTGGACGCAGCACTGGTTTCGCTAATGTTTATGGTTCGTTTCTTAACATTATTTTCATTAAAATTAAAACTTATCCTCAAACTAACTCAGATTAGAGCTCACATTCAAAACAATAAGCAGAAAAATTAGGACTGCAGTACTTTTAGAAACACTGCATATCTAAATTTACTATTTTTACTAGCACATGTTAAAATTGTCGTTTAGATTCTGTAGACTATGCGAAGCGCTTTGAGCCTAAGTTCCGTCTACTTCGAGTATGTTTAAATATAAAATTGTGGTTTTTTTTATAAAATTATTCCGTTTTAGCAGGGAATTGGTAAGAAAGTGGAGAAGGGTGGCCGAAAACAGCGAAAGGAACGTAAGAACCGACAGAAGAAAGTCCGTGGGACAAAGAAGACTAAAGTTCAAGCTGGGAAGAAATAAAGTTGATTTTTCTCTTATCGAAATGTTATACTTCTGTTACTTTGTTGCGAAGAATAAATTGTTTATGACTTAATTGATTGAATTTTCTAAGATATTTCAAAATTAAGATAATTCAAACAAATGAGTATATTTTATTCAGTTTAAAATTACGCACGGTTAAGTACGTTATAATGATCGCAACTGGTTCTCAGGCAGATATAATATAATAAAATGAAATAAAACAAATCAAAGTATTTTGTGGCATTCAATTAATGATTCAAACGAAGATCAAGCGAAGGCGGAAGTCGTGTGGTTGGGGAGGGGTTTGAGTAGTTGCCATTTATTGAATCATTGGCGATAATAACATTCGGTGAAGTAGTCGCGGCAGTAGTTGAGGAGGGAGTGAAGGGCATCGGAAAGTGTCGAGTACCAAAATTGTTCATAGAAAAAGAGTTTCCGGAGAGTGGCGTAGGTGAATTTTGTTGCTGTTGGTTGACCGAGGCAGTAAAAGGAGTTTGTTGTGTGAAAGTGTTTGATGTCAGCATGGTGTTTTGTTGTTGATTATATTGTTGACAATAAAGATAGGTAGAGCCTATTTGTAAAGAAAAATAAAAAAAAAATCGGGTAAAAGTACCTCCGTGAGTAGAAATACCATTACTAAACCCAGGTGGAGGTTGACGATGTGATTGAAAAGAAGGCGATGGATATCGATTCATCGTTGGTTGAGGAATGATATCAGATGGTCTGTTTTGTGGAAGCATCAAAGCCGTTGCAGGCAGCGCTCCAAATTGCGCAGGCTGCAGATTGCTATGTCGTTGGATTCGCTGTTGTTGATGAAATTGGTGCGCCTGTAGCTTTTGTTGGTATAACATTGTTTGTGTGTAAAGAGCTTGTGACTTGTTCGAGTCAATAGTATTAAGTGTCTGTAGGTCCTGATAAAGTATTTTACCGAATTTTTTAAAGGTTTTTTAAACTGACCATAAACGGTTTTGCTGGGGTGGAAAGTGATGAAGAATTTGTGGAACCATTATCCAAAGAGTTTGCATTCGGAATACCGGGCAAATATTGCTGTTTATGAGTTGGTGTTCCACCATTATTGACGTTCCATAGTGACTCTGTCCTATTTGATTTTTCAGATGTTATGTTAGATGTATTGGGAGGGATACTAACACCAGCCTAAATGCAAAAAGGAATTACTTGGTATAAATTCTATAATTCAAACAATGTTAGAAATAAGTTGCGGGGAAGCATTTTTTCGTTCCTCCAGTAAATAACTCCAACTATTTTGTATAGCTCCAGTTACAACTGAATCAGATTCTTCCACGACGTCGAGGGCGTTTGTAGTCCAACGTGCAGCTATTGTATCAAACAGAGACGGCGCCACTGGTGGATTTGTCAACTTCAAATAATTTTTGTTTCCTTATAATAATTAAAGAATTACCTTTTCATTGTAATTGTTATGTAAATAATTCATTGAAATCATTGAAGATTGTGGGCGAGCATACCCAGGAGCCTAGAGGAGATAAATTTGGAAAAATAATTTCATATTTCAAGGCATACCTTGCGTTGGTGTTCCTCTTTTGTAAGAGCAGCTAGTTCACCAGTATCGTCAGATGTTTCAACTCCCTGTTGTTTCCCAACTGTAGATTTTATCTCGTTATTGCAAATCACACTTGTCGAACCGAACGTTGAATGTGCGATATCATGTGAGTAATTGATAAAAGGCTTCTCTCCGATAGTAAGGTTGAGCTGTGGATCTACAAATTTCCGAATTTTTCACAAACTTTTTATTTTTTACAAACTTTTCTTTTCACGAATGGCTTCAGCTCTTTTTTGCCAAATGTTTGTAGGTGGAGTTTTTTGCGCTGCTGATGCATTTAACGGAATGGTGGCCTTCAAAGTTTTAGTATAACTTGGTGAATTATTCATAGCAATTGTTGCTGTTGTTGTAGCACCAATAATTCTTGGGACCTGCTTGGGTGATTTCTGCACTTCTTCTTTAAATGTTATCTGATGATGTTTAGAAACTTCTGTGTTTGTCGTATTTGTTTCCGTAGAAGCGGAAAATGAAGGTGACTTGCTTGTTGACGTACTTGAAATAACACGATCAACAATATCCGTGACCAGCATATTGTGGTCCTTCATCAACAAATCGATCATCATAATAGCATTTCTTAAAAATTGAATTGATCAAAAAACATTTAAATTATAAATTTCTTACTTAACAGCTTCTGGAGCACCTTTAATTGTAATCTTGCGTGTTGTTTGCTCCTTACGCAAACATTGCTTCTCTACTTCTACATGGGCACCCGTAGCCTCACGAATTGTATTTACATTTGAACCGCCACGACCGATTACACGAGGAATTGAACTTGATGCAATGTTTAACACCTGTAATGATGGTCTACGGCTTCCAACTGCACTTAAATTTTCATTTAAAAAAACGTCATCAGGAAAAAGTGGAGGAATTTGTGTTATTGAATGAGTTGTTGGAGAAGCTCGAGAAGTGGCATCAGTTTTATCAGAAACATCAGTTTTCGTTGTCATCACATTGGAATGAGTAGAAGCACTGGGTTTTGGTTCGGCAGGCTTGTTAACCTAAATAATGGCACTTTATAAAAGTTTAACTCTGAATTACAATGGATTTCTTTTTGTTTGCAGAATGCCATTCTACTTCTTCTTCAGAGTTCTTTGAAATAATAGCTGCAGAACTAAAATGATTTGATGCCGTAGTTGAGATAGAGACATCTTCGTTAATATTCTCCTTTTTTGACGTTCCTCTTGTTCGTTTCACAGTTTTAGTTGTAGCCACGCCATTAGAATTCTTAAGATTCTCTTTCCCCTGCTTAATCGACATCTTTTGATCTTCACAATTTCCATTTTGAAAAGATGCATTTGCTGAGTTATTGCATTTTTGATTTATGGATTTCTGTTGCCGAATTGATAAATTTTCTGTGGCTACTGATTCCACAGGCTTTATTGATAGCTTTTCAAACTCATTGTTCACTTCATTTTCATTAATACAATTATCTTCATCATCCTTTTTCGCTTGCTTTTTGGCTTTTTTCTTTTCCTTCTGACGTTGTTTTGTACGCTTTTTTGACTCTTCCAAAGCTTCCTAAATAATTATATTCAAAATAATATAAAATTATTTTCTACCTCTTTCGCCAACATCTCCAACAAAGAGGCCGCTGCTTTGTTCGCTTGTTCTGCCTGCCTTGCCTTTGCTTCTTTGATAGATATCAAGCATTTTGTGCATTTGTTAATTAAATCCTAAACAAAAAATATAAAACTACTAATGTATGCAAAAATTCACCTGATCAGTTTGTGAAAGAATGAATCGTTGACAATCTCCATCACTTGGAAACTGTAGTACATGTTCAACCAGATACTCAACTACCTAAAGTTAAGAGTTAGTTTTTCCCTTACCATATCTAATTGCTCTTATCATTAGTGGTACGGCTTTTAGGGTAATTGGAAATGCAACTCAGCGTAAGTTGTGAGGGCAGTACTTGGTATAAAAATAAACCCAAATGAATAAAACAAAAAATTAGAATAAAGTTAATTTACATGATCTAATTGATAAATGCTAACTTATAAACAAATCTTTACTTAATCAAAAGTTGTACTTTCCCAAAAAATCCCCATCATTGCAATATTTTAAACATACTTTAAAATGCCCCTTCCGAAATGCAATCATTAGAGGAGTCAATTTCCGATTATCTAGCAGTTCCGTGTCAGCTTTATAATCTACTAACACTTTCGTCGTTTCCAAATGTCCTCCACTGCAGGCTAACCACAATGCAGTACAGCCCTTCTTGTTTCGTGCATTAATTTGTGCTCCATAGTCTAGTAGAAGTGCCACGAACGCATGATGACCCTTGTCTGCAGCAATAGTAAGTGCCGTATCTCGACTAGTGGGTACAGGAGAAGTATTAACATCTGCATTAGATTGAAGTAGAACCCGTCCAACCTCAACATATCCACCGTTAGCAGCCTCCATGAGAGGTGTAAGACCAGTCTAAAATAGAAATATTTTTTATACAAAATATCGTCGATGACGATGAAAAAATGCACAAATGTTATACTTTTGCTCGATGTTCAACATTGGCACCATGACTAATCAACAATCGAGTCACTTCAACACGTCCTTGAAAACAGGCTAATGTTAATGCAGTGTTTTTGTTCGTTTCAATTTGAGCATTAATATCTGAACCATTTTCCAATAAAACTCTAGTCGCCTCTTCGTGTCCATTCATTGCACTAAGCATCAGGGGAGAAATGCCTAACTTTGAGTTTGTTCGCGAATTGATTTCTGCTCCATGTGTAAGCAAAAGTTGTATAACATCCACATATCCACCAGAAGCAGCAAGTGATAAAGGTGTATAATCGCTCAGATTTCTATGTTCCTTGTTTGCCCCATGCTTAAGTAGTAATGCAACTACATTGCTTTTTCCACCACTACAAGACATAGAGAGAGCTGTGTCCTTGGTTCTGTCTGCCTGAGCATCTGCTTGCGCACCTCCCTCAATAAGAAGTCTGCAAACTTCTTCATGTCCCCTAGCAGCTGCTAAAATTAAAGGAGTGAATCCCTTTTTGTCACGATGTTCTAAGTGTGCGCCACGTTTAATCAGCAGTGAGACAAGTTCTTTATGTCCTCCATCACAAGCAAGTGTTAGAGCAGTGTCTAAATTGGAGGAACATTTGGAAATAATCCCATAAAAATAAACTAACAAACCATTATTTTGTGTATCACATGCCGTTGCATTTTCCATCCATGCAGAAGGATCTGAAAGTGTTGCACTACTGCTGCTTGTGCTTAATGAACGTTGATGCCTATGTGCTGCAGATACATGATTTCCCTTGTTTGATGCTGACTTCGTGCATTTGTTTGTGTTTGGCGAACTGCTACGACTCGGTGCTGCATGTCGTTTCCCTCCTGTTGACGCATTCGAGGGATTAACAGTTGAGTGAGAACAAACAGAAGAAAACGACATCGTGGCTGTATAAAAAAGTCATTTTAATAACTTATATATGTAAGTACCCATATTTATTTGAGAATTTGCTGTAGAATATGGCCCAGTAGTAATTCCAGCAGCAGTACATACTTCTTTTGCACTTTTTTGAAGCGAAGGAGGAATACAACACGGGCATTTTAATGCAGGACAACAGTCCTTTTGTGTTAATTTCTTAGAGTTTTTATTGGCTTTAAGTGAGCATCTGGTAGCTGGTTCTAAATCCTTGTTGATACTGGGGGCTATCTTGTTTACCTAAAGATATTAAACTGAGTGTGAATATAAATAAAACAAAGATAACATACATCAGATCCCTTCTTAATAAGTAATTCAACAATGTTCAGAAAGTTCTGTCGACTTGCTTCCATAAGAGGAGTTCGATTTTCCTTAGAAAAACAGTCCTTAACAAAAAATATAATATCAGTACTACTATATAATAATTTTTATACAATTTGAGCTCCAGATTCGATTAATAGATCACACAACTCCTCATTGCCAATACTCACAGCACAAAATAAAGCTTCGTTAAGGTCTTTTTGAATCTCGGATAACGGGTGAGATTTTTGCAAACAATTTATAATAAATTTGCATACTTCTACACGGCCTAAAATAAATAAATATATATTAAAATAAGAAAAACAAACATTCTTGACAAGCTTCATAAAGAGGCGTACGGTCTCCGAGTGTTAAATCGCCACCACGGTTAACAAGTAATTCAACAATATTTCTAAAAGATTAGAAACTTTTTATTATATTATTAGTTTGATTTACAAGAATCCTCCCGAGGAAGCTAATGTAAGCGAAGTCTCAAGCCCATCTCCGGTTTTGGCATTAACATTTGCACCGTGATCCAACAAATATTTAACTACATCATAATGACCCTCGCGACTTGCTTCCATCAAAGGAGTAAAACCTTCATCATTTGCCTCTTCTATAATGGCACCAGCGTCACAAAGAAGTGTAACCTATAAATAATTAAATTTGTCAAATTTTTTCTTAAATTAAAAAAACATATTCAAGATGACCACCACAAGAAGCCAATGTTAAAGGATTTTCGAAGGATTCAGTAGACAAATTAACTTTAGAGCCAACAGCCAACAATAATTTAGCTACACCCACATGTCCATCCATTGCTGCTTCCTTAAAACGAAATAAAATAGAAATATAATTTAACAAATGTCAACTCTTGTCTAGTTTATACAACCAATCTTTTAATTGTTAAACCCTGCTCGATAATATTTCGGTTTTTGTGACGCATTCATTTTTTCATCTCCCTAGAAAAAACGAAGAAGAAACGCTTTTTTTGGCATTTTTAGTGGTGCCAGTGGGTAGTTAAGTGTGTTGACATGAGTTCGAATGTGAGGTCAAATTTTATTTATTTCAACCCTAGACCTAAATTTGAGATAAAAGAGACGTGTCGGTTTAGCCATAAAACACTTAACTATCTACTGGCAAAATTCTAAAATATCGAAAAATCACTTTTTCCACATTTTTTCTAGGTACAAGAAAAAATTAAAAAAATGCATCACATATGTATGTAGAAAAAACGACGAAACACATATTGGTAAAGTTCGGACTATAAACTAGACAATAGCCCAAATGTTAATGTAAATTACCATCAAAGCAGTATGCAGCTCTTCCTCATCCTGAGCATTTTTTTCCTTGGGCATCAACGAAAGAAGAAAATCAACAGCTTCGCAATGGCCTTTATATGCGGCTAGTGTTAGTGCAGACTCCTAAAAATAATTTTTTAATTATAGAAATAAAAAGTGGAACACTATTAAGACAATTGAAATTTTTAATAACCTTATAATTTAATAACCAACCTTATAATCAGCGCCATCCATCGTGTATGAAGGCTTTGCACCATGCTCAATCAAAAATTTCATTATTTCAACATCTCCAAAGTTTGCTGCTTCCATTAATGCATCATGTCCTGCCTCATTTCGTAAAGTTAAGTCACAACACCCAGAGTTGACTAAATCTTTAATACACTAAATTAAGAATTTTTATTTGAGATACAAAGTGATTATATATTTTTATTAAAATAACCTCAAGGTGTCCAGAAGCACAAGCATAAAGTAATGCAGTATCTCGTGTTGAACTTAGAGCATTAACATCAGCTCCAGCTTGAATCAAAGTTCTAACAACATCGGCATGTCCACAATTACAAGCCTGCATTAACGGAGTGCTGTCACTCTGTTGCGAAAATTCATCAGAATTACGTCTTGAAACAATCAGTTTGGATAGGTCCTCGTACATAAATCAATAAACTACCGAAAAACAAGTTCTAACAATTTAAAATCAAAATATTCAAATCTGAAAATTACAAAAATCTTTTATTCAATGGTTAAATTTATTTAGTTTTTCATAAACGCTTCAAGCTTAAAAATTTGGGTACGTCCCATATAGTCGTGGTTCTGTTTACTTAATCTGATAAGGACGATTCAGTATCGCCGATTCAGTATTTGAGGCATATTTTGGGCCATAACTTTCTTTGTTTTCCTCCGATTCGAGTAATTCTCATGTTATTCGAAAGGTATCGAGATGAGGCATCTTTTTAATAATAAACTGATCTGATCTGAACATTCAACAAAAAGTTAAAGCCAAATAAAGATTGAAATTACGATTGACCTCACCTATTCGGCTGTAACTTTTTGTAGGACGATCTGATCAAATTAATCCTGCTAAGTAAAATAATCCTCACTTTTAGAGCTTTCGATTGATATAATAATTATTTAAATGGGTTAAGAATCAAAAAAGTATGGCACAGAATATGCCCCAAATACTGAATCGGCGATACTAAATCGTCCTCCACCCCTACTTAGTCGCGACAGTTAATCGCGAAACCACGTATTTAGTTGGGTACGGCCCACTTAGTCGCGAGCCACTTACCACTCGCAACCCGAACTCTTCGGTTTTTCGGTTCCGAGCTTGTGCTTATCATCTACGCATTTTTTGTGCATTAACAATTTTTTAAAAGCAGTGATTTATTCCCCTCAAATCACTCATAAGTATTTTTTAATTGTTTTTTTATGTACATGAAAAATTATTTTTAGACCGTTTATTTATTATCCTGAAGCAGTAATTTCTGAATCCACTATTCTCAAACTTGATCTACCCTTTATTTTTTAATTTTTTTTTATTTGCTTCTTATTTTCTTTTTTTTTAAATTTACTTTCGAACTTTTTGTACATAACATTTTAACCGGTTTTACTTTAAATATGTAATGAATCAAAAATTTTATTTTAATTTAGGTTGTAATTTCAGCCATGTCTGAAATAAGACGAAGACGTAAAGACAAATTTTCTGAACGCATTCCATTAAAAAGGGAAACAATGGCCAGTCAATTAATAAAAAATTGGCGGTCTAAAATATTTTTTCTATTATCAATATTATTTTCCATATTTCTTTATGTTTATATACGAAATTCTTTCTTTATTCCTACCAATGTTTTACAAAAATCTGAACTTCCAAAAAGTGAAATTGAGGATATTTATAAAGAAGTAATTATTTTAAAGTATCTAAAAATATTTTTTTTATTTTTTTCAGACAAGTTGGGGTACTCTTCGTCCTCATCTTTATTTTGGTCTGAAAACTAAACAAATACTTTCACCACTGTTTGGTTTACTATGGTACGAACAACCTCGTCAACAATTTATTCAAAATCTTCCTTTACGCCATTGGTGCGATCATGGTAATAAAACTGAGAAATTACCTATATAAAATTCAATAAATTACTTAAATTGTTTTTGTCATTTTCTAAATTTATTGTGTCAGTTAATCAAACATTTAATTTACCATAATTAGGTTTAATTTAGGGATTATATAGTAATTTCAATTAGATTATTTATTAGGAAAAAACCTCGGTTTTTGAACACTTTCTTTTCATTTTCCCATCTCCCTAGAAAAACGGTTAAGAAGTGCTTTTTTGATATTTGGCATTTTTCTAGCTGATCCTGTTAAATATGGTTGGGAGGCGCATGATGGACGTACCTTTGGAAGGCAAAAAATTACTGACGGTTATTTATCTTTTTTTATTGACTGGATCTCCAAAGGTGAAAAATCTTGGACAGTTCGAATGTTTGGAAGAGCTGAGCAAAACTCTAGTTTTTCTTTTCTTCTTTATTTGGCACTTCAAGTACGTATATGTATATTTTTTTATTAAATTAAATCTTGTAGAAAAATATTAGCAATAATGGTGAAATTGAGGACGGAGTGTTAACTCCATTAAACATCCTAGAAGATGGAGGACTTACTTATAAATTTATTAATGGTCATTCTCGTAGCATCGGCCAATTTGACATTAAAATTCTTTTCACAAATCCAATGACAACTGAAAAATTTTCAAATGTTGCTTACAAACTTCCTGCTTATTTGGGAATGGTTCATATAAAAGATGTAATTCTTGGCTCATTTGCGCGTCCAGAAAACCAATTAGACCTGATTTTGCATCAAAATGAGCGAATCGCTTCGTTTGAATCATCTTCAGGAAATGTTGATTTTAGTGTTGTTCAGATAACAGTTTCTGGTATTTTTGAAATATTACTAATTATATTCTCACCATTAAGCAATGAATTTTGTACTCAATTTTTAGGTGATTTTGATTTTATTGTCGAATTGAATGCTGCAAATGATGGGATATCGAATGATTATTTTCAGACAGTTTTTGATAAGAAGTTGAAGGAATTTGGAGATCGTTTTGATGATGCCTTTCCTATTGATTTAAAAAACGAAGAAGGACTTGAACCAAATAAAAATGATGTTAATGATAGAAATTATCGAAAATTGGCTAAAACTGCTTTGGCTAATTTATTGGGTAAAAGTTTTTTTTCTAATAAAATAATTTATTTTGTTAGGTGGTATTGGTGTATGGCATGGCTATTCTCTTGTCAGGACATCTGAAAATCCTAATGAAGATGCACGTTATTATGGTCCATTGTCTCTGTTTTCTGCCGTTCCTTCTCGACCCTTCTTTCCTCGTGGATTTCTATGGGATGAGGGTTTTCACAATCTTTTGATAAGAAAATTTGATCCTTTATTAACCTTACAGGTTTATATTTTTGTTTAGACGACTAGCTTAAACATCGGATAATTCTTTCAATTTTACAGATTATCGCGTCTTGGCTTGACACGATGAATGTTGATGGCTGGATTCCACGAGAGTTGGTTTTGGATGATGAGGCACGAGCACGAATACCTTCAGAGTTTTTGGTTCAAAGTCCAGAAGTGGCTAACCCGCCTATGTTTTTCTTTCTATTGGATAAATTCTTGAGGAATTCCGAGGTTTTTTTTCAACTTTTAAATAATGTTACTGGCCTTTTTGTTCCATAATTCAAGTTATTTAAATATCATCAAAAACGAATTAATGCTCTTTATCCACGTTTAAAACGTTGGTATATTTGGTTAAGAGATTCTCAACGTGGTCCGAAGTTTGGCACAATGCAATGGCAGGTGCCTTTTCTTTTTAGAGAAAATATTTAAAAATGCTAGAGCCGTAACAGAACCACAAATCTTGAAGTTAACCCAATGACATTACCAAGTGGTTTAGACGATTTTCCCCGAGCATCAAATCCGTCTCGTGAAGAATACCATCTAGATTTGCGTTGTTGGATGGCTCTCAGTTCAAAAATGATTAGACAATTAGCTGAAACGTTCGACGATTCCGATTGGGTGCCAATAGTAGAAGAAGATATTAAAGAATTTGGAGATATTACAACACTTGATAAACTTCATTGGAATGAGAAAAAACAGCAATATTCTGATTTTGGTTTGCATAGTTATAAATTTAAGATGGTTTGTTTGTATTTATAAATAAATTTTTTTATTTTTTCAAGGTTCCTGTTAAATTAAGTGACCAAGAAATACAATTACAACGAAAAATAATTGAGGAACCTCATCTACGTTTTGTTGATGATGTTTTTGGATATGTTAATTTATTTCCTTTACTTCTTAAACTTTTGCCTTCTGACAGTCCAAAATTGGGAGTAGTTTTGAATTCATTAAATAGAACAGAGGATTTATGGACAAATTTTGGTCTTCGTTCACTTTCTAAAAAATCTTCATATTATATGGTTAAGAATACAGAACATAATAAACCTTATTGGAGAGCGCCCATTTGGATAAATGTTAATTTTTTAATTAATTTTAAAAAATATTTTTATTTTAATAGATGAACTATTTAACTTTGGATGCTTTAAATCATTATTCAAAATCTGATGGTCAATATGCACATTTAGCAAATGAACTTTACTTACAACTTCGTTCAAATTTAGTACAAAATATAGCAAATCAATATTCAAAAACTGGGTTTTTCTGGGAGAATTATAATGATACAAATGGTGAGGGTCTTGGGACACATCCATTTACGGGTTGGACAACTTTGGTTGTTAATATTTTAGCTAATACATATGATTAAATATATAAAATAATAAATTGTTATTTTTTGTTTAGAATACAAAACATATCATTGTGTGTTAATTTAATTTTAAAAAATACTTGAATAAATTTTATAAAAAAATATTTTTAAAAATTTACTAAAATATAAGGATTGAACTTTTTACGAAAAGTTTTTGGGAAATTTCTATCTAATTTGAAAGTCTAGAAAAATTACTAGAGAAAGGCTTTTAATTTCAGAACTTTTCCTAATAAAATCAATTTTGTAATTAAAAATTGATTTTATTTAAAAATTACCCTCTTTTAATATTTCACAAATCCAATCCCCAAATCCGGTTGTTTCAACTCAATTGCTCAGTCAAACTTTTCCCTCTCTCTCTTTTTAAAATTCTCTTTTATTTTTACTGAAAATATTTTTGTTGTCCCAATAATAAAAAAAGAGAAAGTAAAATAACTTAAAAATGAGAGAAAATATTTTAACAATATTTGCTGCACCGGAAAAATAAAGGGAAATGAGAGATCAAAAGGTCCTGTGTAGAATTTCTTGTTGAAAATCCAGATTTAACACAAAAGAGTTTTTTTTATAAATATATTAAAATTTTAAATCCCCTTTTTTTAATATTTTTATTTTGTTTCTTTTTAATATTTATGACTTATGTTAAAATTATGCCTAATTTAATATTTCATTATCCCTACTAAAATAAAAATTGTTTGAGGATAACTTCAATTTAATTAAGTATAAAATCTGTAATAAAAGTGCGAGTTATAAAAATCCTAATCTTTCGTGGCTGTAATTCGGGGGGGGGGGGTCTATTTTTTAAAACAAAAAAGAAAAATCAGCAAGGGATTTTTAAAGATGCAAAATATTTTTTACTTAAGATTTAATTTTTTTGCTAAGCCTTCCAAAATTTTTGTCTGCGACGTTAAAAATGAAGAAATCCAACTTCGTCTAACTTCTCGTCCTTCTGAAAATTGTGAATTCGTAGACCAAAGCTAAATAGGCGAGTTTTCTTCTATTTAATCCAAAATTTCTTAGTTTACTGACCATTAATTATCTCCATTAATTCTGCCTAACTCGATAAGAAAGTGAATTTATGAACTCTTAGGCTATAAATATTTTAAGCTAAATTTTCTCAATATTTTTCCTTTCAACCCCAACACTTTAATCGAATCCGACCCAAATATTCTAAATCTCGACCAGAGGTCTTCAGCCCGACCCTGAAAGGTCGGGCTGCAACGTTACCATTGTCCTTAGTATTTCGGTTTCTAATTCAAATTAGGAAATATAATTTATCTTATTTTTTGTCCAAAATTATGACCTAAATATAAATAGATCTGATAAGTATTAAAATAAAATTTATGTAAAGACAAATGTTTTTGCCAAAAATTTAGTATTAAAATAAAAAAAATGACCTAAATACACTGCCCCACAAAAGTATATGTATTTCCATGTATGTCCACTCCTTTCGGAAATTTTTTCGTTTGCAGTTATGCAAATTTTCTGAAAATTTAACTGATACTTTTGTGGAGCAGGACTGATTGGAGAGAATGGCGATTATCTTTAAATTAAATAAAATTAACATTTTTATATTTTATAATTCAAATTTTCGGGAATTATAAAAGAAAGTATTGTTTTCCTTTCCAACATTTCCTTTTATCTTTTAATAATTGTACTATTATTTATTTAAATATAATAAGTTTTTTAATAGTTTTTATTATAAGCATTTTCTCTTTTATTTAAAATGAATATAAAATAATTCTTTTAAAATTAATAAAAAAAGAAATAATAAAAAATAAATAAAAATTATTGTTGTTGACATTGGCATTTAATTATATATTTACTTTAAAAAGGAAATAAATATATAAACATTAAAATATGAATTATAAAACTTTCTCTATTATTCCACCAATTCCCACTAAACATTTATTTCCTTCTCGATATTTATCTATCCTTAATAATATGTGTTCACCTTTGTGTTCATTAACAATTTTGGTTGGACTTGCTGCTTGTTGTATTTGTAAGAACTTTTGTTTAGATTTTAATTTAAGTTTGTGTGTAAGGGAAGTAGGGAGAGGACGAGGGGGTAATTAAGCTGAAACAGCAACCCCCGATAATTGTGTTTACTCAAAAATAGAATAAATGCTTTAATATTTTATTTAGGTTGTTCACGACCGGTTTTAAAACGAAAATTTTGATATTTTTTGCCAAAAATTAACCGTTTTTACAAAATTTAAAAAACCGAAAACTTCTGAAAATTAGTGATTTTATTAAAAATTCCCACAAAATATTTACTAAAATTTAATAAAATATTCCCACAAAATACCGGTATTTGTCTACAACTCAAAACTGAAACCCGGGGGGTACTGGTTAATAAGTAGTGAATAACCCTAATTTTATTATACCTTTTAAGCACTTCCACAAATTCAATATGTAAATGATAAACCTTATCATTTAATGCAACAAACAGAATGTAGAGGTGGTAAAATATATGAAATTAATGATGTTCAAGTTAGAAAAAAGAAATATTTTTTTAAATTTCTTTGAATATTTTTTGTAGGATATAGATGAATGTAAAGCTGCTTGTTTTCATAAAAACTGTCAAGCAGTTAATTTATATCAAGTCGGGGAATTCCAATTTAAATGCGAAATACTTGGTAAATATTTTTAATAATTTGGCTATATTTATTTTTAATTTAAGCATATGTTCGAGGATATTTCCCTGCACAAGGAGCTGCTTGCTATATTTCTTACATTTAAATAAATATTATATAAAATTATTAAATTCTTTTTTAATTTTAAATTTTTATTTGTATTATTCGAATTTTGATTATTCTAAATATATTTAAATATACAATAGTATTACATAATAATTACAGTAAAAATACAATACAAGTGACAAAGACCAAGACTTCACCCCCAAAATAATGACTGAAAAAACTAGTCTTAATATCAGAACCGGAAATTTTGGATATTGGGACCGGATATGGACATTTTTAGACTGACTGTGAGCCTTGAGAAGATTTTCTGGTAAGAGCAAAAAAGTCGGAATTCGGCGGAAGGAATTCCATTTCTGGCATTGAGGCAACCTGGGGCTGGATTTGACGGTACCAATAAGGAAATGCGACCCACATAATATCTTTTCCTAATTTGTTTCGCCGTTTCCATAAAAACAAGATATATATATCTCAAGACATATTAGAAGAGATGTTTTTTTCTTGTTTTACAATTTTTCTATTTACGAGGTTTGATTTTTTTAGAAAATGTAAAGCCAATTTTTTTTAAAAATAATTTCATTCTTTTTTTCTCACAAGAATTTAATCTTTTTATTATTTAATTACACCTATATATTATTTATTTTTAAAAAAATAATAGTAAAAGTAATTTAAATTTATTTTAATAATTTCTTTAATCAAAAAATTTTCTATTCGGGTTAGGTCCAAACAAAGCCGTTCGAATATGTGGAACAATTTGATCAGCAATTAAATCCAATCTAGATTCTAATGTTGAAGAAACACTAAAAAAATTATAAAATTAAAAAAAAATATTTCCCATAAAATAACCGAATCTTGCCATTTCTTGCCAATAACTCAACACCCCCAGCATTTTCTGGAGACAAATATTGGTCATTATCAATAACTACCTAAAAATTAATATTTTTAAATCAAAATTTTTTTAAATTAAAACCCAATACCAAATTTTGTTCATAAATCGGGATTGGTTCCTATATTCTCAGATTCTAATACCAATTTTAGGTCCTTAACCTTGAGAAAAGGAAAGAGAAAAAATATAGGGACACCCCCTTTTTTATTTGATACCAAATAAATTATTTATTTAAAAAAAGCAACAAACCTGTGAAGTATCACCCCAAGCTTTTTGCAATTCTTCGATACATTCAGGTAACAATTGCTCAACCAAATCAGCATCACTTTTACGGCAACGAATTACTACTTGTTTCTCCAACAATTGAAAAAGACCCTTAAAAATAAATGAAAAACTTGTAGAATTATTAAATTGTTTGTGAGATATTTGTAGAAATATTTAGGATTCTTAATTATTAAATAATGTAAATTCTTTACTTGTTTTGATTAAAATTAAATTTTTTTTGAATCAATTTCTCTTATTAAGTACACCTAAGGAGAGTGAAATAAAGGAGGAAAGTCTGATAATTTTAATCTTCCTTTTTTTATAAAGGATAACATGCAAAAAATGGGCATAAACAAGACTGTCTCCTAAAAATACCTGCAAAATTAATCCTTTCAAAATAGGCGGATAACGATTGCGATCAGCAGAAATCTTTGAAAGATTAGAACGGGCCTCATTTAAAACACTCTTAACATGTTCATCCCGAGCTTTTAAACATTGAAGACGGCCTTGATTTTGCATATTAGAACGCTAAAAAATAATTAAAATTAATTTATTTTAATTAAAAATAACCTGAATTTTTCGTTGAAGTTCGACTTGTTTTTCCTTCTTTTCATAATATTCCATTATTTTTTGTCGTTGCTGTTGAACTAAACGACCCTTGAAAAGAAAAATTTAAAAATTATTTATTTATTTCCAAACCTTTTCCATATTAAATTCTTCTTCAGCTTTAGCATCAATTTCTTCAGCTTTTTCATTAGCTTCTTGCTCAATAAATGCCATCATGTGGCGTAATTGTTTTTGAACATCATTATCAGAAATACCCATAATTGCCTTTAATTATCTATAAAAATATTTTTAGTTAAAAAATTTGAAAAAAAGCATCAAAATCGAATAAATTTTTGATTAAAACTTGACAAAAAATGTTTATTATTCTGTCAACTAAAGATCATTTAATAAAAATTCAGATTTTCGTTTCAAGAAAAAATTCAAAAAAATACAGGAAATACTACTGTAATTTAAAAATTTAAAATGCAAATTAAAATATTTTTATTTAGTTGATATTTTTATTTAAAGAAATACAAATAAAATTTTAGAATAAAAAAAAATAAATTTTTAAAAATTAAAATTAGTAAATACAAAAATATATTCAGTAAAGATTTTCTTTTTATTCTTTTTTAAGGCAAAAAACGGCATTTGTGCATATGCGCGCTGCCTTAGAACAGCTTTATGCCGTTTTAGTGGCACATTAATGGCATTCACGTTGATGCCCGCGGCACAGTTTGCCTATAACTCCTAAGCACTTGGATAAATCTTTTTCTTCTACACCTCTTTAATATTTATATAATCCAACCAATGTCCGCTTGAATGCCCCCCTATTTTGAAGAGATACATAAAAATTGAAAATAAAGAGAATGTTTCATAGCTTTAATAAATTATTAAATATTTAAAATTAATAAAAATTAAAATTTAAATGTTTTTTAAAGAGTAAATACAGACATTAAAATAACAAACATAAACATACATATATTTATTCATAAAAATTAATTTTTAAAAATTAACAACAACAAAAAATGCATGAAAATGAATTATTTGGTGATAATAAATGTACTAATAATGAGTTTAAAACAAAAGGTATAATTTAATTATTTAATTTATTTAAATATTTTAATTTTAATTTTTAGGAGGCATTATTAGCAGTTATAACTATCCACCAAATACAAAATCAACTAATCAATCAACAACTTCATTAATTTCACGTTTATGTAGTGCAGAGCCATTTATTGGAAAAAATTCACCAAACAGCGAACGTTTTTCAATTCGAAAAAAGTTGTCAGAAACACTATTTTCCCTTAAAAGGCCCCCTACCCACACACTCTCCTCGAGTTTAATTGAATTGGCGCCTTCTTCTTCAATTTTACAGAATGCCACAAATTCAATTTTAGACAAATTTTCAGCCAAAAAATTGCTTCAAAATAAATGCTCAAGTAATGAATCGCTTAATAAGTGGGTTTCTTCTGATATTTTTAAATATTTAAATTCTCTTTTTTTGTGTTTAGTCCTCTCTCTCTTTTTTTTGTTAAATTTGATTTTTAAATCTTTTATTTGTTTAATATATTTATTGTTTTTTTTTGTTTTCTTTTAAAAGTTTTATTTAAATGTTACAACCCCAACAACAACAACAAATTAATTCAAAATCATCTACTAATTTAAAAACTCACTTTCAAATTAGCAAAATAAAAAGTGGCAGAACTGTTGAAAGAAATTTATTATTTTGGATCAGACCGCGAAAATCAAAGAAAAGAATTATGTGGGTTTATTTATTTATTTTTTTTTCTTTTTGTGTAACAGTAATTTAATTTATACTTTTAACTAAGCTAAACTGTAATTAACAGTCGTTTTTTTATTTAAGTATACAAGTCCGTAAATAAAAATATTGTCTTTGAAAACTAAAAATTTTTTAAAAATTAATGTACCTATTTATCTAAAAGATTTTTTAAATAATTTTCTTTTTCTTTTTTTCTTTAATTTTATCTTCTTCTTTTTTTTAGTATTGAATTATTAAAATTAAAAATGTAAACACAATTTTTATTGTGAAGGCTTTATTAAAATATAATTTTCTGATTAATTCCGAAACCTTTTAAAATAAATCTCTTCCTTTTCTCTCTCATTTTAAAAATTAAAAAAAAAGCTATAATATATTTATTTATTTTAGTTGTCAAGACAACAAATCCTCTTCCCCTCCCCTCGACTTATCTACTTTTTATTAATTATTTAAAAAAATCTTTTATTTTAAAAATACAGTCGTGGAAAAAAGTATGGAAGCGCTAGAAAATTTTCTCTTAATTTTTAATTTTTCATTCAAAAAATACGTTCTATATACCAATCAAAAGCTCTATTCGTATCTCAGTTGACATGTTTCTGCATTTTTCATGAAAATGAAAATTGGCCGAGATAATCCGGATCTACCGGATATACCAAATCCCACTTTTTCGGAAAAATTTTTCGGAACAAATTTAACAAACCCAAATGATAAAGTATATTTTTTTGAGTATTTTCCACAAAACCGCTTTGAAATATCTTTTTCCGGAGCAGAGATATGATTTTTTGAAAATCGCATTTTTCGTCTATTTTTGCAAAAAATTCAATTTTTAAGCGAAAAATGCCATTTTTAAAAAATCATATCTCTGCTTCGGAAAAAGATATTCCTTAGCGGTTTTGTAGAAAATACTCAGAAAAATATACTTTATCATTTGGGTTTGTTAAATTTGTTCCGAAAAATTTTTCCGAAAAAGTGGGATTTGGTATATCCGGTAGATCCGGATTATCTCGGCCAATTTTCATTTTCATGAAAAATGCAGAAACATGTCAACTGAGATACGAATAGAGCTTTTGATTGGTATATAGAACGTATTTTTTGAATGAAAAATTAAAAATTAAGAGAAAATTTTCTAGCGCTTCCATACTTTTTTCCACGACTGTATGTTCGGTTTTTAATAAAAAAGGGAAAAAGAATTTTATTCTGATTAATTTTAGGTAAAATTTGAAAAAAAATTAATTACCTATCTGCAACTATTTAAATAAATTTATTTTTTAACAAAAGAGAATTTTTTTTAATTTTTTTCTCTAAAATTTTTTACAAAAAAAATATTTTTTCCCTTTTTCATCTTCTAATACTTCCAAATATTTAATAAAAACATTGATTTTCTACTAAAACATCCCCTCCCTCCTCCTCTCCTTTTTTTCATCATTTACTTCACTATCGTCCACTTCCCCCCTTAATGTGTGTTTGTTGTTGTCACCGTTGCTTTGCTTTGTACGTCCGATTTTTAACCTTGGCTTGCTTGCTCCTAGCTCCGCCATCCTTCTCCTCTCCCTCCCTTCAATCTCTTTTTATATTATTTTGTTGTATTCATCATTTCCTCATCCTTCGAATCTCCCCCACCTGTCTTCTTGAAATGACCGGTGGTCTACATTTTTTATTTATTTATTGATTTCTTTAAAAAATTTTTTAATTTTAAGAATTTTATTAATTTTGAAAATATCTATTTAGAAAATAAATATATTTTATACATATACCATAACTCAATTAATATTTATCTTTCCATTTCATATTTTCTTAAATTTGTATTAATCTTATTCCAATTATTTTTTAATTTTATATTTTTTTGGTAGCAATTTCTTTGCTGGGACTTCACAATAATTAATTCTAAAAAAGCCGTAAAAATTAAATTAAAAAATTATGTAAAGATTGGGCAAATCAAATATTAAATTTAATTTTATAAATTTTCCAATCCTTTTTACACAAATCCATATACTGACCAATTCATTTTGCTTTGTTGAAGAAAATTGTTGTCAGCTACAAATTGATTTTGTGCATTTTTGAGTAAGGGGATGTCTACTCTCTCTCATTTTTATTCTTGTATAATATCCACACAATTTAAATGACCTCCATTTTATAAATAAAATTAAATTTTTTTTTAATTTTATTAAATTTATTTAAACCAGGGCTCTCATTCGTACTTTATTTGAAAGTACAGTACTTTAAAATCGACCTCCGTACTTACAAAATTGAATTTGTACTTTATTGAAAGTATGTACTTTAAAATCAACATTTTGGATTGAAAATGATATTAGGGAAGGATTGGGCAAAAAAGTGAATTTTTTTGGCCTACGGCCTTAGAAATTCTCAAAATTTTCGCCTGCGGCGCTGAAAAAGGAAGAAATCTAGCTTCTTGGGTCTAAATTTCAAAAAATTTTCGCCTGCGGCGCTAAAAATGGAAAAAATCTGTCTTAAGAACCCCGAAATTTCCCAAAATTTTCGCCTGCGGCGTTGAAAATGGACGTAAGAAAGTAGCTTGCTTGAGGTTAAGACTGTCAGGGCTTTACTTCTTGTGACAGCGAATTTTGACATGGCGTGTATGAAATGCACAAAATGCTCAGTGGAAACAAGAGATTATTAGAAAAATTCATTTAGCAGAGAAATAGTATAAAAGATTTGAGGGCGAATAAATATTTTGTAATTTAATTTTGAGTGTCCTTTAAATTTGGAAATTTTGTCCCTATGTACTTTAAAATCGAGATTTTTGTACTCTTGATTGGTATTTTGTCGATGAGAGCCCTGATTTAAACAATAAACTCCCTATTTATTTTCTCATATTTCCAGCTAATAATTTGCCGTAGGCCATTCTATATACTTATATTATTTGCCAATGATTGGTTGTTTAGTTTAGTTACTGCTTGTTATTTAGTGTTGTGTCCCCTCACTTTTCTTCCAACAAACAGCCATATTCTCTGCTTAACATAAACCGGGGATATTTTCTTTTCTCTGCAGTATTTTTATTTTTCTTCACTTTCTTTTTTTTTAAACTTTTAGTCAATAAATAGCCATGCTTTGTTGGCCGAAAATATAAAGTAGCCAATTGAAAATTAAACTTTATTTTTAATTAAATTTTTCTTTTTTTAATAAAATTTTTATTAAATATTTTTGATTTGGGTTTCTTTTTCGAAAGGAAAAAATAAGGGAATTTATTCGAGGGTCAGGGGTTTTTCTTTTAATCGTTTTCTTAATATATGGAATGACCTAGTTAGTTTTTTAATACACTCTGTTCCAAAATTATAAGGTTTCTTCAATTTTTACTTTAAATGAGACAACAAGAATGTATTTGTATCTTGTTTAGTAACAGTTACTACATAAGTCAGAAAATTCGGACAAATTCGGACACTTCATCTACTTTATGTAAATTTACCGTATTTCCTATATTAGAGCCCCAGCCTCTGTTAGAGCCCCACCCTCTAATACAGCCCCACTTTGGAGGTTAGTTGAAAAATAGAGCCCCACCCTCAATTAGAGCCCCACCCCAAATACAGCCCCACCTAAAAAATTTTGGAGGAAAAAATATCCAAATAACTTTATAGATGTATTAAGAGAGTTAAGGAAAGAAAGAGGGATATCGATGATTCGTGATCATGGAGGAGGAGGGATCATGGGGATATACCAGTTCTAGTTCTGGAACTGCTTTTTGAATTTCTTCAGTTCCAGTTCTGGAACCTGTTCCAGAGCCTCGTCAAACAAAATCACTTCATATGCCTCCTATTACCCCTAGTCCAGAATATTCCTCTTAATCCCGCTAAATCTCTCAATATAAACTTAATCCGCTTATATTCACCATAATCCCTTAAAATCCACTATTATATCTTTGATCCATCGATGTCAAATACTGGTCCCCTAATATTTCCCTTAACCCGTCCAAATCTACCAAAATTTCATAATTGATCTTACTCTCATTGAACTATTGCTACTATTTTGTTATTCATTGCTTATAAAATTTTAATTTTTGTGAAAAATCGAAAATTTCGATCCTCGTTCGATATTTTTCGGTTTTATCGACCACCCCTCCGGCCTAACTCTAGTTGCAATGGATATTTAATAAATGGGATTTTATCTCAAAAGAGGGTTGAAAAATAGAGCCCCACCCTCAATTAAAGCCCCACCCTTTAATACAGCCCCACCTTGGAGGATAGTTGAAAAATAGAGCCCCATGGGGCTCTAATATAGGAAATACGGTATATGTATTTATTTACTCCCTCTATTTTTTATCTTTTCTATTAGAAAAAGGGAAAAAGCTTTCTTTTATCCTTTCCAGGCCAATTTTATTTCAAGGGACATAAATTGGCGTACGCCACACGTAAAGCTGCGTGCTTTGCATATTGGCACTTTAGCACATATAAAGAGACATTAGTAGAGGGAAATAAAAATCAATTTACTGGAAAAGTTGTTTTTGACCATTTTTATTTTTTTTGTTAAATATTTTTATATTTAATTTGTGTGTTTAGTTTATGTTATTTATTTTGTTGTAAAATTTGGAAAAGTTTATTTTTTAAATTAAATTTTTTAGAGATATTCCCTCTTCATTTTTGCTTAATTTCCAACCACCAACAAACTCATCCAGTGTTGTTGACACTTCCTCTTTAAATTTAAAATCTTCACCTCCTTCTACAAAACAAAAACAATTTCCAAATTCAGAAGCTTCTTTTATCCAACAAACACAAAATAATATTGAATGTCAATGCAACAGTTTAAATAAAACAGAGCAACGAGTAGATTTGGTTTCTTTTTTTATTTTTTAAATAAATTTTTTTAATTTTTTAAAAAAATAGTTTTTTTTTAATTTTTTTTATTTATTTTTAGGCCAAAGTTAAAAATAATTATTTCTCTTCATTTGCTGACCAATCCTCTTCTATCAACAATCATTCAACAATTAATATTTCCTCTCCTTGTTCCTCATCTTTTGTAGCAAATATCAGCAATAGTAGAGGTGGTGGTTGTTCTCATTTGGTTGGAGACAATTTATTAGTTAATAAAGGTAAGGGGAAGAGAGGAAAGAAATTTATTTTTGAATTAATTAAAAATTTAAAAAATGTGACTCATTACTAAAATAAATATTTATTTATTTTTAACTTTATATATTGATTATTTTTACTTTTAATTTAAAAATAGAATTTTTAAATTAAAAGATTAAAAAATATTTTTGCAAAAATTGGTGTCTTTTAAATAAAAACAACTGTTTTTTTTTATTTAATTTTATTTTGTCATCCCCAATTGTTTCACGTGTTTTGGGAATTAATATACAAAATTAGCAAAAATATTCTTAAAATTAAATTAAAATATTTTTTTTATTTTCTTTCTTTTTTAAAGTCAAACTGCCTTCCTCGGGTACAATAGCTATTGCCGAGGGGGCTGTCAGCATTGGACATGAGCCTTCTTCGGCAAATGTTCAATTACCAGCAACTTCTTCCTCTACAGCCTCTTCTGCCTCTTCCTCGTCCACACAAGTAGAGAAAATTTGGAAAAAATTTATAAATTTATTTTTTTAATTTTTTAGGGTTTAAAAGTCAGTTTGGGAACTAAAGGACATCGACCAGATGATGCAACTAGAATTTTTACCTCAAAACTCACCCCTTTTGAAAGTACAGAAATTTACAATTATCAACGGGTTTGTTTAAAGAGAATTCTTTCACAAATTTTTTAAAGATTTATTTTGTTGGTTCTCAAGCAAAGAAACGTCAATGCGTGGTTGGGGGCTCTAATAATAATAATTTTGATGACGAAAATGGATCTTATGTTTTGGTTTTACACGATCATATTGCTTATAGATATGAAATTTTAAAAATTATTGGAAAAGGAAGTTTTGGGCAGGTAAATTGAATTAAAAGAAAAAAATAAATAAATTTTATATTTTTCTTTAAAAAAGGTTATTAAAGCTTTTGATCACAAATATCAACAAGTAAAAATTATTTTAAATTAAAAAATAATATTTATTTTATTTTTAAGTATGTTGCTTTAAAAATTGTTAGAAATGAGAAACGTTTTCATCGACAAGTAAAAAAGAATATTTTTGAATTATTTTTGTAAAATTAATTTTAGGCAGAAGAAGAAGTTCGAATTTTGGATCATTTAAAGAAACAAGATGTTGATGGTGTATTTAATGTTATTCACATGTTGGATCATTTTACTTTTCGAAATCACAAATGTATTACTTTTGAATGTCTCAGTATTAATCTTTACGAATTAATAAAGAAAAATAAATTTCAAGGATTTAGTTTGGCTGTAAGTTTTAAATAAATATAAAAATATTTTTCAATTTTCTTAGCTTGTTCGTAAATTTGCCCATTCAATTCTTCAATGTTTAGAATTATTGCATTTAAATCGTTTAATTCATTGTGACTTGAAACCAGAAAATGTTTTGTTAAAAACTCCAAATCGTTCCTCAATAAAAGTTATCGACTTTGGGTCTTCTTGTTTTGACGATCAACGGATATATTCTTATATTCAATCGAGATTTTATCGGGCGCCGGAAGGTGTTTTTTTAAATTAAAATTTGGGGGGAATTGTGAAAGAATCCTTTATAATTCCCTCAAATTTTAAATTTATTTTTTTAAAGTTATTCTCGGTGCAAAATATGGAATGCCAATCGATATGTGGTCGCTTGGATGTATTTTGGCTGAGTTACTTACCGGCTATCCCCTCTTGCCAGGGGAGGATGAAGGAGACCAATTAGCCCTCATAATTGAACTATTGGGAATGCCTAGTTCCAAACTTTTGGAGGGTGGAAAAAGAACAAAAAACTTTTTTACTTCCAAAGGCCATCCTCGTTATTGTCAAGTAACACAATTAATGGATGGAACTACTGTAAATTAATTATTTAAATTAAATTTTGATATAAACTTTTATTAAAGGTTTTAACTGGTGGGAGATCTAAAAGAGGAAAATTAAGAGGCCCTCCAGCATCTAGATCAATGCAAAATGCTTTAAAGAATCAAGTCAAAAATACAAATTATTAATTTTTAAAATTAAATAATTTTTTAGGCAGATGAACTTTTTTTGGATTTTTTAAAGCATTGTTTGGATTGGGATCCAGATGCACGTTTAACACCGATGCAAGCGCTCAAACATCCTTGGTTACGTAGAAGGCTACCAAGAGCTCCATTGGGTGGAAATGGTGGGGGAATTATTTCTGGTAATGGAAATGGTTTAGATAATTCATTAACTATAAGTTCTGGAATTTTAAAATAAATTTTGGGTAATTAATTAATTACACTTGTCTGTATTGATTTTTGTTATTTAAAAATGTTTGATTTTCTTTTTGTTTTTAAGGCAATTTTATCTATTAATATATTTTATCTACTATTAAATTTTCTTCTTTTTTCTGCAAAAAGATTTATGCAAAAACTTATCAAAAATAATTTTGTCGGGCATTTCTTTTGTTTCCCCCCCTATTTTAAATTTTTGTTTTATTTTTATATATTTGTATTTTTGCTTTTTGAAAGATTTTTAAATACGGGTTACTTAAGAATATGTCATTTGAAAAATTTCGGCAGGTTGGTTAAGATGTTATCAAATGTCAGTAATTGTCAAATAACCCAGACAATATTCAGAGTGGCCCGTGTCGTAAAATTTTTCTGCATTTTTAATACATATTCAGATTTTCGATTGTGCGGGTTGGGATACGAATGGAATATTAAAATTTTTTTAAATGGTTGCGACCTGATCTGCCGCTGCCCAGTTGTCGCAGGGAATAGTAGTTTTAAGTATAAATCAGAATTATACCCTACTGTAACCAACCAAATCGAAAAATTTTTGTACTATCGTATAGAGGAAGGACGATTTCCTATAACAAATTTAGCCAATAATTATAACCAATAATTAGTTGAATTTATGTCACAAACAAATAAGATACCTAAGGAAGGAGATTGATAATTTTCTACACGATGGTATAAAATTGTTTTTTTTTAATTTGGTTGGTTACAGCAAGAAATATAGTTCCCTAGATATTTCCTAACTTCATAAATTCATTCGGCTTCCTTCATTTCGCTTTTATTTTTTGCTTTATTAGTGTAATATATACATATATTATTTATTACACATTTTAATTTAAAAAAATATTAAAATGTTTTGTAATTTTCCAGCACACCTGCCGAAGTAATTTAACTTTGATCGTTTTTTCTCAACAAAATTTAAATAAAATCTCTATTTTCTTTCTTTAACAATCTTTCATATTTTAAGAATGAACGTTTAAATTTATCAAAAAATATATCATCCAAAAATGTTTTTCCCCCTTTTAATAAATAATTAAATTTACATTAAAACAATTTAAGGAGAAGTTGTAAATAAAAACTTCCATCGACTATAAAGCAGTCCAAATTATTTGTAAAATTATTGTTTAAAACTAATTAATGCAATCTTTATTTTGTTTAAAATGTAATTTTTGTCATAATTATTTGTCCTTGCAATTATATTTTTATTTTTTCATAAATAAAAGTTAAAATTTTGTTTTTGATTATTTAGAATTTGTGTTGAAAGTCGATTATATTAGTTATTCTTAGAAAATATGGAAATAGGGAGCTCTACTCATTCAGAGTTACCGGACCTTAGATTCTAAACGCAGAGCGGCACTTATTGCCATGGGTTAAGTCGTGTAAGGATGATTCACCTAGCAGCATTTAAAACGCTTAGGCGGGGGATAAACGGTCTAAAAAGGAAAAAGAGAAAGCATTAGTCGATGCCCCGGTAGCTCAGAGGTAGAGCTCCTGCATATGGTGAGCGAAAGCGCCTAGCAACAACTAGCAGGTGGTCGCAGGTTCGAATCCTGCCCGGTGGCTAAACTTTTGCAAACTCTTTCTGTCGTTCACACTTATTTTTCCTTCTTTTCTTTCTACAATTTTTCCTTACGTCAAATATCAAACATCAAGGACCAAGGAAAATTGACCATTCTAGCCAATCCAAGGAAGTGAGAAGTAAAAATATAAAGCCTATTTTCACAGAGTCTCGATTATCTCATATTTTCTAATTATTTTCCAAGCCTAACCGTTTGAAAAAATGGTAGGCTAGGAACCGATTGGGCACATAAATTTTGATTGGACAGGCTGGACTACAATACGAAGATTTCTTTTTGAAGTATATTTGTTGCGGTTAACAGGAAAGAACAAAATTAAATTAAAAATTTGAAGACATTTTAAAAAGTTATAGCAAAGAAAATTGACCATTACGAGGAATTATTAAGAAAAATATTTCCTCAAAGCTTTTTTAATTAAATTTTTTATTTAACCTATTTGAAATTCAAAAAAATTTAATATCAATTAAATAGTTTATTAAATATTCCCATAACAGAAAAAGCAAGAAAAATGGGAGAGAATGTTAAACTTGACAAAAAATGCAAAAATATGCAGATGAATGTAGGGAAAGAGGAGGTCAATTTTTAATGTTCTGTTTATTTATTTAATTCTAAAAATACAATTAATTAATCAAAATATATTTATTTTGGTATTTTAAAAATAGAACTGTTAAAACCAATAAAATAGAGGAGGATTGAATTTCTCAAAAAAACCAAATTTACTTTAAAATTTCTATTCACCCCCAAAATTACCATTTCCATCTTCATATCCACCATATTCCTCAGTCAAACCACCATCATCGTCTTCTTCACACCCTTCTTCGTCAGCTGCCTCAACTTCTGGTGCCAAATAATATTGAAGTGGATTTGGCCAAATATCGTCTTTAATTACCTTTAAAATTAAAAAAAAATTTTTTTGTGAAAAATTATTAGATTTCGAATGATTATTACATTCATCAATATTATTTACTGCATATGCTCGAGAAATTTCGAATTCCCGATGGTTTTGAGACTTTTAATGTTTTAGACCACAATTCTCTGAATAAACCAAAATGAGAACATTTTACGGAAAGTTAGCATTTTAATCAAAGCCTAATAAATAAATAAAAACAAACTTCAGCAATATCATCAGCCATTGGATCAGATTCTTCACATAACCATTTAAAAAAGCTTCTATTTTCTGCACCATTCTTTCCAGCACCATTCATTAATTGCTAAATTTAAAAATTAGTTTCGACCTCAAAATGTTGTAATAAAATAATGGAATAAAAGAATTTTGGTATTTAAAATTTCCCTTTACCTTTTGTTTTCCCGGTTTCCATTGGATTGGAGTAGAAGAACAACGCGGGTCAGCACCTGACCAATTATATTCTTTGAAAATTTCAGTATTTTCAAAATAAGGATTGACATCAAATGTAAACTTTAAAAAAACAAAATTTAAATTTAAATAATTTAAAGAAACCTTAATTTTATAACCAGCTTTAATATCCTCAAATTCTTCAATCTGAAGAAAATTAAAAGAAAATATTAATTTAAATACAAAGAATTTAAATATAGAAAATTGTTTCGGATTTCAGGAGAGAGGTTTGTTATGAAAAATTAAAAACAATTTTTTGTAATTTATCATCTATTGATCATAAATTTTTCAAAGTCCTAAAATTTGACTTTAATACAAAACATGATTGACTAAAGCAATTAAAAAAACTGTTAAACTAACAATGCCCCAAATTAGGAAATTTTTAAAAATTTAAAATAAAAACCTCTAATTTAGTCAAATAATGCAAACATTCCTCCTCTTCTTCCTCCATAATGGAGCTAATTTGTGGGTGGTTGATAAACTAAACAAATTCATATATTCACAACAAAAAATTCAAAACCAAAAATTTACCACTGTGACCCAAAAATTTGTAATTTTTTTGATTAATTCACTTCGCTGTTCGAAATAAGGTTTTCTTTGTTGATTATATTTTTGTTCAACTTTAAGAATTTCTTCGCTGGCAATCTCATTTAAATTGTCCAAAGCACTTTGCACATTGTCCAACTCTTCTAAAGCTTTTTGAGTTTCTGTGCCATGATCCTTAAAGGAATAAATTTATTTTTAATTAAATACGTATTTTGCCTGTTTATCATCATTTGCTTTTTCAGAATTTTCAATCTTAGCACGCTTAACATCTGGCTCGTTGTTCATTGTAAGAAATTATAAAAATACTCAAAAAATCTAAACCAAAAAGAAAAAATATAGTCCGTAAAAATAAAATTGTTCCATTTTAACGCTGAAGGATAAAAGCAACACTTTCGTTGGGTGCTGACTTTATGTCTTATTGACGTAAATAGAGTATAATAATGCAATTGCTTTCATGCGTCCTATGCAAAATTTTGGAAATTCCATAAGGCCAAAAAGCCGCAGACGGTATTTTTTTCAGAAAGCTGTCAGAACAAAAAAATGGGAAATCACACAACCGCGATCCTAAATCCGATATAAAAAGTCCAAAGATCTCGAGAAAATCCCAGGATTAAGGGCCAGAACTCCGGAAAAATTCAGCCGTGTCCGGAGACAGGCACTAGTAACAACTTATAGACCAAAAGAGGGTATTAGAGATTTTAATTTTTAAATTAAATCTCGTTTATCTAGATGTAAATAGATTAAATAAAAAAAATATTTTTATAGTTAAAAATTAACTATTATATACTATCTACAATTTAAAGACATGTAGGATTATACTTTAATAATTAAAAGTCAATATAATATAGTAAAAGCGGCGAGACATATTAATAAAGTCAAACGGCGGAAGTAGGAACAATAATAATCAATAAAGCAAAAGTCTGAATTTTTCAATAGTAATTTTGATTGAAATGTTTATTGGTAGAAAACCCAGAAATTTCATTTTTAAAACTATTTTCTCAAAATTTAATGTCTTTAGAATTTTTCTTTAAAAAAGCAAAATTACAAAAAATTGAAAATTCCAGAACTTATCAATATTAAAGAACGCCAATTATTTTTTTATAAAATATTAGATAATTTATTCGTCCCGTAAATACCACTTTTTAATTAATCCTTCACAACCTTCATTTTTAACTATTATAATTTTATTTTTTTTAAAGACCAGCCAGACGCAACACCTAAAATTTTAATTTCAAATTATATATTTTATAGAAGACTTACTTCTTCGCAAATTCTTTTATAGGTGAATGGTTCACCATGAACTCTTCTGCGTTTCACACCAACATATTGTAAACCCTCAATAGAAACAACTTCAAGTTCGACAGTGGCATCTTTTTTCGGATTATTTGAATTTTTTCGAGATCCACTAACCTTCCATCTATTTTATAAATTAAAAGTTTTTAATTGTATTATAAAAACCCATTCTGCGTAGCATTCATTCCCAAATTGCAAAGTACCTTCCACAATTCCTCACGCACTTTTACTGGATCACTAGACGATGTAACCGAAACGTTAGCCATTGGCTATAAAATAAAAATTAAATTTTTAAAATCAAATCAAACTACTACCTCTGTACATTTAAGTTTAGTTGGAGCTTCTGATTTAATCTTCTTTGGAGTTAGCAAACTAATCATTTTATCAGCTTTTCGTTCTAATGACGAAAACACGCGTTGGCGGAACCGATGCGGTGATTTGTTATTTTGTAACTGTTTACTATTGTTATTACAACTGTTATAAACTCGGCACATATCAATACGCGATCTTCTTTCACAACTTTCGGACTTTTGGGTATTGTTGTTAAAATGAAGACTTGGTGGAGAATTTTCATCAGCAGGGTCATTCTTCTCTAATCTCACTAAAATTTAATAAGACTTTTATATTGCAAAGTTGAAAAACAAACAGGAAGGCGGTCTATCCACAGAATTCGGACGGCGATAAGCAAATCCTCCTACAATTGGTCCAGGAAATTCAACAGCGCCTCTTCTAGGTGTTGTATAAACACTACAACCACCTTTGTTCGAAGGTGCTGGTCTATGATGTGTGGGTGCCTCATAAGAAGGTTTACGTTGCTGTGGTTTACGTGGCGTGATGGAATTAGCGTCAAGTTTTTGGCCTTGTTTACCACCTTCATATGGAGAGAATGTGGAAGGCTGGATAAGTTAAAAAGTTAACTTTTATATTAATTTCGAAAAATATAATTATTTTTGAAACAAACAATTGAAGGCATTTGTTTTGTATTTGTGAAGACAGGTGGAGAAAGTAGAGCCAAGGATTTCAACTTCTTAAGAAAAAAATATTTAAAAAAATAAAACAAAAACCTCTGTCATAATTTCATTTGCCTCATCGGAATTAGAGAATTTAATAATATCTTCAAAGCCAGATAAATCCAAATCATTTTCCAATGAAGAGTGAATAGTTGGCGAGCATGGAAAATTGCAATTGAAGTTCTTATCGTAGAAAGGAAGAGCAAAGTTCTTTTTTTGCTCCTCTGAATAAAAAAGAAAATTCTTTAAATTTATTTAAAAACATACTCCTTTGTAAAAGAATAAGATAAGTTGCACAAATATAGTCAAAGCGCCACTGTTTTATTCGCGCGATCATATCATCGGTATTTATTTTAAAAAAGCAAACTAATTCTCTAATAATTTCTTCATCCACAACATCTCGATTATAAATACTTTGCCATTTAATTTGTTGTTCATAATTGGAATTAAGCCATGGATGGACAAGTATTTGTTGAATAGTTGCACGTTTCTTTGGGTCAACAGTGAGCATTGAACGTAATAAATCTTTGCAAGATTGTGACAAGAAATCAGGTTCAAAATATTGTCCCAGCTAAAAGGAATGAAAATAACGTCTAGAATTATATAAAATTTACCGTAATTTGTTTGTACAATCGAGGCATATTTGTGTCATCTGTTAAAAACTTTTAATTAGTAAAAAACGCTTTCAAACCAAAGGGCAAGGTACCACAGAGCAATGCATACAACAAAACACCCATTGACCAGATATCGGCTTCGTTCCCAAAATAGGATTGATTCTAATAAATATAATTTTACAGCAATTAATTCAGAATTATTTACCTGGATAAGTTCGGGCGCAGCATAGGCAGGGGAACCACAACAAGTTTCAAGTGGCCTAGTCAAACCATTTAAAGGTCTTGCACAAAGCCCGAAATCAATCACCTTTAATTGGAGCTCTTGGGTCAACAACAAATTTTCAGGTTTTAAATCTCGATGAGCAAAACCTAAATTTTTTAAACAAACCATTGAAATCACAACAAACCCATTGAATGAATGTATGCCACTCCTTGAACCAGTCTAATTGTAAGAAAAAATTTATAAAAAAAACAAGTTAAAATTAAACAAACTGTCTAAAGAAATGGCGTGCCTCAGATTCCCCAAGCCGCTCTTTGCGAACAATATAATCAAACATCTCTCCACCATTGCAATACTCCATCACAATATAAAACCTACGAATAAATAATCAATTGTTTATATGTTTAGGATTAAAATTATTTTACCAATAATCAATATTACTAATTAAAATTCCATAAACTAACCTGTCTTCCGTTTCGCGGAACTGGAATAGACGGCAAATATTCTGGTGCGCCAACAGCTTTAAGGCTTCCATTTCGCTGAATACTCGCGGTAAATCATTCTTAAATTGGAAAAGTAATTATAGATAAAAAAATAAAACATACAGGAATGCTCTTCTTATCAATAATTTTAATCGCAACTTGGTCCCCTGTGAGGATATGCTTTGCCAATTTAACCTTCCCGAAACCACCAGAACCTAATTCATCCAGAAAGAGGTACATTCTTTCCATACAGTTCTGATCGGAAGAATAATTTTCAGATTCATAATAATTATTGATCTTATTAGAAAGTATTTGGCGTTGTCTAGATTCTGTTTGTATTGAAGGAATGTCATTAGAACAAATGAGATTAGCACCGCAATCCATGTTTTCACCTTTTGGCATATTAAATTTACCAAAAAATTAGTCTAAAAAATAAATTCAATGGAAAACTTTAAAATTATTTTTATAAAATCAATAATGAAAAAACTAATTAAAGTTTAATAATTTAACGTAAACCAAAATTAAACAGCATCCCAAGCTTTTTAAATTTAAAAATTTTTGAGCTGAAAAATTTAAAACGAACTTTTATTTCATTTTATTACATTTCAAAATGTCAAATAATGATAAATTACTCATTTTGTCAGAAGTTAAGTTTTTTATTTTTTATTAGAGGAAGATTTCTACATTTTTTGTTGTTCTCTAATTTATTTTTTTAGTGTTATCATCTAGTAATGGGGCCAAAAGATAGAGGTCGAGGTGTGAAAGCAAGCACAACTTTAAACTCGAATAGTGGAAGTAGACGCATTGTAGTGCCAAATATTGCAGCCGCAGCGAGTCGTATTCTCGCGCCAAAGTGGGCAGATACAAAGTATTTTTAAAATTTTTTAATAATAAAAATGTCTGGAAAAATCATTTTTCCGAGTCTGAATACCGAATTTTTCTGTTGGTTGTACCCTGGTATATAACTTGAACATAAAGATTTTTTAAATATTTTTCACAAATTTTTAATTTGTTTAAAAAGGCCTAATGCTTCTGATGCAGTAAAATCTGAGCACATTAATGGAGAGTCAAGTTCAGTTAAAAGTGAAAAGGGTAGAGGCCGTGGAAGGCCTCCTGGACGTGGAAAGGGACGAGGCGGTTCAGCAAAACAATTCATTGCTTCTGAAGGTGTTTTTTCTCAGGGAATTGGCGAGGATGCTTTCGGAAACCAGAGAACGAGGGGGGTTCGATTGAAAAACAAAGGTTTTTGACGTCCTTTTAATTTATAAATTTTATTTTTAGATGAGGAAATTATTGGGAAATTAGAAAGTTCGTTGCAGGAGGACACCAAAGATGACGATAAATTAAATGAAAAAGATAAAGAAAAGAAGCCAAAGAAAAAGAAAATTAAATTGGAGCTTTCAGAAAATCTTTATGAGGAATTTTGGCAATCAGATGATGAATTGGACCGCGAAGAGTTAGATGAACTTTGTGGAGGAAGTGTAAGAACTTTCAAAAATAAAATTTATTTTTCAAACATATTTTTAGTTTATTGCTGATTTAAAGAAATGTGAACAATTACCATTTGTTCTCCCAAATAATGAAGCTCAACAATTTAATAGAATAATTAAAAAAAGGAGAAAGGAAGAAGATGGGGAAGAATACCAAAAAGATATTAAAGATATAAAATTGTAATAGAAGAGGGGTTGATTTTTAAATAAATTTATTTTAAGGAAAGAAATCTTAGCAATGGAAGAAGCTTCAAAACAATCAAAAATTTGTTTAAGAGAAGAAAAATTCCAATCAGCTGCTAATACAATACAAAGACTGGCAAATGGTTTTGAAAATAAATTTTTTTAAATTAATTTTTAATATTTTTAAAGATTCGAATAATCAATTACTTCTTTTTCAACTTCCTTCTATTCCTTTATTGCGGATAGCAGAGACACGAAAGCAAAATATATTGGAAGATGAACAACAACCAAAAAAATCTTCAAATAAATCAATTCAAGAACCTCAATTAAAAAATAAAAATTGTTTAGAATCATTTCCAAATGAAGGTACAAAAATTGGAAAATTACAATTTTTGCGTAGTGGAAAGGCTGTTTTAAATATTGGGGGGCATCAAATGGACATTTCTGAATCAATTAACAGTGAAAGTTTTGAGGTAAAAAAATTTTCTTTTGTTTTTATTTAATTAAAAAAATTATTTTCTTTTAGACTCTGCTTCGAGTAGAAGTTGCCAGTCGACAACCCCAACAAAATTCAAAAGATATTAATTTGTGTGGACTTCCATTTAGCTTAAATAATGGTTTTAATATTAAATTTTTACAAATTTTTTAAAAGAAAATTTAAAGGAATTTCAACGTCACATCATTCAATTCCCGGTACTGCTCAACTTTTGGGCTCTTTACCTTTTAATTTTGTTTGTTCTTTTGATATTAAACGTGCTTTGCAAACAACAAATGATGACTCAGCTCCTTCCACTTCGTCTATACAAAATTAAAATGTTGTAGTCTTAAAAATTTTTTAATAAAAATAAATTTTAAAAGTTTATTACACTGTGTTATTTACAAAAAGATAATAAGTACATCTAAAGTTTTGCTAACTTCTCTTTAAATAATTATCCTACTCACATTTTAAACTTTGAAAATAAAATCCGTATATAGTTTCCCAACGTATGGTCGCATTTATTCTCTTAATATCTTGCATTTTTAGGTAATTTTTAAGCATTTTAGATGTGTGGCCCCATAACGGAAAAGTACCAATCTCTAATAATAATAATATAAAAAAATATATTTATAAAATAAATTTTTGTATCAAAAAAATTACAAAATTTAATTGAGAAAAATATTAAAAAAAGACACTTTTTTACATAAAAATGTGTCAATTCAAAATTGAATTGACAATAAAAATTTAATCGTTTTTAAGGCAACAAATTAGTAGTAGAGTGTATAAATGATAAGAAAGTAAACAATTTACAGCAACTATTCCCTTTACTAAATTTTTTTTATCAAAATATTCTTTTTTTTAAAAATTCTTTTCCCCTTAAAAAAATTCTCTATATAAATATTCTTTTCCCCTCAATTTAATTTTCAAAAAATAAAAAATTTAAATAAAACTATAAAATACCCGTATATATTTAGTTAAGGATTTAGAAGATATAAATTGTGGGTAGGGGAGGGGGAAGGGGGGAGTTTTTAAATAAAAAAAGCTCGAAAGAGTTTAAAAATAATTAATTATTATTTTCTTTTTCTTCTTCATTTTCTACATTTCTTTTATTATTTTCAATATTAAGTGAAGTTGAATTCTGATTTCTTCTTGTCACGGCTGTCGGAGGAATCCAAAACTCGTACGGGTCCGCCCGCGCGTAGTTCGTTAGCGCCTTTGAAATTGAAAAAGTATTTTTATTTTTAATTAATTTGTTTTTAAAAATAAATAAATAAATTCCCTCTTCTTCTTTTAATTTTTTAAGAATATTTCTTTTTATTAGTTTAACTAACTTTTTTTTAAATTCACAGCACACAAAAAATAAGCATCCACTCAAAGTGATTATTTTTATTTAAATAGTGCCAAACAGAAAAAAGAAGAAGGGGATTAATTAAATAAACAAATTAAAAATTAAATTTACGTTCTAATTCTTTAGCAATTCTCAATCTTCTATATGATTGTCTAAGTCTATCCCCAGCTTGGATTGTTAAAGAAGATGGGTGTGAATTGTTTATATTAGATTGAAAAGCACGTATAACTCTCATCTAAAAACAACAAAAACAAAAAAATAAAAAGAAAATATATTTTTGTTTGTGCATTTAAAAAAATGATTTTTTTTCCTTATAATTAATTGTTAGTTGTGGTTTTAAAAAAATAATAATTTACAAAAAAAAAACAAAAACATTAAAAAACAAAAAAAAAACAATTTTAATTTAAAAATTAAATTTACTTGTGTTTGTAATCTAGTAAGTCCAAGTAACCACAATATCTGTCCAGGTCTAGCCCCACTACTCCCTGCTGGCACCCCGCCAATTTCACGTCCAGCTGTTTGTCGAACCTTTTTTTAAAAATTAATTTACACAAAAATAAATTTATTTAAAAGACTTCGGGTATATCATATTCTCCAGTAACAAGTATAGATGTTGGCCTAACCTCTCCTCTTCCAAAAGCAAAAAATTTGGGTAAAACATTTGAAGGAATTGTTATTATTATCTGTAAAAGGAAGATTTAAAGAGAATATTCTTTCCCTTCCGTTTACCTGTCCCCATATTAATTCACAAATAGCAAAAAGAAAACAAAATCCCCAATGTATTAAATCTAAACTTTTTGTAAAAAACCATTCACCAGCAAATTGAACAATTAAAATTTGTGAAATTAATGTTAATAACCAAATTATACAAAAAATTGGATTTGAAAGGAGTCCCTTTTAAAAGAAAAGAAAATTATTTTTGATTGAAGTAAAGAAGATTAAAAAGAAAAAAGAAGGAAAATATATTTAATTTAAAAAATTCTTTACTTTAAAAACATTTCTTTCATTATGTATTTTTCTCGAATTAATTTCATTAGCCAAAGTCATTAAAACAAAAGAATTAAATATAATTGTAAAATGTTTTGTTGGGGGTGCTTCATGTGGTTGTTCTCTTGCTTTTTCTCCTTCCAAACCGGGAATAAATCTTTCAGCAAAAAATAAAAGTCCAAAAAGAACAGATAATTGATATATTGCATGCCCAATTATGTTTTTAACCTTTGAAAATATTTCTTTATTTATTAAAAATTCAAACAACTTCAATTTGCTATGCCCAGATTAAAAGCGGTTTTGGTTAAATATAAAAGAATTGTGAGGACCTATGACCGGTGATCTATGGAGAGTTTTTCTAATTTTGTCCTAATTTCGTTGTTTATAATAAAGCGGCCAACACATCCCAGAAAATAACAAAAATTAGAAGGGACTTGATCCGATACAAGATTATTGACAACTCCATCCCTTCACCAAAAAATCGTTTTCATTTTTTCTTTATTTAATAGGCTAAAAGGAAACTTGGCCGATTTTACATTATCTTTATTTTTTAAAATTATCAAAAAAAAATTCTTTTCACCATAGTTCGAGAAATTAATGATTTTGTACGTCCATAAGGCTTTCTTTTAAGCTAAAAATAATAATTATTATCTTTAAAAAATATTTATTTCTTAACCAAATCTTCTGTCGGCATTTCTGTGGCTAATGCTAAAGAGGCTAATGTGTCCATAATTAAATTAACCCAAAGCATTTGAACTGCTCGAAAAGGTAAATTTTTAATTGAACAGGCCCCGACAAAAGCTATAGTTACTGCTACAACATTTACAGTTAATTGGAATTGAAGAAATTTTGCAATCTTTTGAAAGGAATTTAAAAATAATTTTAAATATTTTTGATTATTTTATTGGTTTCCCAGTCTTTTTTTTAACTAGAAGAGGATAGGAAATAAGAGGATGGAAGTTTTTTTAGAGAATATATTTTTTAGGGATATTTTTTATGTTACAATTAAATAAATTTCTCTTAAATAAAATGTATTTACTTAACCTGATTTGCTTAATTTTTTGTAAATTTTGGAAAGTCCCGAATTCCTTTAAAGTTCTGGTTTCGGTTTAGGTAAAGGAATATACTAAACCCCAGTAGGGACTATCGGGGAAAGAAATGGAATTTGGAAATTTTAAATAATTTTTGAGAGCATAATTCACCTCTCATAATTTATACCTATTCTTAATTTAACCAAAAATTATATTTTTCCCAAATTTTATAAAAAAAATTACCGAATCATAAACATTCCTTCCCCACATTACAGCTTTAACTATTGAAGTAAAATCTATTTTAAAAAATAAATTAATTTCTTTTAATTAAATTTAAATTAACTATCGTCAGTCAAAATAATATCCGAAGCTTCTTTTGCCACATCTGTGCCAGCAATTCCCATTGCAAACCCAACATCCGCCTTTTTTAATGCTGGGGCATCGTTAGTTCCATCACCAGTTACTGCAACAACTTCTCTTTAAATTAAAAAAAATAATTTAATTTAAATTTAATTTAAATTTACCTGTTTTTTGTACATTTAGATTCAATTATTCCTTTTACCAAAATATATTTATCTGAAGGTTGAGCTCTGGCTAATACTCTTAATTTTGGCCTAAAAATATTTTTAATATATTCTAAATTATTTATTTTTCTCTTTTACCAAATTTGGTCCAATTTTCTCTGATCAACAATTCCATTTTCATCCCTTATTCGAGAATTAAAATCTTTCCCTTCCAAAACCAAATAATCATCTCCAGGCTTTAAAATTCCACATTGAATAGCTATTGACCTAGCTGTGTTTATATTATCTCCAGTTACCTTTAATTTTAAAAATAATTCTTCTTATTTTTTAAATTTCTTCCTTACCATTCTAACAGTAATTCCCGAACGTTGACATTTAGCAATAGCTTCAGGCACTTCTGGACGGACCTTTAATTTAAATTTAAATTAAATAAAAGAAAAACAAATTTACAGGGTCTTGAATACCCAAAATAGCCACTAAAGTTAATCCTTCTCTCAAAGATTCTTCATCATCCCAATTAATTGAAGAACTTTCTCCTTCAGACAAAATAACCTTTAAAAATTAAATTAAAATATTTTTTTAATTTAGAAGTTTCAGAATTAAATAAAGAAAAAAACTTTTTTCTTAAAAAAATCTATGTAGAATCGTTAATATAAAATTATTAGTCAAAGCCTCAATTTCTTCAGAATTAATGGGTATTTAAAACTCTCCCTCCCTATTTATTTACTTACATCATTTGGATATTCACTATTTCCAACAAAATCTTTATAGGCAATAGCTATAGTTCTCAATCCATCAGAGGCCATAGGTTCAATTACTTGTTTAATCATTTCTTTTTGTTTTTCATTTCCAAATGTCAAAATATTTCCCTCAACCCCAAGAATATATTTACAACGACACAAAAGTATTTCTGAAGCACCCTTTGCATGAAGTCTAAACCCTCCACCTTCCCTTCTATGTACAACAGTCATCATTGACTTTCGAACAGAATTAAAAGTAAAAACCTTAAAATTAATTCGTGTAAAAATATATTTTTATTTTCTTAATTTACTTGATTTAAGAAATTTAAGAAAAAAACATTAAAAAATAGTTTTTATGGAATTTTTGGAATTTAGGGATTTTTTTGGTTGGAGGGAGGAAGGGAAGTCAATATTAAAGATTGGAACAATGAAGTATCTACCTAAATAAACATTCAAATACAGACAATGTAAATTAAATTATTTATCAACGTCCAAAATCTTAAATCAAGACTCCTAAACTTCCCATTTTTTGGGAGTCAGTGACGGCACAATCCCTTATACATAAATTAAACATAATTTAAGAATTTAAAAGTATTTACATATTCTTTTAATTTTATTTTTAAATTCAAAAACTTACTTTAATTAAAGACTCTTCTGGAAAATAATGCCTAATTTGTTCATAATTTTGCCCCAAATCCAAAGTAAATCCAAGAAGTGCACATTCTGTTTTATTTCCAATTTGTGTTTTTTGAATGCCCGGCAATGTTGGAAGTAACACTTGTGTATTATATCCACTATTTACTGAAATTCCTTCAACCAAAATTTCTCTAGTTTTTTTGTCCAATTCAGACCAACTCGGAGAAATTTCTCGATAAAAACGATCTGAAATTAATTAAATTTAATTAAAACATAATTACTTTAATTTGTGGGCCTAACATAATTGGAAAAAAATGGAGGGAAGGGATAATTAATTTAAAAAAAAATATTTTTTTAACTTAAAAGTAATATTATTTTCTCAATAATATTTTAATTCTTCTAACCATTAATAAATGATTGAACAACAGCCATTCTATTTGTAGTTAAAGTTCCAGTTTTATCAGAACAAATACTTGTTGCATTCCCCATAGTTTCACAAGCATCCAAATGCCTAACCAAATTATTATCTTTCATCATTTTCTTAACAGAATAAGTCAATGAAAGAGTTATTGCTAAAGGAAGGCCTTCAGGCACAGCAATCACCAAAACAGTTACTCCAACAATTATAAATTCTACAAGATTAGAGAAATCATTTGGATTTAATTGTCTCTCCTCTGGCGGCCCCCAAATAAATTTAGATAATGAATATTTAACGATCATAACTAAAACTGTTGCTGCTGCTACAATTGAACCGATATAACCAATTTGTATTGCTAATGATGATAACTTTAAAGTTAAAGAGTGTTTAAGTGTTTATAATTTCTTTGTATTACCTTTCCCTGTAGCACCGATTTTGTTTTTGTACTTGCTGTTGTTGTTCCTTCATCAACATTATTATTTGGGGCTAAAGGCACTGTACTTCCACCATTATTTTGCCCTAAACTTTCATCTGTTGCTGTTGAAGGAGGGGCAAAAGCTGCAATTTGGCCATTTGCTGTTTCTTTTTTAATTCCATTTAATGCTTAAAAATATTAAAGTTTAGATTAGACAAACTTTAAATTTTAAAAAATTTAAAGGGATTATTTAAATCTTGATAGATAATTTAGTCCAGTCTCTTTTCAAAAGAATAAAAAAAATCTAAAAAGTTTTAAGAAACAAATTAAAGGAAAAAGTAAATGTTTTTTGTGTAACTTATCTTAAAAAAATTTTAAAAATATAGACTTCAAGGAGGAGGAAGGAGGGGGGAGGGGGTAATTAAAGATTTATATTTCCTCCCTAAATAAATTATTTTTCCATTACATTTATGGCTAATATTATTATTATTAATTTTTGTTGATTTTCTGTTGTTATTAATAGAATGTTGATTATTTTGAGGAGTATTTCCATTATTTCCATTATTATTATTCCCTTCTTTTGTAACCCCCAACAAAGTCATTATAATTCCAGTTTGTGAATTAACCCCAACAGCACAAACAACCATTCTCCCACTTCCCTCCATTGCATGAGTTCCTTTAAACAAAATAATTTTAAAAACAAAAATAAAATACAAACCAGAAAGTAAAACAGGATCTACTTCCGGACTTTTTCTTATATGGTCAGACTCTCCAGTTAACGAAGATTCATCAACCTTTTAATTATTTATTAAAAATATTATTTTAATTTTTTCTTACCTTTAAATCGTTACTTTGAAGGAGAATTCCATCTGCTGGAAGTAAATCCCCATATTTTACTCTACAAATATCACCAACAACTATCTAAATTTAATAAGGAAAATATAGTTTAGTAGTCCAATGAAAGTTTAATATGTAATAATGGTTCTCGGGTATTGCAACTCCCGAATCAGGAAATTTTCCCGACTCCCGATTACCGGGGTTTTTCTCTTCCCAAGCATCACTACCATGTAGTCTACTCATCAAAGTTTATGAGTCCAATGAAGGTTTTTTAAATATTAAATTTAATTTTTTAACCAAAAAAGTCCATTTTTCAGTACAAAATAAGTATCCGAATCGCCCCCCCCCTAATTTAATATAATACTTTTCACTTGTCATAGAAAAATTATAATCCCAATTTAAATTTAAACATACTTCATTAATAACAATATCAACAGGTTTACTATCTCTAATTACAGAAAATTTATGTTCTGTTTCAATTTTTGATTGAAGACCGCGAAATTGTTTTTCTTTGGACCAATCATTTAAGGCTGTTACAAGAACAACAACAATCACCTAAAAAATTAGGAAAGAATATTGTCTCAATTATATTATTTGTAAAGGGGCCTATTTAAATTATCCCATAGATCCCTCATTCTGTTTAAAATCTGTTTCAATTAAGTAGAAAAATTATAAAGATAAAAATTTCTCTCACAAATCTACAAAAGTTTTTGAAATTTCATAACGATGAAATTGAAATTTTATTTCGTCCAAATTTTGTTACATTTTTGGCACCGTCGGCGAAAATTTTGCTATTTCAAATGTGTCCTTTGAGGAAGTTGGGGAACAAAATTTCAAAAAAATAAGAACTAACAGCAATTAAAATAGCCACTCCTTCAATTCTCCCTGCATGTTCATCATTAATAACTTCTTTACTTGTATTATTTAAATCGGGAATTATTGTTGTTGTTTTAATATTATTTAAATTATTTTTTGAAGTATTTCCAGTATAAAAAGAAATACAAAAAGAAATAATTGCAGCTATTAACAAAATAATTAAAGTAACATCTTGTAATGCTTCCCAAGCTAAACGAATAAACGATTTTGGAGGTAAAGGAGGGATTTCGTTTCTTCCAAAAACATTCCTTCGCCTTTCCAATTCTGCTGAACTATTTGGCAATCCACTAAAAGGGTCTGTCTGGATTTTGGCACAAAGCCCTTCCAAACCCCCATAATCAGCATTTATCTATTTTTTAGAATTTTTATTTAAAAAAAAATTTTTAAAACTTTTTCTAAGGCATTAGGCCCTCTCATATCCATTAATTGACACAATTCTTTTAAAGAAACATCGAATCCTTTTGTATTAACAGATGTTGATTCAACAGCTATAGAATCTCGTGTCGGCATAATTATTTTAATTTAAAAGGGGATTCTCTTCTTTTTTTTAAATTAAAATAAAAACATTTAAAAAATAATTTTTTGTCGTTAAAAATTAATTAATTAAAAGCACCAAAAAAATTTAAAATAAAAATTAATTGGAGAGGGCAGCGAAGAAAAACGATCAATTTTGAACGTTTTTTAATTAAAAAGAGAAAACGTTTTTTCTAAAAAAATTAAAAATTATTTTCATAAAAATTATTTTTTTTAAATTTTCGAAGGTTATACAATAAATGAGGAAATAAATTAAAAATAAAAGGAAATAGAAAAAAATAAAATAAGAAGATGACATAAACACACAAATAAATATTTTTTTTCCATTATTTGAGAGAATTTTTATTATTATTATTAAATTAAAATTTTTTTCTAAAAAAATTTTTTTTAATTAATTTTAGTAATAAATAAATGTTAAAATTAATTAAAAAAACAAGTATTTTTAAATAAGAAAAAAATTATCTAAAATTTTTTATTCTGTCAATTAAAATTTAAAAATTCTTTTTTTTAAATTAAATATATATATACAAAAATATACAACATGGATATGATTCAACAAAATATTTACAAAAAAATTTTTGTAAAAAATTAGAAAAAATAATAGCCAACAATGAGTAATAAATAAATAAATGAAACGTTAAAAGAAAATACAACATGTTATTTTTTGTAAATTTTTAAAAAAAAATTTAAATATATTTTTTAGAAGATGTGATTTAGAAATTTTTAAAAATAAACAGGAAAATATTAACAAAAAAATAAAAATATTTTTAAACAATAATTTGTTAAAATAAAACTCCTCGAATCCACTTTCCAACGGGGTAATCTCTCAGTAATTTAAAAAAAATATTTAATTAAAAAAGTCAATTAAAACATTCGATTATCATTCCAAAAATTAGGCAAATTTAATTAAAAATTATGAAAAAATGAATGATCAATTAACATCAATTAACATCAATCAATTAACCTTTTAGAATGATCAATTAACAAATTGGCATACCCCTAATTTGAAAAAACAAAAGGAGAACAAAAATATTTTTTTGAAAATTATTTTTAAATAAATTCAATAATTAAAATATATACATATAGTCAATAATTACAGTTAGGGGGAAGGTAAAAAAAATATGTAGAAGAAATGGGAAGGGAAATAAAAAAAAGGCTTCCTTCACCCAACCTGCGCACATGCATTTCTCCCCCCCCCCCCCCCCCCCCCCAAATATATTTTGTTGTATATTTAATTTTTTAGAAGAAAAAAAATATTTTTTATTCTCTTAAAATATACATACTCTCTTAATTGAACCAACGAAGTAAGTCTATAAAAGTCGCGCGAACATATTCATGTATGTGTGGGTAGAAAAAAAGATTTAAAAGGGTTTCCATGGCCGCCCCGTTATTCACATGGTAGGGACAAAACACCGTCTGACAAAAATGCCGTCTGGAAATTAGAGTAAAGAAACACTGTCCACATTTACAGATAATAAACTTGAGTTATGTCAATATTATCTTAGTGCATTTAGACTTTCTGGTTTATTTTGATTTGTACTTTAATTCCTTTACCTAAAATTTTATTTTAAAACTTGTTTATTTTAAGTGAAATTAATGGTAGATTTTGCTCTAATGTGTGGACGGTGTTTTTGTCAGACGGTGTTTTGCCCTATCACGATTCACACACACACACACACACAACAATTTATTCACATATATAAATACAAATCTATATTGATTAACAATTTATTTTAATATATATTTTTATCACTCTTTATTATCTGGACATTAAATATATTTTAAAAAATATTTTATTTGACAGACAAAAAAGGGAAGGAAAAATTTTAAAAAATTGTTGAGCAAAAAATATCTTTATTTTTACCTCAAACAAAGCATGGAAATGTATTACTTAAAAATGTGAAAAAAAAATTTCGAAAATTTTATAATTAACCCTTAAACCCGCTACCAAAGATTGGGGTTAGACACGAATCGAAGAGTAAATTTAAAAAAAAATAAAAACATGAAAGTCTCTGATTGAGGGGGGGGGGGTGTTAAACTTTACTAATTTTGATTGACAAATAATTAAGAATATTTTTAAAAATTAATTTAAAAATTAAAATTTTATTAAATTCTTAAAAAATAAAATCATTTTAATAAATTAATTTAGGTTTTAAAATAAATTTAATTTTTGCAAAAAAAAAAGAAAAGAAATTAATACTAAATTAGAACAGTTTCTTATGATAAAAATGTAGTTTTAATGACGTTTATAAAAGAAAAAGAAATTATTTTAGAGTTCAGAGAAATTAAAATTTAATTTTAAAAAATAATAAAAATATTGTTAACCCTTTGGATAACTGAGGATTTTTTGTGTTTATTATTTTCGGTTGAGATCTTTTGATAATCAAAAATTTTTCAATAACTTTGGTATTCATTTAAAAAGTAAAGAAAATAAAAAAAATGTGTAGAGATAATCGGTTAGTATGTACTAGGGATCCTGCCGACAAAAAACATAAGGAATTCCCGATTTTCGGGAATTTTCGTGAATTTTATTAGTCATTGACTGGGGGCAGTTTTAGAGACTGAGTTAAGTATGGATACTGTTATTTTAACATTAAAGTAGATTCACTGTAAATTCAAACATGTACAAAGGGTTAGAGGTGATTAAGAGGGTATTTGGGGGATTAACAGGGATCTAGAAGTAATAAAATATCGATGGAATAGGAGAAGGGGGCTGCTCAAAATTTTTTAAATGCAAGATTAACAAAAAATTTTTTTTAGAAATTTTCAAAAAATATTTAAAAAATATAAATTATGAACCGAATTCTAAAAAGCTCGGACAAGCGTAAAAACAAACATTTAAGTATGCGTATTCACTTTTCAATTTATACTTTCAATATTTCAGAAAATATTAAAAAAAATATTTAAAAAATCAATATTTCAATTTTATTTAAATAAAATTTAATTAAAATTAATTATCAGAAAATTATTTGAAATTATATTGATAAAATGGCAAACAAAAACAAAAATTAATTTTTGAATGAAATATACCAAAGTATTTTTAATTTTTGTCAAATAAATTAAAGATTATTTTTTTAATTTAAAGAAATTTAAAAAAATAAATTAAAAAATGTTATATAAAATATTTTTTAAAGAATAAAATTATTGGATAAAATTAAAATTAACAAAATTTTCCTCCCAAAAAATTTAAATAAATTATATGTAAGTATACAGACATTTAACTGAACAGTTTTATTTAGTCTTTTTGCGTCAATTGGGCATTAACAAATAAATAAATAATAGTTTTTGTTGTTGCTCTACATATTTATTTTTTAAAATTGGGGAAGGAAGGAAAGGCTATTTTATGTGCCAACAAAAAAATTTTTTTCTTTTTTGAATAAACGAAAAGGGTATCACGACTTTTGCGCCGAGAACATTTGCGCCGCGACTTATGCGCCGCGACTTTTGCGCCGGGCGACTTTTGCGGCGCGACTCTTGCGCCGCGACTTTTGCGCCGGGCGACTTATGCGCCGCGACATTTGCGCCGCCATTGTTTAAAAAATCCGGATCCGAAAAAGGCCGGATATCCGAAATTTTCAGTTTGGATATCGGATCCGGATATCAGAAGATTTTCAACTATCCGACAACACTACTAAAGTGAGGTTCGGCTGTAGTTATCTATATATTTTTAATGATAGTGGCGGCGCAAAAGTCGCCCGGCGCAAAAGTCGCGGCGCAAATGTTCCCCGGCGCAAAAGTCGCTCGGCGCATAAGTCGCGGCGCAAAAGTCGCGGCGCAAGTGTCGCGGCGCAAATGTTCTCGGCGCAAAAGTCACGGAACCACGAAAAGGACGGCAAAACTTTTTTGTGTTTGTTTTCCCTCGATATATTTACGTCTAAAAAGGAAAAATCAACTGAAAACGAAAATCAACTGAAAACGAGGGTACAGTACTTCAAAAAATATTTTAACCCCCTTAAGGCTTATATAAAAATTTTCTTTTAGGCCTATCTGAAAGCCCATAAAATTTGCTACAAAATAGCCCGGGACATAATTTTTCAAAATAAAGAACACATGGACTTAATCATCGAGGAATTTTTAAGTGATCATTTATGGGGTATTTTGAGAGTTTTTAGTATTTTTAAAGTTAAGTGGACATACCTCAAATATATATATATTTTTGAAAAATTATGTCCCGGGCTATTTTGTAGTAAATTTTATGGGCTTTCAGATAGGCCTAAAAGAAAATTTTTATATAAGCCTTAAGGGGGTTAAAATATTTTTTGAAGTACTGTACCCTCGTTTTCAGTTGATTTTTGAGATTTTAGATCTCAATGAAGAAAGCAGTTAATGACTTCGTTCTTTTTACTTTTCTACACTATATCGATGGAAATGATCACAGAAATTTTTGCAAAATTTTTCAGACATTTCTAATATGAAAAATAAAATTTTTCCAAGATGGCTTATAGTTATGTTACACCTAAATTTCAGAAAAAGTTCGAAAAAAATTTTTTGTAAGATTTTTTAATTAAATTTTTTTTTAATTTTTACTTGAAATTACATTTTCAATATTGGGTTAAAATTTCAAAAATTTTCATTCATTAGAACCCTAAAAAATTAAAAAATTTGAGGTGGCTTATAGTTTTGTTACACACTGTATTTATTTTTTAAAATTGGGGAAGGAAGGAAAGGCTATTTTATGTGCCAACAAAAAAATTTTTTTCTTTTTTGAATAAACGAAAAGGACGGCAAAACTTTTTTGTGTTTGTTTTCCCTCGATATATTTACGTCTAAAAAGGAAAAATCAACTGAAAACGAAAATCAACTGAAAACGAGGGTACAGTACTTCAAAAAATATTTTAACCCCCTTAAGGCTTATATAAAAATTTTCTTTTAGGCCTATCTGAAAGCCCATAAAATTTGCTACAAAATAGCCCGGGACATAATTTTTCAAAATAAAGAACACATGGACTTAATCATCGAGGAATTTTTAAGTGATCATTTATGGGGTATTTTGAGAGTTTTTAGTATTTTTAAAGTTAAGTGGACATACCTCAAATATATATATATTTTTGAAAAATTATGTCCCGGGCTATTTTGTAGTAAATTTTATGGGCTTTCAGATAGGCCTAAAAGAAAATTTTTATATAAGCCTTAAGGGGGTTAAAATATTTTTTGAAGTACTGTACCCTCGTTTTCAGTTGATTTTTGAGATTTTAGATCTCAATGAAGAAAGCAGTTAATGACTTCGTTCTTTTTACTTTTCTACACTATATCGATGGAAATGATCACAGAAATTTTTGCAAAATTTTTCAGACATTTCTAATATGAAAAATAAAATTTTTCCAAGATGGCTTATAGTTATGTTACACCTAAATTTCAGAAAAAGTTCGAAAAAAATTTTTTGTAAGATTTTTTAATTAAATTTTTTTTTAATTTTTACTTGAAATTACATTTTCAATATTGGGTTAAAATTTCAAAAATTTTCATTCATTAGAACCCTAAAAAATTAAAAAATTTGAGGTGGCTTATAGTTTTGTTACACACTGTATTTATTTTTTAAAATTGGGGAAGGAAGGAAAGGCTATTTTATGTGCCAACAAAAAAATTTTTTTCTTTTTTGAATAAACGAAAAGGACGGCAAAACTTTTTTGTGTTTGTTTTCCCTCGATATATTTACGTCTAAAAAGGATTTACACTCAATTGAATTGAGGACAAAATTATTGAGAGAAAAAAAAAGAGGGGAGGGGGAAGGGGGGGTGTGATTAGTGAATGGATGATTGGTCCAAATAAATAAATATATTTAGTTATGAACATAGTATTTATTTATTTATTTATTTATTTATTAACATAAAAAAAAAATGTCATCGAAAGGGCGTGCCACTTAATCCGACAACAATGTCGTAGTGAAGCACAATAAAAATAATCAAAATAAAAAACAGCATAAAAACAATTAAAGTCATAATAAATTAAATAAAAACAAAAATTTATATATAATCGATTTATTATTTAAATAAATATACTCTATACCGACCATTTTAATTAACTAGGATGATTAAGTATAGTTCAAATTTTGTCAAAATTTAAAGAATTAATTTGTTCAACAATTTTGCTGCGTTTTTCGTTGTTTGTCATATTTGCTGCAAAATTTAATGGAGAGAATTCAGAAGAATTGCGCTTAGACATTGTTTAGTCAACAAAAAAAAAATATTACCCAATTAAATATCTTTTTAAAATTTCCTTAAAAGAAAAAAAATAAAATGCTTTTTAAACAAAAAAAAAGATAAATTTTAATAAAAATTAGGAGAGAAGAAAACAAAAAAAATTTTTTTTAAATTTAATTTTATGAGTCATCAAAAAGAAGAAATAGTGGGAATGCGAAAGAGTAAGAGATGCTTGTATAAATTGTCATTTAAATTAATTTTTTTGAACAGAATGCCAAACATAATTCAAAATTATAATTTAAATGTTTACTTAAAAAGGAAAGAAAAATAACAATATATAGCTACTATATAGAAAAAATAAAATCTATATACTAGAAAATAGGTGATTATTTAAAAACATTAAAAATGTTTTTATGATTATTTTAACAAATTGCCTAACTTTTTGCTTTTACAATTTCTAAGCATTTAAGTAAACATGATTTGGTTAGAATTCTGAGAATATGTTTAGTTCATATTCAATTAGTAAAAAACCCTTAATTTTTGGAAATTTATGAATTTAAGTAAAAGACTATTTGATAAATTATCTTTACATTCTTTACTTGATCATAAAAAAAAAAATGGAAAAATTACGTTTAACAGAGGATTTTTTATATAAAGTAAATATTTTTTATTTATTTCTTATAAAGTTGATAACATTTTATTTCTTCCTAAGAAATTAACATTCAAAATAAACATTTGAATCTTGGACATGTAACATGAAAAATTTTGAAATTTTACTACGATTTTTTAAACATTGTAAGAATTTAGAGGCTTTGAGCTTGAAATAGCTGTCAATTCTGAATGATGCTATTTGTGATGAAATTGGAAAATTTTCTAGATCTAAGATTTTTTGGATTTAATTTGTTAATAGGAAAGTGAAACTGGAATTTAGAATATTTTTTCCAAATAGGTAAGTGAAATTAGAATTCAGAATATTTTTTCAAAATTGTAGATTTACTGAATGAGTATTGCTTTTATTTTATTTTTAAAACTAAGTGTTATTTTTGTAGTTCTGAGTTCATCATTTAAAACATTCCACATCTTGGTTACCCTATTAACAAATGAATTGGAAGATTTTGATGTTTGATTTTTAGATAACAAATAACAGTTTTTTCTATTTGATACTTTAAAAAGATCATCTGATTTAAGATGTGTATACCCGTGTAGGATTTTATGAGCTAATACTAAATCATAAGTCTTACGACGATTTTCAAGAGTAGGAAGATTAAGAAATTCCAATCTTTGTAAATATGGTATATAGGGTAGTGAACATTTTCGAAGTAAGATTTTTGTAAAGAATTTTTGGCATTTTTCGAGTTTGATAATATCAGATTTTAGCTGTGGATTCCATGTTTCAGGAGAGTATTCAAGCAAGGGTCTTATATAACTTTTATAGATAGTAAGCCATGTTTTTATAGATTTTGATTTAATTATTTTAAACACAAAATTCATTTTTATATAAGCTGCCCGAATAATTTTTTGTACATGTTCTTGAAATTTGAGTTTATTATCTATTATGATGCCTAGATCACGTATAGAATCTACTTCATTTATAGTTGTATTAAAAATTTTATATTGATCTTTAGGGTTAGTTTTACCAAGATAAATGATATATGTTTTATTAATAGCAATATTTAATTTCCATTCAGTTGCCCATTGTTCAATATTTTTGATAGCATCAGTTAGCTGATAGCATCATTTGATAGCATCAGTCTAATATGAAAAATAAAATTTTTCCAAGATGGCTTATAGTTATGTTACACCTAAATTTCAGAAAAAGTTCGAAAAAAATTTTTTGTAAGATTTTTTAATTAAATTTTTTTTTAATTTTTACTTGAAATTACATTTTCAATATTGGGTTAAAATTTCAAAAATTTTCATTCATTAGAACCCTAAAAAATTAAAAAATTTGAGGTGGCTTATAGTTTTGTTACACACTGTATTTATTTTTTAAAATTGGGGAAGGAAGGAAAGGCTATTTTATGTGCCAACAAAAAAATTTTTTTCTTTTTTGAATAAACGAAAAGGACGGCAAAACTTTTTTGTGTTTGTTTTCCCTCGATATATTTACGTCTAAAAAGGAAAAATCAACTGAAAACGAAAATCAACTGAAAACGAGGGTACAGTACTTCAAAAAATATTTTAACCCCCTTAAGGCTTATATAAAAATTTTCTTTTAGGCCTATCTGAAAGCCCATAAAATTTGCTACAAAATAGCCCGGGACATAATTTTTCAAAATAAAGAACACATGGACTTAATCATCGAGGAATTTTTAAGTGATCATTTATGGGGTATTTTGAGAGTTTTTAGTATTTTTAAAGTTAAGTGGACATACCTCAAATATATATATATTTTTGAAAAATTATGTCCCGGGCTATTTTGTAGTAAATTTTATGGGCTTTCAGATAGGCCTAAAAGAAAATTTTTATATAAGCCTTAAGGGGGTTAAAATATTTTTTGAAGTACTGTACCCTCGTTTTCAGTTGATTTTTGAGATTTTAGATCTCAATGAAGAAAGCAGTTAATGACTTCGTTCTTTTTACTTTTCTACACTATATCGATGGAAATGATCACAGAAATTTTTGCAAAATTTTTCAGACATTTCTAATATGAAAAATAAAATTTTTCCAAGATGGCTTATAGTTATGTTACACCTAAATTTCAGAAAAAGTTCGAAAAAAATTTTTTGTAAGATTTTTTAATTAAATTTTTTTTTAATTTTTACTTGAAATTACATTTTCAATATTGGGTTAAAATTTCAAAAATTTTCATTCATTAGAACCCTAAAAAATTAAAAAATTTGAGGTGGCTTATAGTTTTGTTACACACTGTATTTATTTTTTAAAATTGGGGAAGGAAGGAAAGGCTATTTTATGTGCCAACAAAAAAATTTTTTTCTTTTTTGAATAAACGAAAAGGACGGCAAAACTTTTTTGTGTTTGTTTTCCCTCGATATATTTACGTCTAAAAAGGATTTACACTCAATTGAATTGAGGACAAAATTATTGAGAGAAAAAAAAAGAGGGGAGGGGGAAGGGGGGGTGTGATTAGTGAATGGATGATTGGTCCAAATAAATAAATATATTTAGTTATGAACATAGTAAAATTATTAAATTTTCGTTCTCGAAGTATTTATGTATAGGCGAGGGACAAAACACCGTCTGACAAAAATACCGTCTGGAGGAGGCACACCTAAAACTGAGCGCGGCCATAACAAACACGCAAAGCCATAACTTTCTTCAAGATTCTTAATCCTACCAGATTAGTATCAAACAATTCCTCTCCCAAAATTGGCAAGGGCCAGACATTTTCCAGCAAGTTATGGCTTTGCGCCGTTATGGCCGCACGGTGTTTTGCTCTATTTTTTAAATAAATTATTTTTAAAATTGTTCTCGTAGAATGTTGGTTGTTGGAATTATTAAATGGAAATTATTTAGATTTTATTTTTAATTTTAATTTTGTTAGATAAAAAATTTAAAAATAGTCTTTTGTTTAATGAAATCAAACAGTTTTGATTAAAAATAGAACGAGAGAAGGGAATAGGTAGATGATATATAAATTTAAGTATTGTAGTTAATTCAAAATAAAAAAATTTTACTGCACTCTAGATATTTTATAAATAAAAATTTAAATTAAAAAAATTTATTGGCAATCCTCTTCTTAGAGTTCTTTTTTAAAAATAATTTTTATTTATTTTTAATTATTTCACAATTCGGAAATTAAAATAACAAACAAAAAAAGAAAAACTAGTTTAATTACGTCAATTATATATCAATAAATATATTTAATTACTAAATATAAATATACCAATCATCATTTAAAAATAAAAACAAAATATAAAAGTATAAAATGACCAAAAAATTAAAATTAATTTTTGTTAAAAGGGAAAATATTTTTAAATTAAAAATAAACACTTAAATGTTTCGGACTCGAGTAAATAAATAAATAAAAAAAAATTAAAAATAAACACTTAAATGTTTCGGACTCAAGTAAATAAATAAATAAATATTTTTTTATTCATTTCATTGTCTTATACTTAAATTTATTTATTTATTAGTCATTCATTCTTCTTCTTCTTTTCTCAAAATATATTTATTTGTTTACAACAATTAAATTGTTTTTGTTGATTTGATTGGTCAATAGAAGGATGAAAATGAAGAAAAAAAGAAATCAATTTATTAAAAAAGATTCTTTTGTTTATCCCGAGAAATTGTCTCTAATCTTGCGCTTTGTGGAAAAAAAATAATATTTTTATGTGAATATTTAGGAAACAAGAATTTAAATTAAAAGGAAAATATATATTAATTAGGGACAGATTTATTATTAAGAGAGCTTTGATGGAAATTTTGGTGTGTTATGTATTCATTTTCTAAATTGTTTCTTCGTTTCACTCTTCAAATAATCAAGCGATACGGCAAACTAGGCTCGAACATGACTTGTATGCCTCGAAAAGAAAATCGAGCTCGATTAGGGCACGTGTCGATATCTTAAATATTAGCCCCCCCCCCCCACGTATTGGAACAACTTTCCCCTTTTTCTGTTGAGCTCCTTCGCCAGTCCCTAACAAATAAATTAATCAAATTTTGAATTTTCGCCAAATTTATGTCATTTTGCTTTTTATTTCTTTGTATCACCGTCTGTTTTATTATCTTTTGTTAAACGCACGGTACAAAACATCGTTTATTAAAATATCGTTTCATGAAAATATCGGCACGGGTAAATTTGGTCATTACATCGTTTTTAAAATTAAAAAGGGCCACCATTAATTTGTAAGTCTATTTTGAGTTTTTTTAAATTGCTGATTTTTCTCGAAACCATTTAAGGGTTTCGATTTACCCATTTTAGCCGCGACGATATTTTCATGAAACGATATTTTAACTTTTTTGCTCTGACGATATTTTTACTTTGAGATATTTTGTACCTACACGTTTATTAAAGCATTTATGTTTGTTGGAATTTAAGTTGTTTCTAATCATCTAATGTTTATTGAGTATTGTTTTTAAAATTTTTATATTTTCTCGCATATTTTAAATTTTTTAAAAATTTATTTACTCAAATGTAAAAAATTTTTAATTAAAGTTGAAATAATTCGAAAAAGATTCTAATTTTTTAATGCCTGTAACTACAAGACGTGCGACAAAATATCCCAATTGTCAACAAACTGAATCGCTTGCAAATATTCGAAGTAAAGATATTACGCCAAACAGAAACTTACGAGGTGTTAAAAAGGGACGAAATGTTGTTAAAGAAAGAAGAGGAAAAAGGTCTTCATCAAAATCCTTAGTGTCGATTACTAGCTCTAAAAGAGACGGCCGGATAACCTCGCGAAGACGTGATTTAAAGCAGATCGATGGGTTTATTTTATTTAGTTTTTTTATTTTCCAAAAATCTTATGAATAGGGGACGAAAGAGAAATCCTTGGGAAGAGAGTGATGATGAATTGGATCAACCGAAAGGATGGAATCGGGCATCTTTCTCAGCTTCTGAACCTGATGATGAGAGTTCTGCTGCCTACTCCGGTAATTTTTCTTATTTTATTTATTTTCATATTTTAGAGGCTGAGGTTAACGGGGTCAGTGAGGATAATATGTCAACTGTTTCTGATGTTGATTCTGCTACACAAGAGTTGACAGAAGCCACTTGCTCACAAACTCCACCTGATATGTTTTGCCCGTGGTTGGAATTTCCACCTGAGAGAATCCCTGCATTAGAATTGCCTGGAGCCAGCATGGACCTTCTTATTGATAGCGATCATATCTTACATACTTTAGAGGTTATCTATCTGGTTATTTGATTAATGTCTTTAGGTTTATGAAGTAATTCATAATTTTGGCTCTACCATTCAACTTTCTCCTTTTCTTTTTGAAGATTTTTGTTGTGCTTTGCGAAACCAAAGTCAAGTTAGTTTTTCATAAATTCTACATATTTTGTTTTTAATTTAAGTCTAAACTCCTTGGAGAAATTCATATTGCTTTTTTGCGTTTATTTTTCTCTGAAGAGGAACAAGAAAAAACTACATTTTCTGTTTTTGATACAAATCTTTCTTTTAACGTTGTACTGCAATTACTCGACCATATGAACTATGCTGAAGTAAATACTTTAATAATTAAAAAATATTTTTATTTTAAATAGGTTTTGAGACTGTATTTGGAAAGTGATCCAAATTTTCCAGCAGAAGTCTTAAAAATTTTGGAAGAGGGAAAATATCCATTTGTAGCTATGGATAAACGTTTAGTCGTTCTCAAATGGATGTGTGATCGGTTTTTTGAGACAACCATATTTAAACAATTAGTTCGCGATGAAGGAAAAATTAAGGTTTTATTTTAAAAATTTTAGAAAGTTTATTTTCTAATATTTTTAGCATGACCAACATTGTCGTTATTGTGCAAAATCTTGTATTGGCTCTCACGAATCACAACAAACCTCAATAGAATGTTCTGGCTGTGATGCAATTTATCATTTTAATTGTACAGAATCTTCTTTTGGTCCGCCTGAGTTAAACGAGAAATGGCTTTGCTCTGTTTGTATTAAACACCAAGTATTAAAATCTTATAATTACATTTAAATATTTTTTCAATTTATCTTTTCTAATTTTATCCTTTATTAATTATTAAAGCTTTTTAGAATTGGTTTTAACATTTTCAGTTAACTGGTTCAACTGATTGTATCTTACCTGGTCAGACTACTCTAAGGAAGTTGCCACTTGGTTATGATCGCAAAGGTCGTATTTATTGGTTCCTTGTTAGAAGGGTTTTTATGTCAGTTTAACTAGATAATAAATAGAGTAATTGAATGTTTTCAGTCATGATCCATTTATTAATGAAATTTATTATTACTCAACTTTGCCTCAACTTTTTGATCTTTGTGCTGTTCTTGACCCTAATTATTATGAAAAGAGGTTATGTCAAACGCTTTGCGAATGTTTGCCTCACATTGCTGTTCAAATGCATATTACCCTTGAACTGACAGAAGAACGGCGTAGGTTATTACAAACCAAATCGCCTAAGCCAGTTGTTGATGCATATTTACAGGTTTTATTTAATAAATTGACCTTCTGAATAAAATTCAGGTCGATAATTCCCATCGAATGGCTAAAATCTTGACTGAAGCTCAAATTGAAGCGGACAATAAATCAGAGCAAATTACTGATAATAATGTTGATAGTGTGGAAAAGCCCAGCATAATGCAAATAATTCGCAATCTTCTTTGTATTCGACATGGTAGATTAGAAGCTTGTTATTGGAGTGGAAAATTGAATGGTTAGATACTTTTTGTTAAAATTTTGTATTTTTAATTAAAACTCTTTAGAAGATCAACTAATTTTTAATCATAAAGTATGGAATGATTCTCTTCAATCAAACAACTATGGCTCATTTTATTCGCTTTCCTCAGATTTAGAACTACGAATGCGTAGAGGAATTCGTCTTGGATTTTCTGACGCTGGACACAGAAATTATGTCAATCAATTTTCTGTAAATGATTTGGCTAGATCTCCTTATTTGCGAGCAAAAGAACGTGATAAAAAGCGTTATTTAAATTCTCGTTTCTGCTTAACTGATGATGGAGAATTCAATGTTTGTTTTTTATTTTTCTTCGTTAAAAGTTAGTATTTTAAGTGGCCCAACCATAGGGGAGCTTCCCCGTTTGGAACAGAAGCAGATGTTCTTAAATGTATTCAACTTAGCATTCGTCGCATGATTGAACGTATTCCTGATACATTAATGCATCAAAATTGGATTCTTGAAAATGAAAAGGAACGTTTTATGCAGCAACTATTACGAGAAGGTGCTAACTTTAATACTTTACGCTATTTGTTGCTTCTTTTTGAACGAGTTGTTCGCAAACCTGTGTTTTTAAAGTAATCATTTTTAATATTTTAATTTTTTAAATTTTATTTTCAAGTATTTGGTGGGCAGGATTAGCTTTGACCAGGTTTAATCGAGTTACTGTTGAGGTTAATTTAAAAGTATTTTTACTTCAGTAATTTATTATATTTTAGGATAGAGAAAAGCGACAAAAATTTGAATCGTTAAGAAGGAAAGAAGAAAAGGTATAGAATTTATTTAAATTTTCTGTTCGAAATTTAAAAAAATCCCACATGTTTTTTCAAATAAAATTTCATTTTTAGCTACTTGCTAATGCTGATGAATCTGAATCAACTGGGATTGTTTGGGTCAAATATTCCCTTTATGGTTTTAATCTACCTAGACATAACTTGTGGAGGCTAAGAGATGGAAATGAACAGTTCCGAGTAAATGGACAGGGATCATTAGGTTTGGTTTAAATTATTTCAAAATTATACTTTCTGTCAGGTGGATGGCTTTGGGTTTCTTCATTAATGACACGGCGTTTTGTCCCATGTCCTGAGAAACCAAATCCATATGAGGTGATTTGTTTTTCTTACATTTTTCTTTGAGAAATTCCTGACAAAATCAAATTAATTCAGAAACCTTCAAAGTCTGTTGCTTCTCTAAAAGCTGCTCATCTTTATCAGATTGCTAACCGTCTACTAATTTGGAGAACAAAAGAAGAGTTAGCCAAACTTTCGAATGTCAATGGTCATTGTTGTTTTTCATTTTCTTGCCGAGCTGCTTTTGTTTCTATCAAGAAACCAAGAAACGGGTTTTCTTTAATTGACTCATCCATTTTATTACCTTGTTACAATCCAAGCTGTGTGCGAAATCTGCCAAGTAAAATTTTTTTCAAATTAATATTTTTCTTTGTCGTTAGATGTTTTTACTTCTGAACAACCTGCAAGAGCAAAACCTCCATCTATTAACCGAGAATTATCTCTACATTCGACGCAATCTGAAACAAATACTTTTCCTTATCCTAAGCCTTATAATTTTAAACGTAAATCGTGCAATAATGGAAGAACAAAGGAAAGCATTCTCATTCTTCCAAATTGGTTAGTTTCTATACAGGGCACTTTCCTTTAATTAACTATAATTTATATATTTTTACTCCTTTAAATAACAATTAGAACTTAATTTTAATTAAGCAATTAAAACGAACGGTGAATAAAAATGTCGATAGTTTTCTTAAAATAGGTGTGTGAAAACATAAGAATTCATTAAAAGTCTGCATTTCGATATACAGCACAGATTTTCTTTTCAAAATACAAATTATTTTTTTAAATTTCAGGTGTATGCGTCGTTTAGCTCGTCAAGGAGGTTTAAGTGCTAAAACGTTGGCTCCCGGCTTTTTGCCATCTGCAAAAGCCAATCCTCAAGCATGGCCTTATTTGTGTCCACGGCCTGCATTTGATCATTGTTGGCGTTACCTTACAAGCAGAGCATCTTCGCTTCATGCCTTAGCCCTTCGCTTTCGTCAAATTTATGCTTCAATTCGTTGGATGGATATGTGGCCCTCTGATCCCGATGATCCTGTTTTTTAATTTCTAAAAAATTTTGAAGAAATAAAACATTTAAAGGATACGCGTGTTTGGACACATTTGACTGATTATGACGAGGTTCGAGTAGTTATTGGTCACTTGGAACATCCTCCAGAGGGATATTACGAGCAGGTTGGTTGTTTAATTCTTGTTCAATTAAATTTTAAAATTTGTTTTTCAGTACAAAATAAGAGTTGATCAATATTCGATTGAAGATGATGATAGCCCTGCAGAAAATGGAAATGTTGCTCTTACTAACGGTGACACAGATTTTATGAATTCAAAAGCTTCGAAGAAACGGAAGCGAAAACGTCCATCAATTTATGCAGGAGATGGTGTGGAAGACGAAAATCGAATGATTGTTAACTCTCAACAAAAAAGGAATAGAACAAGAATTAAAAATACAACTGAAAGATGGTTTTTTTAATATTTTTTATTTAATTTTTTAAAATATTTTTTGAAGGATTGATGGTGTTGAATTAAAATTACATGAAATTGCTGATTACTGGAAAGCTGAATTAAGTAGAAAAATGCGAAATAGAAGAATTGAAATGGGAGAACAAAATATTCCAATTAATGTTATATATTCACAAACAAAATATCACCAACCACAATCACAACAACAAAAAATCCTACCCCAACAACAACAAAAACAACAGATTTATTTTCAAAATCAGACATTTTCATGGCGATAACACCTTTAAAGATTTTTATTATTCAATTTACCTTTTTCTTTTCAATAATAATATTCTCTTGTGTGTTTGTATTTTGAATCAAATTTCATTTGAAATTTATAGTAAAGTAATTTAATTTTTGTTTAAAATTTTCTTTTTTCAACAACTTCCCCTTTTTCTTATTGATAATTGACAAAACTATAAATATTTACATTTATTCAAAAACAAAAAGTAATAAAAATGGCACAAAATAAAATAATATTTTTATTACCCCCAATTAATTCTTGTTTGGGTTTTTTAAGTTTAAGTAGCAAATTATTGGTTAATTTACTTTTTGAGAGATAAGATTTATTTAATGTTAGTATTTATTATGTTTTAATGATTTTGAGAAGTTGAATTAACTTTAAACAAAGTATTTTTAAAATACATATTATAAAGTGAATAGTTATTTAATTCCTAAAGCTATGCAGGAGGCATAGCAATCAACAGGTCTTTTTCTATTTCTAAATATTCAATTTTAGTAATTTTTAAATTTTCTAAATTAAAAATCCCCTTCAACAGCTGAATTTTCGCCTTCTTTCTTTGTTAAACTTTGTCTTTTTAATATCTGTTGCCTGTTTGCCCGTTCAATATCCCCCCTTTTCTTTACATTAAATCCCATCGATCACCGCTATATATTAATATAGGTCTTTGTTTAAATCAGGGCCTTTTCCTTTTGGTCTGTTCGTGCTAGGTTTTTTAGGTGAATGGCGACACTAAGACTGCCGCTGACAAATTGGCCAAGCACATATATTATTTCCAAAAACTTTTATTTTTTTTCTTTTGTTTATGGGAAAATGAGAAAAATTAGAAGATGGATTGGGATAATAATAATTCGAATAGTATAAATATTTATTAGTGACGCCTTTACGTCTGTCGATCCAAATTTCTTTAAATTAATATACGCGCAAGATGGATATTCCATGACATTTGAAAGTACAATGGCTTAAAACAGATCTAGGGGCTGAAAGAAGTTACAAGATCTGGGCCAATAAAAGTAAGCAAAAATGGTGGGTGGGTGGTCGAGGAGCGATATAACTAATGCGTAGTTGGGTCACACCTACTTAGTAGTAAATAAAGTGCGTTGTCAAATTGGTGCCCAAAATGTTCAAATAAAGCCTAAACCTTTGGATTTAAAAGATAATTTGTCGTTAACAATGTGACGCCAAAGTCATTCAAACAATCACAACTCTTGAAAAATTTTATATCATTCAAAGCTAGCAAAACTAAAGATATAGGAAAGCTAAAAATCTTTTTTTACTTGTTTCCAAATTTTATTACATTTATTTTAAAGTATTTGTTTATCATTTAATTTCCGAAAATTTTTTAAATAAAATTCAAAAAGTAGGCAGCTGGAATATTTTTTATTCGTTTATTTATTTATTTATATATTTCCATTCAAATATTGTCAAAATAAATTAATATTATTTTCAAATTTTGAATTAAATAAATATTTTAGTAAATAATTACCAAAAAATATTAATTAATATTTTCATAAATTAAAAATTTCTAGGCTCTAATTTATAAGTTTATTTAAAAATTTAGGCTAGTATTTTTTGAATTTAAAAAAAGTTTTAATTTTCTTTTAATTATTTTACTGTAAAGTTTATTAACTAATTATAAACACACCCTAAATCTCAAATCTTGTCTATATTTTGAAGACTTTACCTGTCAAAATTTCTTTCAATAATTTATGGAATATTGTGAAATTATGAGATATAAAAAAAACAATTTAACTCCCTCACTATAAATTTAAAATAAAAATAAATTTATTTTTTAATTTCTGTCAAGTTTTCTAATTTTCTTTTTGTAATTTTAAATAAATTTATTTTTTTTGAAAAACAATTTTCTTATTTTTTTCAAAATATATTTTCTTCATTAATTGTTAATCCCCTAATTGCCAAGGCCATAAAGAAGAAAGTGTTCTTTTACCTTTTTCTGAAGTGTTTCGTTCTTCTCTTCTTTTTTACTGTATTAGTAAAAGGAAGGGGGAAAGGAGAGAAAATGCCGAAAGTTTTTAAGAAAAAAAAGAGAGAAATGTTCAGAGATTTATTGGAAAGATTATTTTTATTTACTGTCTCATAAAAGTGTTAAAATATTTAAATATATTTCCGGTCTAATAAACTTTGACATAAATAAACACAAAAAATGTCAGTCTTTAAGTATACCCCCTATGGAGTTTTTTTGTTTTGTAATATATACTAAATTTAATTTTAATATATTTCTTTTAAATAGGAGAAAAAAATAATTAAAATTTATATAAAATTTATCGAAATTTTTTAAATTTAAATTATTTCTATTTTATTTTTCAAAAAAATCAAAATATTTTTCCAATTCCAAATTTTATTCTAAAGAATTTTTTTTACTAAATAAAAATTACTAAATAAAAATTTTGAATTAATTTTTAAAAATAAAATAAGAAGTTGAAAGGTAAAAAATAATTCATTTTTTCTTAATTATTACTAATCTAATAGTAAGGGAAACGGAAATTGCTTTGCCAAAAAATACTTAAAAAATCAAGGTCGATATACTAGTTACTTTTTATTTGAAGTATTTTTTATTAACAAAATAATAATCAAAAACAAAAGTTGCGCACCGAGATTCTTTTTTTATTTTTTTATTTCGGCATAAAAAACTTGAGAGGCTCAACAACTTTCCCTTTTTTAAATCAAAAAAAAATATCTTCTAATCGCGTAATCCCAAATGACCAATTTCGTCCTCTTAAAAAAGGCGGCAAAAATCAAGTAATAAAATTGGCACTTTCTTATGTATTTAGATAAGCATAATTTTGGGAGGGGTGAGGGGGGAAGGAGGGGGAGGAGGAGAATATTTAAAATTGATATTTTTTATTTAAATTATTTTTTAAAATATCTTTAAAGAATAAACAATAGAGGGATATTGTTTTGGAATATCTCTCCTCCCTCCCACTTCTCCTCAGGCAACAATCCAAACTTAAAAAATTGAACATTCTTGTCTGTTCTTTTTTAAATATTTTATTTTGGTTTAAATTATGGATTTGGTGTTCTGAATTGGAAAATTATTTTCAAAAAACCCCTAACAGTAAAGACTTTCTAACATACCCACTCCTATCCACTAAAGGGGAATTGAGAGGGGGAGGGTATTTTAGAGAAAATATGGTAAATAATAGATAGAAATAAATTAAATTTATATTGGAAAATGTTGAAAAATTAAAAGAATTAAATAAATAAAATACTTAGTAAATAAAAAAAGGCGGAACTGACAAATATGTACAGGAAAGAGAGAAAGAGTATATAAAATGGGCGGAGCTTTTTTTGTAAAGATTTTAGGAAAACTTAAAGGCCTTTTGTTAATACATATTTAAAATAATATTTAACTAATTAATTAAAATATTTTAATTTTTTCCTCATTTTTCGTTATTTTGATTAAAATATGTATTTATTTTTTTTTAAATTTTATACAGTAGGGGCGTTATTCCTAAAAACTAAGTATTACAGGTTTTCGCAGCTGCCCAACATACCGCTGACAATTCTACAAATCAAGGCATAAAAATATTAAAAACGTTGGTTTAAAGCAGGGGGTTCCGATCTTAATTTTTTAAAAATTCACACTTTATATCAAAAATCTTTAATATCAAAAAACTTTTGAGTTACCATTTTTAGTCAAACTTTTTGTTCATTTAGTTTAATAAATTTTCCAAAAAAAAAAGCGAGACCAACATTTAATCCCAAGGAAATCCAAAGGAATATCTCTTTAATTAAAAAAAAGAGAATATTTATTAATTATTTTATTTATTTCTAATGAATATTTTGGGTTAACAAAAAGATTTTTAAAATTCTAAAAAATGTTTTGAAATTTTCGAAATTTTAAGTTGGCCAAAAGAAAAAATATTGGTTCTCAATTTAGCCTTCTCCTTTTACAGTAATTTTTTTTAATTTTTTTATTTTGGTGACAGCTTTTTTTCCTTTAAAAATAATATTTATTTATTTTCTTTTTATTGCTTCTAGGCTATACCATTAAACAGAAAAATATAAAAATGTTTTCTTTTTTTGTTATAAATTTATTTATTTTTATTGAGAATTTTAAAGAAAAAAAATTTTTTTGTAAGATAATGTTTAATTAATTAATTTTTAAATTTTTAAAATTATTTTTTTCTTGTTTTCCTTTTATTTAATTTAAATTAAAATTTACTTCAAACACTTATTATTTAAATAAAAATACCAATTTTGCGTGAATTTATTTTATAAAAGCGCAGATGTTATCTTTTCTTATTTTTTTTAATTCATTCAACCAAATATTTATTCCCCCTTCTATCCAATAAAAGGAATATTATTTTATTTATTTATTATTATCTTTTTTTTCTTTATAAATAAACAAAAAAAAAGATTTTCATCTTTTTTTCCTTTTTCTACTGTAAATATTTGAATTTTTTCTATTCCCTAACTACCGTATTTCCTAAAATATAGCCCAATGGGGCTCTATTTTTCGACTGTCCTCCAAAGTGGGGGGCTCTAATTTAGGGTAGGGATTTATTTTAGGAAACACTGTATTTTAATTAATTTTTAAATATTCAAAACATCCAAAATCAACTTTTTAATTGGCTCCAATAGTTAATAATTTTGAAAAAAAAAATAATTTTCTTTTTTTTCTTTTTAAAGACAACAACTGTGATTAAATAAATATACTAAATTAATTTCTTTTAATCAAAATATTTTTATATTTAAAACACAATTGACTAATTAATTATTTTAGAAAAGAAATAATTTGTTTGACATAAATATACACAATTAATTAATCTTTTTCTTTTGTTTTTCTAATTTTGATTTTTTGTTGGCTTTAAACTTTAAATTAAAGTTTAGTGGTAATTGGTGTTTGGCTTCTCGGTCTTTTAAAAATACACGAGAAAAGGATTCGAAAATTACAAAATAATATCAAGCTAGTCTCCAATCTAAATCTGTGGAGGAACTAAAATTAATTTCTAGCTAATTTTCAACCAAAATTATTTTTTCGTAAGATTACTGCAATATACAATAATATTATTTTTAAATTTAATTAAAAATTTAAACAATTTATTTTTATATTTATTTTTTTCCAATTTCAATAACAACAAACACATGATTATATCAATCAAAATATTTTTATTAATTTTTATTTTCTTTAGCTATTATCCAATCATTATAAATAACTCCTCCCTCCCTCCCTCCTTTCCCTCCCTTCTGTTTATTTTTCTTTTATAATTTATTTTATATATTAAAAGCTCCACCTTTTTGTTTTTATTTCTTAAAAAAATAAAAAAAAGGATATTTAAAAATAAATTGTAAATATTTAAATTGGGGAAAATCATTTTTTAAATTTTGCATAAATTTTTGATAAACAAAATTTTCAAATTAAAAGGTTTTAATTAAATAAAATTAGTAGATTATTTATAATTTTTTTTAACACCACCCCCCCTAAATTTATATAAAACATTAAATATAAGGAAAGTCTGATCGCAAATTGGCTGATATGTAATTAATTGATAAAACTATGCCAAGAATTTCCAATTGCAGTGATTTAGGTCCATTCAACTCAACATTTTGGGCTCTTTCAATTTTGATAACTTGATTTTTCGGTTCTCAGATTTCTTTATTTTAAGACTGAAAGAAAGGGGTTCAGAATCCGCCTTCAGATTTGTGATAGGCACCTTTCATTACCCTAAATATGAAATTTTAATTTAGGAGAATGAGCAGAACAAGAAAAGTTAAATTATTCTACTAAATATATTTATTTATTTTTAATTTTTAAAATTTTATAGTCTTTTATACATTACTCTCTTTTCTTTAAAAAAATACAGAATATATTGAAGGAATACATATAAAATAAATAGTAGATATATATACTTATTTTACTTTTTACTCCATATATTCACTAAATAATATATCCTAAATAAAACCTAAAAAAACAAGTAATAAACAAAACAATTCAACACATTCCAATTAAAAAATAATATTTTTATATACCCCTTTTTTGTACTTTTAGGTCATTTACTTTTTCTTTTTATTTACCTTTCTCTCAATTGCTATTTATTTATTTATTTATTTATTTATTTACAGTATATATTTAAAATAATCTTTTAATTAAATGCGTTTTGGAATTGAAACAATTCTTTCATCAAAAGAATCAAAAAATTTAGAAGAAGAAAATAATAATAATGAAGATAAACAACAAAATAATAAACGTTTAAAAAAACAAAAAAGTTTAAATCTGTAAATTTAAATTTATTTATTTTTTAAATTACCTAAATTAAATTTAGAATTCCTTCTTCAACAGAATTACTTCAACTTCCTTCAACATCCTCAATTAATTCATTAAAATATAATGTTGTTGAAGAAGAAGATAAATTATGGAAAAATGATGAAAATAATGAAGAAGAAGAGGAAGAAGGAATGGAGGAATTTGAAAGTTTGGAAGAAAAAATGTTTGAAGAAAATAATAGGTATGTAGGGTTGGAGAGAAATAAAAATATATTTTAATTTACAAAAATTTATTTAATATTTAAATTACCGTAAATATAAATTCTATTCAAAAAAATTCTATAAAATTATTTTCTCTTTTCTCTCTAACAAAAAGCTAATAATAAATATCCCAACTAAATTTACAGTACCAACAACAACAACAATTCAAAAAAGCCCCCATTCTCCTATATTGCTTTAATTTCAATGGCAATAGTTAATTCCAAACAAAGAAGACTTACACTTTCACAAATTTGTGATTTTATTATGGACAAATTTGAATATTATCGAGACAAATTCCCGGCCTGGCAAAATTCTATTCGGCACAATTTAAGTTTAAATGATTGTTTTGTTAAATGCCCGAGAGAACCTGGAAATCCCGGCAAAGGAAATTATTGGGCACTAGACCCTGCCGCAGAAGATATGTTCGATAATGGAAGTTTTTTGAGAAGAAGAAAAAGATTTAAACGTTTATTGTATTCTTCTAATAATTCTTCTAATTTATCATCAATCTATTCACACTCCCAACAACACCCACAATCATCTACTTCTACTTCTTCCTCAGATATTTCTTCTTTTTTATTTAATTGTTGTTCTTCTTCTACTCTTCCCCCTTCATTTCTTCTTCAATCAATTAATTCTTCTTCTTCAATTCCACAAACATCCCCTTTAATTTCATCTTTTTCTTTATATCCACAACCACCTCCACCTCCACAACTCCCTCCCCTCCCCCTCCCAACAACAAACAAATATTCTTCTTCTTCTTCTTCAATTATTAATTGTGAAGAAATACAAAATAATAATTGTATAATAAATACAGTCAACAACGATTTTTGTATTATTGATCAACAAAAATCACAAAAAGAAGAATGGAATATAGAAGAAAAGGAAAAGGTAATTAAATAATTAAAGGCTTAAGAGGGAGGAATTAAGTAGGAAATTTTATTTAAAAATAAAAAAGTTTAAACTTTTCTAATAAAGATTCTTTTCTGTGAAATTATTATTTCTGTAAAATAATTAAAATATTCCCTTCTTCCTTTTTTTAAATTAAATGAATATTTTGTTTAATTTAGGAAAGAATAAATTGTTGGAGAAATAAATTATCATTTAATCAAAAAAGAAGAAAAAAGAGGCAAAAAACAGAAAAAGATAAAAGAAAATTAAAAGAAGATAAAAAGAAAATAATTATTGAAACAGATAATTGTTGTGATGGTGGGGATGGGGATATTTAAATTTATTTGAAAAAAAAATAAAATTAAAAATTTTAATTAAATAGTGTTTATTTTTGAATTTGTACACATTTACCCCCAATTCTGATCAGTTAAGGAAATTGGTCTTTTTTATCGCTTCCTTAAAGATAATTTGGTACTTTTCCGTCATACGAGTACCAGGCGATCTTGATAGGCTATGACTTCTTGTTGCTTAATCCAATACAAACAAATCTTATATCATTCGAAAGCCCTCGATAAGCGGTATCTTTATTCCAATTTGATGGATCAGCTCTGATCACCCATTAAAAAGTTATAACTCGATAATTGAAAAAACACCAAGTAACTTATCGGTTATAACTTTTTAATGAGTGATCATACTTGAAGTATTCTAAAAAAAGATACCGCTTATCAAGGACTTTCGAATGAAATGAATTCATTTGTATTGGATCTTAAGTCAAAAAGTTATAGCCGATCAAATACTGCTGGCTTTCAATTTGCGGCCGCATAACGGAAAATTACCGATAATTTTTTCAATGTTTAGAACACAAAAATTTTAAAAGTTTTGAAAATTTTAATTTTTTTCCTTTTTTCCACAGTATCTAATTCTCAATTTATTAAAATTTAGAAAGCCTCCCCCCTCCTCCTCCAATCCAAATTAAATATTTTATACTAGCTTTTCCTCGTAAAAATGTCTTTTTTATTTCAAAAAATGCCGACAAAAGTAAAGCATTGTTTTTTAGATTATTTATCGGTATAAAAAGTTGATGGCCGTTTCGGCAATTAGAAAAAAACGGACAAATTGGTTGCAAATCACTCAAGAGTGTAAAAACACAAAATTAAAAATAATTTTTTTCTTTAAAAAAATAATTTAACACAATTTATAAAAGTTTTATTTGTTAAAAAAGGTCAATCAAATAGTAATGATCAAAAAAACACAGATTTGTGGGAAAATAAAAAGAATTAAATTGTTTGCGATAAAAATAAGGAGAGAGAATAAATATATTTTTATTTATTTATTTAGTACTTTAAATAAAAGAAATTGCCGACAAATAACTGATAATAAAAATGACGATTAGCTACTAGCTGTGACTACCGCAAATAAAATTAAAAAGAAAGAAAAAATTATAGGGAAGGTATTATAGTAGTAAATATATTTTTTTAGCCTATAATCTTCTATATATTTAATAAATTAATTATAAAATTGAAAAAAAAACTGTAAAAAAATTTAAACTTTAAATTAAATCCTTTTTAGTCTTTAAATTCTTGTGAGAGATAAATAGCTGTTCAATAATCACTACATTTAATTCGGCACCTCGACAATCTAATTGTTTTGTTAAAAGTAAAACACTGTCACCGAGTCGGGAAATTTGAGCTTCTCGAGGTCTTTCAGATGACACTCCCCATATTCGACAAATTAATACAGAAACAAAAACCCCACTTTAAAATCACAATACATACCCCTAAAAATATTTATTTATTTACAATTTTCCCCATAATTTTAAATTATTTTTGAATATATTATTCCCTTATTTTCCCCTTCTTCTTCTTTTTCCTTCTTTTCATCTTTTACTTCTTCCACTTCTTCATCCGATTTTTCATCATCATTAATTGTTGGAAGTGGCGATTTTTTAAAAGAATATTTTCTGCATTGAATACATTTTTGTTGTTAAATTAAATCAGAATTATTCCTTTTTCTACAACCAAATTGAGGAAATAAACGGTGATTACAACAAGAAGAAGAAGGAGAGGGAGAGGAGGAAGAGGATTTTGGAATATTTGAAGAAGTTGTTGTTTGGAATTTTTGATTTTCATTAAAATAATTATTTAATAAAGTTGTTGGGGGTTGAGGTAATTTTTTATATAAATTTTGAATTGAAGAAATTGTTGCATTTGCAAATTGATTACTTTAAATTAAATTTTGAATTTAAAAATAAATTTTAAACATTTATTTACCTATATAATTTAATTTTAGTTTGTTGTTGTTGTTTATTATTATTTGTTTCTTTAATTAAATTTGTAGACTTTAAAGAAGATTTACTAATTATTTTTCCTTTTCTCTTTTTTCTATTTGTCAATTCATTTTCTTCTTCATTTATTTTATCAAAAGTTATTGGAGTTATTCCAAATTCAGGTGAAGGTCCAAATTTAATTAGTTCATCCCCTTCAGTATCTGCCAAACATTCACGTGTTGAAAGGGAATTTTTATAACCTTATAAATAATTTTATATAAATTTTTATTTTAATTATTTTCTCTGATAATTCCCAATAAATTGTTGTGGATTTGGACAAGATAACCGATTAAAATCCAGATTATTTAAAAAGCAAAATTCACATCTCAACTATACTTTCCTTATAAAAGTCCACAATGAGTATAAAATGTCAATAGGAATTAAAAATTTTAAAAATTAAATAATTACCAGAAAATTCCAACTTTTCTTCCTTTTCCAAAAAAGAAACAAAAGAAGGTTCGTGACTATTAATTTGTTTACGTTCTTTTTTTGTTTTCTTTTTTTCTTCTTTACTATTAATTGTTGCTTCTTTTATTTTTGATAAAGTTTTTATTTTTATTGGAATATCAAAAACTGGATTTTCTATTGAAGATATTATTTTTGGTTTTAATTTATTATCACAAGAAGAGGGAAGAGGAAGAGGTGGATGTGAAGGAGGTGGTTGAGGGAGAGGAGGAGGAGGTATCTTTTGTTCTTCCATTTTTTGTAAACCAAAACAAGGATTGGAAAAGGAAATGTCTAATTTTGAAAATTCATTTGAAGGTGAAGGAATTGGAGAATTTGGCAGTGGAGATTTAAATAAAAATGAAATTGAAGTAGTTGAAGGGCAGGAATGTCGAAAATTCTGAAAAAAGGAAAGGAAGTGTGATAAACACTTAACGTATATTCTCGAATAATTACCCTGGGTAATTATTGTTTTGACCTCTCGCTGGAGGGGGGTAATTAATTGAGGGAATGTGCTAAATTTGGGATATATCTTAATAAATCAGGGAGGAAATCCATTTATTTTTTGATATTGATTCTTATAATGTTTTAATAATTAAAATTGACAATGTTTTTTTCAATATTTTTAAAATTAGAGAAGGAAAAAGAGGGGGTAATTATTCGAGAGAGGGTAATTATTCGAGCATTTACGGTAATCCATAAAAGTTACTTTTAAATCTTCTTTGGAAGTCAATAAATGTTTAGGTCTTGCCATTGTTGTTGGTGGAAGAGAAGAATTAAGAGGAAGTGAGGGTTTGTGTTGAAGATTTGGATTTTTTAAATTTTCTTTTAATTTTTTCTTAATTTCATTTAATTCTTCATTTTGCGGGGAAGAAAGTTTTGGGGGGGACGAAGAAATTGAGGAATTAAAAGGTAAAATATTTTGTTGTCTAAGTATCCTTTCATACTCAAATAATTGACCAAGAAAATTAAAATTTGGTGAAATTGTTGGCCGACGACACTAAAAAAGAATTGTTTTTAATTTTTATTAAAGAAAATTCTGGGCATAATAAATTGTAAAAAAATGAAAATCAAATAATGGTTGTGGGGGTTTGTAAATTTTTAAATAAATTGAACAAACAAAGATAACCCCAAAAATAATCATTTCAATTTTGAAAATAACCTTAACAAAATTATAAGCCTCATCATTTGTCATCTTCCTAGATCGCATAACGTAAGCAATGGCAACTGTTGGCGATCTAGAAATGCCTGCCAAACAATGAATTAATACTTTTTCCCCTTCTTGTTTTGCAGTTTCTAAAAATTAAAATTTTTTCTAAAAAAATTAGACTAAAATAACCAATAAATTGGTAGGCAGAATCGAAATGTGGAAGAAGTTTTGCTGAATAAGTATCGTTAACCGGGATACGAAGAAAATGTTGGAGATCATCTGGAAGTGAAGTTGGACGAGGACAATTCTCACTGAGATTGATAACCTTTTGTTTAGAAAAAGTAATTTTTAGAAGTACATTTTGGGGAAGGAAGAAAATGTCCGCAAAAACACGTAGGGTTAACGGAGTTGGGTAATTCTTCGGTTTAGACCCTTTTTTTGGCATTCCTTACTATTTTGAGCTCGCTGCAAGGCACTAAATCAAGTGATTATAACCTTGTCCATTAAGTCAGATTTCATTGATTTTAATGGCATTCGACTCGGTCCGAAGAGCCGAATTGAATGATATATAATTTGCCATAAAAAGAGAACAGGTCGCAAAGGGAAACAGGAAAAAATGGGGGGTCTAACCCGAAGAATTAACCGAAGTAGTACCAATAAAAGAATTTTAAGTTAAATACTTCGATGAAGCCAAATTTTTTTATAAATTTTAGCAAAACAATAAAAAATACTTTAGAAATTATCTGTTCTATAAACAAGTAAAATTTTTTGTAAGTGATAAAAGTTTTAGAATTCCCTTTTCTTCTCACAGAAAAATTAAAATAAATTATTTATTGCCATAAAGGCTTCATATAAAAATAAAATATTATTACTCTAGTTATTCCGTGTCTCAACAAAAGTTCATTGTCCAAAGCGTCCTTTTGAGATCCAAGAAAGAGGTAATCAAAAAGTTTAGTTATTTCTGTTGATCTAATTTGGTCTAAAGCGCCGATTGAGCAAGAACTTGCAATTGATGGCACATAAAAATCTGTAGATGTTGAAACAGATGGCAAATAAGCCAAATTACCAAAAGAGAATGAACCAGAAAGGGTGGAAGGAGAGGAAGAAGAATTTGAAGAAGAGAATGGAACTTAAAGATTATTTGAACAATTTTAAAAAAAATATTCAAACCAATATTTTTATTAATTATTTGTTCATTCCTAGAAGAGCCAACAAGTTTATCATTCACTAAAATTGGCTCAATGGGAGGTTGTGCTATTTCTCTAAATTTAATATCTTCTCCTTTTTGAAATAAATAATTCATTTTTTTATTTAAAAAATTGTTGTTAATTAATTAATTGTTTTTAATTTACATTTTATTTATAATAAAGGAGATGATGATCATGTTAAAGTTGTCAAACAAAAAAAATTTTTAAACTGAAAAACAAATGTTTTATTTTTTCAGTAATAAAAAAATATTTAAATTTTTTAAATAAAATTATTGCAAATTTAAAATTAATTTTAAAATTAATTTCTTTCTCTCTAAATGATAAATCTATCCCTTATACTAGTTGATGACAAAATCACTTTAAAATAAAAAAAAGTGATTGAAAAAGAAAAAATGGTGACTCAGCATTCAATGTGCTTGTTCTAAATTGAAAAGGAAGAGAAGAAAGAAAGGACACACAAATATATGTATGTTTTTAATGGGTTTTTTTTATTATTTTTTAATTACAAAAAGAAAAATTTAAAGAAATTAATTTGTAAAAGTTTGAAATTTTATGCAGTAATTAAATTGCCGCGAATACTAATCATGAAAGTAAAGTTATAAGAAAATTATTTCCGTCGGAATTCCGTCCCCTGTCGAGCAATACCTTACATATATTCAACCTTTGAAAATTTTATTGTTGATCATACATATGCTCTAACATACATATATTTAGAAAAAAAATTTTTTTTTCCCTAAAAACTAGAAAAAAACAATATATGCACATATTTAGAACTACATACTTTTCAGTTTGATGTTTAAATCAATGCGAGAAAATTAACAAAGCACACGGAAAAAGCAGGCTGGCGCACGCAAAAATCGATAGTTTATTGTTGGACTTTGCGTAGAAATCTTGCGGATTTATTTTTTGTTAATAAAAACAATTTTAATTTCAGCCACCATCTCTAAATTAACGCTAAAAATGTCATTTAGTGTAATTAAGGGTGATGATCTTGAACACCCTTTCTTTCCGTCTCAAAACACAGAAATCTGAGAAACGAAAAATCAAGTGATCAAATTGAAAGAGGGTTACAACGACGATTTTCTAGGGTTACAACGACGTGCTCGAGCATGATGAGTTGAATGGACCAAAATCATCGCGGGACACGCCTAAGTACAACAATCAGCACAAACACCAACAATTATTAAATAAAAAAATAATTTTTAATAAAAATTTAAAATTTTTAAACTTTTTTTAAATTTATTAAATTTTATAAGGAAATTCCAAATGACGAGCTTTCTACTCCATATTGTGCGATTTTTTAGTTTTTTTAGAGATCGGAAATATATGTAAAAAAAAAACCTTGACTTTAAAGGGAGGGCCTTGACCAGGTTCTTGATCTTGAGTCAAGGAAAAATCAAGGGCTATCTCTAGTTTTTCTGATTTTTGAAATTTTTAGTTTCCTTAAAGTCTAGAATTTTTTAAATTTTTTAAATTCATTTTTCTATGGTTACAACGAGCTGTTGAGCTGCTGAAGTATTCTGCATGACGCATATTTGGAAGGAACAAAATGTGTGATAGAATTTCACCAACATTTAAACCAAATGCCCCTCTTTAGGGCCACAAATTTAATAAGTGAGATGAGAACAATGATTTTTAATTATTTTTTGATAAATTTTGTTAATTTGATTCGTTTTTTAATTAAAATTTTGTTCCCTGAAGAAAAAAGTTGAGACCAAAACCTTACTCTAATGTTTAAAAAACCTAAGAAAAATCTATAGTGAAGACTCGGCCACCTTTAAGAATGTTCTTTAGATCGTAGTAAGAAAAACTAGAAAAATCGCAAGAAAAATTGATGTTCTTGGTCCAAAAATTTATGTTGGTCCCCAATGTCCCCTTTTTGCCGTAATCTGAACAGGCTACTCTGAAACGGCATACTCTGAATCGTCCCAACACTGAAACACTGAATCGGCGGATCTGAATCGTCCTTTTTCTGGTGTGCGAAGAAACGGAACGTCCCACTTGTGTACCGGCCGTTTGTGTACCTGGCCATATTTTGGGCCATAACTTTTTTGATTCTTAACCGACTTCAATTATTATTATATCAATCGAAAGCCCTGGATGTGAGGATTATTTTCGCCAACATGATTGATTTGATCAGATCATGTTATAAAAAGTTATATCTCGATAAATGCGCTCAATCGTGATTTTGATCTTTATCTGTCTGTAACTTTTTGTATGATTATCTGATCAAATCAATCCTGTTGGCAAAAATAATCCTCACATCCAGGGCTTTCAATTGATATATTATTTATTTAAATCAATTAAGAATTGAAAAAGTTATGGCCCAAAATATGGCCAGGTACACAAACGGCCGGTACACAATGATCCCCTACCCGCGAAGAAAATCGGTACAGCCCAAAACAACGCGCAACCATAACAACACAAAGCCATAACTTGCTGGAAAATTTTTGGCTATTATCAATTTTGGTACCGATCTCTTTGTCTCGATGATAGGCAGCGTTTAATACTAAATTTGTTAAAATTCGGAAATCTTGAAGCAAGTTATGGCTTTGCGTTCTTATGGCCGTGCGTTGTTTTGGGGGGGTCGCTATAGTATAGGTCCACCGAGATCAGAACTCATAGTATATACCATTCGATTCGTCTCACCGAGCTGAGTTCAAATATGCAAGAATTTTCTGCGGGACGCGAAAACTTGCAGAGATACAGGCGATTGAAAATCGAAAAACCATAGGGGGGAGTAAGCTCGATTTTGGAGTAAAAAATTCGAATATGCAAATTATACCTCATTCGAAAGAGCTCGTCGAGCTGAGTCGAATGACACCAAAATCACCGTGATTGGACAAGATTAGACAAAGTTATGACACAAAAAAACCTAAACCTATGGAGCGTCGGCGAGGCGCTTGTGCAAAACCCCGCGCTTCGCGCGGGGTTTTGCGGCACGCGCCTCGCGGGGAGTCTACGGGCGCTGGGTCTGGGCTAGTAACATAAACCTATTCCTAAATCTCTTGCTCTGGACGTATTTGGGGCCTCCGTAGCAGCAAAAATCTCCACAGATGCCATAGGTAAGGAGCTAAAAGAAAAGATCTTAACTTTGTCTATTCAAGTCGGATTTCGTTGATTTTGGTGTCATTCGACTCAGCTCGACGAGCTCTTTCGAATGAGGTATAATTCGCCTATTCGAATTTTTGACCCCAAAAATCAGCTTGGTCCCCCCTTTGTTTTTTCGATTTTCGTGGGCCTGTATCTCTGCGAGTTTTCGTCTCCCGCAGAAAATTCTTGCATATTTGAACTCAGCTCGGCGAGACGAATCGAATGGTATATACTATGAGTTCTGATCTCGGTGGACCTATACTATAGTACAGCCGTTTTGGGTACAACCCGAATAATAGCGCGGCCATAAGGTCGCCAAGCCATAACTTGCTAAAAAATTTCTTGCCCCTATCAATTTTGGTACCAATCTCTTGAGCTCGATGAGACGAATCATTTAATACTAAATTTGAAGCATTCGGAAATCTTAAAGCAAGTTATGGCTTGGTGACCTTATGGCCGCGCGACTATTCGGGCGTGTCCCTTGTTTTGGGCGTGTCCTGAAGAAAATATGGGAATAAGGGAAAGAAAAAGGACCTAAAACGCAACTTAAATTTAGAGCTCAATTATTATTTTAGAGCATTCCGACAAAATCGAAACAAAAAATGGGCACACCAGCAAGACACGGCAAAAAACGAAAAACGTCAGCTACACCAGTGAAAAGTGCACCTAGTTCTGCCAGAAAAGGTTTTTTATCCCATTTTATATTTTTGGAATTGCTTTCTTTTTAATTTTAGCTCGAAAAGTATTTGAACAACTTTCAATAGATCAATTTGTACCAAAGCAAGTAGGTACACGTGTTCTCAGTTGTGGAGAAGGGGAGCAGTTAGGTCATCCGGGAAGAAATGTAACAAGAAAGCCCCGTGCAATTGATACTTTTGATGATGGAACTAAATTTGTTCAGGTTTGTATGTGTTACCGTCCAAATTACATTTTAGGACAATTACCGGTTAGATTACATTGATTTTAATTAAGATCGATTTTTCGATGTGTTTTAAGATTGGGTTCCGTAACTGTTCTTCATGTTCGGGATCTACGCCCACATTGTCCGGGACCGTTCGTTAACCTATTCCTCGAAATTTTAAGTTATAATCGTTTTTCAGAAATTTTTAAAATTGGCTATAACTTCCAAAAATTTCGAGGAACAGGGTAAGGAACTGTTCCAGACCCAGTGGTTTGGAATGTGAAGAACTGATACTGAACCAAGTGGATCTCAGATTCTTCATGATTACCGAATTCCTTATTTGGAGGTTCAAACGCGTTTAACTGAAGCCGAAAACCGGTGTTTTTGACCTAATAAATAAGGACCAAATTTTTATCAATGTAAGAGAAGACCCAAATAAAATCCAACCATTTTGCTTTTTAGTGTTCCTTAGCGCTGGTTATTCTAATCAACTTTTTAGGTCGCTGCTGGTGGTGTCCACTCTCTTGTGCTTACCACGGAGGGTGCTGTCTTTAGTTGTGGAATTAATGAGAAGGGCACTGTACCAGTTCATGGTCTTGAAGCTGAAGGAAGTACTGATAGATTTAGTGAAATTGTCTTCTCACCAGAAATTAAGCGTCTGGGAAAGGTTTTATTTCTTTAATTGATGAAAAATTATTTTAACTAGATTGTTCAAGTCACTGCTGGTGCTAGTTTTTCTGCTGCTTTAACAGAGAAGGGTTCAGTTATCGCTTGGGGGAATCTTAGAGTATATTTAGAAAAAATTTTTAATTCTAAGAATTTAAGGACACGCAAGGTGAAGTGAATGTCCATGAAATGCTCAAGGATATCCAAAAGAAACCAGTTGTGGTCATTAAACACAAAAGCAGACAAAAATGGCATATTGTTAAGGTTTGTAAATACTTTTTTTCAACGTTTCTTCAAATTAAGAAATTCAGATTGCTGCAGGAGAGAATCATTTGGCAATGCTTTCCTCGGATGGAGAACTTCTTACTTTTGGTGAAGGATCTATGGGCCAACTTGGCCGTTCTACGCGTACAGAACATATTAGATCGAAGTTCATGGTCGATCAATCAGGCACCTCTTTAATCCTTCGTGTACTCGAAAAACATCAATTCATTCGATTTGTTAACGTTTGGGCCAATGGATTTTGGACTATTGCTCGAGCAGAAGATGGACGTCTTTTTGCCTGCGGTTTAAACAATTTTGGTCAATTGGGCGTAACTGCAACACCTGCAAATGAAAAGAAAACTGGAAGAAGTCGAGGACGACGTTCTGATTCAGATCAGCAAAGAAAAGAAAAAAATAGAGATCAACAGGGGGCAGATACTTCGACAACAAATTCTTTTAAACAATCATCTGAAAGCATGGAAATTTGTAAAAAATCATTATAAAAGAGTTATATTTCTTAATATTTATTTTTAAAGCACTTAATCAATTAAATGTTTCTTCTGCAAATCAAAATAGCAGTGAAGATTCTTCCCAAGATCCAGATACCGATGAAAAAACGGATGGAGAAATGAAACCTCAAAAAAGCGAGGATGATAGTAATAATGAGAAAAAAGAGGAATTTAAAAATGGAGATGAAAATGGAAATGTTCCTGAACAAAAAGAAGTTAACAAGGTTGCATTACTTACTTGGGCACAAGCATTTCAGCCAGAACATGTTTGGTCTCATGTATCAGGGGTCCAACACATTGTTTGTCGTAATGAGGATGGTAATTTTTATTTTACAATTAAATTTTATATTTATTTTAATTTTATGTGAATTGTATGGAATTGGAAAAAATACAGACAATGCACTTGGTATTGGTACTTGGGAAGGAAATCAGGATGATCAGGTTGATTAGTGTTTTTTAATTTTTTAAATTGTTCTGTTTAAGCATTGGCGTTATGACACGCTCCAACGAATTACATTACCTGAAAATGTTCGAGCGGCAGGAATAGATGCAACACTTGGTGCTTCTATTTTTTGGACTGATGATGGTATTTTTTAAAAAGAATTGAAAGTTATTTTTGAATTTATTTTGAGGTAATGTTTATGGATTTGGATGTGATACTGTTGGTCAACTTGGATTGGGAATTAAAGATGATGACGAGAAAGTTGTGCCTACTCCACGTAAAATTCATTCTGCACATTTGGACAATTTTCGTGTTATTAGCGTTTCATTAGCTGATAACCATGCGGTAAATTCTTTATTTTTTATTTTTAAAAAATGAGAAGAATTAGAACTTTTCGTCCTAGTAAGCGATAGGGAAAAAATATAATTTTTAAAATTATTCCTACCTAACATACCTAAAATTCAATTTTAAGCTTTTTCTCGCTGAACCAAATATTACCGATGCTTCTACTTCTTTGCCTCAAGTTGCTGCTGCTCCAGCTCTTATAAATACTTATTGTTAGTACGTTTTATTCTCAAATTAGAAATGTTTACATTTTTTTCGTTAATTTTATGCCATTTTATAATTTAAAATTAAAAAAATGTCGCATCGAGACTCTCACTTTCCATCACCAATTTCACTTTATTTTTTTTTTGTCTCCAATTTTATTTTTTCACCCAATTTTGTTTAACTTTGATTTTCACGTTTATAAATATTTTACTTGGTTATAATGCTAATTTTATTTTCTTTTGGACAGAATATTTTGTTCAAATTGAGAGATTAAAATTATTTTTGCAAAAACTACTTTCGTTAAGACTTTTCCAGAAAGTTTAGAATATTATTTGAAGAAATTGATAAATTTTCAAAAAATATCTGATAATCCCCCCCCCTCCTCTAATTTTTTTAATTTCCAATATTTTCCTTTTGTAATGATCATGTGTTACATTTTCGCGCTCATTGCACAGCTTTGAGGATCAATATTTTTGTTTTGTATATATTCACATAAATTTTCTTTTGATCACAAAATATAAGAGTAGCGACAGACATTTGCGCATTTTTATAAATAAAAAGCTTTTACACCCCTCTGTAAAGACTGCTCCGCACAATTTATATGTAGTTAGTTTTCCATTGCTGCAACAAAATATTTAAAAACAAATTTTAGCATGTTTAATTTATTTGGGGTGATTTTTGTTGTTTTGTTTTGAAAATTTAAATTAAAACTTTTTTTATAAAAATATTACCAATAATTTATTTTTGTTTTTTGCAAAAATTTCTATTAAAGAATAAATAACGACCTAATTCTTTTTTTAATATGCGCAAATAAATTCTTATTCTTTCTATTTCCTTTCACCATTAAATTCCGGAGTTCCTTCAATTTTTTGATTATTTTTGGGAATATTTATTTTCGTTAAATTATAAAAATAATTTAATAATTATTTTTAACGATTTTTATAAAAATCTTTAATTTTTGAGTTATGAAAGCTTTCATATACGTATTTATTTCTTTGTTTTTAAAAGTAAATTAATTAGGGGAGAGTTTTTCAAGGTTATTTTTTAAGTAGAAAGAATTTGTAAAGGAATTACTAAACATTTCATTTTAAATTTATTATTTAAACAGTTTAGGTTGACGAGAAAAACCTTTTTTTAGTCAAATTTAAACTTTAACTAAAAATTGAAATTAAAATTTAAGGAGGCCGATTTTAAGATTTTCTTATTAAAAAGAATAAAGGAAAAAGGTTTTTTTCTGTATAAATTTTTATTGGGTAAGTTTTTGCAATTTTTAATCCAACATTTTTAAATTTAAACAATTTATTCTTGATAAAATTGTAGCAGGGTAAATCCAAAAAATAATAATAATTACCTATAAAAATTAATTAAAAAAATATGCTGAATAAATGGCGAATTTTCTTATAAAATATACTAAACACCCAAATAAAAACCGGTTTTGAGATTTTTTGCTCAAGGACCCGAAAATGTGACTAAATATGGAGACTTTTATTTAAAAAAATAAAAGAGCAAGTAGATTTTGACTTTTAATTATTTTTTTACAAATATTTACATAAATACAAAAATATATATTTTTTGTAGAAAATACCCAAATTTAGAATATTTTTTTTATTTAATAAATTATTTTTTAAACTTTTTCTCGAAAATATTCGCTGACGTTTGTTTTTTAATTTTTAATTAATCATTTAAATTTTGAAGGAAAAGTTTAAAATTATTTCTTTAAATAATTATTGCTTAATTTTTTTTTGAAAGAAAATCTCTAAAAAAAGGAAAAGACAATTTTTAAATCTCCAAAATTTTACAAAAAAATATTTTTAAATTAATTTTGCAATTTAATTTTATTTAGATTTTATTTTCACGGGTAAAAATTGTGTTAAAAATGTGTCATGATAAATGCAATAATGATTAATAACTCGCGCAAATTAAAAAAAAAGTCCAAATTTTTAGCCACAATTTTTGTGTATATATTAAAAAGATTTTCTAATCACAACTATATTTTTATTTTATTTTTTCTCTCTTTTTTCCATTTTCTCTTTTTTCTTTTTTGGCAAGTTTATTTTAAGATTAATTCAATTTTTATTTTTAAAATTTCTTTTAACCAACATTAGCAGAATAATTATTTTTTTTGGAAGAAATATTGATTTTTTAAGTAAAAATTTGTTTAAATAATATGTATGTAGGTAGTAGGTAATTTGTAATTAAGGAAGGATAAACATTTTTGGATTGGCTAGTGAAATGGCAAAGTATGTACATATATGAATCTAAAATGCTCAAAATACATATTATACACACCACTTAGCTAAATCTTGACTAAAACCTAGGAAAGCATGGAACTCGTATTTTTAGATTTCGAACCTGGGCCCAGGTTCGAAAGTAAATAATAAGTTGAATTAAAGCCTGAACTCTATTATTACAATTTAAAGTTGCAATAATAAACTTTAAATTATTATTACAATTAACCCCCTCCCCATATTCTTTAATTATTAAGTCCTTTGTTAACAAAAATATACGGTTTTCAAGAATTGTAAATACACAATCTCGATTATTAAATTATATTTATTATATTTCGAAGAATCAAAAAATTTTTTTTTATAAATAACGGGGAATGTTTATTTATTTATACACTTTTTTATTTAAAAAATTAATTCCCCCCTCCCCTCTTTTTTAATTTCTCTCTAAATAACTGTAGGGCTGAATACGAACTTTGGTTGGGAAATAAAATAAATAAATATAATATTATCGCTCATATTACATTTAATCTTGATAGGATTTAAAAACAAAATTTACATAATTTTTGTTTTATTTTAATATTAATTCTTGTTTTCTTTTTTTTAATTTAAATGTTCTATTTATTTATTTTTAAATTTTAAAAATTTATACGAGTAAACTGAATAGTAGATTTACTTTCTCTTTTATCTGAATATTTCCATTAGAAAATTTCCTGACTTGTCTGAAATTATTAAATCCTGAAAAACATGGAGTCCGATCCGGAATCGAGTAACTCCAGCCGTAGTCCAGAAATTATTTTTACAAGACTAAAATAGGATATGATTAATTCCGAAAAATCCGGCCGAAACCAGTCGAGTATGAAATCCGATAGACCCGGGAAAATGATTTTTTCCAGCTGACACTACTGAACAGTATTTACAAAATCCTAGACAACAAAGGGGAACTTGTTAAACAGGGAAGATGTTGTTCCAGCATCGGATATGGTTGTTAGAACGGGGGGTGGGGGGGTTGTTCCATTCCAGCGACGGAGAAGGTTGTTCCAAAGACGGGGGATGTTGTTCAAACAACGTCCAACATGTTGTTCCAGGATCGGATATGGTGGAAGGCTGTTGTTGGAACAAACCTCCCCATTTTGGAAAAATACACCCTACAACTTTTGAAAGCGAATATCAAAAGAGAATATCAACGGATTTGGAGGGAATAAGAGGATATCTATGGATTTAGTATGATTGAAGGGAATAATGATCTCTACCACCCAGAGTTATGGTACACACACAAAATACGGCACCATTGGTTCTAAAATACATACCGGGTACTTATCTTCATAGAGCTGGGTCAAGGGACTCTTCTTAAGCCCTCTAAATCCCTCGATATTCGCTTTAAAAATTTGTAGGCCTTGTGTCAGTAGGTCTTTTGGCTGTAGGTCTTTTGGGGCGGACTCATATAAAAAATTAGTCACCCGGTTCAGAGTGACAGTTCTCGAGCCGTAATAATTCCCAAGGGTTCCGTGACTTTTGCGCCGAGAACATTTGCGCCGCGACTTATGCGCCGCGACTTTTGCGCCGCGACTTATGCGCCGAGCGACTTTTGCGCCGGGGGACTGTTGCGCCGCGACTTATGCGCCGAGCGACTTTTGCGCCGAGCGACTTTTGCGCCGGGGGACTGTTGCGCCGCGACTTATGCGCCGAGCGACTTTTGCGCCGGGGGACTGTTGCGCCGCGACTTATGCGCCGAGCGACTTTTGCGCCGGGGGACTGTTGCGCCGCGACTTTTGCGCCGGGAGACTTTTGCGCCGCCACTATCATTAAAAATATATCAATAACTACAGCCGGACCTCACTTTAGTAGGGTTGTCGAATGGTTGGAAATCTTCGGATCTGATATCCGAACTGAAAATTTCGGATATCCGGCATTTTTCGGATCCGGATTTTTTAAACAATGGCGGCGCAAATGTCGCGGCGCATAAGTCGCCCGGCGCAAAAGTCGCGGCGCAAGAGTCGCGGCGCAAAAGTCGTCCGGCGCAAAAGTCGCGGCGCATAAGTCGCGGCGCAAATGTTCTCGGCGCAAAAGTCGTGATACCTTCCCAAGATTCTCGTAAGCTGGTTACATGCACTTTAGGCTTTGTCTTCTGAAATTCCTATTTTTCATGAATCATGCTTCTTTCGAGTTTTCATTTTTAAAATTAAATACTATAAATCTTTTTCATGTATTTACTTTTTTAAACAGATTAGTTCTCGTTGTGTTCGCATATACATATTTCTTTGTTGACGACTAATTACTTAAAAATTCAACAAGCTTGAACAATCAAAGCAAAGTTAATTTACAAAGATGGGTGTTATTGCTCCGCAAATGCCTAAACTTTTTCAATTAACTCGTTCTCTTGGATTTCCTCGTATGTTTTTTCACATGTTCCAAAGCTAAGTAAACTTGGTTGGAATTTTTTCGTTTTCAGCTAATCGTTAAAAACATCAGAGAAATCACTTTCTAATATTTATTCAAGATACAACTGTTGTCTCTTCTTGCCCAAACAGCGACCCATTTCGATTTCAAGGCTCTGGAGTTGACTTTAAAGCAAAATTTATTGGTGAACGTGACGTAGCCGAAGCTAGAGGTGATGCATTATGTTCTGAAGCAATGCGTTTGGCAAAAGCTAGTGTCAAGGCTAGCGGTTCTCACAAGACAAGAGTGGTGCTAAATATTTCATTAGAAGGGCTGAAATTACGTGACGAGAAATCTGGGGTTTATTTTTTGATTAAAAAATTTATTTTTATTTTTTTATTTTAGGCTGTTCTTTACAACTTTCCTGTTGGCAAAGTTTCATTTATTGCTCGTGATACTACTGACGCACGCGCATTTGGCTTTATTTTTGGAACATCTGATGGAAAACATAAATTTTATGCTTTAAAAACTGCTCAGACTTCTGATCATGCTGTTCTTTCAATTCGGGTAATTTTTGGTTTAATTCTTTTTTTATGTAAAGTTTACTTTTTTTAATTTAAGGATATGTTCCAAATTGTCTTTGAAATGAAGAAGAAACAATTTGAGGAGGCCAAGAAAAAGCAGGAAGAACAGGAAAATTTGACGGTTTATTTTATTTTCTTAAACATTAAATTTTAACAGAACCATTCTAAAAATTCTTTTTTTAAGGGTTTGATTAATTTATGAAATATGAGTTTTAAATATATTTCTAAAATTAATTTGAATAAATAAGCAAAAGAAAGTGTTTGGTAACGGAAAATTCTAACCTTCCATTTTAAAATAAAATTTAGCAAGGAAAGTGCCGGTTGAAAATTTTAATTGTTAAAATTTTTAGAATGCTGAACGTGAAGCTAATTCTTATGACAAAAATGGTGTTTGTTCGACTAAAGATAGTTCTGGTCAAAATGATGTAGCTGTAGCTGATTTACTTAATTTGGAGGAAGAAGTTGATATAATTCATCAAGGAGTTCAACAAATTAGTAATATTCCTGCACATCCAGAGGATGATTTCTTTACTGGATGGTTGCCGCCGGTTGCAGTTAATGGAAGTGTTCATAGTCGACAACATAATGGTGGAGGAAATATTGGCTTATTAAATGATAATCCGACAAAAATTTGTAAAAAAAAATTTTTTGTCTTAATTCGTTCCTGGGGACTAAAAATTTTTATGTAAGATTGAAATGTATCTAAAATAATGGGTATTGCCACTTGTAGGGATGGGGGTTGTTGCCTTCATTCAGTGATCTACCACTGAATAAAAAATTTTTCGTGGGGATGGGAGTTGTTGCCTTCATTCAGTGGCTAACCAAATTAGAAATGAATCTCAAATTATGGGTGTATTTTTCCTTTTAAATAATTCTTTTAATTTAAAGTAAATTTTGCAGCGCTTTTTGACTTGTCTTCATCTTCTAATGGAAGTTTGCCTATTCAAAGATCTGTTCAGATTAGTGACTTTAATAGTAATGGGACATCATCTATTAATGGGAATAATTTATCTTCAATTTTTCCATCAAATGACAATTATCAACCATTGGAAACTAATAATTTATCGCAACAAAATAATCCTCCTATTTTCTCAATAAATCCATTTCCTGAGGATCCATTTTCTTCAGCTACATCTGCAAATATTGCTTCTCTGAATGGTCATCATCATCACAATTCTGTCAATACTTCAACAATTGATTACAATAATTGTTGGCAAACTTCATTTCCTTCTACTGGTGTTATTGCTCCACAAATGGATGATCCTTTTGGCGACTCTTTTACTACGGCTTTTAACGACCATAAAGCGGCAGTGATAAATAATGGTGGACAAAATGGTGCTGTTCCGGTGGATGGTTTATTTCCTCAGCCGGCCGCTGCAATGTCTAATAAGAGAAGCGCAAGGGAAAGGTTTTTAATCACAAATTTATAGTGTGACCATTAAATAAAAAAAATTCTTTTAGCAATGAGCAATTCAAATGGGACGAGCCTGGCCGTGTGCGAACCTTGGATGAAGCATTTTCTAAACTAGTCGACATGAATAATTTGATGCCGGTTTCTGCTGCTTCGCGTGGTGGTTCTGCTAACACAAACCCATTCATTATGTGATGAGATGTTTTTGTGTTTATTTTTTGATATACTATGTATGTGCTTATATTCATATTTTCTCTCAATTATAGGCGTTGATGAGGAGGACTGATTTTTCGATCCAAATCAATTTTTATTCGGAGGAATTATACAAAAAATCATTTATATGGGAAACGCCAATAATTTAGATTTTTCGGGGTAAAAATGGATTTTTGGGCTTGAATAATGTTATTTCTTAAAACAACGGCATTTATACCAAAAAAACTTTACATTTTTTGTTAAATTTTATAATTAATTTATTGGTTCGGCTTTACATGCCGTTGTTTATTTGACCATTTCTGGTTCTTCTCCTTTTGTTATATTTCCAATTTTCTAACAAAACCACGGTACTTTATTAAATCGCCCCCATCTCTATTTGAGTCTGAGATCAGTCATTTTTTCCCTCAAACATTTATAAGTAAAGAGCAAATTATTAGGTAACGGAAAAAATCAACGTTTATAAAGAAGGAAATTTGGCAGAAAAAAATAAAAAGAAAATTGATCTGAGACTAAATAGGGGGGGGGGGGGTATTAATAAAGTAACAAAACCACTACTGACTCTCGAACTTGAACTTAACAAAACAAACATTTTTAATAAAATCTAAGAAGTACTTCCCCATATCCTTCCCCAACAATCACCACTTTTTCATATATAAATGTTTGACCAAGACTTAAAATACTACGAAATGTTTTTATATATAAATATTAATGAAAATACTGAATTCTTAATAAAATTTTATTTGAATAATTTTTTCTAAAGAGATTTTTATTAATCTACCTACTTTTTTTTATTTTAATTTTTTCATTCCGTGTGAGTAAAAAATTAGCAAAAAATGGACAATTCGTTCAAACTATTTACGTAAAGAACATTTGTTCTCGGTTACTCTTATTTTTCTTGTTATTCTCATGTGTTCGATAGAACTTGCATTCGATCATCGTCATTTAATCAATTAGAACAATTGTTTTATATTGATATTGTGATTAGCACTTTTTTGAAAACATTAATGTTTATTATTAAATTTAGTAAAGTTTGGATTTTAATTAGGTAGGTTGGTTAGAAAAATTCAAACTTCACATTAAACTGTTTTTAATTATTTCTCTCAGTGTAATTCCAAACACTGAACTCAACTCGATTAATTTTTCAAATAAGCTTTCAATTTGATTACTTGATTTTTCGGCTCTTAATGTCGTATTTTGGGGTTAAAAAAGGTACAAAATTCGTTTTTATTTAGTTTGCCCATATTCATGACCCTTTTTAAACATTTTTAAAGTGCGGTCACATAACGGAAAAGTACCAAATTTTTAATATTAATTTAGATGGAGGCTGAACCGAAAAAACCGAGGTTAATTTTTTTTTAATTCTTACATAGACAGTATTTTTTAGTGGAATTCCGCCTTTCACCTTTTTTAATGTTAAAATTATGAAATTTTAATAAAAAAATTTTTTAGTCCGATAATTAATAATAACAGACTTACAATTAGATATAATTTAATAATAACTAATTAATTTAATAATTAAATGACATTAACAACAACAACTACTAGTCCAGAAAGTAATAATGATGAAGACAAATCTTCAGCAATTGCACAAATTATATCGGGTCGCCTTTACTTCACGTCTTACGGCCTCAATTTTAATGTTCCAGATGATGATGAAAAAACAATATATTTAGATATTGAAGAACATCTTCATTATGGTTTGAATTAAATAAATATTAAAATTTTATTTAAAATTTAGATGCCTTTTATGATGATTTTGGTCCAGTTAATTTGTCAGTGCTTTATCGTTTTTGTGAATTTTTGGATTCTTTACTTGAAGTAAATTTCTAAAAAAATAATCCTCTAATATTTTTAATTAGAAAAATGAAAATAAACGGGTATTTCTCTTTACAAGTATGGATCAAGCAAACCGAGTGAATGCTGCCTATTTAATTGCCGCTTATTTGGTTTCTTTTTGAAAAATATTTTTTATTATTTAATTAATTTTTAAAGGTTATTTTCAAAAACTGTAGTGCAGAACAGGCATATCTTCGATTACAAGCTGCTGAACCTCCTCGATATAATGGATTTCGTGATGCTTCAGTTGGATTTCCTTTATATTTACTTCATGTACAGGTATATAAATTTATTGTTTTCCCCAAAAAACCCTTAAAATGTTTTTAGTTAATTTTTGTAGTTGTGCCCTTAAATTTTTTTAAATTGAACATTTTGTTCAAAACTTTAACAGAATATTCTTTTAGCATGTCATTCAATCAGTCGAAAAAGCATTAAAATTTAGATGGCTAAATTTTGAAAATTTTGATCCAGACGAATACGAATTTTACGAAAAAGTAGAGAATGGCGATTTAAATTGGATAATTCCTCAAAAAGTTTTGAGTTTTTGTGGTCCCCATGACAAAACATATACAACAGATAATGGTTATTTTTTAAAAATTAAGTTTACATTAATTTAAATTTAAAGGTTACCCATATCATTCACCTGAAGTTTATTTTGATTATTTTAATAAAAATGGAGTAACAACAATTATTAGATTAAATAGAAAAATATATGAAGCATCTAGGTCTTTTTTATAAGAAAGTATTTTTAAATTTTAAACTTTAAAGATTTACAAAAGCGGGTTTTGATCATCACGATCTTTTCTTTATTGATGGAACTACTCCGAGTGATGATATTGTTTTGAAGTTTATTGAAGTTGTGGATAATGCTAAAGGGGCGGTTGCCGTTCATTGCAAGGTTTTTAATTAAAAAAATTCGTCTAATTTTTTAAAGGCGGGACTTGGCCGGACAGGCACTTTAATTGCCTGTTGGATGATGAAGAATTTTAGATTAACAGCTCCACAATGCATGGTATATTTTTATATTTTCTAATAATGATTTTTATTTTTTTAAAGGGTTGGTTACGAATTTGTAGGCCCGGTTCAGGTTTGTTTTTTTAATTAAAAGAATATTTTTAATTTTGTTTTTAAAGTAATTGGACCTCAACAACAATTTTTAATTGAAAAACAATCCTGGTGTTGGCAATTGGGACGTGAAAATAAAAAACAAATTTCTTTAGAAAAAGAGGATAATGATGAAACATTTTCCTCCAAAAATAAAGAAGAAATAATTAAAAATGAAAAAGAATTTATTAATAATAAACAATTGTGGAATGAAAGAAAAACTTTTGAAGAAGAGGTTTTTTTAATTTATACAAATAAAAAAAATATTTTTTTAGGATGACGAAAAAGGTAAAAGCCAAGGTGATCGTTTATGTGAAATTAAAGCAGCAAGACAACATCGTCAATCGTCTAAACAAAATTTTGGAAGGAGTAATAGTAGATTAAGATCAAGTGAAGAATCTGTGGGTGAAAGAGATGAAATAATTTTAACTAATCGTTCACCTGAAAGTTTTGAGGTTTTTTTTAATTAATTAATTTTTTTTATTAAAAATAATTAAAAAAAAGGTTAATACCATTTTGGAATATAAAAAAGAAGAATTGTCATTTCCCCCTCCTCAAACATCACTAACAACAACGCCGATAAAACAATTAAAATTGAGTACAACAAATCCGTCAAAAATTGAAAATAAAATAAAAATTGAAGAAAATATTTTAAAAAAGGAAAATGAAAAGAAATATTTTTCTAGAAAAGTTCTAAAAAATCAAAAAATTTGTGGAGGAATTGGAAAAAATTTGAATACAAAAATACCTGTAATTTAAAAAATTAAAATTATTTAAATATTTTTTTCTTTAAAAAAGATTAAAAAAGTCTCAGTTTCAACAAATTTTGATAATTATACAATTGGAGGTGTTAGATCTAGTAATTCTGCAATTCCAAGAAGAATACATTTTAGGTAAATAAATAATTTTTTTAAATTTATTTTTTAATTATTTTAAAGTAATTCTCGTTTTGTGAAGACATATTTACCTGTTGGATTAGAAGGTTTGTTTAAATTTAAAATATATTCCTTTAAAATGTTTAAGATTTAGTAGAAAATTCTTTTCTAAATAATTTAGAAATAATTTTAAAGAAAAAATAAATTTTAAGAATTCCCTCAGGCACAACCGCTACATCCTCGTCGACAGCAGCCTCTTCCTTTGATCGGGCATTAACTAGACAATATGCAAAAATAAATGCAAATACAAAACAAGCTACTACAAAAATATTAGGTTTAAAAAATAAATTACCTTTTAAAAATCAATTTTTTAAAAGATGATTCTTCCTCTTCAAAATTTCGGTCGCCAATTGACGGTCCTTTATCACACCAAACAAATTGTAAATATGAATTACGTCCTCGTAGTCAACTAAATATTCCTTCAAGATTTTTAACTAATAATAATTTAAATAATTCACAAAAACAAAGTTCTCGCCGTTCTGTTTTAACCAGCAAAGTTGAAACAATTCGACCAACAACAACAACTAATCAAAACACTTCAGTTCCATCAACCTCTGTTGCAGCATTTGTCTCTCGCCTTTAATTTAAATAATAATATTTCTCTAATTATTTCATGCATTTATTTAATAATTATTTTCCTTAGGTGCAAAAAACTCGAAAATTTTAAAAAATTTGCTACTTTTTATTTTAATTTAATCTCGAAATTTATATTTTTAATTTTTGGTATTATCGCATTATTGACCCTGCATTTTTATTTTTTATGACGAATTTTGACTATTTTCTAAAAATGCTCAAGGGTATAAGAGGATTCTTTGGTTATCACAAATTGAACCAGTCAGGCTTGCGATAGTACCCATTTTTTATGTCACAAATACATAATTATATGGATAGGTGTATATTTTTTTATTATTGTATTATATTTTATGTAGTATTTTCACTAATATTTTTAAAATTTACCTCATTTAAATATCGTTTGTGTCAAGAAATTATAGGAATTGTAATATAGAATGTACGCAAAAATTTTTTCACAAGACTATCCGGGTCACTTCCGATCTTCTATTTCCCAGGCTGAGTTTTTTAATTCTAAATTCAGCGCCTACATTAATTGAGTTAACCTAACACAAGAATACTAAACATCCCGGAAAATATTGTGACTTATAAGGGGTTTTTGTTTCTTAACAGAAGAATCATTCTAAAGAACTCGGCAAGCTGAGTTGAATGACACCAAAATTACTGTGATTGAATAAATTTTGACAAAGTTATGACAGAAAAACAAAGTTTGGGGTCGGCGAAATACTTTTCGAAGATTTCTTTGTTTCGATACTTTTTATTATTGAAAATTAAATATTTCTGTACTATCTCACATGTGTTTTGAAATTATAAAGTAACTAGCAGCAGATAGAATTAATTTTTATTTCATCTTGCATTTGTTAGATTTACCGCTGGCTCATTTTCGTTCAGGTACAAAAGACCGCTGGGTAAAAGACCGATTCGGCTAACAAGGGTTAAAAGAACTGGCTTTTTCACAGTGGCGGTCTTTTAATCAGTCGGTCTTCTGTACGGGAGCCCTCATTTTTCCTTTTTCTTACATAAATTGAATTTTTAGATTTAATAAAAATTAATAATTAACAAAATAAACATGCGTTCTTGTATACATTTTGCAAAGAAAAAAGTGTCAATTCTTCGTAAATGTGATTTATTATATAAAAGAATTGTTTTCCCAACAACTAAACAAAATAATAAAATTAAAGTTTAAATTATTTTATTTTTGTATAAAATTTTAGGAAAAATTCCGGTATACGACACAGACGCCGATTAGGTCGAGTGATATGTCATTCGAAAGAGCTCGTCGAGTTGAGTCGAATGGTGAAAAAATTTTCGTGCGGACTCATACAGGGGCTGAGATATAGGCCCCCGAAAATCGAAAAACCAAAGGGGGGACCAAGCACTTTTTTGGGGTAAAAAATTCGAATATGCAAATAATAGCTCATTCGAAAGAGCTCCTCGAGCTGAGTCGAATGACACCAAAATCAACGAAATCCGACTTGATTGGACAAAGTTACGATAGAAAAACTAAAACCTAAACCTATGGGGCGTAGGCGAGGCGCTTGTGCAAAACCCCGCGCTTCGCGCGGGGTTTTGCGGCACGCGCCTCGCGGGGAGTCTACGGGCGCTGGGTCTGGGCTCGTAACATAAACCTATTCCTATCTCCCTTGCTCTGGACGTATTTGGGGCCTCCGTAGCAGCAAAAATCTCCTCAGACGCCATAGGTAAGGAGCTAAAATAAAAGATCATAACTTTGTCCAATCAAGTCGGATTTCGTTGATTTTGGTGTCATTCGACTCAGCTCGACGAGCTCTTTCGAATGACATATCATTCGACTTGTTCGGCTTCTGTGTCGTATACCGAAATTTTACCAAATTTTATTTTCAGGCTTGGTTAGTTCTTTGTCGTTGTTGTGGTACTCGATTAAATCCATTAATGATGTGCTGTTTAGATTGTTCAACATTTGGATGTTTAAAACATTTAAGAAATGCACATTTACAAGAAAAAGGACATTTATTTGGTTTTTCTTTCTTTAAAATTTATTTTTAATTTTAAAATTAATTTAAAGCTATGTCAACATGTTTTGGAGAGATTTTTTGTTTAAAATGTGATGATTTTATTTATGACAGAAAAATTGAAAAAATTAGAAGGTTTTTTTTCTTAAATAATTTAAAATTTTAATTTTTAGTGAATATCAAAATGCGAGAAGGAAATTGTTAGGTTTAAGTCTTCAACATCGTTGGAATCCTGGTCGTTATGAAGCGCGTCTTTGTAGACGAAGTTCTCTTCGTTTACTTCGATTATTGAATTCAAATAATTCTGGAAATTCTCAACAATCAATTGGAGGGACTTTATCAATTCCTGGATTGAGAGGACTTGTAAATTTGGGAAATACTTGTTTTATGAATAGTTGGGGGATATTTTGTCTTATTTTTAAATTAAAATATTTTTTTAGGTATTATACAAACACTTGTTCACATTCCAATGCTTAGAGATTATTTTCTTTCAGGTTCTGTGTATATTTTATTTAGTGAGAAATTGAGAATGGACAATTGATCAAATTGTTACAACCATTCCCTTTTTAATTTTATAATTATTTGGTCAAAATATAAAAAATTAATTTTCTAAGAAAAATTAATTTAAAATTTTTGTAGAATTTTCCCCATTTAATCTCATTTTTTCTATATCTTTTTAATTAATATTTAGATCAACATAACTGTAAACTCTGTTCTCTTACACCAAATTCTGATTTAAATACTTGTTTGATGTGTGAGTTATCACATATATTCCAAGTTTATTTTTTAATTTTTTAAAAATTTAAATATTTTTTAAGGAATTTTATGGTGGTGAAAGTCTTTATTCTCCTTTTGTACCAAATAGGATGCTACATTTGGTTTGTTTTAGATTTTTTGAGCGGGCCGTTTTCGTAGGTTTCAAGCCGAATTCTGCAATTTTTGGAACTCTAAAATTTTGGAAACTTTTTGACAAAGGTTTCCTCCTGGAACCGATCCCTTGGCTACGCCGCTAGTTTTTTGACGAAATAGATATAAGTAAAATTTTCAAGGTCTGGACGCATGCAAAACATTTATCTGGTTATGAACAACATGATGCACATGAATTTCTTATATCAGCTTTAAATATATTACATAGGCATTCTGAAAGTATTTTTACTTTTTATTAGCCGCCGAAATCCACCGAAGCCCCCTTAATACCCACAAATCCTTTGTCTTCCAAATCTTTGGAAGATATACTTCAAAGCATATCCGGAACAAACCATGCATTTGTATGTTTTGCCCAACCCTAGTCATTAGACAATAAAAGGAATAGAATCTCTTTAAATCTTTTATTTATTTAAATTTTACCTAAAGGTCTTTCAATGAAACAAAATCCACATGATTGTAAATGTATAATCGATCGTTTATTTACTGGGCAATTACAATCTGATTTAACATGCACAAAATGCGGGTTCTATTTAAATTAAAATAAAAATTAATTTTAAAAATTTTAAAGAAGAATTTCAACAAAATTAGATCCATATTGGGATATTTCTTTAGAATTATTAAATGGAAAAACAGCAGCAACAACAACAATTAGAGAAGAAACATTAACAGAAAAATTAAAAGAAGAAGAAAATAGAAGAAGTGAATCTGTTGGAAGTAATTCTTTATGTTCAACAACAAAAACTTTTATATCTAATTTAAATAATGAGGAAAATAAAAATGAATTATCTTTAGAAGAATGTTTATTAAGGTTATTTATTTTTTAATTAAAAAAAGAATTAATTTTTTAAAGTTTTGTCCGAGCAGAAAATTTGGGAACAAAAATTAAATGTGAACGTTGTGGTACTTATGAAATATCAACAAAACAATTAACTTTAAGAAAATTGCCAATTGTTGCTTGTTTCCATTTAAAACGTTTTGAACATGTTAATACTTCAAATAAAAGACAAAAAATAATTAAACCTTTTCGTTTTCCAGAATCTATCGTAAATTAAGTTAATTTTTTAAAAAATATTTTATTTTTTAAAGGATTTAACTCCATATACAACACCTTACAGGAATATTCATGAAGGATGTAGTAAAGAAATGAGACAAACTAGACAAAAATTAACATCTTTAAGTAATCAGTAAGTTGTTTAAAAAAATTTCTTTTTTAATTATTTTGAATTTAAAAAGATATTCACTTTTTGCTGTTGTTAACCATACTGGTTCTACAGAAAGTGGACATGTTAGTTAAATAATTTTAAATTGAATGGGGTAGGAATAATTTAGTTAAATTTTCAAGCCCGATATTTATCGTCATTCTTTCCAAAATTTCCATTATTTAAAAATAATCTTGTTAATATTTTTGTAGTACACTTGTTATGTTCGCCATCAAAGAGATAATTGGTTTAATTGTAATGATCAAAAAATTAGAAAAGAGCGATTAGAAGATGTACTTTCTAGTGAAGGTTATTTACTTTTTTATTGCAAAAGCTTTATTGATTATGACTGAGACTGGAGATATATTAACGATTTATAATTTTTTGTAATTTGTGAACGGGGATTTAAATGACGGGCTTTTTGATATTCAAATTGAATATTTTTATGCATTTTTTATTTTCTTTTTTAAATTTATAAAAAAAATTAGAATTGAAAATTTTTATACTTTTCAGATCTTTTAAATAATTTTGAGTCAAAAGATAAAAATAAGAAAAGGAATGGCTTAAAAAGAAAAACAAAAACTTAACCAAAATTGGGGAATAATAGAAAATAATAAATAGAAAATCGGCGGGTTAGTCAATATTTGCGGTGTAAACTTATTCTTAAAACAGAACAGTAAAGAATTGTGAAAAAAATTTATTTTAAAACCGCAAAAATTGCAACACCGAGAACCCGACAAAACAATAAAACAGAGCTCTACTAATTTTTTGTTACAAAAAGGCCATTAGTGAGGTTGATTTAGACATTTAAACAGAAAAAGACGAAATTAGAAATGGGTAGAAAGAGAAGTGAAAATAAAACAAAGAAAATGTTTCTGAAAATTACTTAATGAGGTCAAAATATTTCTCACAAGGGAACATCGGATACTGTGTAGAAAAATTTTTGAACACAGAAAAAAATATATAAAAAAACATATCCATGTTCCCTTGTCAGATATCCCAACCAGGGCTGATCGAAATTTCGTTTCGTTTCGCTCTTTCGTGCCCTTTTTTCCATTTCGTTTCGTTTCGGAACGAAACAGAAAAAAATTTATTTCGTTTCGTTTCGAAACGAAATAGCCAAAATTCCGGACGAAACGAAACAAAAAAAAATGAGAAAATGCACCCCTAATGACGGGAATTTATTGAAATAATCATTAATTTTTTAGTGATTTCTGTCTTATGAGCAGCCTAAAATTAAAAAATTTTCGCCTGCGGCGCTGAAAATGCGAGAAATTTGGCTTCTTGAGCTCTAAAATTCAAAAAATTTTCGCCCGCGGCGCTAAAAAGGAAGAAAGCTTTTATGGGTTTTGCTAGAGCAGACCAGCCTTCCATCGCCCAACCTACAATAGTCCGAAATCTTCATTTCTGTGATCTAAAAATAATAAAAATTTTTGAAACCTAGATTTGAATATGCTGGAGTTGTACTCCAAATTGGAGTTGTACTAAAATTTTTATTACTTTGTGCGGTGGATTAAAAGAGATCTCGAGGGATTAGTGATATTGAGGGAGATTTGTCAAGATTAAGGTGATATTGTGGTATTGGCGAGATTAAGGGGATATAGGGGGATTTTGTGTATATTTGGATTTTATGGATTAAGTGAATATAGGTGGTTTTGGGAGGGGGATATACAAGATATCGCAATATACAAGATATCGCCCTCTTGATCGATATCTAAAGTGGTATACTCCAAAGTAATTTGGATATATCGATGGATTTTAATAGGATATCGGATTAAGGCGGATATATGTCGATTTGAGGGGATTAATGGGGATATCGGCAGATTTATAGGACCCACTCGTCTTTCTGGGTTGCTTTTGTCACGCATCTAGCTCTTGGGGTGCATATCTATGATTTAAATATCGATTAAAAGCCTTTATGAACTGAAAAATCAATATCTTTAAATTTTTATTTTATTTCGTTTCGTCCGAAACAAGCTCATTTCGTTTCGTTTCGCTCCGAAACGAAATAGGAATTTTTTTATTTCGTTTCGATTCGAAATAAAAAATATTTTTATTTCGATCAGCCCTGATCCCAACTATTTTACATTTCCCTAATTTTAGAAACATTTAAATAAAAAGAATTCTACTATACATAAATGGGTTTTCATAGAATTTTTTTGGTCAATAATTGTGTATTGCTTATTTTAATACCCTTGTAGTCCATTATAAACTTTAGGTTCAAACTTATCTTGAGCGAGTAATTCAGCCAATTGTTTTTTCTGTTCAGCACTAAACTCTCCTCTAGGGAATTCTACATCAAAAGTAACATAAAGAATTCCTCTTTGTTTATTATTTGTTAAAGAGGGCATTCCTTCATCCTTTTTACGAATACGGGCACCTGGCCATGTTATCTTCAGAATAATTTTATTTTATTAAAAAAATAATTTAAAGAAAAAATACTTTATCTCGAGTAATATGTACTTTATGACCATCCAAATGTACAATATCAAGCTAAAAAAGAAATTTAAAAAATATATAATTTAATAAAAACCTCAAATCCAGACAATGCCTGTTGTAAAGAAACTGTTACATTTGTATATAAATCCATCCCTTTACGTTCAAATCGAGCATGAGGCTGAACACGCAATTTTACAACTAAATCGCCAGGGTCACCTTCTATATGAGGTTCACCTTCTCCAATAAAACGAACTTCTTGTCCATTATCTACACCTACTTCTACCTCCACCTTTAAAAAATTATTTTAGCTAGACTTATCGGTCGTCAAAAAATGTGTTTTTCTTGAGTAATAAAATATGCTGATTTCAAAGATCAGTACTCTTGTGTTATCTTCCCCATTTTACCTTCTTTTTTCTAAAAAAAACTATTTTCAATCGTAAGTTACCTTTAAGCGTTAGTCTCCGAGTAAATGTCTGAGAAATTCATATTTTATTACATAAAATACATTTTTCGATGAGCGATAGTCCCACCATCACTTTTTGTAAAATTAAACAAACCTCTAAAATTTTATTTTGTCTTTCAAGTTTCACATTGGGGCATTGATCACAGACTCGGACTTGAAACATTTGAAAGCGACCAGCTCCTAATTGTTGTGTACGCATTTCATGACGACAATTGCATTCCCTTGTGCCGCTTGTTTGTTTATAAACAGATTTTTTCCTCTTTACTTCCACAAATTTTCCTTTATAGACCTTGAATAAATTTAGAAAAATATTTAAGGTATTCACAAAACCTCTTCAAGTGTAACATACAAATCGAAAATAACATCTGCTCCACGGGGCGTTTCTTCATCATGTTCATGGCTTCCGTGACCAAAGAAATCTCCAAAGAACGAAGAGAATGGATCATGTCCACCAAAACCACCACTTCCATCGTCCATTTTCTTAACTCCTTCTTCACCGTGTTTATCATAAATATCACGTTTCTTTTGGTCACCCAAAACCTAAATAAACATTTTTATTTAAAAATATTTAAAAAATTAAAAAAATAATAACCTCATAAGCTTCTCTCAAATCTTGAAATTTTTCTTGCGCGGCAGGATCTTAAAAATAAAATTAGAAAAATTTAAAAAATAAAATAATTTTTACCATCTTGATTTTTATCTGGATGAAGTTTTAAAGCTAATTTTTTAAAGGAAGATTTAATTTCATCTGGTTCTGCATCACGTTTAACTCGAAGAATCGAATAAAAATCTCTTCCGGACAAAACAAGGCGGAAATGAGAATTTAAAAGAAAACAAAAAATAAATAGCCGATGAAGCCTTTCAACCCAAATAAAGTTCATTTGAAAACTAAAAATTTTTTTATTAAAAAAATTAAAAATTCTTATTAAAATTAAGGAAAAATGACATCTTAGTGTTAAAATATGTAGAATTATTGAATGCCAACAAATAAAAGAAAGGAATCGAAATCTAACTCTGATTCTCTTAACCTCAAATTGTCGTCATCTAAACAAAATGCCAAAATCGTGGAAATTTAAAATTTTATTAAATTAACATTCAAAAATTTAAACGAAACAAACGCAAATTAAATAAAGGAGGGACTTGTCATAAATTAATTATTTTATAAATTAATATGTGATCGACAACTATAAATATAAAATTGAAAATTTTGTCATTTTAAGACTTTTAAAGTTCAAAATGTGCTTCTCCCCCAACATCAATTTCTTTTGGATCTTGACAAGCAGCTGGTACACGTACCAAAAACTTATATTCACATTTGGCGGGTTCGCTAGCTTCTACTAATTCCAATTCTGACCCACAAACAAGTTCCACAATTGTTGAACGTTCTGGGCCATTCCAACAACTTTGGCCATGTTCATATTTTTGTAAAGAAAATTTATTTATTTCTGGACCTGCCCAATTACCCCAACGACTAGAAAAAGAATTATTTAGAAATTAAAAATAAATATAAATACCCAAGATCTACTTCATTATGACCATTTCTATCTTTTTGTACAGTTCGGTCAAAAAGACAAATTTTATAGGTATATTGAGTAGTTGTCAATTCTGCACAATGACCTTTAAGTGGAGCCCATGCATAATCAATTCCATATTCTTGATTTAAAAATTGCTCCGAATCTCTAAAGAAAAATATTTAAGTTAAGCGAATTTTAATAAAGTCCGTTCCAAAAAACCTCTACACCCCCAAATTTTTCGGATAAATCGACTTAAGGTTTACTTTTTAGAATTTTTATATATTGATTCAACAGCAAAAATTACCTTATTCCAAATACCCTCAAACAGTTTTAGAAAATACCGATAATCACGGAAAGGCGGCTAGAATTTAACAAAAATTTCTATGACATAACTATCGATACTAAATAGAAATAGAAAAAACGAAGTCGAAACTGCTTTCTTCATCGAGATCTCAAATCTCGAAAATCAACGGAAAATGGAGGTAAAGCATTTAAAATTTTATTTTTACCTATAGAGTACTATTTTCGGTAAACGGATAATTTTCCTTCTCTCCTCCTTTTACACCCTCTCTGAACAGCCTCTTTTCGTAATTTTTACGGTATGATCTTGTCTCACCAAAAGCTTGACTCACCAAAAGCTTGTTTCACCAAACCCCCAAAAGCCGTTAAATCGCCAAACTGTGGAAAAAAGCTTGAATTACCAAATAAATACCAAGCTACAAATTCTTTTGGTTATTATCTATGTACACTCTTAACGACAATGGGTTTTATCCCAATAATAGGAGACAATGGGTTTTATCCCAACAATAGGAGATATATATGTCTAAACTGAATCTTCTCTGAAAAAAAGTTGTTTCCGTCATTGGAACGTCATCCCCCGTTGACGGACGGAACGTCATCCTCCGTTGACGGGACAACTTCCCGCGTTCACGGGACAACATCTCCCCGTTGACGGGGCAACATCCCCCCGTTGACGGGGCAACATCCCCCGTTGTTGGAACAACACCCCCGTGGTTGGTAGTTCGCATTTGGTATTTCAAGGGATTTTGGGGGCTTGGTGATTCAAGCTTTTTTCCACAGTTTGGCGATTTAACGGCTTTTGGGGGTTTGGTGAAACAAGCTTTTTTTCACGGTTTGGTGAGTTAATGGCTTTTGGGGGTTTGGTGAAACAAGCTTTTGGTGAGATAAAACGCTCCGATTTTTACATACTGTTTGAGGATATTTAGAACGGATAATTTTTCGATTTAATTAAAATATAAAAAATATACAAACTTAATGTCATCTTGAAGTTGACCAATTTGACTTTCAATTTCTCCAAATTCCTTTCTAGCATTATTAGCATTTTCAATTAATTTTTGTGTTTCTTCATCATATTTAGGTTGTTCTTCTTTGTCTTCTTCTTCCTTCTCTCCTCCTTCTTTTACCTCCCCCTCTTCATTTCCTTCCTTCTGTTTCTTTTCTTTACATTTTGTTAGAAAATCATTGATATTTTTAAATTTATTTTTAATCATTTCCAAGTCAATATTTTCACTTCCTTCCCCAAAAATTCCTTTAACCATTTCTTCTAATTCGAAATTATCTCCAACATTTTCAGATTCTTCTTTTAATTCATTTTCTGGTCGTAATAATTGTTGTTGTTGTCCTAATCCACAAAATAATCTCAGTTCTTCATTTGATATTCTACAAAAAAATTTTTTTTAAATTAGCAAACATAAAACAAACTTTCCATTTCCATCATTGTCAATTTCTTTTAATAAATTTTGAGCTTTTTCAGTTAATTTTCGATTCTTTTCTTCTTCAAATTGTCCATCAACTTCTCGTTTCGCGTCACTTTCCAATTTTTCTGCAACATTTTTTGCTTCTTCCAATTCAAGTTTTCGTTCCTCCAAAGAAGTCAATTCAACTTTTTGTTTTTCAAATTCTTTTGTCTTTTCTTCCATCATTTTCTTCCCTTCAACGGCCAATTCCTCTCTTTTTCGCCAACCAGCTTCATATGTTGCACGTCGCTGCTTTGCCTCGGAACGTGCTTCAGAACCAAGAGCTTCACAAACATTTGGGCATTCAGTTCCCGAATCCCATTCATCACTTCCATCGCAACAATCTTTCAAAAAAATTGTAAAAAAAATTAAATATATTTTTAAAATCAAACCACAAATATAATCATTCACACGGCTTGAAGGAATTAATGAAGGTTTGTATCCATAATTTTTACAATAAAATTTGCCATTTCGACAAGCGGCAGTTCCTTAAAATTAAGAGGAATTTTATTTTACTTCCGGAATGAGGAAATGTGGGCCTATGATTTCCAAAATTCTCAAAATTTTCGTAGGCAGCGGTAACGTTCGGACGCTAAAGTCTTGCGCATTTCCAAACTATAGCGCCCCAAATCTGCCATCTGGTTATTCCCTTGCTTCAAAGAACTTTTTTTAATTCACATTTTGGAAAAGGTGAAAAATTGGCCCCACGAGTAATAGATAAAGGGGAGAGAGCTTTAAGTTGTCCCTAACTCAATAAAACCTGGTTCATCAGATCCATCAGCACAATCACAATAATCATCATTTACTTGCTTAAATGGTGTAACTTTATTTCCATCAAGACAGGTAAATGTCTCTCCGCTAGAATAGAATGAAGCAACTTAAAAAGAATTATAATCTTTTTTTGATAAAAATTAAATAAACATTGTGGATGAACACCACGAGGAAGTAAATCTTCTTTAGTAGAGGCATCCTCAGCAAATACAACAAAAAAGATAATAAAAACAAAAATAATCCTCATTTCTTAAAATTAAAAAAAAATATTTTTATGTTAATTGGAGAAAAATAAATTAAAATGTTATTAGGTAAATTGAAAGGAAACATTTTGATATATTTTTAATTTTAAAAATCATTTTGTCAAATTACGATATGAAATTTTTGTAAAAAACAATATTGTAGAAAAATTTGTATTTTGGTTATTTGTTCGTGTTTTTTTTTTAATTTTTATTTTATTTTTTTTTCAATTTAATAAATTTAATTTAGTTATTAATTTAAACAAAAACTAATTATTTTAATTAATTTATTTTCACCAATTTTTTTAAATAAAATTTTATCAAAAAATGGATACACAAATATTTTCATTAGACGATATTAATGGAAGTACTTCTAATTTTGTAGAACATATTGGTAATTTTAAAAATTTTTTGAAAAAAACTTTTTTTAGTTATAACTAGAGATGCCCCAAATAATTTTAATGAAAAAAATCAACTTAATTTATCCGAACCTGCACATTCTCTTTTGCGATATTTTCAATATTCTCGTGGGGAACCTTTTGGAACATGTAGATTATGTCAAAAAGAGATTAGAAGGACACAAGGAAATACAAATGGAATGACTAAACATTTAATGAAACATCCAAAGTTTTTTTCGAATAAATTATTTTTAAAGATTTTTATTTTCAAGTATTTTTGAAGAATTTTCTACGGCCAAAAGTTCTATGCCTCCTTCAACTAGAATGTTAAAGAACGAAAATTCTACCCCTCTGAAGAAAACAAAAATAAATGGACAGAGGTTTGTTTTTTATTTTTTAAAATTTAAAAATTAATATTTAAATTTTTAGTGAAAAAGGTCCCGATAATACTTTTTTGAGTGAAGATTCTAATTATAATGGAATTGATGAAACAATAATTGATTTGTCTAAACCGCCTCATTCACTTCTTCGTTATTATCAGTATGACAGAGGGGATCCATCAGCAATTTGTAGAATTTGCCAAAAACGGATTAGTCGGAAGAAGGGAAACACAAAAGGAACAACCAGACATTTAATGCTTCATCCAAGGTTTTTTTTAATATTTTTTTAAAAAATCTTTTTTAGTTTTTTCAAGCAATTTGCTATAGCCAAAAATGTTGAAATTCCTGTATTTAAAACTAAACGAGAATTTAATTCCCCAAAAACTTCAACAAATCAAAATAAAATTTCAAAATTTGCAAAAGTTAAAATTGAAAGATGGGAGCAAAATAATATTAAATCAAAGAAAATGGATGATGCAATTCTTCGTTTTATTTGTCTTTCATCACAATCCCTTTCAATAACTGAACAGGAAAGTTTTACTGATATGTTGTCACTTGCATGTCCAAAGTATTTTTTTAAAAATAAAATTTTTTTGTGAATAAATCCTTTTAAAAGTTATACAGTGAAGAATAGAGAATATATGACAAATTTAATTACTAAAAAATTTCAATCAAAATATTCGGGTTTGAAGGATGCTTTAAGGAAATGTCAGAGTTGTTCCTTCACTACAGCTATTGGTCACTCTAAAGGACAATATTTTTTGAGGTAAAAAATTTGTTAAATTAAATTTATTTAAAATTATGGTTTGACTTTAAATAAATAAAATGTTGAAAAAAATTTTCCTTACAAGGAATCATATCGAACTGTGACCAAAAATTTCATAATTTTATGCCTTCGTGTAGAGTAGGGTCGATTTCCTATTGTAATTTTTTTCTTTTTCGAGCCTACCCCCTAAATCGGAAAGTTATAGGGTTCAAAGTATTTTAATTTTTCTTAAGTGTGACTTGTCATTTTATTGATGATTCATTTAATCGTTGTTGGAAAGTACTTGTTGCTGAACCTATTACAGGAGAGAATACTTCAAATGCTATAACAAATAAAATTAATGAAATATTTGTTGATTTTGGAATTTCCCCAACAAAAGTACATTTATTTTTACGAGATGCTGCCTCTTCGATGTGTAGATCTGTTGAAGGTTTTCTTTAAATTTAAATTAAATTATTTTAATTTTTTTAGATTTAAAATTTCAATATTTTGATTGTTTTCTACATAAATTAGCCTTGTCAGTAAGTGATGGTTCTAATTTACCAGAAATCTCTAAACAAATACAAATTTGTAGAGAATTAGTTGCTTTCTATAATTGGTTTGTTTTTAAAGAAAAAATAATTTTTAAATTATTCTTTAGGTCTTCAGCCTTTCAAAGTGCTCTTTCAAGGCAACAACAACTTGTTGATGCCCCAAAAAATCCATTAATTGGAGAAATCCCGACACAATGGACTTCTACATTAACAATGGCTAGACGTGTTATTGAACAGCAGAATGCATTATTGGCTGCTTGTTTAGACTTTCAAGATGTTACACTTCCAAATTTTGAATTTTTAAAGAAGATCTTGAATGTAAGAAATTTATAAATAAACTTTTGTGAATATTTTTATATTTAAAAAATTTTTTTTCTCAAGATTCTTCAACCATTTGAAAATAAAACAAAATTATTATCCAACAGAAATGAATGTATTAGTTCTGTATTACCAACATATAAATATTTGCTTAATTGTTTGGCAGAAAATCCTTGTGACTCATCAGAAGAAAGATCTTTTAAAAGAACAATTTCTGATGGATTGAGATGCAGAATGGATGGATTAATTGATAGAAGGTAAATAAATATTTAATTTATTTTAGATTTTTATTTTTTTAGTTTTTTAATTTTGTCAACACTACTCGATGCTCGATATAAAAACCAAGCAAATATTTTTGATTCTGACCAAAGAATTCGAAATAAAACTCTTTTGTTTGCAACTATATTGCCAGATTTAGATCCTGAACAAAGACAAAATTTACAAAAACATGCATTTGATGGGGTTAGTTAATTTAAAAATTTGTGTTATCTTCCTACATTTTCCTTTCCTTCATCGAAGAATTACAGGTCAATAGCAAATAATGAGATTAAATTTATGAAGCTTGAGGAAATTACTTTAAATGGATTTACAAGAAATTACCGGAAATTTGGTAATCCTATCAATTTATGTGTCGTTGACCATTCTTTAATTCTTCTGACATGAGAGGAAAAAATTTGAGAGATAAACGTTTTTAATTTATATAGACAGATGCTATGTCAGAATTTTTGACGGGATTTAATGAGATTAATTCTATGGTCCAAACAACTACATCCAATGTTGAATATTCGACAGTGACAGAGGAAGTAGAATCTTATTTAGAGGCTAGTTGACTTATTCTTTTTCTGCTTTGAAATAATTTTTCGAATTAAAAATTAGGAACTATCAAATTTCTAATTCCCAATTTCTTTTCTAGTCCTCAATTGAAAGGATTGGTGCTGACCCACTTGAATACTGGCGAAAAGCAGCTAATAGCAATACTTACCCAAATCTTCGAAAATTGGCTAAAATTTTTCTTTCTGCTCCCCCTTCAAGTTCAGAATCAGAAAAAGTTGTTTCTCGATTGGTTGAAAGCGAAGGTATTGGAGGAGCTAGTTCTGCAAATGGACAACTTGCTAAAGCCCAAATATTTTTGCATTTTAATTATGATAATTAATTTTTTCAATCAAATTTTTATTTTTTAAATAAATTATTACGAACAAATAAGAGTAAAAAATAGTTGTCCAGAGATCGTAACATCTTTGTTAATTTATTTATTAGATGTACCCCCCTGTTGTCGACTTTGCAAAACTTCTTTTCGAGTAGCTTCCTAAAAAGTGGATATTAATTTTTTATTTTTTAAAAAATACCTGAAGTAATTGAGTGTCAATTCCATCAGATGGAAGGTGTACATAACGAATTACTGAACCACGAATAAAACAATTCTTAACAGAAATCATGTGTGGATGTCTAAAATTTAATTCGTTTAATTAAAAAAATTGTTTTAACCTTTCCACGTCGGTAACATTAATGTCTGTCACTTTAACATTTAAATACTGGTCAACTGAATGTAGAGTTCCACATATACTGCAAAAATGATACTTTTCCTTTATTAAATTTTTCCTCCTTACTAAAAACGGGGAAAAAGCGGTAATGAAAGAAAAAAAGCGGCGTAAAGAGGGAATTAATTCCGAGCAAAATAGACAAAAAAATCACAGATACAACTTGTGAATCCCAAAGCAGTTAAAGCACCCAAAAGAGGAGCGCATGTGGGTGCAGCAAAATGGAGAATAAAGCGGGGGTCCCTCTGGATTGATCTCAATCTCCCAATCGAACAAACCTTAAATCATTTTTCAATTCAATAATAACTTCTCGGCCAACCAACGATTTGAAGAATGAAAAGAATAGCATAACTTTGAATAATTAATCTAAAACAATTTCATAAAATAATATATAAATAAAAAAGTAAATCGACTTTTTTGAATTTAACAACAAAAATTAAATTAAAAACTTTTAATAAATAGAAAATTAACAAAAAAATAATTTTAATTAAAAAATTAACGATTTCCATCTCCTTTCCACCAATTCATTTCTAAATAATAAGGTAAAAGAGTTCCGGGACTTACTACAGCCAACAGAATTTTCTTTTTTACTTGTGTACTCTAATAAAGAAAAAATATTTTTAAAAATTCTTTTTTTTTAACTTACAACACGTGAAGTAGCAATTAAATTATATAAATTTAATGATTTATTTATATCGCTACAAATAATCATAAAAAGAGAATGTTGTTCGCCAGGAGGTTTTTCATAAGCTAAATAATCACAACCAAATTTTGCACCGCTTAGAAGATAAAAACCTTTTTATTAATTTGTTTGGTATTAAAAGAATTAATAATTTAACTTGTTTTTAACCTTTTCTCCAAAGGTCTCGAAAAACAGTTAATCTAATAAAATACTCAGCATTTTGTGGAACTAGTAAATCATCAGGCAAATTATATAATGTTGATGGAAGGCATGAAAAAATAAATAAAAATTATTTTATTAATTAATTAAAATACCATAAGAATTTAAATTTCTTTTTGAATTCATTTCTTTCTCCACATTTCGTAAACGAAGTTCATTAATAATTAATTGTAATTCTTCATTTTCACAGCTCTCAATTTCATCAGAATTTGCTGCTTTTTCATTATTATTATTTTCATTTAAATGATCTATTTTTCGAATTTTGAGAAGATTAGAAGGCGCATCTGCTCCAAATAAAGCTCTCTTTCTTTTCTTTAAATTACGACCAATTAAAATTTTTTGTGCCAAAGAAAGCAGATTTTCCCCTTCTTTTTCATTATTCTTAAAAAATAAATTATTTTTTTCCAAATTAAATTCATTTACCGGTCCAGATTTATCTAATTTGCCATTAATGTCTGAAAATGATTCAATACCTTCAATTGAATTATTGACACGACAAATCTGAGCAAACCCTCCAAATTTTAAAAAGTTAAAAAATTATTCGTTTAAAACCCTTCATACCATTTTCAACCAAAACCTGCACTTGTTCTGAAAACAAAATAACCGGCAAAAAAGGCAAAACATTGCTGTCTTCTGCACACTTTGAATGATAAAACGATGAACAAATTAATCTATATTTTTGAAGTATTTGTTCGGAATCTATTAAAATTTAAAAATTAGAAATGCTTTTTTAATTTAAAAAAAAACCTTCAAATGCAATAAAAGAACTATCTCCAATATCAAAAATTTGAATAAATCCATCACAAACATTAGACATTTGAAATTATTAAAATAAATAGGTTAACGAAAAGATATCAATATTTATTTAATTTAAAAAATTATAATTCAAAAGAAATTTAAAATACATAAAATTTTCTTTATTCACAAAATTTAAAAAAAAGGCATTTTGTCGTGGGTGAATATTACAAAAATATTTAAATTTTAAAATATTCAACCAATTTTTTTCTTAAAATATATTTTTATATAATGTAAAATTTACACAAAAAATTAAGAAAATATTTTTAAAAAAGTTTATGTTATATATTTTCGAAACCCGGTGTAAATTAAAGAAAGCATTTCATTCCTTTTATATACATAAATTCGATTACTCTTCATTTAATAATTCAAATTGTTCATCACTATCATATAATAAATCATCATATTCTTTTTAAATATAAAAATTAATTTAAATAACAAAAAATAAACCTTTAATATTTAATGATTCATTTTGGTAAGAAGGTTCGAGAGAAAATGGCGGCCATCCTTTTGGACGTGTTTCAAGAACTTCAAAAAGAGGTGGAGATGATTTTGGTAATAAAGAGCACTAAAATATTTTTAAAAATATTTTTTAATTCCAAGAAACCTCAAGTCTTTCAATTAAATTTTCATAATCAGAAGAATCCCTAACTAAAAAACCAAGTGCGAGAGATGGATCTAAAAAAATGTTATGGAAATAAAAAAAGATAAAAATAAACCTAAGGATTTAAAATCCATTGAGAGAAGATGAGGGCAGTGAAAAGAAGAATCATCAAAGTTATTAACCCCGTCTGGCAATATTGTATTATTATTTATATTTTGATTTGTTGAATGTCCAACATCGTCTATTAACATAAAAAATATTTTTATTAAAAATTAAAAAATACCTTTTTCAATTTGAATTACTTCTTCATCATAAAAATTAGTTTTTTGTTCATTTTTGTCAGCAAATATCGAAATAAAACGATCAAGAATTGAATCGACAACTGCTGGAACTGTTGATACTTCAGAACGAATACGTCTTAAAATACCTTCATTTCGAGATGAGGATGTTGATTGATGTGGAGATGAATGTTTAGTAGAAATACAAGAAGTTGGAAATGAAATATTTGTGTCAATATTTTGTTGTTTATTATTTTGGTCATCAATAGATGAACTACTACAAACACTACTTAAATGTGGAGAACTACAGAAAAATAAAAAATATAGATTAAAAAAATAATATTAACCAGTTTAAGGAAGAACATCCGCGGAAAGAGGGAGAAGATGAGGCAAGTAAATTGTTTGAAGTGACACCGCCGGTATTATTTTCGTTTTTATCATGCCGTGAAGGAGATGAGGAAACTGAAGATGTAGCTACAGCAACTAATGAAGAAGATGCTGAACGAAGATTTACATACTCAGAAGAAGGCCCAGCTGAAGAAGACAATTCAAAAAGTGATGGTCTTTGTTGGTTTTGAATATTTAATGATGATCTTCTATGGTTTATTTCTTTTTCTCCGTTGTCAGATATTACCATTAATTCATCTGGCGAAGAAACAATTACTGGTTCTTCAGAAGGTTGAGAGTAACTTGCTAAAAATATCTAATAGAAATATTTGAAATAAAGTTAATTACTTGATTGCTGTGAAGAAATATCCAAATCTTGAAAATCTTGACAAAAATGTGGATCCAAATAAAGTAACTAGAGAATTTTTTCAACTTTTACAAGTGTCAAAGAATTAAATTTATACCCTACCACCAACAGTTCCATAAAAATAAACAGCATGTCTAGGTCTACCGCCCAAAATTCCAACAAATTGTGGCAATTTAAAACATTCAAAAATTGCAGTTGAATAGCAAGAATTAATTGAATCAAGCCCTAACCGTAAAGGTATCATCAATAAAAGAGGTCTCTTCCAATTATTATTATTCTCTTCATCCTCCTCCATTTCTTCATCCTCCATTTGGTCAAAATTATCTTCTTGGATGCTATCATTTTGGCTATTATTTAATTTATTACAAGTCTTTTGTGCTGCTACAATTCGAACATCAGAGGAAATTAAAACCTTCAAAATTGTTTTGAAGAGAAAAAAAAATATTTAAAAATTTATACATTATTTAATGCTACATGAACCACAATCTGGGACCAATTGTCAAAAACAACCAATTTCTTTAAAACTTGGCTCATTGTATTAGGTCCCAACCATTCACCAATTTGTTTACCTTCGGAAATGCCCATGTGTGCTGAAAATAATTTTAAATAAAAATTTACCCTTAAAAAATACCAATTTGATGAATTGAATACAAAGCTGTCCGTTTATCTTGAAAGAGACGCAAAATACGTCTGTAAATATCCAAAGCTTCAACATTTTGTTGATGTAATAAAAGCTGCCAATCTTTGCCTAAATGAAGAGCTAAGAGAGTCTAAAAATTAAAGTTAAATTTAACAAAAAAAATTCTAAAAAAAACTTGTGCAAAAAGCATTTGCCCACAACGAATCATACAACCCCAACCAATATCAGTAGTTGGGCCTCCAGAGCCACCTATTGGTGAAGGCCAATTACGGCGATAAGTAAACCAAATGAGTGAACGAGAGATTTGACGAATTAATTCGACATCTGAAGAAAAATAGAAAAAATTTAATAAAAGCAAACCTTTCACACTTCGACCCAAAAGATGCGCGCAAAGTTGCCCATTTCCGTTGGCGAGCGCCAAATCCTCGAGGGAGGAAAATCCGGGGTCCTGAGTTAGGCACACGTCCAGCATGCTGAAAATAATGAAATTGTTTCGAATTTTTGGATTAAAAATTAAGAAATAACCTTTTCAGTGAGTATACATGTTCACGCACATAGTCCATCAAAATTTCAAAAGTTAAACAGAAAATAATTTTGAGAAAAAATATTCGTTAAAATAACAATTAGGCAATATAATAATAAAATAAACAAAAAAATTTTATCAACAATATTTAAAACAAATAATTTGTAAGACTTAAAGAAGAATAAAGTTTTACAAACAAACCAAAACAAATTACTCTTTTGTAATATCTCGTTTTTGGATCATTCTAAGCTGTTTCTTTTTCATCCGTTTTAACCGTGCAGGATTTTTAATTACCTGTACAATTTCTGATTTTAATAAATTTTGTTTTCGGCGTTCTTCTCTTTCCTTTTTTGTCTGGATAATTTCCTTCTTTTCATCAACTAATTTTTGACGAATTTCTTCTTGCAAAGCTCGAACTTGCTTTTCCATATTTTTCTTTTTCATTTTTGAATTCCAATCAGATTTTGGTTTTGTATTGCTTTTTAAAGGCCTAAAAAATAATTTTAAAGAAAAAATAAAAATAAATTTTAAACCTTTCAGTTTGAACATTCTTCCACCATTTTTTTGATTTTGGCAGAGTTCGTTGGTTAACAAATTCTTCAGACATTTTCACTAAAATTTCTTATAGAAATTGTAACTATTTAGAAAATAAAAGAAATTACAAAGGAAGAGCAATTACAAAGGAAAGCAAAGGACTCAAACGGCGGTACTCAATTGTCTCGTTCCCCACCAATTAAATTATTAAATTTACTTTTTAATTTCTCAATAATTCTTTCAATATAATAAATACTTTTGTGGTGTAGTGGTATTGTTTCCGGCTTTTAACGGCGGTTCGATTCCGCTTGTGGAATTATTTTTTTCTAATTTAATTTTTTATTTGCCCGCTTTTCTTTGTTTTAAAAAGAGGAACCCCATAAAACTTTGGCGGGTCCGAAACCTGAAATTCTACTACTCTATCTACAATTTTATGTGACTCATAAATTCGATTAGAACCTAATTTTATTTAAAAAATTCCCTAGAGAATTTTTTATATATCAAGCGTAGCCCCATTTTAGCCCCCTGAAGCTACGCCCTTGCTATCTCAAGTAAACCCCAAATGTCCTTTAAATTTGTGCCTATTTCTTTTCTTGATTAAGCGATACCTCGCCTAAGCGATAACCTCTAACTCTCACATATTGTGGAGAATAAAGCCCGGACGCTACCATAAAATTTTTTCTAGCGAAGTACTGTACCAATTCAAATTTATTTTTACATTATTTATACAACAAAAAATACAACTTCCACAACAATTTATATATTTACATAACAATATCACACAATTATATTTACAAATATACATATGTATATTTACATATCAACACACACAAACAAATATACCCACAAATCACCTAACATTTTTATATACTTTTACAATTCTTGCTTTAGTTGACTTCCTCCACAGACTCGCCACCTTTACGCGGGAACGGGTTCATATCGTCTTCGAATTTCGCGTAGATGTCGTAGAAGGTGATTAGCTGGCTAAGCGTTCGGAATTTGGGCTCTCCTTCAATATCAATCTTTATGAGGTCCTTCCCGCAGCGCACAATCCGGACATGACTGAAAAAAGAAAGTTTAGAAATTAGTATTTTTGAGCCCCAAGGGCGTATCTTATAGAGAAAGGCCGCCAATTCCCCACTTACCAGTATTTCCCCTTCAAATTTCTGTAGACAATGAACAACGGCAGAACACTTTGCAGCTGATCCTCATCGACAACCACAATTCGATGGTAGAGACGGAACATGCCAGCAGCTTTACATTGACGCTCAGCTTCACTCGGTGTGCACGGTCCTGCATAGAACTCAGTCAGCTTCTCCTTAGGGTTTACAAGGTCTCTGCTTTTGGTCATGTCTACTTTCGCCGCGTGTTTGACATCAGCAGTTGACCTTTAAAAAAGTGAAAAGAATTTTTTGAACGAAAAAATTTCTTTTGAGAAACTCACATTGGAACAGCGACACCCGCAGCAGAAGGAGGAACCGGCCTAGCGAGCGATCTAAACAAAAAATTTTATTTAGGAATAAGAGCTATACTCTCACTTTTCGCTCGATTTGGTTTTCCCAGCTTCCTTTTGACCATCGCCTGGCTTCTTGGCAGTCTTCTTAGCAGCATGTCCACATCGATGCATTCCACCCACGTGGTGGATGTCCTCATACAGTTGCTCGTCTTCAAATCTCTGGCGAAACAGGTCCACGCTTGGAGGGCGTTCATCAGTCGCAGGATTGCTTTCGTCTTCAGTGATTTCCGTCTCGCTAGTAACTGCAGAACCGCCACCACTTCCAATGTCAATAGCGGTCGCTAAAAGTAAAAATAATTTTAAAGAAGTTCAAGACGTTCAAAAAACACAAAAATTGTCACCCTCATTCGGCAATCCCCCAGGCGGGATGTTCTCATAGTTGGTCGATGAGCTGCTAACACTGCCTCCCTTCAAGTCGGTGATGGACGAGTTATTATCCGCCTGCTGGCACTTCTGTCTCTTGCGTCTGCCACCACCACAACGACCAACATCTGGCGATCTTGGGACTTCTTGACCACGTGCAGACTTTGGAACTGGTTGCAATGAGAGTTGACAAGGCTTTCCATGTTTGCAGCAGACAACACGGTCGACGTCATCTTGCTCCCGCACCGTTGGCATTGTGTGAGAAGAGGACAAAATGGAGAATAATAGTAGTTGAAGAAAGAGAATAATTCTGGATAATTCCAAGTCCTTTTATAGTATCCATAAATAGGTTGAAAAAACATTAGTAGGCCTCACGATGTTTCACATGTTTCTAAAAAGACTAACTGTTTCGGCACTGTTCGGCACCCACGTTGACTCCTAAAGAACTACCGACGGTGTTTTTGTTGTATTGCCATCCGTAGTACTCTTCGGTAAAATTCTGAATTTTATCAGTTTCGGTATTATTCAGTATTCCCTAGAAAATTAAAGGCTCTAGTAGAGAACCCAATTAAAAACTGTTGTAGTGCTAACGTTCCCGACTACACTCTATTTTGATTAAAGGTTCGAATCCTTTGTAAAAATTTTTTTGTTTTTCCTTTTAAAATTTATATGTACTTTTTTTTATTTTTAAGTTGCCTTTATTTCATATTTGTTTTTCGCCAAAATATTTTGTTATTCTATTTTAAAAATTAGGTGGTTACAGTAGTTTTTATTAAAAGTTACGCTAATAAATACCCTAAAGGGTTTTTAAAGGAAATGTTCATCTCTTAATTATTATTTTAATCATTTGGCACTTTAAATATTATTTATACCCCCCATAAATAAAAATTTTTAGCAAAATTTATGCGTCTTACAACTAAATCAGAAAAAAGTTTGAGAAAATGTGAAAAAAAAATAAAAAATTTGTATTATTAAAAAACATTTTTATGTCGGTATTGAAGCAAACCTTTAAAAAATATTTTTTTTATTTAAAAATTAAAACCCCCCAAACAAACCATTCTGCTTCATCCCTTCGACAAGCTGGATCAACACTAGTCGATCTGCTATTTGGATAAACAAGAAAAAAGTAAAGGCAAAATAAAACAAAACCAAAGAAAAACCCCATCTATTTTATAAAATTAATTATTTTAAAATTTAATTATTTTTACTTGTGATATCCAATGAAAACGTCTCATAAATTGAGAAGAAAATTCAATATTTCCGAGATGATCAAAACAAAAAAATAATTTTCTTTAAAATAAAAAATATTTTTAATTTAAATTTATAAAAAACTCTTTTTTATTTAAAATTATTTTTCTTTCTTCTTCATTGTCAGAATTTGTAGAAGGTGTTGAACAAGAAGATGATGAAGAACTTGTTGATTCAATTCCTATTCTAATTGAATTAATTGGTGAACGTGTGGTGGTAAATTTGTTTTTATCTTTAAATAAAAAAAAGATTTATAAAAAAAAGATTTTTATATTTTTTTAATTTTCCATTTTTTATGTTTTAATTTGCCTAGTTATTTTTATTATTGACATTTTTTTATCACATTAGTGTACAAATATGTACATACCTGTGATTGTCTTATAAATAAATAAAAAATAATTAAATATTTTCTCTCAAAAATTCTTTTCTTTTTAAATTTCGAAAAATATTTTTTTAAAAATCTCTCCTTAAAAATTCTTATTTTACCTTTTTTAGCCAAAAATTCATTTCTATTTTCATCAACTAATATTTTTCTTCTTTTTTTAAAATCATTTTTATTTTCATTATTACAATAATAACAACAACAATTATTTTTATTTAATTCTTTTAATTTTTGTTTCATTAAAAATTTAGAAAAAGCACTTTCAACCAATAAAGATTCAAAATTATTATTTAAATTTAAAAGACGTGAAGATCTTCTGAAAAATAAATTTATTTTAATTAATTTTAATTTAAAAATAAACCTCCTCTCTTTCGTAGAAAGAGGAAATGATTGTTGAATATTTTTATTTAAATTAATATTTAATTGTTTTAAATGTGGTGGAGGTGTAGGTGGACGTTGACGATTACAAAAACTGAAAAATAAAAATTAAAATAATTTAAAAATTAATTTTTAATTAATTACTTTTTTTGTTTATTATTAATTGAGGAAGAAGAATTAATACTTGAAGTAAATCCAAAATTTAAAGCTGAATGTTTCTTATTTTTCTTTATTTTTTCTTTTCTTTTTTTATTTATTAAATTAATTAATTTAGGCATTAAAAGTCCATTTAATAATAAATCTCTGAAAAAAATTAATTTAAAAATTAATTAGAAAAAAACAAACAATTTATTATTATTAAAATTATTTTCAATTTTTAAACGTTGTCTCATATATTTCATTATAGCCAATTTAATTAAAGACAAAAAAACAATCATAAAACAAACAGCCAACCAAATATCCAAAGCTTTTAAATAACTAACTCTCGGCATTACCTTTAAAATTAATTTAAAAAATAAAAATTAAATTAATTTTTTTACCTCATTATAAGAAAAAAGTAAAAAAGTAATTGTTAAAATTATAGAAATCATATCCTTTAAAGGAAAAAAAATTTTTGGAAAAAAATTAAGAATTTTTTAGACTTGAAAACTAGTTTCATTCTCCATCCAAAGGGATACCCAACTAGTTATTACAACAGCAGTTGATGGAATAATTAATTGTAAAAAACAAAATCCAGCTGAACGGGAGAAAACAAAACAAACATATAAACGGCTATAATTACCTTTAAATTTAATTGAAAGTTTTGTAGTTAAAGAGAAGAATTCTGAAAGGGTAGAACCAAGACAAAAAAAAACAGTAAATATTAGGGTAGGACAAGGCCGGTTAACCGCCCGGTTAATTTTTCCCTTTGGCGGGGTTTTTTTTCTCTTTCTATTCTCTGTTCTTTTTGCCCCGCTACAGGGAAAAATTAACCGGGCGGTTAACCGGCCTTGTCCTAGTAAATATTACCCTCACAAAATTCAAAGAAAAAGGAGAAAATAAAATATTTAAAAATTACCAGTAGCATAATTTTCTATTTGTGAAGTAACAAAAGCTTCTTTAATTCGAAAATCTGGAAGACGGATTTTATGTAATTTTAAAGCTGCTCTTTGCCCATGTGACCAAACATAAATAACTTGATCTGAAGTATATCCATCTAAAAAAATAATCTTTTTTAATTAAAAAAATATATATTTATTACAGCTTTCAATTCCCAATTTGCACGTTTGAGAATCAAATGGAAACTTAAAAAAAAATAAATCAAAAGTTTTTCTCTTAAAAATAATTTACCAAAGTTAAATCCATTGGACATCTAAAAACAAAAAAAATAAAATATTTAAATATATAAATACTCACTCAGCAACAACAGAAAGACGACGTGAATAAAGAATTTGTCCATCTGATTGGAGCCTAAAAAATAGTTTTTTTTATATATTTTTTACAATCCCCCCTCTCCCCTTAATTGACTTAAAATTATTTTAGAATATAAACAAAAATTAATAAAAGTCAGATAACGAATGTATGTAGACCCAGATTTATAATATACACTTTCAGTTTTGTACAAAGGAAAGCAATACTCCATGAATTAAATATTTATTTATTTAAAAAAATTCGTTATTTAGATCTTAAAATTCGGCTGTTTATTTTTTTGTCACACTAAAGAAAAAAACTTTTTAATTTAATTAAAAGTACCTTAACAATGAACGATGTGAAATTGACTGTTTTCTTGGATTTTTTGAAGCAATAGCATTTGGCATAAATGTATCAGGATGCCACAAAAAATTCTTTTTTAAAAAATTAAATTTTCATATAAAATATTTTTTAAATTATAACTGCATAAGATTCGTGTAAAGCAAGTTCTGTTTTATTTCTAAATTGTTTAATATCATAATTTAATCTTTTATCCATCCAAATTTCTCTATAAAACATTTCTAGACTATAATCCTTTAAAAAATAAATTTTTACAAAATTTTTATTTCTTTTTACCATAGTAACTTCAGAAACGGCCCTAATATTTGAAATAACGACAGAAACAGAAATTTGTACAGCTTTACCTAAATAAAAATATTTTTTTCAAATAATTTTTTTACCTTCATTCTGAGGACATTGTCTGTGATCATATTTAATTCTTCTCAAAAAATGTAAAAAATCGCGAGTTTCCCCCTGTTCAAAGACAGTATCCTTTCCAAATTGCTGTTGTGTTTGTTGTTGTATAAATTGTTTTTCTTCATCATTTTCTCCATTTAAAGAAATAATTTTATCAACAAGAATCTAAATTAAAAGAATGTATACTTTATAATTAAATATATATTTACAGCTTCTTCCACATCAGAATCCAATTCTTCTTCAATTTCAGTATCTTTATCAATTTGCCTTTGCTGTGCCATTGTTCGGCGAAGAAAATGATGACTAACACAATTAATCTTTAAAATTAATTTATTTTTAATTTTTGATAATAATTATTTAAACATACATTTTCAATTAATAAAAAGTAAATAATTATAATAAATAATAATTTCATTTAAAATTCTTTTTAAAAATATACGGAAATCTTTTTTTTAATGTTAAGAAAATAACAAATTTACAACGCAACAAAATAGAAAATTTAATTTTCCAAATTGAGGAACATTCTCGGAACTTTTAACAATAAAATTATTTTTTGTTTAAAATAATCACTGTTGATTTAAAAAAATAAAAGAAGTTTTAACAAACACAAATTTACATTCTTTTCACACAAATTTTCATTCCTCCTTACAGACAATAACACCCATTTAGTACCTTTCTCTCAATTGTGGATTTAAGGAAAAAAGTCTTTGTGTATGTATTGCTTTTGGCGTGTCTAAAAAGGCAGAAAATTTTCTCTTGGGAAAATTTATCTTTTGAGGATATTCTCTTCTTATATTCGACCTTTTTTGTTTTAAAGAGAAACATCAAATCCTTTCATCTCCATAAGGAAATGCAAAAATTGAAATGAGGAAAGCAACAGAAATTACAGAAAGAAATATCCAAAAAATATTTTTATTTCAAAAAAATATAAAGTTTATATTTAAATAGAGATTTTATATAAAAAATTCTCTTTTAAGTATTTTTATAAAATAAATATAAAATTTAATTTTAATTAAACCCTAAATAATTTCAATTATAATTTTTTAAATCCAAAATTAACAAATAAATGGCACAATAGGAGTTCGGCCTTTTGGATAATTTGGAAATTCTTTTCGATAATTTTTGTGTTTTCCGTTTGCCCATTGCTTCATTTGCAAAAAACCGGCAATCGTAAAAAGTCCGGCTAGAAAAAATTTTTTATTTAAAGATTACAGGAAAAACCCCTTACCGGGAAGGCATTGAGTCATTAAAGAGAAAGAAATCCAAGAGATAACTTCATAAGTATAATTTGGACAGCTAACATAATTATAAAGTAAAGTCAAAGGATTTTTATTTGGATAGGGAATTTTACGCTCCTTTGAACCGGCTGGACGTAAATCACGCAACAAAATATGAATTGAATAATTACCTGAGGAAAAATAATAAAATTTTAATTTTTAAAAATATTTTAACCAATTTCCGCGATCAAAAAACAGCAGAGAGAAACAAAAACTTGAGTGAAGCCTGGTGAAGTATATAACGGATGATTAACAAAATAGGCAATAAAAGCAGAAAATCCCCAATAATATGAACAATTCTGTGATAGAAATAAAAGAAAAATTTGTTTCAGTCAATTAAAAAGATTGGCTAAACTACAGTTTCCGGATCAGGATCAGAATTGGACAATTTATATGTCATTCGAAAGAGCTCGTCGAGCTGAGTCGAACGACACCAAAATTATTCAGCGGAAAAAATTCTGAGCCGAGTTACAGACCCCTAAAGTTCAAAAAACCATAGGGGGGACCAAGCTGTTTTCTGGGGTCAAAAATTCGAATATGCAAATAATAGCTCATTCGAAAGTGCTCGTCGAGCTGAGTCGAATGACACCAGAATCAACGAAATCTGACTGATTTGACAAAGTTATGATCTTTTATTTTAGCTCCTTACCTATGGCATCTGTGGAGATTTTTGCTGCTACGGAGGCCCCAAATACGTCCAGAGCAAGGGAGATAGGAATAGGTTTATGTTACGAGCCCAGACCCAGCGCCCGTAGACTCCCCGCGAGGTGCGTGCCGCAAAACCCCGCGCGAAGCGCGGGGTTTTGCACAAGCGCCTCGCCTACGCCCCATAGGTTTAGGTTTTTTGTTTTTTGTGTCATAACTTTGTTTAATCTAGTTCAATCACGGTGATTTTGGTGTCATTCGACTCAGCTCGAGGAGCTCTTTCGAATGAGCTACTATTTGCATATTCGAATTTTTTACCCCAAAAAAGTGCTTGGTCCCCCCTATGGTTTTTGACCATTTCGAGCCCTATATTTCGGCTCCGAATTTTTTCCGCTGAAAAATTTTGGTGCCATTCGACTCAGCTCGATGAGCTCTTTCGAATGACATATAAATCGTCCAATTGTGTTTCTGATCCGGAAACTGTAGTTAGGCCAAAAGATTTTCTTGGGAATAATTAAATTTAATTATCTCCATTCAAGGTTTACAAATCCGCCCCTCCCCGTAAAAATATTTAAAAAATTTTATTATATTATTTATTAATTTATCTACTTTTCCTTTCAAAAATTTCTTAACAAGAAAAAACCTTAAACAAATTTCGTCTAGGCATTGTCCCATTACTAAATCGATGAACAAATTGAGTTTCATAAAGTCGTTTGGCATAATGCAAACAATGACAAATCAAAGCAATTGTTGCCACACATTTGGAAGATGTAACCAAATTCTTTGAAATATCCCCATAAATTAAAGTCGGTTGAAAATAAAATATTGGATAAATAAAGAAAGGCCCAGCATATTCTGCCAAAAATACCTCAAAAATAATTTTTATTTAAAAATTTTTTTAATTTCTTAAACAGTTTTCCAAGCAATCTGTGGACCCAAATCACGATAATATAATTGAGCATTTGATATTGGTAATTTTAATTCAGAAATAATTTGATTATCAGCTAAATTCTTTCCTGTTGGTTCCAATTTAAAAGAAATACGCTCCACAGCCAAATTCTTTAAAACACAAAATTTTTTCTTTAAAGACAAAATATCGTCATTTAAAGAAACCTCAAAAGAAAATTATTTTAAAAAAAATAAATTAAAAATATCCATACATTGTCAATTGTAATTCCTTTCTGAGGCGATTTCACGTTAAAAATTTCTATTGAAATTAATTGTTTTTCCATTTTTCAACAAAAATCCTAAATGAATTTTTAGTTAAAAATAAAAGAAAATTAAATATATTATGGTGTGATGGGGTGATTTGTAATAAATAATTGAAGATTTTGAGCATTTACTGAAATTACAAGACTCGAAAATCATTGTTTTTAAAAATATTCAAAATTAATAATTAATTTGGCAAAATGTTTAAAATCCGGTTATTTTGTCTATTTCTTTCACTATTTCTTTTTTCCTTTTTCTCTTCCGCTTTTTTCATACTATTTTTCTTTGCCCTAATTTTAAAAATTCTGAATTTTTTTAAAAATTAAATGCCTAAATATTCTTTTAATTGTCGAGAAATACAAAATTTATTAAATGGAATTGTTTGTTTATTCAAGCCAAGAGATATTCCTTTATCTGCTTTACAAAGATTGTTTTTAAAAGAAATTTGTGATCAAGCAAATGTGATTGCTCAATGTCGTCCACTCCCATTAATTGAAATGCCAATAGTTGAAGAACATAAAGAAACTGGTTCTCTTTTAATTGTTGGAAAACGGCAACAAATTGATTACAGGTTTTTCTTTTATTTTTAATTAAAAAATAAATATTTATTTAAAGTTTGCACCCTTCAATTGTTGGGGAAATGTTTAGACCAGAAGAATTTCAAATGGAACCGTTAAATCCTTTAGAACCATCCAGTTCTGGTGTCTGTGGTAATTTTTAGTTAAAATAATTTTCTACTTTTGTTTTTAAAGTTTTTGGTCTCAATGATGGTTGTGATCGTTTAGAGGCTATTCGAAGTTTAGCCTGGGTTAATGAATATTTTATTGAAGCAGAATTGGGTAGAGGTACTCATCTAAACTCTATAAGAGGAACTGTTAATTCAAGAATGGAATATGGTTTTTCTTTTAATTTTATTTTATTTTAATTAATCTTTTTTGTAGATCATGTTTCTCAACCTCGATTAAATACTTTACTTTCTCTTCTGCGTTTACAATACAAAAAGGCATCTTTTGAATTTGCAAATTTAAATATGCAAAGTCAACAAGCTTTTGAATTAGCTAGGCGTGGAGCCCCCAGACCAAGTAATTTTTTGAGCTACTTATTTAATTTCCTATTTGAGTTTATGATTAATTTTCCTGTTACTATCTATCATTTATGTTCCTCCTTATTTTCTATTTTTAGTAAAAGATAAGCAAAAATTAGTGAGGGAAGAATAGACGGAAACGGCGAAAATCAACCTAACGGCAAAAATCCAAGATTTACAAGAAAGGAAACTTGACAATTTCGAAGTACAAAAGAATAAAAGGAAAAATCTGAAACTCAAATAGGGGGGGGGGAGTCGGATATTAGATAAGGACTACCTTTTTTGAAAAGAACATTTTTTAATTAAAATTTTTAGGAGTTCTTGGAAGTCCATTAATTTTTGGTTTAGATTTATGTTATTTTAAACTTCCTTATTTTAAATTAAATATTCAAATAAATGGTGAAACTGATCAATTTTTATGGTAATTTTTGAAAAGAAATTTTTTAAATTTTTTTCTAGTGATTTTATACACGAAATTGGATTAAATCTGTCAACAGTTGCAAGTACTAGAAAATTACGGCGAACAAGACAAGGCTTTTTTGGGATTGAACACGCACTTTTAGACAAACATTTCCATTTAGAATCTGTTTTAAAAAATATTTTAATGTGCGAAAAAATTTTGGCAAAAAATTTGGAAAATTTAAATTGTGAAATTATTGAATTAAATGAAGATAATGAAGAAAAAGAAAATAAATTTTTGGAACGTTATAAATTAAAAAATGAAGATTTGGAAAATGAAAAGTTGCCTGAATTAGAAGATTGCTTGAAATTACCTTTTGGAAGAGAATATAAAATTTGTTAATTTTTATTTAAAGATTTTTTTACAAATATTTTTATGACAAAGAAAAAATTAAAATTTATTTTTGTTTTCTCATTTCTTTATTTTATTCTTTTAAAAAATACATTCTCTTTTTTCATCCTTAAATTTAAAAAAAATTTAGAAATAATTATTCTTTTAAAGAAAAAAAACTTCAAAAGTTGATTGTAAATTAATTATTCCAATATCAAGCCATTCATTTAATTTTGGTTCTTCTCCGATAATAAATTTTTTGGGAATTAAAAATTTAATTTTGCGATGGCAGGGCTAAAAATAAAAAAATAGGAGAAAGAGTTTTTCATTTTAAAATATAATTTACAGCTTCCAATGAATAACATCGTGTCCAAACATAAAGAACGGGGTCTATATCTAAATTAAATAAATAAATAAATATTTTCTTTTTAATTAACTAACCAGTTAATTCTCTAGTATATCCATTTAATTTAAATGCCCCAGTTGCATCAACAAATTTTTCATCTAAAGTATCGTCGGGATCGGGACCTTTTTTAAAATAAAAAAAATTAATTTAAAAATCTAATTACTACCTGTATCAATATCAACAATTCTGACTTTCGTAGAATTACTTAATGCCGAAGTATTTCCACAAATAAATCTTCCACTAATTGCTACTCTGTATTAATAATTTAATTTATTTTTGTTAAAATAATGGGGGAAGGAGATTAAAAAAATTTTTTTATTTTATTTTTTCTATTTAAAACTTATTAAAATTCAATTTTTAAAAACAACAATTGGCTTGTACTGATTAGCGTCAAATCAAAATTTTATCTGTCTAATCTGGTAATGAGTGTCCCGTAGTGAGTGTCTACTCATCCAATGTTACATACACGGAATATCGAACCATATGTTTTAAATCGAGTACTTATCGCCAGTTTGGACCGGACAAAGCCCCCCCCCCCCCAACAATCCTTTTAATCAAAATATCCGAACCCTTGTTTTCTCATTCCAAATACATTGGAATTATTCAAAATAATTGCAAATAAAATTGTTGTAAATAAAATTAAAATATTTTTAATAAATAATGACATTTTAATTATTTAAAAAAATATAGAAGAATATACTATATTTCTTTAAAGATTTTTAATTAAAGAAAGAAAAAATCAAAAAGCTTTAATTAATTAAATAAACAACTGGCATTTATGTGTAGACTAAAAACAAATGTTTTAATTTCCCTCTATTCTCTCCCTGTCCTCCCAAAAATAAAAGGATGATTCAAATAATTTCTTTATATTTATCGGTAATTTTTATCAATTTATTTTTATCAATTAAAAATAAAATATTTAAAAGCCTTCCCCCCTCTTTTTTTAACAAAATAATAATAATTTTTATCTTTTCCTTTATTTTTGAAATTTTCACATCTTTTAATGACCACCGACTGTTTATTATTGAGGAAAATAATTATTTTTTAAATTAATTTTTAATTAAATTAAAAATAGAAAAAATGTTTTGTTTAATCTCTTCTTATTTAAATATTTTCCTCTCAATTTATTTATTATTAATATTAAGTCAAATCACTATTGAAATTGAACAGATAGAAAGGTTTTCTTTTAATTAAAAATTATTTTTAAAGGGAAGGGAGGGGGGGGGGGTAAAAATAAAATTATATTTTAATTTATTTTTAAAAAGTATTTCAACTCGAAGTACCAGAGCCGAAGGTATTTTACTTTGTGGAAAATTACCAATAAAAGGTGCTTATATTCGTCTTTTTAAAAGTAATTCTGACGGTAATAAAAAGAAAAATTTAATTTAAAAATAAATTAATTTTAATTAAAAAAAGATTTAAAAGATGTATTAGCTACAGCAACAACTACTGATGTTGGGAAATATATAATTGCGGTAATTTGTAGAATAATTTAAATTTAAAAATATAAATAAAGGGTAATACAGCTAATTATCAGGGAACTGAAGGTTTTTTTGAATTAAAAATTAAAAAAAATTGTTTTTGTTATTAAAGCCAATATCGACCCTTTTTTAAGAATTTATCATAAATGTGATGATAAAGAAGGGAAGGTAAAAGGAAATAATTTATATTTAAGGTTAAATTATTTTTTAAAGAAAGGTTATCGTCAAATAACTTTACGTTATCCTAGAGGTTAATTAATGTTTAATTTAAATTATTTTAAATATTTCTTCAGAATATGTAACCCTTGGACGAGTCCCTCGCCGTCTTTACAATTTAGGAACAATGTAAATTTAATTAAATATTTTTAAAATTAAAAAATAAACAGGAATGTTCAATTAGAATATCCGGGTGAAAAAAGAATTGATGAATTAAAAGGAATTTAAAAAAATATTAAAGAAATAAATGTTTTAATATGTATTTTTTAAATAAATAAATTAAAGCAACAAACCTTTATTTTTGAAAAATATTTTTATTTTAATATCTACATGTATTATTTAAAATTTTTAATTAAAATTTTTATCTGCTTCATAATTCTTTATTCACTTTAGATTTTCGCATTTCTTACATTAGGAAAATCTATAAAAATTCCATCAACCGTATAATATTTAAATTCCCCTCTCCTTTTTTAATGGTCAAGTTTTTACCTTATACCTATAATTACAAGAAAATTTATTTTTAAAAAAGTTTCTGGCCCGGCCGAAGGCCGGGCCGCTCTTGAGAGTGTGACATCTTGCTGGGTACTTTTTATGGGCTTTTCAGGAAAATTATCGCCGCGGCGCCATGACTAATCCTTTGCGCCGAAACGACCCCATGAGTTTTGCTATCTCGTGAACTAAAAGTCGGAGCGGAAAGGTCCCGCTGGGAGGGCACTGCTCCTCTATTACGGGATTAATATAAAAAAAAAATTTCGAAAATCGGTTGAACCCCCGGGGACTTATGGGTGCGCAAACCCAAACGTGTATTGGCAAAATGTCGCGCCATAGGGTAGCGGTCTTTTGTACTTTTTCAATATCTCGCGATCCGCGCCGTTGATTAAGATAAGACCTGGGGGTAATAGGTAAACGGCCATGGGGAGTTTAATGGCATAGGCAGTTTTGGTGCCGCACTTGAGTGTGGCACCGAAATGGCCGGATCAAAATTTCAAAGTGTTGTAACGTGTTTTTGAGAGCTGGGGGGTTCTCGGGCCTGGGAGTGGTATTGTAGGGCTGGATGTGGGGAATATTTCAATAGTTGGTCACTTGAGTCTGTGACCAACTTTTGAGAGTCATATGGACCAAAGTGTCGGGGTCGAAAAGTCGACTTTTTGTAGTGTGAATTAAAACGCGTTTTCAATAGCCTATTCGAAAGAGCGTCCCCTGGGGCTCCGAAAAAGGTATAATATGTCGGGGGTCCACTTGAGTCTCGAAAAGTTATGGGCGATGTTCGCAAATGTCGCAAAACTTTTTGAGACTCTAACGTCCCGGAGAACTAACGTCCCGGAGAACGCATTAAAACCAAACTGAATGCTACACCAACCCCTACAACCTCTAAAGCTTCACCTATTGTCCCTTCAGGTCCCTTATCCCACCCATTTGTCGATAAATGTAACAAAAAACATAAAAAAGACCTTCCCTGCGCTGATACTCGCGCAAGACATACGGCGCAGTATTATGACTCCGGCAATTTAGGTGATGCCATTTGTGATTATTGTGGTGCATTATTATTAAAATCTGAAGTTAATAAAGAACATAAATATACCTTTAAAAATATCTCTTCATCCTTTTGTTGTAGACTTGGCAAAGTTACTCTCCCTCCATATACCCCTCATCCCAAATACTTGGTAGATTTGTTAAAAGGTGATTCAGATGAATCAAAAGAATTCCTTCAAAACCAAAATGTCTATAATACCCTTCTGGCATTTGCCTCTATTTCCTGCGGTCATAAAGACTCTAATCTAGATGACGCAACATGTTTTATGTTGAACGGAGAATTTTCCCGTATGCTTAGTTCAATGTTCTCTGGCCATTTAACTCCTTCTTTCTCCCAATTATATATTCTTGACGCTAATGAAGCCCTCAATTTACGCACCCAAAATTCCCAATATGGTGGAGATCGAGTTGACCCATCAACCCTGAAAAAATTAGATCAAATGCTTAGAGATAACCACCCATTTCCCAAGGTATATAAAAATTTCCATACTTTATACAATGAAACCCTCGAAAGGGATGGCCCTGATTCTGTTAAACATTTCCGCTTAACTCTCATAGAAGAACGAGAGGCCCCTGTTATGGGGGAGTTATGGCCGTTCGGGTCGAATGTATTTTTCCTATGTAGAGCAAATTTTTCTGCATAGGATAAGATTTTAAAATTTAAAAAAAGGTTCACTTTGGGGGAGTTATGAATTTTTAAAAATTCTGTTGAATTTTCCGGCCGAAATTTTCGGCCAAAAAAATTAATTTTTAAAAATGGGTGTAAATGGGTCATATGATATATCAATCGAAAGCCCTTATTGCCCTGAGTGTAAAAATATTTGGATATAGTGTAGTGTACCGGTGGTAAAAGTTCGGGACGTGACATATGTCATTCGATTCGTCTCGACGAGCTGAGTCGAATGGTACAACTCTCAACTTTAGGAAATGATTCTGGGCCGAGTTATAGGTCCCGAAAAATTGAAAAACCATAGGGGGGAGTAAGCTCGATTTTGGGTTGAAAAATTCAAATATGCAAATAATAGCTCATTCGAAAGAGCTCGTCGAGCTGAGTCGAATGACACCAAAATCAGCTTGATTGAACAAGTTGGAGTCGAGATATAGGGCTCGAAATGGTCAAAACCCATAGGGCGGATTTTAGGGTCAAAAATTCGAAAAAGCATGTAATAGCTCATTCGAAAGAGCTCGTCGAGCTGAGTCGAATGATACCAGAATCATCATGATTGAAAGAGTTTGGATAAAGTTACAACAGAAAAACAATCAACATAAACCTATGGGGCGTCGGCGAGGCGCTTGTGCAAAACCCCGCGCTTCGCGCGGGGTTTTGCGGCACGCGCCTCGCGGGGAGTCTACGGGCGATGGGTCTGGGTTCGTAACATAAACCTACTCCCATCTCCCTTGCTCTGAATGTACTTGGGGCTCCAGTAACAGCAAAAACCTGCACGTAGACCAAAGGTAAGGAGCTAAAACAAATGCTCATAACTTTGTCAAATCAAGTCAGATTTCGTTGATTTTGGTGTCATTCGACTCAGCTCGACGAGCTCTTTCGAATGAGCTATTATTTGCATATTCGAACCCCTTTTGGGGAAAATTCGGGATTTTTTGGGGGACCTTAACTTTTTTTGGGATTCTCGAATTCGGATGGGGTTTCTTTCTAAAAATACTTCTAAAAATTAGGTATTTTTTCACCGAAGAAAATTTCGAAAAAAGTCGAAATTGGGCCCGAGGGGGTCGAATTTCGAAAATCCGAAAATTTTTCGGTTTTTCGAAATTTTTTCGAGATTTTTGCCGGCGGTTCGCGCCGAAAGTATTTTTAATGGATAGAGCAGAATTTTCTGCATAGAATAGGCTTTTAAAATTTTTCAAAAATGTTAACTTTGAAAAAGTTATGAATTTTTGAAAATTTGGGTGAAATTTTCGGTCGAAATTTTCGGCCAAAAAAATATTTTTTCCAAAATGAAAATAAATGGCCCAAATGTTATATCATTCGAAAGCCCTTACCGAGAGAAGTCTAAAAATATTTTTTTGAAAAATTTCTGACCATTTTGGCAAAAGTTATAAATGGTCAAAATTTTGGGGGTGGGTGGTACCATAGTCAATGGGGTACCAAATGAGTTGGAATTAATTAAAAAGACTTACGTTATATTGTAGAGCAGCCTCAAATCCATCGAAAAATATGTAATATGTTTGGGGGGTCATTTGAGTCTGACCAAGTTATGGGTGTCAGAGTTTTCGGGATTGGGGGTTTTGGGGGCCGAAGGCCCCCAACACCGAGGCCGAAGGCCGAGGATTTTGGCGGCGAGGGCCGAAGGCCCGAGCATCCATCCATCCCTTAAGGCAAGGTTGAGGAATCTTAAGGGCCGAAGGCCCGAAACTCCGAGGCCGAAGGCCGAGGAGTTTGGAGGCGAGGGCCGAAGGCCCGAAGCAACGCTCGGGCCGGAGGCCCGAGCATGCATCCATCCTTCAAGGCAGGGCTAAAGAATTTCGAGGGCCGAAAGTGCGAGATTTCGAAACCGAAGGCCGAGGATTTTGGAGGCGAGGGCGAAGGCCCGAGCATTCATCCATCTCTCAAGGCATGGCAATGGATTTTCGAGGGCGAGGGCCGAAGGCCCGAGCATCCAACCATCTCTCAAGGCAAGGCAAAGGTCTTTAGAGGGCGAGGGCCGAAGGCCCGAGCATTCATCCATCTCTCAAGGCAGGGCAATGGATTTTCGAGGGCGAGGGCCGAAGGCCCGAGCATCCAACCATCTCTCAAGGCAAGGCAAAGGTCTTTAGAGGGCGAGGGCTGAAGGCCCGAAGCAACGCTCGGGCCGAAGGCCTGAGCACCCATCCATCCCTCAAGGCAAGGCAAAGGATTTTAGAGGGCGAGGGCCGAAGGCCCGAAGCAACGCTCGGGCCGAAGGCCCGAGCCTTGCATCCAGCACTCGACGCAAGGCAAATGAGTTTCGAGGGCCGAAGGCCCGAGATTTGCATCCATCCCTCGAGGCATTTTAAAAGTGAGTCGAGGGCCGAAGGCCCGAGATTGGCATCCATCCCACGATGTAGAATGTTGTTTAGACGCGGCGGGCCGAAGGCCCGACGAGATTTCCAAGGCCATTTTTAAATGAAGAAGCAAAAAACCTTCTAGCCGCGCGCGAAGCGCGCCCCAAAGCCGTTAGGCTTTCCAACGGGCAGAATGCTATTAAACCTAAAGTATCCTAATAGGAATTGCATACGCACTACGCCGCCATCGCATACGTAACCCAGAGCTAGTTCAAATATAAAAAAAATATATTCAAAACTTTTACTTAATTTTCTTGCTAATTTTGGTGTAATATTGTAGCTTAGGTTCAGCAAAATTGCAAATCCGAGAAAGGTCCCACGGGATTAATTCTGTAAGTTGGATACATACATATCTTTTTTGTATTTTTTATCTCAACATAAACAATAAAATTAGAGCCCGGAATTTCGTATCGGTTTGTATTCCGTATTGTACTACCTATACGCCTCTTTTTAAAAACCGGAAGGATTTTCTAAATTTTTAAACATTAATTTAAAAAAAGAGTAATTAAAATATATTTACCAGTTTTGTTTTTAAAAATAAAAGTTTTTGTTTTCTCTTTTTTTTTAAATTAATGTTTAAAAATTGAAAATCCTTCCGGTTTTTTTAAAGAGAGGATTTACTATTAAATTCTAAATTTTTTTTAATATTTAAAAGTTCCACCACCTAACGTTTTCTGGATTTTAATATATTTATTCTCTGGTTGAATTACTCTTCACATTTATGTGGGTGGATTAAATATTTCAATTGAATTTTACAAAAAAAAAGTAGGGGAAAATGGGTGTTTTATTAGAGAAAAAAGAACGTTTCACACAAATATTTCGTGTCTGCATGTACGGGGGAAAGGGGGGGGGAGGGATATGTATTATTCTTTCATTCAACAACGAAGAAAGTGGAAAATCTTCCTTTAAACAAATTTCGATGATTTGAGGATTTCTCATTCTTTTCTATATTTATTTAAAGTTTTTCCCTACCTAAACTTTTTATTTAAAATAAAAAAAAGTTTTTTTATGTTGCAAAAAGTATATTTATTTATTTAAAATTATTTTCTTTTTTCTTTCTTTATTTAATTGCGTATATAATCAAAAACAAGTTTTTATCAAAGTCTTCTTTTCATTTTAAGAAAATCAATTTTTCAATTAAATTGTTTTGTTTAAAATACATTTTTCCTTTAAATTTTTGGGAATATTATTTTTTAATTTAATAAGATGCCAGCAGCAGCAACAAACAGTTATTGTTTAATTAACGAACATCGTTCTTCTTCCTCTTTTTCAAATAATCAACAATTAATACTCCGCAATAAATTGCTTAATAATAATAGAAATAAAGAAGTAAATAATGGAGTTAATATTTTTAATTACCACCATGATGACAATAAAGAAGAAGAAAACAAAGAAAATATATTAAATAAAAAAATATTTAATAATAAAAATAATGATAATAATTTAATAATGAAAAGAAATATTTTGGTATTTGACGAAAATAAACATCAACAACAACAATTACCTTTATTAATTAATGCTAATTCTCAAATTGATGAAAATAATAATAATTTTAATAAATTGGATAGTGAAAAGGAAATAAATTTAAGGTAGAAAATTAAAAGGAAAAATCTTTTAAATAAAATCATCCAATTTTAGGTTTAAACTTGATGTTAAAAATTGTTTTGGTTATATACTTCCCAGCACTTATGCAAAATGTTATTTTCCATCTTCACTTTACAGAATTCTTTGTTATATTTCTTATTTATTTTGGTTTACAGTTGGAGTGTAAGTTTGGCACTATGCAGTTATATGCTGCCAGCATTTTACTTTTCCCCTCCTTTCTCCTAAATTTTTATTTTCAACCGTGAGTTCACGTGTGTTTTTGCATTAGAACCGATACCGCCATTAGGATCGTGTGATAGTTCACTGTTGCCCATGAAATCTTAGTGGAAACCCAACTTTATTCACCAATAGTCAAGGCACACACGCTCAATACCGGTCTAAAATACAGAATTTGGTACTCGTTGAAACAGGGCTGTGCATGATTTTTCAAAAATATAATTATAATTAATAATTACATATGAGAAAGGAGAAAGAAGAAAAGGAGAATGAGGGCATATAAACGCATAATAAATACCTTAAGTTTTGATTAGTAATTGGATGGATACTCGTACCAAAAGTCGGACTAAATAAGATTATGCTAATTACGAGCACGGGTATGAGGCCAAAATTAGAGAGGGCACGAAATAAAAGTACGAGCAAAATCAGAATTTCCTAACCCTGTTCTTGATTATATTTAAATGTTGTTTTTTAAAAAGACTTGTTCTTCGCAAAACCCGAACAGCCACAGCAGCAATGTTTTATGTAAAAAATTATGGTTCAAGTGTTTCACTCGATTCAATAGAGCAATCTACAGAATTTGCCTCACTTTTAAAACAAATTGATAAAGATAACAAACCGCCATCAATTTTAATGTTAAATCAATATGCTCTGAATATGACATTGTTAGAGATAATTTTTATAAAATTTTTGACAGAAATTTCGAGGAAAGCAGCTGTAAAATTACGGCACAAATGACATGTAACCGCGGGCATATAAACTTAGTCACGCCAAAAAATCTGCGCCGAATTGTCCAAAACACTTTCCCTTATAAAACCTATACCTTTTGGCTTCAAATTTTTGCTTAAAACTTGAAACCAAAAGGTATAGGTTTTGTAGGGGAAACGGTCGAAGACAACTCGGCGCAGATTATTTGACGCCAATATCTTTATTCCCATAAATTTTTTTTCTTTCTTAAAATTTATCCATTAAGAAATAATTCCTATTTCTTTAGTATTCGAATGATATAGTTTAGTTAATAGAGTTCGTCAGTTTTAAAAAAGTTATTGTTGAAGAAATAACTTTGGCGCCACGTTGTCGACGCCAAATTGTCTTTTTAATCCAAAAGGTTTAGGCTTCTAAAGGTTTAGGCTTAATTTGGGTATTTCGGCGCCGCCAGTTTTCGACGCCCTTTGTTTATTACTACGACGGTTCAAGCTACTATAATATGCATTGAAAAAGCTATAATATGCACTAGATAATAATTTCTGTCTAATTATTTCAAACGGGTATACCCCCAATGTACCGCCGAGCCATAATTTCGTTCAAAATTATTGAATCCGAGCCGCCTTGATATGGTTCGATGCGATCCGACGAGCCAAATCTAGCCATACCAAGGCGTCCTGGATTCTACAATTTTGAACGAAGTTATAGCTTGCCGGTACCCTGGGCTCACGGTACATTAGCCTGCTCCCATTTCAAACAAAATTTGATTAAAGTTTTCACGTGACAAAATTTTGTCTTGTCTCTTATATGTAATTATTTAAAATTCTTTTTCAGTAATTTTCTCTGTAACACAGCAATCTTTCCGGGTGTACATGAACGTTTTATTTTTGTTACATTAGATGAAAAATCACATCAAGAACTCAAAAAATATTGGCCAAATATTAAACAATTTTATTGGCCAACACCCTCATTATATGTAAATTAAAATCTATATTTATTTGTTTATTTACTTCCTCTTCTTTTTTTAGAAACAATTTAGTTTTGCTGAAGGTCCCTATCAATTAATTTATATATTAAGAGCTAATTTAGCTTTAGCTTTAATCAAAAAAGGAAAATCTTTTTGGATGCAACAACAAGATACTGTAAAAATAAATAAATTAATTTTGTTTAAATTTTTAAAAATTTTTTAGTTTTGGCGTAAAAATTTATTTGATATTAATTTAGAACAAAAATTAGGTTTTGATTTATTATTTGACCAAATTGGTTATGAAGAAAATAGTAAAAGAGCAGAATGGGTTAATGGTAAATTTAAATAATTTTTTATTTAAAGAAATATTTGTTTTTGAGGGGCTAATTTTTATGTTAAAGCAAATAAATATACACAGGAATTTTTTGAAGCAATTGCCACAAAATTATCACATTGGTATACACCAGATATGGGAATAATGATTCATCAAGTTTGTGACCGAATAAAAATTTATTTTTAATTTTCAAGTGTCATACATGGAAAACTCCCCATTGTGAATATATTCCACATTTAATTGCCAATTCTTGGGAATGGATGTATACAGAACAGAAAAATCCCCCATACATTATGCAGCTTGATTGTATTTATTTTTAAATAATTCTTTAAATTTAAAAAATAAATTTAAGGTGAAACAGATGGAAGAAGTAAGAAGAAATTTTAGAAAAAGAATACAAAAATTATATTTTTTCTTAGGTAAATTACAACAATTAGCTCGTTTTGGGTTTTATTTTACTGGTTATTTTAAATTTATTTTTAATTAATTAAAAATTTTTTAAAAGAATCTGATGGCCGTACATGCAATAAAAAAGCAGTACACAAAGCACAACAAGCTATGGAAAGGGGGGAAGTTGATATTGGAAAAGGACCTGTTCGCCTAAGTTGGGGACGTTTTCAATTTAAAGTTTATTGGTGGCTTGTTGATTATATTTTGTTTGTTATTTTTTTTTTCAAAATTAAAAAAATATTTTAGATGTACACCTTGTTTAGGTTCATATCTCAAACCTTATTTACCTTTGGTTTGATTCATTTCTCAACTCATTGTAAAAAGTTTTTCAGGTTGGCTACATTCTAATGTTTACTGTGGCTTAATAAATAGATTGAAGGATTTCGTTATTATAACATTTTAAAATCATAATAAATTCTATATTTTTGTTTTTTTAATAAATTAAATTTTAAAAAGTGCAAACCTATGGCAGTCCCAGACTCGTTATTCCCCAAAGTAACAGCTATTTACTCAAGTTATATATAGAACTTTTATTTCTTGTTAAGTTCATACACATATATAATTGTCCGAAAAATAGAAATTAGGGAATATAGTCAAATAAAAAAAGAATAGATTAGAAATGTTTTTAAAAAAAGTATGGTCCGACCAAAAAGGAAAAACAACCAAAAAGATGAAATGTTTGCCGTTCTTTGTCATGAAATCACTTCAGCAACTTTTGTTCCTTCCCAAGAAATGTCATTTAAAATCCCATTTTTATGTATCGCACAACCTATAAAATTATTTTTTTAAAGTTCATAAACGTAAAGAAATTTATTTCATTAAATCTTGATGGTGTTATCCCCCCCTTTTTTTAACAAAAATAAATCATAAATACTGAACTTTAATTCTGAATGGATTTTAACAAAAATTAGAAAACATTAGAAGACTAGGATTAAAATTTTTAACTATAAAAACCTCAAAGATGGCAGAACCGCAAACGACAAACACCTTAATAAAATTTAAATTATAAAAAAATAATAATTAAAAACTAACAAAAACGCCAATAAGCCAAGGGGCAGCTGCATACTTGTTTTGTTCTGGCTTCATCGATTTGGCAACATTTCCGCGGGATACAACATTTTTGCTGAAAGCTTGATTGGCAACATTCATGCGCTGCTTTGGTGCCATTTAACAATAAAATTTACAAATTAGCTAAAAACCAAGAAAAATCTGGTCTGTAAAATTAAAATTATTTGAAAAATTAATAAGATAAAATGATTAAACAAATTAATAAATTTAAATAAACAAAAATAAATTCAACTAAAAATATATTCAACTAAAATTTTAAAGAAATAAATTATTTTAATTTTCTTTGAAATACGTGAATATTTCCAAATTTAAGAAATTCATTGGGTGTAAAAGGAATGTAAAACGCTCTAAAAAGAGGATGAGAGTTGGAAGAAAGAAGCACGCGACTTTGAATAATTGACTGGAATTCCTCCTGAAATAATATAATTTAAAAAAGGACACGTCACAAAAAATTTCTAGCCAATCATTAGATTAAAAATGCACTTTTGACAATCAAAAAAAAGAATAATCAAAAATTAACACGCATTTATTAATTTGCAGTTCGATTATTTAATCCTTTTTTGGTTAAACAAATTTTGGCAATTTGTATTTTTTTCATTTTGGTAAAAATAAAATATTTTTCATAACGTCAATAATGGAGAAATAATCGAAATGTCTATTTCTACTTGTAAATAATTTCTGCGAAATTTAAATATGATAAGCGAACGTGTAGAATATCTTTTTGAATTTTTAGAATCTATGAGTGATATCGAATTACAAAGAGAAATGAAAAGAATAGATAAAGATTCAAGGTTTTTTTGATTTAAATATTTTAAAAGAAAATATTAAATTTTAGTAAACTAAAAAGGAGCAAAATGATTGCAACATTAAAAGATCATTATCGAGATGAATTAATTGAATTAAGAAGAAAATATTCTACAAAAAAATTTTATAATTATTTTATTGTGATTGATTTTGAATGTAGCTGTGAAGAAAATAATTACGATTTTGAACATGAAATAATTGAATTCCCTGCTGTCCTGATTAGCGTGCAATCTTGTAAAATTGTATGAATTTATATTTTTTCTTTTAAAAATAATCTCTTCAGATTGATAAATTTCATACATTTGTCAAGCCATCTATTAATCCGAGATTGACAGAATTTTGCAAAGATTTAACTGGTCAGATGATGTCAGGATTTCCATATTAAATTCTCATTTGAAGGAATAACACAAGAAAACGTCGATAAAGCTCCAACATTCCCTATAGCTTTGCAACTATTTCGAGGTTGGATGGCAAAACATGGACTAGATGGTAAACGAAATATGGGAAATGCAAGACGATTTTGTTATGTTACAGACGGGCCCTGGGATATTGGAAAGTTTTTTCAAATGGAGTGTTTACGTTCAAACCAATCAATTCCACACGATTTTCGGTGTTTTTTGAATATCCGGCGTTCATTTGTAAATTTTTATACTATGCAGTCACAGCCTCAACGATACCATTGTGATGGAAATTCTGGTAATATTTTCTTTTCAGAAATATTTTAAAAAAATATTTTTAGTCCATGTAGTGGAGGAAACAACAACAAAAGAAAAATTATTTCCAAATGGAATATCTTTAAATATAATGTTAAAACATTTAAATATACAATTTACTGGAAGAGAACATTGTGGAATGGATGATGCTTTAAATATTGCTTTTATTTTAATTAAATTATTAGAAGAAAATGCTGAACTTAGAGTGAGCTTTTAATTAATATTTATGAAATATTATTTTAAATTTAGGTAAACGAAAAACTTGTAAGAGGAAAAGATGTAAGAGACTGGGTTTGTCTATTTTTTAGATTTGATAATAAAAAATATTTTCTTTAGCAAAAACTTGTCTTCAATGAAAAAACAAAAGCACCTAGTTGTATAGCCTCTGTATCTTCAATAGAAAACGATGGTGATAGAAAAGAAGAAGATTCGAAAAAAGATCCAAAAACAAAAGAAGAAAAAGATGAAAATAATGGAAACGTGCAAGTTTTTGTTTGGAAGAAATGGTGGGATGAAATGCCTTATAAATTAGTGAGAATAACTAGATATGAATTTTTGGGTGATCGACATTTAGAATGTGAATCATGTGATGAAGAAGATAACTAGTTTAAAAGAAGAATAAATAAGTATATTTTTTAAATTATTATTTCGGGTTTTAAATGTTTGTTTTTCACTTTTTCAATTTCCCAAATTTTAAATAAAATTTTTAGTCCCTTAGAAATATTCTTTCAAACCTTATTTGTTAGGTTTAGTAATTATTTTTTAATTATTATTTTACCCACCATTTTTGAATAGTCTGGTTCTAGTTCTGTCGGTTCCATTCCAACCAAATCAATCAGAAAATTGCAAGATTCTAGAGGCACATATCTCTCTAATTGCTCTCGATTCTCATCATTTTGATGAATTGGTATTTGCCTTGTAATTTCTGATAATGTTGACCCTTTTGGGAAAATATCTGGTAAAAGAGCCCGAAATTCGCTGCGAATAAAACGCATTTCTACTTCACTAAAATTTCTTCCACTTTCTGGCAAAAAGAAAGAAGAAGGAAAACGATGCCATTCTTTTCCAATGCAAACTCTTATTGGCAATATTTCTGTTGTCTTTAAACATTTTTTAAATAAAAAAAAACAAAATTATAAACCTACATTTTGTATTAAACTTTTATCAGAAGATATTTTATTATTAAAATCTTTGTAAATATCCAGCAATCCAGAGTAATTTCTGTGTAAAGCAGCAATTCGCGAAAAACTTGCAATAACAAAAATAATTAAAATAGCAATACAAAATGTTGTTGCCAATTTTGTTTTATTTAATAATCTATACAAACAATCCAAACAAAAAGCTGCCAATAAACAAATATGTGGATAAATTGGAAAGAGAAAACGTTCCTAAAATTGAACGAAAATTTAAGTTGAAAAATATATTCAAGTTAAAACTCGTCACAATTAAAAAAATTATTTTAGATTGGTGTTTCGACAACATTTTGTCAAGTATATCACATTTAATTAATACCTCTTTATGTGGCTGTAACATAAAAATTAACATCCAAACAATTGCCGACATTGAAAGAAAAATTAAAGGTCTAAATCTTTCCCATTGTTTTAAAGGATTATCTTGTAATAAAATAAAAATGTTTTTAATAAATAAATAAATTTTACTTTCAAAATAATTTTTAAATAATATTGTTTTGTCTTCTTTTTTGTATTTTTCTTCATTTATTTTTTGAGCAATTAAAAATAATAAACAAAATGGAATTGCAAAAATAGCCAAAATAAAAGCAATATTAAAATTTAAAAACAAATTTTTTAAATAAAAAGAAATTGGTTCTTTTCTTTAAAAAATAAAATAAAAATTTTAAAATAAATAAAAAAACAAACCCATAAAGATTTGGCCCATTACTCGAAAATATATTATAAAAAATAATATTTAAAGGTGCTAGAACAGGCCTTCCAAAGAAATGTGTATCAACAACAAAAAGTAATAAACAAATTGATACTCCAAAAAGAATTGAATAAAATAAAAATTTTAAAGCTAATTTTCTTTTTCTAATTATTAACATTTCTATTACAATAGGTAATCCAAGAATTGCAGAAAAAGGCCAACCAATTAAAGCACTAATAGCCGTACAAAAAATTGAAAGTGACCTAAAAATTAATTTTTTTAATTTTATTTTTAAATTTAATTACCAATATTCAAATAAATAAAAAGCAGAAGCACAAGCATTTAAAGACTAGAAAAAAATATTTTTTTTTAATTTTTTTAAATTTATACCATGCTAAATGAAGAAGGTAAAAAAGCACAACTAGCTCCAAACATTGCACTAGAAAATGTGCTAAATAAAATAAATGTTCTTCCAATTGAATTCGAAATTCTTTGACAAATAGCTCGATATAAAAATAATTCAGAAAATAAAGTAAAAAAGCTTTAATTGATTATTTAATATTTAAAAAATATTTAAGAAACCTAATAAGAAAACGAAGGGAAAAGAAAAGTGCAACCTTAGATTCTGGAAAAATTTTTATTAAAAATTTGGCTGGGCCAGCATATAAAAGAATATATAACCAAGAACTGTAAAAAAGAAAAGTTAAAAAAATATAAATTAAAAAACCGAATTCCGTAAAGAGGAGAATATTCCCAGGTTTGAAATCCACGTTTAAACAAAACAAGATGTAAAGGTTCCCAATAATTATATACTTCGTCACAATCAGAAATTATACTCCAAAGTGATGCTGAAAGACGGATTGAAAAAAGAATCTGAAGAATTATTTTTTGTTTAGGATTATTCTGAAGATAAAAACATGTCAAATAAAAAGAATTTGGTTATTAAGGGAGTCTAAAAAACCCAAATTATGTAAAAACTAACCTTAAACCTTTGTCTTTCTCAACTTTAAATAAAAATTTACTTTAAAAACAGCTGAAATTGAAGGCGCCCAATCAGAATCTTTCCAATCTGTAACAATATCATCCAACAATTCCTTCTTGTCATCTTCACCAGAAGACACATTAGAAGAAAATGACGAATTTTCCTGTAAACGGCGTCTAGAAATTCGTTGGTTTTCGCTTCGTTTAAGAAGTGCAAAATTTTTGGGCAACTTTCCCATTTAATCTTTCCGTCTTAAGTTAATTTTTTTGATAAAATTAAAGTAAAATATATTTATAAAATCTTTTTAAATTTTAATTGAGTAATATAAAAATTCCAAAATTAAAATTTTATTTAAATTAAAACAAAAAAAAACAAATAATTTTAAATAAAAATCAAACTAAACTGCTGTTTGCCTTCTTTTCTTTTCTCCACTTTTCAAAAGGTTATTTAGCAAAGAAATCAAAATTTTTGTTTTTTCATATTCATCACCTTTTAAATGAATATTAGAAGAAGAATGTTGTTTTAACTCTTTATTATCATTTATTTGTTGCTCTATTTGATTTAAATATTCCTGAAAATTTCAAAATTTAATTATTTTATTCAATCAAAAAAAACTTTTAAAACATCCAAATCAGAAAAATTTGAAGGAATTGTTGTTGTCCAATTTGGATAAACTATTCTCAATAAACGAATTGTATTTGCAACCCCAGAAATACTTTTAAAAAAATTAATTAAATTTTTTAAATAAAAACAAACTTTTGATTTTGTGCAAAAAATTCAATTAATTCAAAATAATAATTATTTATTAGCATATAAAAAGCAAGTGTTCCAAAATGTCGAGTAGAATGTAAAACAGATAATTTTTGTTCTTTAATTGTATTTTCAAAAATACATTTACACAACTTTAAAAAAAATAAAATACAAAAAAATAATAAAAAATTAACCTCAACAAATTTGTGATCATCAGGTTCATAAAACTGACAGGCCCAATCCAAAACAAATTCATGTTCGTCTCTAGCCAATGTTTGCTTTAAATTAATTTAAATATATTTTTCTATAAAAATATTTTAAAACCAAAAGAATGTCGCCACAAACAATTTGTCCATCACTGTCCGAATGCAAATGAAAAAGAGGGGGTTCTCTAACAGGCCTGTCAGGTTTATCAAAAAATATTCTGTTCATCCGAAAATGCTCTTCTGGTAATGCAGTACGAAGTCTGCCATTCGGCTCTCGAACCACAATTGCCCGATCCTTAAAAATTTTTCAAATAAGTACCAAATATAAATTAAAAGAAAATACCCTTTCAGTAGAGTCATGGGAAATATCAACAAAAATTATTTTGCTAGGATCATGACCAGAAATATCTGAATCCACAGACAAAGTTTCAGCTTTATTAGGCCTTGGTTCTTTCAAAGGTACAAATTGTAAAAAATATTGAGCTTTAGAGGCCATTTTGGAGAGAAACTGAAAAAAATAATTTAAAAAATAATTTTTAACAGCTAAAAACCTCTTTATACATATTATCAGTCATTAAAGCATAATGTCTACGGCTTGGACTATTTATAAGCCTCCAGCTATATAATCTATTTAAATCAAACCCACAAAGTGATTTTAACAATTTTTGAACATTTTCATCAACAAATAATTTTTCAAGTTCAAAACCATCAAAAAATTTGGGTGTCCTTTAATTAAAAATTAATTAGTAGATTAAATTAAAAACAAACTCCTTTCCTCGATTATTACACCAAAAAGATTTGTGTCTACAAAAATTTAATTCACGTGTTCCAAAATAACGAAGATTCTGAAAACAATTTTGAATAATATGACGAAAAATTGACATTTTATAATCCTTAAAATTAAAAAATTAAATGACAAAAAACTAAAATCAAAACGAGTATAGGGAGGGTTTAACTAAAAAGGGGATATCTGTCGATATCTCCATTAATTCCCGTTATCTTTCAACCCTCCATTAACCCTCCCAAATCCTTACAATATCCCTTCAAATTCCCTGAGATTCCCGATATCAATTGCGTAAAAATTATTTTAAATTATATTTTTTTACTCGAGTGTCAGTCCGCAAATTTCGTGTTCGCAAATTTAAATCCGCAATTTATTGTAATTTTTTTGTAATTTTTTGTAATTTCCTACAAACAATTTTTTTGTCTTTATTCTTTTTCTTTTAGCTTAAATATGGCAAGGAATGAGGAAGGCTCTGATTACATATTTTTATTAATTGTTGCCACTTTTATGGTTGCTACAGGTAATTTCACATATTTTAATATCAATCACGTTTATTCTTTATTAAGGAAGTTTAAATACACTTTCTGCAAAATGGGTAGATCAATTAGCTTTTGATCATCCAGTTTTTCAAACAATTTGTATGTTTTTTGGTGAATTTTGTTGTCTGATTGTTTATTTAATTATGCATTTTATTCGAAAACGGCAATGGAAATTGAGAAAGTTTATTTTTATTTTTTTTACGAAAATTAGTAGGAAATCCTCCCTGTCTCCTTCAAAAATTAAAAACACCAAAATTACCTAGTTGAAACTCGAACACCTATCCAATTTTGACGACAGATATACAGACCACCCCGATACTACGACTAATAAGGAGGGAAGGTTTTGGGAGAGAGAGAGGTAAACTACATACATACCAGAATTTTATTTTTTAAGTCAATTTCATGAGGGTGGAGCTGTTTTCGATTTGGATCTGGAAGACGAGCCTAAATTGCCTAGGTCTATTTTTAGTATTTTCAAAATTGATTTTTCTTTACAGATTTAATCCTTTTATTTTCCTTCCTCCTGCATGTTGTGATATGTTAGGCACATCTATAGTATAAATTGTTTTTTAAGTAAAATAATAAATTTCTTTTAAAGATGTATGTTGGGCTTAATTTGGTTGGTTTTGAATTAATTTTAGTTTTAAAAAATTCAATATTCTTTAAATTAAAGACAACAGCATCCAGCTTTCAGATGCTTCGAGGTTTGTATTTTTCTTAAGGTCAATCAATATTTTTTTGCCTTTAAAGGCTCTGTGATTATCTTTACTGGACTACTTTCGACAGCTTTTTTACGTGCGCGTTTGAGAGGATTTAAATGGCTAGGAATGGGCTTGGTTGCTTTGGGTCTTTTGGTTGTTGGTTTATCTGATATTGAATTTGACACAAATCCAAATGATGATTTAAATGCAATTATAACTGGTTTTTTTTAAATTAAATATTTTTTCTATTTAATTTTTTAGGGAATTTATTGATTGTAATTGCCCAAATTGTGTTAGTTTATTTTATTTTTTGAATATTTCTTCTATAAATAAATTTATTTTCTTTGACAGTGTCGCAATTCAGATGGTTTCAGAACAAAAATTTGTTCTTGAATATGACGTCCCTCCACTTTTGGCAGTTGGTTTAGAAGGTTTTTAAAAGTCTTTTTTCTAAATTATTTTTTTCAGTCGAAATATTTTTAAAATTTATTTTTAAGGTTTTTTCGGGATGATAATTCTTTCTTTCCTTTCATTGCCAATGTACTTTATTCACGTGCCTGCTACTTTTTCAAAAAATCCCGAACATCGACTTGAAGATATTTTTTATGCATTTAAACAAATACATGAAAAACCAATAGTTATGTTAGCTTTATTTTTTGTAATTATAAGGTAAAATTTTAAAAAATAATTATATATTTAAATATTATTTAAAGTATTGCATTTTTTAATTTTGCTGGAGTGACTGTAACTAAACATCTTTCTGCTACCACTCGAATGGTTTTAAATTTTATTTAAAAATATAAAAATAAAATTTTTAAGGTTTTGGATAGTGTTAGAACTTTTGTAATTTGGGCTTTTTCTATTCCACTTTTTGGCGAAAATTTTATTCCTGTACAGGTTTTTCAAAAAAATCTTTTAATTTTAAATTAAAATTAATTTAAAGTTAATTGGTTTTGCTTTATTGACGCTTGGAATGTTTGTCTACAATGATTTACTTTTTGGCCCTTGGTTTCGAAGAGAAATTCTTCCAAGAATCCATAATGAAAGAATAGCTTTATGTCTTGCTTCATTTTGTGGATTGGAGGGATTGACAGAGAGTGACAATAATCGATATAATCGTGAAAGATTTGAACGAATAGAAGAGGAAGAATGACTGCACAATTTTTGGGTAGCTAGACGTTTTGGACAATTTTTTAATTTGCCATTTTTGGTTAGTAATTGCTGCTTTTTTTGTTCTTTCATTTAATATTTTTAATTGGACAGTTTTGTTCTCCTCAATAAATTTTTGATTATCCTAAGATATAAAAAAATTTTTTTTAATTATTTTTTTATTTTTAAAATGTTTTATTACATAAATAATTTTAAAACAGATTTTCTTCTTAAAATTTTTTAATTAGAGAGATGTTAGCCCAAAGTCTTCATCGTGTCGCTTTCAGTAGTAATTTAATTCCTGAAATGTTAGCAAAATTTGGTACAAAAAGTAAAAAGCTTGTAATCGATTTTTCTTCTCCAAACATTGCAAAAACCTTTCATATGGGAAATTTAAGATCAACACTTTATGGAAATTTTATACAAAAAATTTGTCGTTTGGCTGGACACGAGGTTGTTTCAATTAATTATTTGGGTGATTGGGGACCTCAATTTTCTATGCTTGCATTTTATTGGCTTGCTGTTATGGATGGAAAAGAAGGAAGAATAAAAAGGCCAGAACCTGAAGAATGGAATGAAATGACTGAAAAAAAGAAAGTTGAATTATTAACGAGGTTTTCGTTAAATAAAAGAAAAAAGGAAATTATTTCTCTTTAGTTCGTATGCTGCTGCTCATCGAATGTCTAAATTAAATGCATCATTTAGTGCAAGGTCTCGTCAATTATTTCTTGAAATGGAAAAAATAAAAATTAATGAAGGAGGCAATGAACAAGTTTTTTTTGTTTAAATTTAAAAAAATATTTTCAATTTTTAAAAAAGAATACTTCGTCTTCACAGGCTTTTGAAGCATTAAATCTTTTAAAAGAATGGCGTGAAATTTCTTGTATTTATTTAAAAGATTTATATTCACGTTTTGGAGTGAATTTTGATGTTTGGGATGGAGAATCTAATTATGTTTTGAAAGGAGCTAAATTGGTAGATGAAATGATTTTGGAAGGAAAATGTGTACGTTTTCCTGCAGAAGATGAATGTTGGGGAATTGTTAATCTTGATCCTGGATTGTCCAGAATTCCCTTAAGAAGAATTGATGGAGCAAATTTATATTTAAATAGGTTAGTTTTTTTGATGTAAAAATAATTATTTAATCCGTTTAATGTATCGGGGAGGGGGGGGGGGGCTCAAAACTTATTATAGTTTAAAACCCAACAAGTATTAAAAAATTTAAGAGAATTGGCTTCAATTTATGATAGACAAAATAAATACAATGCAGATAAATATATTTATGTTGTAGACAAATCACAAGCAAATCATTTTGCCCATTTAAGAGCACTTTTAAAAATGAGAGGAGATTCTGATTTGGCTGAAAAAATAATTCATCACTCTTATGGTTATTTTTTGTAAAAATTATTTTATTTTTTAAATATTTAAAAAGGTAAAGTAATTGGTTTATCTACAAGAGAAGGAAAAAATGATTCTGTTGATTATTTAATTTCTGAAGGTAATTCAGAATCTGATGCTTATATTAAAAAATCTTATACAAGAAAAAGTACTGAAGAAGAAAAAGAATTTTTGTGTCAATTACTTACTCAAAATCAATTAGCATTTTCAATTATTTGTAGAGCAAAACATTCGGATTTTAATTTTTCTTTTAAAGGAGCTTTTCTCCCAGAAGGGACAAATTCTTTAATTTTATTGGTAATTAAAAAGGGAATATTTTTTAATAAAAATAAATTTTTTTAAAGGAAAAATATTCTCGTTTAAATTCTCTTGAAAAGGCTAATTTAGAACATTTGGAAAAATTAAAAAATTTAAGTGAAGTTGATTTAATGAAAATGCAACCAGAAATTGGTGAAAATGGACGAAAATTGGCAAGAATGATTCTTGAATTTGATACTGTGTTAAATAATAGTTTACAAAAAATGGAACCAAGTCCAATTGCAATTCATTTGGTTTGAATAATATTTAAAAAAAATAATTTTATTTTTTAGGTTCGCCTTTCAAATAAAATTGGACAAACATTGCCTTCTTTAAGAATTTTAGGAGAACCTTTAATTAATGCTTTACCTAGAATGTTACTTTTTACTGCAGCTAAAAAGGTTTTGGGAGAAGGAATGAAGTTAATTGGTATAGAGCCTATTGAAAGAATTTAAATTAAATTAGGGAATTGTTTTTTGTTTTTTAATAAATATTTTAAAATTATATTTATTTTTATATTTTGTTATGACAGAAAAATTATTTTTATTTGTTTTTTTCCCGACAATTTCGATATTAACCTTCATTATATTTTTATTTCCAGATTTACTAAAATGGCTAATAAAAAACCAACAAATATTATAACACTCGAAGGCAAAACTCGTCTTCCAAATCGAGTTCAAGATATAATAATTGAAATGGGTACAGTAATAGGCAATATTCAACAAACTTCCGGCCTTTCTGACGTTCTACAAACTTCAATACGTAATTTTGTAGCGGTTGACGGAATTGCCCAAAATTCAGCACAAAATTTGGATAAATTGGCTAAACAAGTAGAATTGATGGAAACACAAACTTTTGAAATTGAACATTCTTTCGAGACTGTTGGGAAATTACTTAAACAATCAGAATCTTTAGAAAAAAGTATTTACTGTACAGAAAATGATAAAAATTGTAATTCAAATTAAAAGGAATAAAATTTTTGAATAAAATTATGTAAAAGTATTTCGGGTATAGGGACGGCAATTATGTGTTGTTGTAGTTAATGCCTGTACAAAAAGGAGAAAACCGCACTTTAATATATAACCGTATTTCCTAAAATAAAGCCCATTCTAAATTAGAGCCCCACCCAAAAATAGAGCCCCACTTTGGAGGTTAGTTGAAAACTAGATAGATGAATTTTAAAAATTAATGACAAACTACTAATTATTTATCAAATTAAAAAAGCGTTTACAAAAATAGCGCTAATATAATAAAAAGAGGTACTTCTTGCCTTATAAAAATAATATTTTATTAAAAAATAAATATATAAATTTAAAGGCTGTGTATATATTTATTTATTTAGATATTTAATATAGTAAGTGTTTAATTAATCGTTGATTTAAATAACAAAATATAAAAAACGAGTATTTTTTATGAAAATAATTTTAAGATTATGTTCGTTTAGTGAGGGAGAGGAGTGTTTAAAAATAAAAAAATATATATAGATATAATATATTTTAATAGAAAAATCACTAACTAATAATTATCAATATTAAAAATCATTATTTATATTTAAATAAGGGTTTCCATTAATTAATTAAAATAAGTCAGATCTTGTTATTATGTAGGTTCGACCTTTGCTGTTTTAGGTTTATCTTATTAATGAAATCAGAGTATTAAATTTTTATGAAATTTATTTTGAGAGTATTTTTTGGCACAAAGTAGTGGGTTTCTTAAAGAGAATTTTTAAAAAATTAAAAAATGGTAACCCATAATTAAATAAATTTTTTCCCTACTCTTTTAATCATTGATATTATTTTTTAAATTTTAAAGTTGAATCACAGTAGCCATTTGCATTTGAACATGTTTATTTTGTTCCTCAGCGTTTCCACCATTATTTGGTGGCGCAGAAAGTGTACTAGCACCGCTAACACTTGTACGTCTATTCATCGACGAATTACTGCCACCAGCATTGTCTGGAGGACTTTCATTCCTTAAAAAAAGGAAATTTAATATTTTACAAAACCAAAATTTGAATTTTATTTTCCCAAGTTTCCCCTACTCCTCAATTTTTTTCAATTTATCCTTACATTGTACTGTCCGGATCAATCTGATGAGGTTCATCCATTCTTGTTTCACCACCAATTTTTTCCAATGATTTAACTGTCTCCATGTTATTAGTTGAACTAGTTGGTATATTATTTGAATTAGTATTTTTTCTAAAAATTAAATTGAAAAAATAAAAATTTAATTAATTAAAAACCTTTTGCGTGTTGAATTTCCCCTTCCTTTTCCCAATTCTTTTCCAACATTTAATACTGGGACAAACATTTCTGTGTCGTTTAAGTGAATAATCGGTAGAATAAGCTTTTGTACATGCTGGACATACAAAAGTTCCAGTTGACTGTTGTGTTGTTTTTGTTGTTTTATTTTTTGGAAGAGATTCTCCTTTTGTTAATTTTTGTGGTAATTTATTTATTATTAAATTATTTTCTTGAGAAATATTTGTTGAAAATGAAGGTGATTGTTGAATTGTTTGTTGTTGTTGTGGTGGTGGTGGTGGTTGTGGTGGTGGGAGGTATTTATTTTGTGAAGGTATAACATTTATTCCGCCTTGATAATTCCACTCAATTTGTTGAAATTTTTCATGTTCAACAGAATTTAATTCTTTAGGTGCTCTATTAACACTTGCAACGTCAAAACGAAAAATTTGTTGTTGTCCGGCAGAATGTGAAGCGCTTAATAAAGGTTGAGGATGATAAGTAGTTGGCGATTGTTGTATTTGATGATGATGATTAAGTGGAATCCTTTTTTAGATAAAAATTAGAATTTTAAGGAATTTACCAAAAATTAAATAATTGGCTTAAGATTTAATTAATTTTTAGGTTAGCCGTTAGATATAAATTTTGGGCAGCCAAAGCCAATTTAGAAAGGAGGGAAAGAGGAGGTATTTGAAAGGAATATTAAATATTAATTACATTTTTTGTTGGTATTGTTGAGTGCCAACACCCTGATGAGATTGATGTGAAATTTGTCTACTTAAAGAATCATCTGGTTGAGAAGGTGGAGAAAAAGTTGTATCCTAAAAAATTTTTTGTTTTGAATTAAATTTAAAAATTAAATTATTTTACAGCTTCGGCTAATTCAACAGCTTTTCTTTGAATATTCGGATTTTGTTGAAACATTTCTGAAGAATTATCAGCATTTATAACACTTTCAGAACCAACAATCATTCCCGTGTCCAACTGGCGAAATTGTAAATTTTGTTGTTTTTGTTGTCTTTTAATTGTTTGTTGTTGTTGTTGAACAATTCTTACTTGTTGACGTTTCTCTGTAACTTCTTCTGTTCGTTTTAAATCTTCTACTATTCGAGCCATTTCAACAGCATCAGCATCAACAACAGCTGCAGGCCCTGTATCAACATCTGATTTTATTTGTTCCCAACAATCTAAAGTTTCTGCAAAAGAATTATTGTTATATGTAACAAATTGACGTTGCTGTTGTTGTTCAATTTGTTGTTGTTGCTGATAATAACCTTCTTGATATGTTATTGGATATTCATTATTTTGATTATTAATTATTGTTGTATATTGTTGTGGATAATTATTTTGAGAATAAAAAGTATTTAAACGATTATTATTATTAGAATGTGAAGGGCCAGGTTGTTGTTGTTGTTGTACCATAATAATTTTTTGTTGTGGTTGTTGTTGTTGAAATGGTGGAGGAGGTGGATAACTAATCATTTGTGAACCATAATATTGTTGTTGTTGTTGATATTTTTTATTTTGTTGTTGAGAATCTAAATATAATAAATTTTGTTGTTGTTGTTGATAATTATATTGATGTTGGTGTTGAATATATTGTTGTTGATGTTGGGGAATTTCATAAAATGTTTGTTGTTGTTGTTGTTCATCTAAAAGTTGCTGCCCTACAAAACGTTGTTCTTGTTGAGATTGATTTATTGGAGGATATGGCAAATAATAAGGATGTCTTTGTTGTGTTTGATATTGTTTTTCATCCCGAATAATTTGCATTGGAGGTTGTTTTTGAAATATTTGTTGTTGTGGTTTTTGTAATGGTGCTACAAAAGGTTGTTGTTGGTGATTTTGTTGATGTTCAGGTGATTGTAATATATGTGGACGAGTAGGGGAAGTTAATGAAGTAGTGCTATTTTGACGAGACATTCCATCACTTAAATTAAAAAATTAACCTAATAAGAATTACAAAATTAAAAATTGTATATTATGAATTTGTTTGTACAGCTAAAAATCTGAAAGTTTACCAACTAAAAATTCCAAATTATGTAACCCTCTAGTAATGCAAATATCATTTACCGAATCAGACATATTAATCGCTTCAAATAATGACAAATAAAAACAACCCCCAAAAGCCTCAACTCAATTTCAAATTTAACAAATTCAAAAAAAAAAAACAAATTAAATACCTAGATAATTCCTTCTCTTTTAATTTATTTTGTTGTTCTTTTCCAATTTCTTCCTTTTTTATTTCTTTTGGTTTGTTATTTGCTTGTTTTGATTTATTTCCGTCTTTTTGTAAATCTGCTTCAGTTAACCGAATTCTTTTAATTTGCCCATCCTGAGCTTCTTGGGCTGGAACTTTATGTTGAGAGATTCGATGACGTTTAACATTTTTACGGCAAGAATATCTTTAAAAAAGGAATGAAATTTAAATAAATTTATTTAAGAAAAACTAACGGTTTATCACATTCTGGACATAAATAACGATAAACATTTTTAGAAGTATTCCCAATATCCGCTCGTTGGGGAGGTTGTTGTTGAGGAGGAGAAGATAAAATTGTTGATTTAATCCCCATTGAGTTTGGGAGTTTTTCTGTTTGGCATTCTGTCAAAACATTTTTAATATCTCCAGAATTATTTTGTCCATCAATAGATTGCTGCTTTTTTATTATTTGTTCATTATTATATTGACAAGGAAATTTTCTTTAAAAAAATTTTCTTATTAAAAATTTTTTTAAAAATTAAAAAAATACTCTGCTCTTTCATTCATTGTATTATTTGAAGAACTTTCACTTAACATTGTTGGCAATAAATTAGTATTTTCAGTACTATTATTTCTTTGTGCTGCAAGAATAGGTTGAGGTTGTTGTGATATTTGAAGATTTGGAGGATTCATTGGTTGCCAAGAATGTTGTTGTTGTATTGGAGGCATTAAAGGTTTTGATTGAGGACATTTTGTTTGTTCAATTTGATTTGGCTTTAAAAAGAGGGAAAGTTTATTTGTTTCCCTCCAATTTCTGAGTATTTTTTACTTGAAAAATATTTAAAATATACCCCAATTCCATGTGGATTGTTTATATCCCCACTAAATTGTTGCTGTCTTTGTTGTAAATGCTGTTGTTGTTGATGAGAAACAGGGGTATAGTAAAGCATTGTAGGTGCTGTTAATTGTTGTGATTCACAAAATTGTTGTATAGGCATATTTGTTTCATTCCATTCAATTGGAACATTAAAATGTTGTTGGTGAGGAGGCAAAAATTGTTGCTGTTGAGAATTATTTGTTGAAATATTGCAAGTATTTGTATTGCAATTTGTTGGTATACGGCCAGAGATTCCACTATTTTGTGAACGTAATTTGGCAACAACAGAGTCGACAACATCCGAAACCTTTTTTTAATTAAAAAATCATTTGTTAAACTAAAACTTTTAATTATCCAAAAATAGTCGGGTGGGTATTTTTAATAAATAGCAAGAATACTAGCAAGAAATAAGTAGCAAGAAATACTAAAATAATGATTCATTTAAATAAAAAGCAATTTTTGTACTTTTTGACTGTTATTTTTAGTCGCACGACGCTTTTCATGTAAACGAGACTTAATAACAGATCTATCTTTATTGATTTACTCTTAATGATTTTTTAAAGGGTGTTGATCTTTTTTCCCACAAAACGATTCTCACAAAAAAAAAATATTTAAAAAATTAAAAACCTTGTTTGGCTCGTCCATAGTCGTAACTGGTGTCAATTTAAAAGGTATTTCCACATCTTTTTTCGAATCATTTTCTTGTTTTAGCACCTGAATTTGAGCAGAATAAGAAGGTTGTCTTGAATAAAATTGTTGTTGTTGTTGTTGAATAACCAAAGGAGGAGAAGAAAGTCCTCCACAATTTTGAGAATCAGAATTATTACAAAATTTTATTGGCGAAGAATTATTTGAAGCTAAAGAAGGTTGAGATAAAACAAAAGGTTGTGAATTAATAGATTCTGATGAAGATTGACGTTGAGTTAAATTCACTTTTTCATTATTTTTATTGTCATTGGAGATTTGATTTGCACCGCTAACTTTACGTCTAAAAAATAAAATTTTAGAGAAGTTTTCAAAATATAAAAACATTTGTTTTTGAATATTTTGTTGCTCCTTTACTTTATTTTCAGAAATATTTTCAGGTTTCGATGGAGGGGGCGAACCAAAATCGCCTTGTAATTGTTCAGTTACAGCTTTAACTCTTTTACATGTACTTTTGTGACGTTTAAGACTTCGAGAAGAACAAAGACGTTTTCCACAAGCATCGCATCTTTAAAAATATTTTTTAAAAATCAATTAAACTTTTATTTACTCATGAATTGGTTTTTCTTCAATTCCAAATCCAGCATTTTCTTTCTTCTTTTGTTTCTGATGTTCTTTATCAGGCATTAACATTACACTTTGTTGGGGAACATTAAAAGTATTTCCAATTGGATTATTTTGCATAGTATAAGACGGAATTTCTTGTGAGAATCTTATATTCGAAATGTTTTTGGGTTGAGCACCAAATGATTGATGCCGAGGGGATTCTTCCCCTTTGAATAGATTATGTTGGCCTTCATTGTTAGAAAACACAGGAATACTCCCACTACTTCTGCGTCTATCAAGCAAAGGATTAGGAGGAACATTCCTAAATAAAGGATTAATACTTTAAAAAATTGAAAGAAAATAAATAAACGCACAAAGATTCGAACCTTCAACTTATTCACCAAAACCTAACATTTACCAACTACACCACAAAGGCTAATCGAAACTTTTTAATAAAAACTATAAATATCTAAAAATAGCACTGTCTCTTTAAATTATTTAATTGTTGGAAATTCCATACCGATCAAGTTGCTGATGCTGTAAAGCAAATGATATATTAGAATTGTTGCTTAATTCTTGTTTAATTGGACTATATGTTGTTGTAGTCATCGGAAAAGTTGTTGAATTAGGAATACTAACAGATTGATTAATTTGTTGATTGCTCATTTTATTTTCATTTTATTAAAAAAATATTTTCTTAAAATAAATTTAAAGAAAAAAAAAGTAATTCAAAATTATTACAATAAAATATAAAAATAATTTTCAGACAGAAAAACAGGAAAGCGCAACATTTTAATAAATACTACACACTCTTTTTATTTTTTTAAAATTATAACAAAAAAATATGTTAGTTTGTTTCAATCAATACTAAAAACATTTATTTTAGTTATTTAATTTTTTCCTATTAAAAGTTTTTAATGACGTGACTTTTAGGAAAGAAGTATAAAAATATAAAAAAAGGAAGGCCCCAAAAATATATTGAGGCGCCGATAACGATTGACTAATTAAAAAGGGAGAGAGATATCTAAAAATAAAATTTTGAAAATTTATTAATAAATTTGGGGGCTTGGATTGCAAAGTTAAAGTAAAAAGAACTATTAATTTCAAAATATGTAGCCAAAAAATTTTTGAATTTTCATACATCCAAAAAGCCGGAATTTACAGATAATCAGAAATTTGTTTTTCAAAGTGCTTTAATTAAAATATAATTTTAAAGTAAGAAAGTCGACTTAAAATATGTACCATACTCTCATTTAAAATATGAATTTGAGTTGGAATAAAAAATATCAAAATAATATTTTAGAAAATAGATCCTTCAAAAAATTGATTTAATTCAGAAATACATATGTACGAGAAATTTACATAATAAAATTTAAAATATAAATTGTTGGTATTGCTTATATGGGGGGGGGGGGATAATTTTACTGTAATAAATTTTTGATTTGAAAAATGTAGAATTTAAATAAATTTAACTAAAAAATCTATCGATTAAATTATTAATTCAAAAAAATCAATGCATAAAAGGAGAGAAGATTGAAGAAAATAAATTTAAGTATGTACATATAAGCTGGCAAAAATATGCACAAAAAATCGCGAATATGTGCAAATATCTACATAAAATATGCATCAAAATAGGGGAGCAGGCCAGTGTACCGCGAGCCTAATGTACCGCCAAGGGGCGCAGAAAAAAAAGATTGACTTAAGGACTTCCAAAATTCACAAATTTTCGACTGCGGCGCAAAAAAGGGAAAAAATCTGATAGCGAAAGAGTTGTATTGGATAGATACATAAATTCCAAAATACATAAACTTTTCAAAATTCCATTCAGTTTTTAATTAATAAATAATTATATCAGCCAAAAATGGAATAATTTAAATGTATTATGTATACAAACTATTTTTCTTGTTTTTTTTATTTAAAAATAATTAATTAGAGCTTTGGGATTTAATAAATAAATAAATATACTTTTATTTTTATTTTTAATTTGCATTATTTATTAAAAATACGAAATAATTGTGTCTACCAAAACAATTCAAAATATTTTTACAAATAAGCATCACATTTCCATGGTAATAAAAATAAAATTAAATTTAAAATAAAAATAAAAGTACTTTTTTTAGAATTGCTTAGAAAAAATAATATTAATTATTAATACATATTTAAATTGGAAACAATTACGGGATTTTATAGAAATATTTTTCCGATTTTAAATGTCGATTTTAATCGAAAAATATCGGCCGACTCGCTATACATATTCTAATATGTTTTCGACTCAGCTGAGCTGAATTGAATTTAAAACTAAAATTAGTGAAATCTGAATTGAGTAGACAAAATATGACATTTGTATAATAATTAGGGTTATCGGTTTCAAAGAAACGAAAAACCCGAAGAGTTTGGTCCGGTTTGTCGGGTCGGTCTCAGTTAACCGAAAGTTTAGTTTCGATTTATCTGTTCGTCTAACCGAAAGTTCCCTACCTGCAATTCCGAAATTCTTTAAAAAATCATCATCTAACCATGCATATTTATAAAATTGACTGGGCCAAATAAGTAACGATTTTTGGGCAATTTTCAGCGGATAAAATCTGAAATTGAAGTTTTAAATTAGGCCCGCAACATTTTCTTCCCTCGCTTTTAAACGAATGTACACCTTGAAATAAAAAATAAACAAATTGTTTAAACAATTTCTGTTTACCCTCTCCTAATTTCAACTTTGGTAATAATTTAGTTTAGACCTCTTACTTTTTTCCTGTTTCACTGACCATTCTGAGCATTTGTGCTCGATCTATAATTTAATATATAGCATTTGAAAGAGCTCCTTGAGTTGAGTAGTGATACCCAAGATGGTTAGGTTTGGAAATTCTGGACAAAATTAAGAAGCTGAATCCTCAGTGAAAACTTTTTGTGTAGCTGCAAGGACTAAAACAAACGGTCTTAACTTTGTTCATTTAAGTCAGATTTCGTTGATTTTAGTACCATTCGACCCATCTCGAAGAGCTCTTTCGGGCAATCCTGAAGAATCTGTGAGACCCTCTAAAGATTGTTATTTTTTCTTCTAAAAATCATTTCATATAGATAATCGACAATGCTGAGCACGAATCTGGCACCAGATTCTGACAAATATAACATTTTATCTGATTTTTTTACATAATTTTTCATAAAATACATGATTTTTAAAAGTACATATTTGGATTAGAGAGGATAGATACCGCAAAGGGAACCAATCAAAATAGGGGGGTCTAAACCAAAGTATTACCTCAATTTTTTGAATTAAAGTTTAAAAGGATCCTAAAACAATTCAATAATTAATTTATGAATTAATCATCAAACAAAATTTTGAAAAAATAAACTTTAAATTAAATAAATCTACATAATTCAATCAACCTACACATTAAAAAATAATTTTTAATTAAAAATAAACATAAAAATTTTTTTAATCCCTTTAAAATTAAAAAAAAGTAATTTACTAAAAATACACAAATATAGAAAATCGAGTTATAAATAAATAAATAGAGAGAAAAATAAAAAAAGAAATAAAATGTTTTTATAAGCTGCCCGAGCTTTTGTTTGTGTCCAGCAGTAAAATAGAGAAAAATTAGGGGGGACTTGCGAGGAAAGAATTATTGATCTTCCCCTTCCCCCCCTTTTTTTCTATAAGTAAGAGAAGATTCGCATGGGAATGAATAGTAAGAAGGGTATCACGACTTTTGCGCCGAGAACATTTGCGCCGCGACTTTTGCGCCGCGACTTATGCGCCGGGCGACTTTTGCGCCGCGACTTATGCGCCGCGACTTATGCGCCGAGCGACTTATGCGCCGCGACTTTTGCGCCGGGCGACTTATGCGCCGCGACATTTGCGCCGCCATAAATTAAAAAAAATAATATCTACAGTCGGTCCTAATTATATTGTACTTCTTAAAAAATGGTATCCAGTAGCTGAAGGACTTTCACGAAGTACAATATTTCGGGAAGTACAATAGCCCCCTCTAATTAAGCGACCCCCTAGAGGAAGGTTGAAAAATAAACCGACCCCCTAGAGGGGTCTTCAATGGGTAAATGTCCAGCTCGCATTCTACCTTCTGCAAATGCAGTCCGCAAAGGCGTTCTGCAAGAGGCATTTTTGCTACATTCTCCTCCTTTTCTTCTTTCCCTTCATTTTCTTTGAGTTACCAAATGATTGGTTGACAGCTTGGCGTAATTTTTTGGGCGTTATTCATGAAAAAGATTTAATTTATAAATAATTATATAAAAATTAAAAAAAATATAAATTTATAATAAAGTTATAAAAAACTAAGCGGCAAATTGTTGGTAAAAATTTTGAGAAATTGGTAAACCAAGAATTCAGATTTTCTTCTGTATTAATATGTATGAATATTGTGGATATTTTGTGGTATTCGCGGATATTACATATCCGTATCTATGAACATCTCTGATTTTTAATATTTTATAAAATTCAACCCAGCCTAGTTAAAGGTTCCCTTGATTTACAACTTTATCATAAATTTATATATTTTTTTAATTTTTATATAATTATTTATAAATTAAATCTTTTTCATGAATAACGCCCAAAAGATTACGCCAAGCTGTCAACCAATCATTTGGTAACTCAAAGAAAATGAAGGGAAAGAAGAAAAGGAGGAGAATGTAGCAAAAATGCCTCTTGCAGAACGCCTTTGCGGACTGCATTTGCAGAAGGTAGAATGCGAGCTGGACATTTACCTCTTCAATGGACTTGACTTTTTCAAATCAGGATATTTGGTCTGCTACCGCTATTCAGGCATGATTTTCTGCCAAAAGTGAGTGCACTATAGTGTAGAATTGTCGGGTCCAGATATCCAGATCTGAAAAAAGCCGGATAGCCGAATATTTTAGGTAGAATATCGGATCCGGATCTTGATATCCGAAGATCTCTAACTATCCTACATCTTCTGTAGTGAGGTACGCTGTAGTTTTTCATTATATTAATGATATTGGCGGCGCAAAAGTCGTCCGGCGCAAAAGTCGCGGCGCAAACGTCGCCCGGCGCAAAAGTCGCGGCGCAAAAGTCCCCCGGCGCAAAAGTCGCTCGGCGCATAAGTCGCGGCGCAAAAGTCGCGGCGCATAAGTCGCGGCGCAAATGTTCTCGGCGCAAAAGTCACGGAACCGTAAGAAGGGGGGGGGGAATAAATATAAAAATAAAAATTTAAAAGAGCGAGAGGGTTATGCAAGCAATTGTAAAGAATTGAAAAAAGGGGAAAAATATAAAAATGTAATTAAAAACTAGAAATTAAAATTAATTTTACTCTTACTAATTAATTCTGATTTAATTTAAGCAAATCAATATTAAAAATAAAGAAAAACTAATTTTAATATAAGAAGAAAGTTCTTGTGTTTTTTCATTATCACAGGGTCAAAATTCGAAGAAAAAATTTCTCTTGTATAAGTTTAGGCCTAAGTACACTTTACCGGGGGATTTTAGATTTGAACAATTTATATGTCATTCGAAAGAGCTCGGCGAGCTGAGTCGAACGACACCAAAATTAGCCCGCGGACTCAACTGTGGGCCAAGATATAGGTCCCCAAAAATCGAAAAACCATAGGGAGGACCAAGCACTTTTTTGGGGGTGAAAAATTCGAATATGCGAATTATACCTCATTCGAAAGAGCTCGTCAAGCTGAGTCGAATAAGACCAAAATCAACGAAATCCGACTTGATTGGACCGAGATATAGACCCCTAAAAACCGAAGATCCAAAGGGGCGATTATTGGAATTAAAATTTTTTAACCATATTATAGCTCTTTCGAAAGAGCTCGACGAGCTGAGTCGAATGACACCAAGATCACAGTGATTGAACAAATTTAGACAAAGTTACAACACAAAATACAAGCAACATAAACCTATGGGGCATCGGCGAGGCGCTTGTGCAAAACCCCGCGCTTCGCGCGGGGTTTTGCGGCACGCGCCTCGCGGGGAGTCTACGGGCGCTGGGTCTGGGCTCGTAACATAAACTTATGCCTATTTTAGCTGCGGTCGGCATGTCTGGCTTCCTCCCCAGTAAGAAAAACCTGCACGTAGACCAAAGGTAAGGAGCTAAAACAAATGCTCATAACTTTGTCAAATCAAGTTAGATTTCGTTGATTTTGGTATCATTCGACTCCGCTCGACGAGCTCTTTCAAATGAGGTATAATTTGTATATTCGAATTTTTGACCCCAAAATCGACCTTACTCCCCCCTTTGGTTTTTCAATTTTCAGAGACCTGTAACTCGGCATATAGTTGAGTCCGCGGACTAATTTTGGTGTCATTCGACTCAGCTTGATGAGCTCTTTCGATTGACATATAAATCATAAAAATCTAAAATCCCCCGGTAAAGTGTACTTTAGCCTAAGTTTATTTTTAAGAAATTTAATCATCTTTCTAAAAATTAAAAGTTGCCTCTTGTCCACAATTACGAATTACGACGTTTTTGAGTTAGGAATTACGATTACTAAAATATCGGGAAAAATTACGAATTACTAAATCGGTAGTTTGTTATTAAATTTTCGAAGAAAAAGTGAAAGAAATATTGATATTCTCTTCCATTGTTCGTCTTGTTGATCGATGGTTCAGTGGTTTAGAAGACTGGCTTCTCTCACTTTGATATTCTGTAGGGCCGGGTTCGAATCCATGATTCTGAAATGAGATATTACAATTTTTTCTTCCAAAAATAAATGATTTTAAACTTTTATTTTGATTTTAAAATTGTAAATTTATTTTTTAAAAATTATTTTCAGTCTTGAAAATCGCTAAAAAATTAATCTATTTAAAAATTCTTAAAATTTTCGCCTTTGGCGGTAAAAAAGGGAAGAAATCTGGCTCTTAGTCTTCCAAAATTCTCAAAATTTTCGGTTGCAATGCAGAAAAGGAATTTAAGATTAAGAGGGATATCAATAGATTAAGAGGAAAATTACTTAACAAGGAACATTACTGTTGAAAAGTTGTAACGTCTATTGGATGTTTCATCACAATATTACGCTTTATTATTTCAATTATTAATATTTTTTTTTGTAAATTACGATTACGAAAAAAACTTTTCGATGACGACGCAACTCTGTTGTCCAGTATAAACATCTCCCATCATTTTATAACCAATTAGCGATATTTAGTTTGATTGGTTGGAAAAATATTTATTGATTTACATATTTGTTTATCTTTAATTATTTTATTTTTAAATTTAATAAAATTTACTTAAAAATTTTTATAGAGAATATATGTAGTATTTAAAAAAATGTCAAAGTTTTCATTAGCTTATTTGGGGATGCAATGTTTTTGGGGATCAGAATCAACATTTGCTTTATTGCCAGGCGTTTTAAAAACAAGAGTTGGGTATTCTGGAGGTACTTCTCCTTCTCCAACATATCAAAATATTGGGGATCATACTGGTAAGGAAGAGGGATGGGGGAAGGGGGAATGTCATGCTATATTATTTATTTTTTAAAAGAAATTGTCGAAATTCAATTTAATCCAGAATTAACAAAATTTAAAGAAATAATTAATTTATTTTATTCAAAACACAATTTTACTTTACCCCAAAAAACTCAATACAAATCTGTTATACTTTATGTTGATGAAGAACAAAAGAAAATAGCTTTAGAAGAATTGGAAAAAGCTAAAGTAATTTTTTAAAGTTTCTTTTTTTTAATTTTTAAAGGAAAAATATACCAACAAAAATACAATTTTTTATACTTTTTTACAAAAATTTGACAAATTTTATCAAGCAGAGGATTATCACCAAAAATATTGGCTTCGTTGTGAAAACGACATTTTTAAAGAAGTTTTGAAATATTTTTATTTAAATTTATTACCTCTTTTTAAGTTAAATTTAACAAATTCTCAATTAATTAAACTTTGGCAACAAAAATAAATGGTTATTTAAGTGGAAATTCAAAAGAAGATTTTAATTTATTAAATATTTTACAAAAAGAATATAAACTTTCTGGTATTTTTTGAAAAAAATTATTTTTTTTAAAATTTATTTTTTTTAGATTCTTTAATTACAAAAATAAAAGAAATTGCAACAAAAGGTTTACAAATTTTTGAATAAAAAAGAAATTTGTTTTTTTTTTATTTTATTGTTAGGTGGAATTGGAAATTGTCATTAAAAGAAATTAAGTAAAAAGATGTTGAAAAAAGTAATTTGATATTTTTTTTTACAAGAATAATTAAAGTCTTTGTATTTATTGTTAGATGTAAAGAATTCAAATGTTGTCTTTTAGGGGGTTAACAGCAAAATTATTAAACTTTTTTTTAAATTTAAACTCGTAACCTCTTAAAAAGATTTTTTATTAAATTTTTACTTCAATTTTAACACAAAACAAAAATATCCAAAAATTCTTTTCAATTAATTTTCCTAAAAAAGTCTACCCACATTTATTTATCTATTTAAAATCAAGCAAACTTTTTAGCTTCTTCTTTAAGCGGCATCGGAAAAGGCATAAATTCTTCTTGTTGACCCAATTTAGCAGTCATTTCTTTTACTTTTCGACGTTCCTCTGCCTGTTCTTCATCATATTGTTTCTTTCTAAAAAAAGAATTTTATCTCAATAAAATTTTATTTAAAAATTAACGTCATATTCAATTCCTCCAATAAAGCCTCGGCAGGCTTTCCTTCAGACAATGCAGCCACAGAACTTTCAAGCTTCGGCTTTTCAAATTTTAAATCCAATTTAGTCACAGCATCAGCATTTGGCAATTGATATTTAGTAGCCAGACGGTTAAGTTGGTCCTGTAAAGTTTTTTTGAATTCTGCGGAACTTTCCCAAAAATCGGGGCCAGAAGCCCTAAAAATAAAAATTTAATTAAAAAATTTTTACAAAAAAAATACTTTTGTTTAGCAGCCAAATCGCGGATTTGCTTAAGATAAGCCTCAGTAAGAAGATCAACTTCCTTACAGCGATACCCACTTGTACGAATAAATCGAATTGGAATTAAAACACGATTACCGAACATTTTTGTCTAGAAATATTTTTTAGAAAATATTTAAATAAATATAAAATAAATTTAACTTTTGCAACGTAAAAATTTGAAATGTTTTGGGAAGGTAGGTAGAATCTAAGATTTTTTGAAGCAATTGGGATGATTTATCAAAAGAATAAAATTTTAGTGGGGTGTGCGTACTCAAGAGTCCAAAGACTTTAATAAATCTTGGACTCAAATGTTTAATTAAAAAAGTTTTACAACGAATGATTTTGAAATTCAAAAATTTTATTCAAATTTTGAAACAAAAGGCTACATTTTTTTACAAATTTTAGACATTTTTGTTTGTTATTTAATTTCTCTTTTCTTTATTTTAGTTTTTAAAATGGACTATTATTCTTTTAATATTGACGAAACTGAATGTTCTTCATATAATAACAATACACATCTTGTTCGCCAGTTTAATTTCTTCCAATTTTCGAGTTCACAGGTTTTGGAGACATGTAAGGATTTGTAATAAAAAAATTTTAAAAAGTAAAGAAAGCTTATTTACCCCCCCCCCCCCTCCCCCGTCAATTTTTTGTGTTTAAGAGGTGCAAAAAAGTTCATTCGGTTTAAAGCATAATATTACTCGTCTAGCTGTATCGAATGACACTAAAATCAGCCCCTTTCTTAATCTTGAGCCGATATACAGACCCCCGAAAGTTGAAAAACAAAAGGGGGACCAAGCTTCATTTTTAGTTAAAAAATTCTAGTAACAAATAATAGCTCATTCGAAAGAGCTCATTGAGTTGATTCGAAGTCGGCGAGACCAATGTCGCGCTTCTTCGTAGGTTTTTGCTCTGTATCGGCCCAAAATAAGGACATGGCCTTATTTTGGTGTCATCGACACAGCTCGATGAGTTGTGTATTCTTTAAACCGACTGGCTATTTTATACATATTTAACAAAAAAAAATTGACTAGGGTTGGAGGGGAGGGGAGAGAGAGAAAACTAACACTAAATAAGTACCTATTACGTCTTTATTATTTTTAGTTCGGACTATTTTTACCGACTCTTGGTCTATTGTTATCCAAGGGACGACAATTCATTTGCTTAGACAACATTTAAATTTGACAGAGATGAGAATGAATAAACCGATTGATTCTCTTAAACAGGCTCTCATTGATCGTTTACTCCAAGTAACATTTTAATTATTTTTAAGTTTAGTTTTCGTTCAGAATGGGAAGTTCGATCTAATTTTCCACAAGGCGCAGGTTTTTTTTATTTATATTTTTATTTTTTTAAATTTTTATTTAAAGAAACATGCCAACAAATTTATTTTTCACGTACCGAAAAATCTTCGAATTGTGGATGAGATTCAGGAAGATGTGCCAGATGATGAGGATGATATTTGGAAACGTATAGAAGAATTGGAGCAGAATATTATTTTTGTTTGTTTATTTTAGTTTTTTAGACTCACGATCGTCTTGTCATTTTTAAATTGTTTATTTTTAGTTGCGTGTGAAAAATAAACAAATCAAGAAGAAACAGAAGAATGCAAAATTTTACGAAGAATTCCTTTCAACTTTTGATTAGAGTTTACTTTTAATTATTTTATTTAAAAATTATTGTAATTATTCTTTATACGCCCACATCTGATAAAAGGTGACATTTAATCTCAAAGAGCTATTTCAGACCCGGAACCCCATCCCAACCTCAGACTCTTTCCGACCCGAAACCCGATCAGACTGATATTCCCTGATTGACATATGTGCATCATTTTCTCTTATAAGAGGGATGAACATTAAAAAAAATTTGTGGTCGTTTTTTAAGTACCAAAAATATTATAATTTATCTTCACGGAATAAATGTAATCTAAACTGTCTTGACGGAATAAAAAAATGTGTTTTTGTTTCTTTATAATATATTTTATATACAATTAATTTAAATAATTTAGTATGACAGTTTATCTCAAATAGTAATTTTTTTGCCAAAATTCTTTATTTTTTTAGCTTTTCCAGAATTTTATTTTATTAAAGAATGAATACATTTATAACAAATTTTAGAAATATACCACAGGTAAATTCTTTGAAATTTTCTTCAAAAAATCAAAAAAAAATCTTTTAGATTTTACAAAAAACTAAAGATTTAATTTGTTCATTATCTTTATTTTCTGATAAAGAAAATTTATTTTTTTCTCAAAAAATTGAACATTTTAGTCAATTATCGGCATTAATTTGTAATTTATTTCATTCAATTTCATATATTTGTTTAAATTATTTAAATAATGAAAATCATTCAATTATTTTAAATATAATACAAATATTACCGAATTTTATTGAGGAAATTTGGAATTATTTGGAGGATGATAAATTGATAAATGTGAAGAATATTTATGCAGAGTTTGTTTTTTTTTAATTTAAATACCTAATTTTATTTTTTAGATCAATTATAATCTCTCGTTCAAAATTACTTCAATCATCTTTAAATCTTTTTTGTATTTATTACAATTGTGAATTTGTTAATAATAAAAGACGTTTACAATTAATTATTGAAAATATTGATAAAAAGGAGTAAGTATTTATTTTTAATTAAAATAAAATAGTTTATAAATAAGTTTTGTAATTTTTTTTTAAAGTTTTTCCAAAATATTTAATTGAATTTTCTAAAAATTTTAAAATTTTGTTTAAAATAGATTTTAAATTTAAAGTCCTTTTAATTCACAAAATTAAAAATTTAAATATATTTTTTAAAAAGATTTATTGTTCGTCTTAACAATGAAATTAATTTGGAAAGAGAATTTTCAAAATTTATTTCAACTGGTGTTTGTACAGAAAATCAATTAGAAATTTCAATAAAGGCAATTAAAAATGCTTATGAAGGAAAAAGAAAATTAATTAAAAATTTACTTTTAAGGCAAAGAATATTAAAGGTTTTTATTTAAAATAAATTTTTTTTAAATTAATTTTTAGTTTATTGGATTTCCAAAAGAAAAATATATTTCTGATCAAATTCAAGAATTGAGTGAAATTATGTCTGATTTATCTAATCAACAAATACATGTATTTTTTTAATTAAAATAAAAATAAATTTAAAAAAAAGCTTTGTCTTCGACATTTTGGTTATGATATTGAAAAAACAACAGAAGCTCTGTGTCAAAGAGAACAACTTCCATTAAATTTAAAAATTTTATTGAGAGTAAAAGATAATTTGGAAGAAGATATTTGTTGTCCAAAACAAGCTTTAGTTTCTGATGAAAATTTAGGTTTATAGAGAATTTTTTTAGGGTTTTTTTGTAATTGTACATTATTTTGAAAATTTCTATTTCTTCTGGGAATATTTGTTATTTTATATTAAAAAAGTTAAAAAAATTTTTTTGAATAGGAAGATATTTTAATAGAGGGAATCGTTAATACTAGGCACTATGTATGTTAGTAAGCACTTACAATTAGTCGAATTTTTGGATTAAATTAGAAAATACATTCAGCTAACATTTAAAATATTTACATGTTTAAAAACTTTCAATAAATTATTAAATTTAGGAAATATTTCTGATATTATTTATTTTGATGAAAATAATTTCAAAAAAATTCTCAAAGAAATTGAAGATTTAAATGAATTAATTAAATCAAATGAAGCAACAATTAATATTGATGGAAAACTTTTTGCACCAAAATCTTCACAAAAAGTAAAAATAAACTAATAATTTTTTAAATAAATTTAAATCATAGGATTTATCAGAGGATGAGCGTATTGCATTGGCAACAGCAAGTATTAAATTAGCTGAAATGATTGAAGAAAAAAATTCTTGCCCTAATGAGGTTTTGAATTTTAAAGAATTTTAACTTTTTTTTTAAAGATTTTTGGTGATGATTATGATGATGAATATAATGATACTTATGAAAATACTGAAGAATCTAAAGGAGTTGATATTGGCACATTGTGGGTAAAAACTTATTAAAATGAATAATTTTGTTTATTTTAAGTACAATTGATGAGGATTTTGAATCGTCTAGTACACAAACTGGACGAAACAATAAAAAATAATTGTTAGAAATTTGTATATTATAGGGACCTCGATTTTACCTACACCCAAAGTTTAGGTATATTTTTTTCATTACAAAGTTCGATTGTTGTCCCCAACTGTATTTTGTAAATTATTTAAATAAATTAACTAAATTTAAATATAATCTTAACCAATTTCCTCCATAAATTTATGAATATTTACTGAAGTAAAACAAAAAATTTACAAAATTAAATTGTAAATTCAACAATTTTTTCTATCCTATCTGTATATTCTTTTAACCAGTTGCATATATTTGAAGGAAGTTGTCGACTTTTTGTCTCTTTAATCATTTCATCAATTTCATTTTTAGGTGAAAGTGAACAAAAAACAATTTCATTAACATCCTATTTTTAAAATTTAAATTTATTACCAAATATTAAATTTAACCTCATCTCCTCTAACACAATAGACAGAACTAAAAACAGATTTTATTGTTTTCTTTACATCTATAGAAGTTTGTTCATCTCGAGTAACTAAATTTAACGCCAATACTCCTTAATTATTTTTATTTAAAAGAAAATATTTTTTAAAAGAAAACCTCCATTTTTAAACATTTTCTTCATAAATGTCAAAGCTCCTTATGTAACAAATTGAGATGGAGGGCAATACAAACCTTCAGGGTTTACTTGTCCGGACAAGTCAACAAACATTATATCGAATTTATCAACTTAATAATTATTTTTAAATTTATTTAAATTAATTTTACCTTGTTCAGCAGATTCTTTTATAAAATTAATTGCATCACAAATAACAATTTTTATACGTTCTGAATTTTTGGGGAACTCAAAATGTTTGGAAGCAATTTCTATAACTTCCTCGTCTAACTCAACACCAACAAAAATTGACTAAAAATAAAACTTTTTAAATAAAATATTAAATTCCTTACATTTATTAAAATATCATGAAAAGCTTTTAAAATAATTCCTCCACCCACTCCAAGCACCGCAATTCTCAACTTTTCATTTAAAACATTTTCTAATAAAATACTTCTTCCCTCTTTATCAAAAAGAAAATTAAGAGCCAAAGTCATATTTTTATGATGTTCACAGCTAAAAGGATTTGACCAATTAATTTTCCATTCTTTTTCATCTTATTTAAAAATTAAAAACCTTTAATATTTTCTTAAGAAAAACCTTTTGTTTTATTTTTTATTTTATTTACTTCAACTTCTGATTGAACTAAATTTGAACTATCTAAAAATATTAAACGTCGATATGTCAATTCATTAGCAATAACATGTTCTACAGTCCATTTCCCATTTATTTTAGAATTTCCAGTTTCAAAAGTTTCGCTAACATCTGTTGACCCCAACGATAGATAATTTATCTAGAAAAAAACATTTTTTAAATTAAAATAAAAAATACTTTTTGGTTAATACAATCTTTTGGCATAAAATCAAGAATTATATTATTTAATTCATTTTGTATTGCATCAAGTGATTGATAATCTTGGTCACGAAATAATCGAACCATAATTAATCTGTAAACATTAAAATAATTTAAAAAAATAAATCAGAAAATTGTTAATGAAAGCATCGATAACCTTAACAAACCCTAAACCCTGTACTCCCCAAAGTTCAAAGCCTAAACGTCAATAAAATTTCTAAAAACAATTTTACCTATGCAACTGACAATTCATTCGAAGATTTTGACGTCCTTTTGTCGTTACAAAAATCCAATCATTTTCTCTTAAAAAAATACTTTTCCAATTAAAAAAATAAAAAACACCTTCCCAAAGGTACAATAAAAACTCCATATTTAGTTAATTTCTTTATATTATAATCATCTATTATATAAAGTTCATATCTTTCTTTTCCATTAGAAAAATAAATTTTAAGAGAAGCCTCTTCAATTGGCCCTCTTAAAAAATATTTTTTTTTGTTAAAAATTAAAAATATTACTTTGATATATAATGTTTAAACCAACTCAATTGTTGTTCTGCTTTTATTCTCTCTATTAACTTTTCTGAAGTTTCAGTTAATTCTGGTTGTATATCTAGTCCATTTAAATATTCAATTTTCTAAAAAATTATAAAATAAAAATAACAGGGTCTCCTTTCTTAAGGTAAAAACAACAATATGAAAAATTGTTTTTATTTTGAGGTTTCTAAATGTTAAATAAAATTCCAAAAAATTTAATAAATCTTGTATCTATCATTCGTAAGCCTTCGATTAGCGCTATCATTTTTTCCAAGTGGATGGATCAAGTTTGATCGTCCATTAAAAAGTTACAACTTGATAAATGCAAGAAACCGTTGTTTTTCACATTTATCGAGTTGTAACTTTTTAATCTGCTATCAGACTTGATTCATCTAGTTGGAAAAAAAGTGCTTATCAAGAGCTTTCGAATGATATAAGATTCATTTGGATTGGATCAAGGAAAAAAAGTTCAAATTCAGAAAACAGAAAAATGTGGGGATATAAACGCCTAGTATAAAAAAATTCTTACCCGTTTTTGAGGTAAAGGAATTTTTAATTTAGTAATAATAACAGCAAAAACAGGCATTACAAATTCTTTTCCAGATTGAAAACATTTTTGAAAACGAATCATAAATTGATTTTTATCAAAATAATTTAACAATTTTTGAATAATATGATCTTGTGCTAAAGTTACCTAAAAAATAAAAAAATAATTTTAAAAATTAAAAGAAAACAACTTAAAATTATATAACGTCCAAATGGAGCTAAACATCTTTCAATTTCCTCAAAAATTGAATCAACTAAAATATATTCTTTTTCTGAATATTTTGAGGGAAGTAAAGCATCCAATGTCCCTTTATCAATTATTACATTTACAGAAGAATTTTGTAAATCAATCTAAAAATTAAAAAAATGTGAGAAATAAATTGGATACAAACATTTGAAGCAGAACAATTTTTAAATTTTAATGTCGGCCTATTTTCCAAATTCTTTTTATTTTGTTTATCTATTACCTAAAAATTTAAATTAAAAAAATATTTTTAAAAAACAAACATTTTGATCAGTATCTATACTCAAAATATTTCTATAACCATTATCATAAAGCTAAAAGAAGAGAAATTAAAAAATTAATTTAAAAATAAACATCATCAGCCAAAGAAGAATTTCCACAACCAATTTGTAAAATAAAATCTGTAGATTTAATATATTTCTCAAAAATTTGTCCAAGTTTTGAATAATCCCCATACCTTTTAAATTTAAATATTTATAAAATTAATAAAAAAATAAACCATTCAAATGAAGAATTATGCTTAAAAAATTTTTTCCAATAAGAAAGATCAGTAAATTCTTTTTCTGATTTTGGTATAATTACAACCATATTTGTTGTTGTTGCTTTGTAAAACTATAAATTAAATAAGATGAAATAATTAATAAATAAAACTTGGCAGACTTTATTAAAAATTTCTTTTGTTAAAAGGTAGGTGACGATTGAGTCTATGTAAATTTTGAACAGTTTTGCAGTCTTTTTTCAGACTGAAACGTCCACTTCTATTTTTAGAATTTTATACTATTTGAGTCTCGGAATTTTCTTCAATTTAGATTTATTTTCAATTGTTTATTTTTTTCAGCTTTTTAATTTTTCAGTTATTTTATTTTTAAATAAAAAATGCTTCATCAACATACGAATTCTTTATTTTTCATTTTGTTTGCTTTTTTTATTCTTATTATGACAAATCTTTACAACTTGAAGACAATTATTGATTTAACTTTTGAAAATTCAAAATTACGAACAAATATTCTTTTACTTAATTTGTCATGCAATAATGATAATAATGACAATAAATGTTTAAATGAAGGAATGTTGTGACTTATAGGGGGTTTTTTTTGGCTGGACCGATTTGGACAAATGAGGTGTCATTCGAAAGAGCTCGCCGAACTGAGTCGATCGCGGGCAGAGAGAAGTCGATCCGACAATCAGGGACCGAGATACAGACCCCTGAAGTTTGAAAAAGAGAAGGGGGGAGTAAGCTCATTTTGGGGTGAAAAATTCGAAAATGCAAATAATAGCTCATTCGACTCAGCTCGTCGAGCTGAGTCGAATGACACCAAAATCAGCTCGATACCTTGATTCTGAGCCAAGATAAACAGGTTCGAAATGGACAACATAAACCTATGGAGCGTCGGCGAGGCGCTTGTGCGAAACCCCGCGCTTCGCGCGGGGTTTCGCGGCACGCGCCTCGCGGGGAGTCAACGGTCGCTGGGTCTGGGTCAGTAACATAAACCTATTCCTATCTCCCTTGCTCTGGACGTACTTGGGGCCTCCGTAGCAGCAAAAATCTCCACATATGCCATAGGTAAGGAGCTAAAACAAACAATCATAACTTTGTCCAGTCAAGTCAGATTTCGGTGATTTTGGTGTCATTCGACTCAGCTCGAGGAGCTCTTTCGAATGAGCTATTATTTGCATTTTCGAATTTTTCACCCCAAAATGAGCTTACTCCCCCCTTCTCTTTTTCAAACTTCAGGGGTCTGTATCTCGGTCCCTGATTGACGGATCGACTTCTCTCTGCCCGCGATCGACTCAGCTCGGCGAGCTCTTTCGAATGACACCTCATTTGTCCAAATCGGTCCAGCCAAAAAAAACCCCCTATAAGTCACAATACCCAAATGAAGATCCAATTATTTTTGTTACACCAACATCTTATAGACCAGAACAAAAAGCTGACCTTACAAGACTTGGACAAACACTTGGAAATATTTGTAATCTATTTTGGATTATTGTTGAGGTTTTTTATTAAAATTTTAAAAAAATCTAATTATTTTCTTTTTGTAAGGATGCTCAACTTCCTTCAAAATTTATTGACGATTTATTTGACAGATTGAAAATTAAAGGTGTTCATCTTGTAAAACAAACACCTGCTGATAAAAAATTGAAGTTTTCTGATCCAAGATGGAAATTTCCTCGTGGAGTAGAACAACGAAATTCTGCTCTTTTTTGGATAAGGTTAATTTATTTTAACAAAATAAAAACATTTTTATTTTTCAGAAATAATTTAAATTCTTGGAAAAGAGGAATTGTTTATTTTGGTGATGACGACAATACTTATGACTGGAGACTTTTTGATGAAATGCGCAAAATAAACCAAAAAATTGGTGTTTGGCCAGTTGGAATTGTTGGTGGAATGCTTGTTGAGACTCCTCTTTTGGAAAGAACTTTAACAAATTGTTTGAGGATTTTTCTAAATATTTTCAATATTTATTATTTTTAGATACAGTTAATGGTTTTAATTCTCGTTGGAAGCCAGAACGTCCTTTCCCTATGGATATGTCTGGCTTTGCTATTAATATTTCTTTAATTCATGAGCACTCTACAAGTTTATTTAGTTATAAATCTCCGCGTGGTTTTATGGTATTTTTTTAATTTTTTTTGATTATTTTTTGTTTTTCATTTTTGCAGGAATCACATTTTTTGCAATCTTTGGACATTAAAAGAGAAGATTTAGAACCTTTAGCTATGCATTGTACAAAAGTTTTTGTTTGGCATACTCGGACACAGAAAACTGCTTTATTGGCTGATGAATTCCAAAAATATATTATGGCAATTAATATTTCCTCAAGTCTTTCTATGGTTGAAGAAGATGCAATATTTTAAATGACTTTCTCTTTTGGACTTTAAATTATTTAAAATTTTTGAGTAATAATAATATATCTTTTTTTTAATTTTTTTAATCTCTTTTTACGTTGCACTTATTTTTTTATCTCTTTCCGATCTCTTACGCCATATACATATCTATTACGCCATATACAATAAACATTGTCGCTAAAAATTCGGGATGTTAAAATCCAAAATTGTATTGACTCACTTGGTATAATCTTTCTTTTTAATGAGGGAGCGGGACCTAAACACTCTTGGAGAAGTCAGAGATTGTGATGACCGTCTTAATTACTTAATTTTATTATTCATTTGCTCAATAAAAAGTTAAGAATAAATTTTATCTGTTTTTATTTGTTATATCAATTTATTTACATATTTCTCATTTTTATTTTTTTATTAATTAATTTTTTTAGAAATAATGGGTGAACGTAAAGGCCAAAATAAATATTATCCGCCAGATTTTAATTGGCGTACTCACAAAACATTAAATAGTTATCATGGTGTTCATGCACTACGGGAGCGTGGAAAGAAAGCAAATGTTGGAATTATAACAATTAGATTTGAAATGCCCTTTAATGTTTGGTGTTTGGGATGTAATAATCATATTGGTATGAGTGTACGTTATAATGCGGAGAAGAAGAAGATTGGGATGTATTACACAAGTATGTTTTTAAAAAGGGTTTTTTGGGTTTTTAAGTTATAATGTGGGTTATTTGGCGTTATTTTGAGTTTCTGATTGGGCTTTATTTTCAGTTGTATTAGACCATTTGGATCTCCCAAAAATTTGTAAAACACGATTTTTTTATTTTATAAAAATTTTAGCACCAATTTACGAGTTTCGTATGAAGTGCCATCTTTGTGATAATTATTTCATCATACGCACAGATCCAAAAAATTTTGATTATGAATTGGTTGAGGGAGTTAGGCGACAGGAAATCCGTTTTGATCCCTCTACTATCGATAAGTTTGTTTAGAAATTATACTGAATCTATAAATTTATAAATCCTCAATTTTTAGTTTGGCACCAGTAGATCGAACTATGAGTTTAAAATTAGCCTCTGATGCTATGTTTAAGGTTTTTAATTAAAAAAAATTAACATAATTTTAATTTTTAACTATAGACAGAACATACAGTTGAGGATAAACAAAAATTGGCAGGGGATGATCAAAGAATTGACAAACTTGAATGGATTCAGTCAAGGCTTTATGATGATTTTGGGGCGAATTCCGCATTACGGAGTGTTTTTCGAACAGAAAGAAAAGCATTAACAGAACGTAGAGTGAAAGATGCTGATATACAACAAAGGCTTTCAACAGAAGTTTCCCTTTTACCAGAAAGTAAGGAAGATGCAATAGCTGCAAAACGATTGGTGCTAAGCAAACAATTGGATGGTAAATTAATTTTTAAAATTTTGATTTTAATGAAGAACGCTTATTTTTTAGTTTATAAAGAAAGAGATGACACATTAAGCAAAGAAAAACTTATGAAGCAACCAATACATTTTGAACAAAATCCAAGCCTTGTGTCTTCTTCTCCATCAACATCAAAATGTTCATTTACAAAAAGCTCAAGTGAACTTTTAGCTGAAAAATTACATCAACAATCAGTTAAAAATGCATTAGAAAATTGTAAATGGAAGGGCGATGGAGGAAGTTCTGCTGGAGGAAAGATTAAAAGAAGAATGCTTTTAGGTGTTAAAACCAATCAAAAGGGAAACAATAAAAATAGAAAAACAAAAAAGTGCAACAAGTAAAGAATTGCTTAAAAATAAACTTTGATAAACTTAAAATTTAGTGACGAAGAAATAGAAGGCGAAGAGGATATAAAATGTTTAGATGAAAGAGAAGAAACAAGTAACGGGGAACAATCATCTTTTCTACCTGGAATTTCGATATACAATTGTGAAGATTATGATAGCAGTAATTCTGAAGATAATAAAGATATATTTTAAGTCAGAAAGTAACATTGTATGAAATTCTATAAATATGTAAATATAAAAGAGATAAATAAATTAACAAGGATATGGATCGATATTATAATCTTTAACTGATAATAATATTAAAAACAATAACAAAAATTAAGAAAAATGAATATCTTCCTTGTTAAAATTAATTAAAAGAGCAAGAAAATCTTCTATAGACATTGTTCTTGCTCTCCGGTTAGCAAATTGTCCATCAACAAGTGTTCGTTCAATTAATTCCTCCATAGAAAAATCATCAGGAATTTCCTTTCCTTTTGTTTTACAAACAATTTTATAATTACGCTCCAAAATGTTAACAACATTCTTTTGTTTAAATAAAGAAAGAATAGTTTTATTTTTTCTCATAAATGCAATTCTTAACATTCCATCCCATTCCTTTAAATTTAAAATTTTTTTTTATTTTTAAATTTCTAATAAAAAAACCTTATAACAAATTGCTGGTGGGGGAGATCTAGGTTCTATGCGTACAACAGCAGAATCAACTTTTGGAGGAGGTACAAATTCTGAACGTTTAACTTTCATTAAATGTTCGACTTTTGCTAATAATTGTACACTAACAGATAAACGGCAATAACATTTACTACCAGGAGAGGCTGTAAGACGATCAGCAAATTCTTTTTGGAACATTAAAACAGCATATCTTTTTTTAATTAAAAAAATTTTTTTTAATAATTAAGACAAAACCTTGGCAAAGGTCTCTGCAACAATAATCGAAAAACAAAAGGCGAAGATATTTTATAAGGCAAATTAGAGACACAAATATCAAAATGGGGCCATTCTTTTATTTTAATTACATCTCCAGTAATTATTTTTAATTTATACTGATTTTGACTAAAAATTTAAATTAATTATTTTTTAAAAAGAAAAATAAAATTTTACGTTCCAATAACTCTCTTTTGTAATTCTGCAACCATTTTTGGGTCTATTTCAAAAGCTATCAATTTTTTTGCTCTTTGCATAATTTTTAGTGACATATTTCCAGTACCAGATCCCACTTCCATTACCGTGTCAGTGCCTTTTATTGCCGACTTAAATTTTTACAAAAATTTGATTTAAAATATTTAAACCTTTTCAATAATTGCGTGGACAACTCCAGGATTTTTTAGAATGTGTTGCCCTTTAAGTTTGTCAAATCGAACACCTAAAAATATATTTAAATTAAATTTTAAAAAATTAGAAACCTGTCGCTTTTTTGTTAATATCTTCAAAAGCCTTTCTTTTTTTGCCCATATTTCCTTCGAAAAAATAAAAAAATTAGATTATAATTTAAAAAAATATTTAAAGTTAGTAAACATTGAATATAATTTACATAAATATATGTAATTTTATAAAAAATATGAAATCGAATTTTTTACAATAAATATTAAATAAATTTCCAAGATTATTCAATTTTTTCGGATAATTTTTTCTCTTCAAATAAATAATAATTAATAAATTGTATCATTATATAACAATTTGTAATTAAAAAAATTAAAGATCCAACCCAAATCCAAACAAATGTATTATATCCACAAAATTCAAGTAAATAAGCGGGTAATAACCAATTACCTTGAGCAAATAACCAAATGGCCAAAAGTAAAAATAATTTATTTAAATTTAACTAAAAATACAAATTTATTTTAATATTTAAAAAATACTTTAATTTTATGAATAATTAAAGGAAGAAAACAAAAATACCAAATAAAATATTGAGAAGTACTAACCTTTAAAAAAAATATTTTTAAATTTATTTTTAAAAAAACTTTATTAAAAGAGACAAATGCAAATGTTGTTAAAAACCAACAAAACGGCAAATCATTTGAAAATCTGGAAAAAAAATTATTTTTTTAATTAAAAAATTATTTAATAAACTTTAAAGCAAAAAAAGCATTGCAAATAATTTGTGGAAAAAATGAAAAAATTCCAATAAATTTAGTCCATTCTTTATTATTCATTGACAAATATAAAGGTAAAAAATATGGAGAAAAATTATGAGAAACATCAACTCTTGTTAAATGGTACAAAAAAGAAGAATAAATAAATGGTTGTCCATAAAATAAATAAAAAATAAATGTTGAAAGTAAAAAAGAGAAAATACTTATCTTTAAAGAAGAAATTTTTTTTAACTAAAAAGAAAAACTTACAAAAATAAATGAAAATCCCCTCTTGTTTTGTAAACAATTTAAAATAAATAATTTAATATTTCCCAAATTTTTATTTTTATAATTGGATAAATGAAGAAAAATTGAAGGATAATAAATTAACTGAAAAATAAAAAAGAAATTATTTAAAAATTATTTTTGATATAAAAAACAAACAGGGAATATTCTCAAATGTGTTGCCAATCCATGAATAAAAGCTGAAAGTAAATAATTTCCTTTAGATAATTCAAGCATTGTCAACAAATTTAAAAAACAAATTAAAGCATCAGAATTTCCTCGAGTTGCAATAATTATATTGAAAAGATTAAATAACCAAAGAAGACAAATTGAACGACGAAATAAAATTAATTTGTTTGAAATTATTTCTTTGTTTGTTGTAGAGATTTTGTTAAATTGGGTAAAATATTGTAATTGTATCCAACCAACAAGAACATCCAAAATTGAAAAAATTATTTTCCCTTTAAAAAAAGTTTTTTCGATTAAAAATTTTTTGTACCAAAATCTGCAAATAAATAATTTGGAACAAGAATCCAAGCAATAATTGGCGAATATCTATAAGTCGAAAGATTATATGGAGAAGATCCTTGTGAAACCAAAAGTGCAGCTTCTGTAAAGACTTCATAATCAACATCAGTAAAATTTAACTATAAAATTTGAAAAAAAAAAATTAAAAAAAAATAAAAAATAAAATTACATTAAATAAATAATCGTGGATTCGAGCATATAAAATAAAAAATAAACGAACAAGAAATGCTAAAATAAATAAATTATTATCGGACCAAATTAAAGGCCGAGTCATTACAAAAACGGCGAATAGTAAGGACGAAATTTGTCTGAAATTTGTTTTTGACAGAATGCCAAAAAATAAAAATAATTTTTATAACGCCAAATTGCGGGGCTTCAAATATTTTTTTATTAAAGTTTCAAAAATCAACAAATTTTTATTTTTTTTTCAAGTGAAAGATGGTTTTTTATCTGGTTGGATTAGGGTTAGGAGATGTCACAGATATAACAGTAAAAGGATTAAATATCGTTAGTTTACATTTCTTTATTAAAAATAAAAATAATTTTTAAAAAGGTTCGCCGTTGCAAAAAAGTTTATTTTGAAAATTATACAAGTTTACTTTCATTTGGTTTTGATCAAACACAACTTGAAAAATTTTATGAAAGGCCAATAATTGAAGCAGATAGAGAATTTGTTGAACAAAAAATTGGTGCTTAAATTTAAATTGATTTTTTTAAATTTTCTTTTTCAAAAAAAGAGAAGGTTTTGGAAGAATCTTTAAATGAGGATATTGCTTTATTAATTGTTGGGGATCCTTTTGGTGCTACAACACAGTAAAATTTTTTGGTAGTCTTTATTTTAAATTAAATTTAAAGTTCAGATTTGTTAATTAGAGCAAAACAAATTGGCGGTTCTGTTAAAGTGGTTAGTTTATTATTATTATTAATTATTTTTTAAAAATAAATAATTTAGATTCATAATGCTTCGATTTTAACAGCTGTTGGATGTACAGGACTTCAAGTATTTTTAATTTTTAGTTTTGTTAAAAAATATTTTAGCTTTATAATTTTGGCTCAACTGTCTCAATTCCTTTTTGGACTGATAATTGGGAACCAGATTCTTTTTTTGAAAAGTTTGTTATTATTAAATCACGATTTTAATTTATCATGGGAAAGGGGAAACTCAGAAATTTTTTTAATCACTGGTTTGTTAGTACATGATTATACTATAAAAGAAAAATAAAAGCTTACAATCATAAACCCGTGTAGGGATAACGAATTACCAAAAATTATTTTAGAAAAGGCTTTAACTACAAAATAATCCCCATTTTTTTGTCTTAATCTATTTTTGTTTGTTATACAATTTAATTTTAAGGATTTTAATAAACTTGAATAATGGAATGCATACATTATGTTTGCTTGGTATTTAAATTAATTTTAAATATTTAAAAAATATTTATAGATATTAAAATAAAAGAACAAAGTTTGGAAAATATTTTGAGGTTTTTTAAATTGATTATTAAAATATTTTTTAAAAAAATTTAGAAGAAGAAATGAATATGAGAAACCATGTTTTCTAACTTGTTCCCAAGCTGCTAAACAAATAATTAAAATAATTGAGAGGAATAAAGGAAATTTGGGTATTTTTTTAATTTTAATTATAAAAATATTTTTATATAAAAATAGTTGTAAATGCTGATATATTTGTTGTTGGAATTGCTAGAATTGGTTGGGATGATCAAAAGGTTTTATATAAATTAAAATATTTTTGAATTTTTTGGTGAATTTTTGCACATTGAAAATAAAAATACCCATGCATTTCTAAAATTAACGGATATGTATATTTTGGAGGTTGCTTGAATATTTATACGTAAATATTTTTTGTGATCTCTCATTTTCCAAAAAAATGAGAGAATTATAAAAACATTTAAATTTCCCAAAATCCAGTCATTTTTAATTTAAGGTTTTTAAAATCAATTAATTTTTACTCTTTTAATTTATAGATTGTCTATGCTACTCTTCAACAGTTAGCCTTTGAAGTGGATATGGGGTTACCTCTTCACAGTCTAATCATTCCTTCTTTTGAATTACATCCTTTAGAGAAAGAAATGCTTAATTCTTTTATTTTTAAATAATTATTGTTGGTGTTTTTATTGTTGTTGACATTTTTTGACAAGTTAAAAACTTTGGATATCTCTCTACTGTTTTTTCTTTTGAGCTTCCCAAACGTCCAAAAATCCCCCCAAAAATGATTTTGTGCTCTTACCTTTTTCTTTCCTTTGTGTCATTTTATGTCTTTAACATTTTATAAAAATACATTTTGTAGAATTGTTCACTGGTAGACAATCTGGCTTACCCATCCTCTCAGTATCGTATACGAGAGGGAATCGATTCATTGGAATATTTCCAAAGTCAGCGCTCGGGGGTTATAATATATGTGTGGGTAGGCATGTAGTTAGTTGTTGTAGTAGTGTGGCTTGCTTAAAGCGTATGCAAGACAAAGCAAATAATATGTAAAGAAAAGAAAAAATGGGTGGCAGAAAAACCACCATCGCGTCTTGTGTTAATGCTCCTCTGTCTTCTTAATGTTGTCAAGTGCCCGTCTCCCAAATAATACGCAATTTATCGGTTTCATTTATAGCTTAAAACCAAGTCCTATGTCCACATGTTTAGTTGTAAAAAATTAAGTTTTAATTTTTAATGTTTGCCCAAATAATTTGTGTTTCAATTGTTATTTGTTTAGCTTTTACATTTATGCTTTTTTTGACCCTTATTAAAGTTTCTGTATTTGTTGGCTTTATGCCCTTAACAGGAAATTCTAAGTACGGTAATTAGGTCCGAGTTTGAGTTCGCGTATTTGAGTCTGATTATCAGAATTCATCGCAAAAAAGCCTTTAAATGCATCACAAATTCTTTTCGGGACTCAATTTGTTTTTAAATGATAATCTTCCTAATCTCTTAAATGCCTTCCCAAATCTTGTAAAATTATTTTTTTAATTTTTAGTAAAATATTTTTTATTTAAATTTGCAACATTTTGGCTATTAAATAATCAAAATGTTTCCACAACATCCTCAACAACAAGCACAAATGCATTCCCAACTACAGCAAAGAAAAGAACCACAACAATTTATTTCAGCTGAGGCACAAGCAAGAGAAAAGTAAAAAAATATTTTTTTTTAATTTTTAAAATTTTTTGTTTCAAGATTAAGCCATTTTGTTTATGAATATCTTGTTCATATGGGAGCATCTAAAACTGCCGATATGTTTAAAAATGAGGTTCTTGCACATAATCCAAATATTCAAATTGATGTCTCTGCACCGCCTGGTTTTCTTTCAAATTGGTTTAGGTAGGGAATTTGTTTTTAAAATTATTTTTTAAAATTATTTTTAAGTGTTTTTTGGGACCTTTATTCTGTTCAAGCTGACAAAAAAGACAAAGCAGAACCTTCAAATGATGCAAAAACTTATCATAAAATGGTGAATTGTTATTTATTTTTAATTAATTTTAATTTCAAATTTTAGATTTTCCCAGCTGGTGGTTTCCCTGAAGGAATGGTTAACGGGGGAGGAATATATGGGCATCCTGGAGTTTGTTTATTTTTAATATTAAAAAATTATTTTATTTTAAGTTTCATAATCCAAACATGGGCCAAGCACCTGGTTTGCCTCCTCCACCTCAATCTCAAAATATGCCTGATGGTATGTTTCCGGTTGGTTATTTTAATGGAACACGTGGTGGTCCTCAGCCTGGTCCTTCTCAATCTTCTAATCAAGCTTCACCTATTCCAGGTAATTTAAAATTTTTCACTTTCAGTTATTTTATATTTTCTGTTAAAGGTGGACCTTCTAACAGATTTCCTCAACAACAAGGTACTCGAAGTGGGGCACCAACTCCCAACAGTTTTCAATCACCTCATCAAATAAATGCTGCTTCCTTTCAAATGACCGAACAAATGCGGATGGCTTTTGTTCAACAACAAAGACAAGGTGTCCAACCGGGAAGGATGCCTATGGTTTGTTTGCCAAACAAATATTTTCTTTTTGTTTTTTTCTTTCCTTAGAATATGGCCATTCCTGGTCATCCAGGCAGGCAACAAATTCGCCCACAATTCTGTCCACCACAACAATATATGGATTCACCATCTGGCACTCCACCATTCACAGGTTCTATATCACAACATAATGGCGCAGTTTCTGCTGCAGCTGCTTCGGCTATGTGTTCTTCTTCTGCTTCTTTAATGTCTCCTTCAGCCTGTGTTCCTTCTCAACAACAAATACCTCATGGTGTTTTGATGGGTGGAGGGTCTGTCCCCGGCCAAATGCAGGGACCGTCTGGTGATGTAACGGGAGTTGGTCCTGGCTCTGCCGATCCTAATTTTATGATGATGAGTGCTGGTGGTGGTCCTCCTAGTGGAATGCAATCACAGGTTTTTTTATTGATGATTAGAAATATTTTATTAATTTAAAAAAGTTTTTAAATCATAATGATGGAGGAAATGGTGGCAATCCAACGGCTACATCGATTAGACAACAAATAGAAGCTGCTGAAGGCGGAGATTTAAATGGAGGTGGAAATCAACAACAAAGCAGTCAATTACATTCATTATTGAATGGGACAGGAGGAGGGGCAAGTGGAGATATGTCTATGGAAATAAAACATTCACCTGCATCTGTTCATCATTTTGCGGGTAGTGGAAGTGTACCAGGTATAAATTTAATTTTTTTATGAAATTAAAAAAAAATTAGGAACAAGTTGTCAACAACCAGGCATAAATGGTGGAACACCTACGGGGGGAGGAGGCCCTTTAGGTAGTGTTGGTGGCCCTAGTTCTGTTCATTCTCAACAAAGTGGTAGCAATAATAAAATCCAACAACAACCACCAATCTCTGAAGCATTAGAAATGGCTGGACATGTAGGGAATCATCAGGTTTTTTTTGAATTGTTAAATTTGAATTATTTTTTAAAAATTTTAGAGTGATGAAATTTCCAAAATTAAAGCAGGTCTATTGGAAGGATTCCCCCAAACTCATCAATTTCAGCAGCAATGATTTTTAAAAATATTGAAAAGAGCTAAAAATAGAAAAAAAACCTTAAAAGTGACATATACATAGATGCTTAAATATTTGCATATTAATTATTAGAAAATAGTTTTTATATATATTTTTTGGAATATTTTAGTTTATTTTTTGTATTAAAAGGGAATTTTTTTTGTAAAGAATTTAATTAGATTTTTCTAATTTCCTTTTTAAAATCCAAAATCTCTTTTAAATAATTATTTAGAATTTCAATTTTTTCCAAACAATTTACTCTATAAAATAGGAAATAAATATTTTCTATGATTTAAAAAATATTTTTTGTATAAATCGTCTAAACTCCATTTGTTTATATAATCGTTTTTGGCTTTTTTACAATTTACATGGCATTCTTCTCTTTTTTATACCGAATTTTCTTTTAATTTTTAATTGAAAGTTTAATTTAAAAAAAGAGAAATTCGGTATATAATCGTTTGTGTATATTTAAATATCCATATTAAATACAAATTTATGAATCCAAAGGTTTATGTGTATTTTTCTTTGAAAATTCGTACAAAATTTTTTTATATTTTAAAATAAATAATTAAGGGTTTTCTAATACTTTTTTTCTAAATTTTTAAGTTTTAAATTTATTTTTAATTAAGAATCTAAAAAATTTATGGGTATGAAAAGGAGAAAACATACTTCAACCAGAATTACTGGTGTAGAAGAAAAAATACATAAAAATGATAATAATAATTCAATACAAAATTCAAATAATCAACAAAATAAATTATTTGGAAAGGAACAATATTTACCTGAAAAATCTAATATTAAATTTGAAGATGTGGGTGGGTGTGAGGCACAATTTTTGGTAAATAAATAAAATAGGGGAATATTAAAAATTAATTTTTAAAGGAAGCAATTTATATGTTGATGCATTTAAAACAGCCTGAACTCTGTACAAATTTAGGGGTTAATCCTCCAAAAGGATTACTTTTACATGGACCTCCTGGATGTGGAAAATCTTTATTTGCACGTGCAATTTCTGGTTTAATTTAAATTTAATTTAAAAAATATTTAATTTTTAAGGAGAACTTCAAATTCCAATTTTGTCCATTTCTTCAACAGAAATAATTGCTGGAATTTCTGGTGATAGTGAACGTCGAATAAGACAATTATTTGTTGATGCTGAAGCTAGAAATACCCAAACTTTAATTTTAATTGAAGATATTGATGTAATTGCAGCAAAAAGAGAAAATGCTCAACGTGAAATGGAAAGAAGAATTGTGACACAATTAATTGCTTCTTTGGATGGTTTGAATTATTTTTTATTTTCTAAAAAAATAATTAAAGATCTCAATTCTTCTACTCTTTCAAAAGTTTTTGTTATTGGGACAACAAATAGACCAGAAATTTTAGACGCCTCTTTACGCAGAGCTGGGCGTTTTGACAAAGAAATTTCAATTGGAATTCCAGATTGCCGATCACGATTAGAAATTCTAAAAATTGCGACAAGGTAATTATTTAATTTTCTTTTAAATTTTACACAATTCTTTTTTCAAAGAAAAATGAATTTGGCAGAAAATGTTGATTTAAAACGTTTGGCCCATTTAACTCCCGGCTAGTTTTAATTTTTCTTTGAAATATATTTTAACAGAATTTAATTAGGTTATGTTGGTGCTGATTTATTTGCACTTGTTCGTGAAGCTTCAACAAGAGCTTTAAGTTTTGCTTTTTCAAAAAGCGAAGAAGAGGAAAAACAAAATTTAATTTTAAGTAATATTCCAAAGAAGAGAACTTTGGAAGAAATTCGTGAAGAACTTTTTAGAGGTAATTTTTTATTTTATTTAAAAATTATTTGTTTATATTTTAGCTTGTAATTGGTTCAAAGAGCCATTAAATACAAATTCTTTAATTGCTAATAATACCAATGAATTAACAATTTCAATGAAGTAATTCTTTTTTTTAAATTAAAAAAAATTTCTTAAAGTAATTTTGAATGGGCTCTTTCAACAGTCCATCCTTCAGCAAAAAGAGAAGGTTTTGCAACAGTTCCAGATGTTACTTGGGAAGATATTGGTTCATTAGAGAAAATAAGATCAGAATTAAATTGGTCAATATTGGTAAAAATTTAAAAATCTTTTTTTTTAAATTTTTGTTTTTGTAAAAGTATCCAATCCAGAAGCCAGAATATTTTGAACATTTTGGTTTAAATGCCCGTCCACAAGTAAATAAAAATGAAAAAATGTGTTAAAAATTTTATTTTTGAGGGTATTCTTTTTTGTGGACCTCCTGGTTGTGGAAAAACAATGCTGGCAAAAGCAGTAGCAAATGAAACTGGAATGAGTTTTATTAGTATAAAAGGCCCAGAGTTAATGAGTATGGTTAGATTTTTAAAAAATTTTTAGTTAAAAATTTAATTTAAAAATTAGTATGTCGGGGAAAGTGAACGAGCTGTTCGGACTGTCTTCCAACGTGCAAGAGATTCTGCCCCGTGTGTTATATTTTTTGATGAAATTGATTCTTTATGTCCTAAACGTTCACAAAAAGAGGTAAAAATTAATAAAAAACATTAAAATAATTTTTAGACTGTTGGAAGTGCTCGATTAGTTAATCAATTATTAACTGAAATGGATGGTTTAGAAGCTAGAAAAGATGTTTTTCTGATTGGTGCTACAAATAGACCTGGTTTAATTTTAATTAAAAATATTCTCGTTTTTTATCAAACAGATATAATCGACCCAGCTATTTTGAGACCAGGGCGTTTCGATAAAGTAATTTTTATTGACTTTCCAAGTGTTAAGGAGAGGGCGGATATTCTTCATACAATCACAAAAGTAATTTATTTACAAACTTTTGGATTGAATTCTAAAAAAATATAAAATTATTTTAGAATAAAACAAGACCAAGAATATGCCCTTCCGTTTCCTTCGAAAAGATGGCAGAAAATCAAGCAATGGAATTTTTCACGTAATTTTAAATTAGATTTTTAAAATAAATTAGAATCTCTCCCTAAGAAATCCCTCTCGAAAAATATCTAATTTTCATTTTAGAGGCGCCGATCTTGTAGCTTTGGTACATGAGGCAACATTGATAGCATTGAAGGAAAGGATTGAATGCAAAAACCTCTCAATCAATTCTGTAATCAGTGAAAACTTTGAGGAAGCGTTAAAGAAAGTCTCGCCCTCCGTGAAATTCGAGGATCGCTTATATTATAAGAAATTAAAGGAAAAGTTTTCAGTTGAAAATTTTAAGAAATAAATTTTGTTTAAAAGATTTAGTTCTAAAAACATTTAAAAATTGCAAATTTTTATTAAAAGTACCTTAATCCAAAATACAGACAAGCAAAAATGTAATTTCAATGTTTGGGGTTAATGAAGCAATTTGGTAAATCAAATCAGGTAATCAAGTCTAATTGTAAGTCTAGTCGGCAAGGAATAAATCTTACTCATCTTCTTCCCTTACTTTGCTCAGTTCATGTTTGAAACGCTCCTGACGACGTCTTTTCATTATAGACTGTGTTCGCCGTTTAAACTCTAAATGAAGAAATATTATTTAATTTCAGAGCTAAAAATCTTACTTTTTGCTTCATCTTCCTTTTCCGCAGCTTTAACGATATTAAGGACGCCGTATTTCTTACGTAGATTGTCTTTAGGTTCAACCTCTGTAGCGCCAACCAAAACTCGATCTAAAACCGTTAAAAATTAAAGATTTCCAGGAAATGCTCAATTTTCAATAATATCGATAATTAAAAATCCAGTCCCTCTTGAAACAAGAAATTTTTAGCATTTTTAATTACATACTTCCGTCCATGTCAATTTCGTAGATTGCCTCCTGTCCCAAATGATGTTGAAGAGGAGGCAGCCGATTTCGTTTAGAACGTCTTAAACCTAATTGCACAACAGAAGGAGATTCTGGATCAGGTCGAACTTTAGGGAAATATAATTTTGATATCGAATAAATAACACTCACTAAGCTTTGGTTTATATGTCAATCTTGGTGGCTTGTTAATGCATACAGTGTGTAAAAAATGTTTTGGAGGCGATGCATAGAAATTAGAACTCTGAGATAAATCTTTTTCTTCCGCTTCTTCAACTTTCCCTCCATCAGTCTCGTCGTCATAAATATCCTGAAATTCAATATAAAAATATTTTATGTTTTCTATATTAGACATCAAAATTTAATGAGAATTTCTATAGTTTGCTCTCCCGGAAAGTGGTTAATTGAGAGAAAGACAGAGGCCGAATGTTTCCGAAAGGTTGAAATCAGAGACCGGCGCGGGACAGGATCCCGCGCGGGATTTTGCGAGGTCCCGCTCCCTTTTTTCGATTTGCGGGATCCCGTCCCGCAAAGATTTTTAAAAAAATCCAGCATCCGGGATCCCGCAAACACGATTTTGCCGGTCTCTAGTTGAAAAGAAGTATTATTTTGGAGTGTTTCATGTTAAAATACTTACAAGTGTTTGGTCAGCCTGGAACAATGAAATTTTTGCCTGCGACGGTGTAGGAGATTTTTCAAAGAATGTCTGTTCAGAATTGGAAAGAATTGAAGGCATATTAATACTTCGACGATCATCGAAATTACAAGAAGAATTTGGTGAAGGATTATTCTCAATATTTTCAGTTTCAAAAGATTGTTGTGCTGATGGACGGATCAACTCACGCACCTATAATTAAATTAATTAGCTAGAAATATCTATTCTTGTAAAGAGAATTGTGTTTATATATTCTGTTTATAGTTTAAATTTGTAATGATATAGAAATTTTTGTTTAATTTATCAGGAATTTCGTCATTTTCTAATTAAAACATGAGTTAAAAGACACCAGAATTTAATGTAAGTAAAACCTTGCAAGGAGTTCCCTTAATCAAAACAAATTGATTTTTATTTAAAGAGGAGCGTGGTTTTGGAAAATTTGTTGATGTACTAGGTCCAGCTGTTTCAAAATCATGGCTTTGTGCACGATCATCCACCACCTGTTTTTCATTTAATTTTTATTTAAAAATATAAAAATCCTAACCGAATCCTGACAAATGGTGCTCTCAAAAAAAGAAGGAATACTAGCACGAAAAGTTGGACATTTATTTGGAGGTGCAGTTGATTTACTAGCTTCCTCATTCTAGGAAAAATTAATTATAATTTTTCAAAGAAAAAGATTAACAAAAAAGAAATTACCAACCAAACTTTGATCAAGAATTGTGCTTTCAAAAAGTAAGGAAGGAATGTTAGCACGAAAAGTTGGACAATTTTTTTGAAAAGGAGTTGATGTATCAGTGCAAGTATTAATGGTGCTTTCAAAAAGGGAAGAAGAAACATTAGCACGAAACGTTGGACATTTATTTGGAATTGTTGTTGGTGTACTAACAGCTTCAGAAGCATAATCTTGTTCATCTTCCTCATTCTAAAATTAATTTTTCAAAAAAGGTAACCAACAAAAAATTACTAACCAAAGTTTGATCATGAATTGTGCTTTCAAAAAGCAAAGAAGGAACATTAGCACGAAAAGTTGGACAATCAGTTCTATTAGGCATTGAATCCCGAATTGAACGAATATTTAAAATTCTATTTAAATTTCCTTCATTTTCTGTTATTTCTTCATTGCCAATTTCTTCTGGAATTATTTGTTTTGATGATTTTTTTGTTAAAGATAGTGGACGTTCAGAATAAGCATCAGTTTTGGCTTCAGACATTGTTAATGTTTTATCTCCAACATCGTTGTTATTGACAAGTTCAAATGACGACTTTTGGTACTTTTTGGATATCCCGCCCTCTTGTTTGAGTTTATGATCCCCTTCGGTTGTATGTGTAAGTAATTGATTGTGGGCATCAACAACACTCTTTAAAATATAAATTGAATAAACAAAAGGTCAAAAATTATTTAAAATCTTAATTATTTTAAATTATTTAATCAGTTTTCATTTACACATCAAAAATAAATTAAAAATATAAACAATAACAAACCTGACTCTGATCGAAAATGGTACTTTCAAAGAGGGAAGGAATACTGGCTCGAAATGTTGAAGAGTTTTTGTCAGACATAAATAAATTTTAAAGAAAATGCTTACCTGAAAAAAATAGAATTAGAAAATTACAAAAAACAAAGCAATATAAAGAGTAATTTATGAGATAATTTAAAATACATAGATGTAAAAAATGAAGCAAAATGTCCAATAAATTATTCAAAAAACTTTGCATTAAATGTAACAATATATACAGGGTGTCCCAACTAAAAAGCACTATTTTAAAAATTAATAACTTTTTATTATCTTGACGGATTTTAATCATTTTTGGTATTTTATATCTATAATTTATGAGAATTTTTTTGACATAAAAATTATGTCTAAATTCGAACCCTAACCCTGTATTTCAATTTCGTACTCAACTGTTCTCTTTTTTCCCTCTTTTCATTGTGTGCTATCTTACTTCATTTATTTTCCTGCGTATGGCGAAGAGTGGATACTGTATTGAAAATCTAGTGTCTATCGCCTAGTGTTTACTCTATTGTCTATCGCTGCTCAAAAAAACAAAAGGGAGTAAGAATGCATGTGCGGAAAAAGGGAAAAACAGAACGGTAGAGTACGAAATTATCTCGGGTTAGGGTTCGAATTTAGACATAATTTTTATGTCAAAAAAATTCTCATAAATTATAGATATAAAATACCAAAAATGATTAAAATCCGTCAAGATAATAAAAAGTTATTAATTTTTAAAATAGTGCTTTTTAGTTGGGACACCCTGTACAAACTTCTCTTCTGAACATTTTTAAATGCAATAAATTTGGTTATATGAAAAATGACAAAAATTTTTTCTTTAACCGTCTCTCTTATTATCTTTTCAAAATTTTAACGTCAACATCCAAGAAATAGTGTGTTGTTTTGAATTATTGCTTTTTGGCGTTTTTTAGAATTTATTGCGCCATAACTATTTCCTTTTTTTTATCGCGCTATTTAGTGATTATTTCATTCAATTGCCTGATTAATTTTTGTTTAAGTTCTCTTATTTAATTAGGTAAACTTTTAGTTTTTGGAGGAAATTTATTTAATTACACGTATGTCTGATCACGAACAAGACCATGATTTCGCAACCGGAGACGCTGGTGCATCAGCGACTTATCCAAAGCAGTGCTCTGCTCTTCGCAAAAACGAATTCGTTATGATAAAGGGACGTCCGTGCAAGGTTTTATTTTCTTTTAATATTCAATAGCCCGAATCTCTAGGACAAGCAAGATTAGCAATATTCATTAATAAACTTTCAGATTGTTGAAATGAGTACTTCGAAGACTGGCAAGCATGGACATGCAAAGGTTCATATTGTTGCGCTTGATATTTTTACCAATAAAAAACTGGAAGATATTTGCCCATCTACTCATAATATGGAAGTGCCAGTTGTTAAGCGTAAAGAATATCAGGTTTTTAAATATCTTAAATAATAAATTTGTTTTGTCCTATCTGACATTTTCTTACCAAAATCATAACTTAAGCTTCTTGCAATCAATGAGGACGGTTTTGTTAGCATGATGGATTTGGATACTTGTGACACTAAAGACGATCTTCGTATTCCGGTTTTTTAAATCTTTTTATTTCATTAGATTTTTTAAATTAATTTAGGAAGGTGAACTTGGTGAACAGATTAAACAAGCATTCGAAAAGGACGAAAATGGAATTCTTGTATATATTTTGTTTTTTTATCCGCAATTTTAATCTTAAACCCTGTTAATAAAGGTTGTTTTATCGGCGCCTTTTTTCCCTTTCTTTTAATTTTTGGTGAGGGGTTAGAACGCTTTTGAATTTTTCGTTGTAAGAACACCCATTTATAAGGGGTTGCCAATTGTATGAAAAACATAAAATATATAAATTAACGGTTATAGTATTAAATTTGCGGTTAATTTTAGTTTTTACAAAAATATAAATTTTTTCGTTAAGGTTACTGTTGTCTCTGCTTGTGGAGAAGAAGTGGTTCTTGGCTGGAAGAATATGCCAAACCGTGATTAAACGATGAAGATTAATTGATAAGCGGTTGAAGAAGAAATTTAAAAATTTGTTTGCTTAAAAAGTGCCGCTAAAAATATTTTTGTTACTTTTCGGTTTTTTAAAATTATTTTTACTTAAATTAAAAATTTGGGAAGGGTTTTAAAGTTAAATTGATTATTTTTTATTTGTTGACCGAAAAGTTTCAATAATAATATTAGAGAAAAACCACCAATCCAAACGGGAAAGACGCTCTCCTTAAAAATTGACTTTTATATTGTGTTGGTTATTTAATTATTAATTAAAAAGTAGCAACTTTTTTGTTGTGCTACAGCGTCCCCTTTATTCTCTTTTATTTTGTTGTTCCTCATTATATGTTAAAAAAGAGATGTTCTGATGAAATTGTTGAAAAATATCGGATTTGTTATATTTAGACTTACAAACCGACTTGGATAAAATTTAATTGTTTTTTGAGACATTCAAATGTGTTACACAAAATTATAATGGAAGGATTTTAATATACATAATTCTTGTTTGGTCCATCCTTTTTTGGAACTTGGAAAATCGAGCAAAGAAATATTTTTTATTAAATTTAAAAGAAAATAATTTATTGTCAAAAAATTTAAAGTTATACATATTAAAATATTGTTTATTGTTAGGACATAGGAAGTCCGACTTGCAATAAAAAATTACATTTAAAATTTTTACTATTAAAATTTTGGTGTTTTTATTTTTTATCTCAAAAATATCAAAAAATTGATCCCTAAAATAAACTTTTTGACAAGCTAGGAAGTGAAGAACTAAAAAATTTGAGTGGAAGTATGTGGATATCTATTTATATTAACACTTGAAAATTCAATTTTGTAGACACAAACCTTTTAGTAAATATTCTAGTCCCCCCCCCCCCCCCCCCCTTTTACTAAAATTTGATTTAAAAAGAAATTTTATTAAAAGAAATATTTTCTTTTAAAGCTTAATCGAGAATATTCAATTGGTGTTAGAAATAATGTTAAATTACAATCAAAATATGTGTGATTTATTTTATATGATTAATTCTTTATTTTTAAATCCAAAAATGTCCTTTTCAAATATATTTTCTTATTCATGCAATTTCTTAAACTTTATTTTTATTTAACATTCTTAATCATTTTTGTCATTTCCCTGTTTATTTAAACTCAGCTATTTCTGTTATTTTAGCTTCAGCTTCAATTCACTTTTAAATTCCCCAATAATCCCCTTAAGCCTAATTGTAAAATTATTATTAAATTGAATAAATATTAATAAAGAAATATTCCTTTTTTGGATAAATTTAGAAGGGCTAGAAATAATTAAAAAGATATTGTTTCTAACATTTGGTGCCACTCGGTCTAATTGTTCAAACTGAGCTCATCGGAGCGTTCAATTTTTGAACGTGTTGGAATCGCACAACGTGTTTCTTCGCGCCCAAATCAACAACCAAAGACATCAATTCAAAGGAAAGTTTTATTAAATAGAAATCGGGTAGCTCAAAATTTATTAAATAGAAGTTTAAAGGTTGCTCGGCAAAAACCAAGCGAATTACAGCCGGCTCAAATACAACAAGCTGCTAATTCACAACCTTTAATTATTCAAATACAGCCTCAACCTGCTCCAAACGCTCAACAGCAAGGAAGCAGCGTCCAATTAAATAATAGACAAAATTACCAACAGCCCCGACGTTATTGGAGGCATTGGCAACAAAATCAGAGGCAACAGAACTACCGACGACCAAGAAATCAAAGAAATTTTCGTGGGCAGCATAGGAATTTTAGACAACACCGCAGAAACTACCGATTTGTGAGAGGCCAACAAACCTTCCGTGGTCAACAACAAGCTTATAGAGGTCACATTTACCGAGGTCCAAGGACATTTTACAGTAGGCAATCTTTCCAAAGGGGATATGTCAGGAGTAATACAAGAGGCAATCAATGGGCTGAAAGAGCGCCTCATCAGATACAATACAGCGGCTACAGACGCCGATTTTAGAATTGCTGCTGATTTAGGTATGGAAGAAAAAATTTTTCGGCCAAAAGAATGATAAAATATATAACTTTAACTAAAAAGAAAATTAGTAATTTATTAAATGATTTAGACGGCCAGACAGTCAATTATGTAAATCTTTTCCCTACTTTAGACAGAGAAGAAAAAATAGAGGAAAAGAATGAATATAAAAATTTCGCAAATGGGCCCGAGGGTTATCTAACTATTATGGAAGAAGCTCGGGAAATTATTGAGGCCCTAAATGAAAATGAGTATATTTTAGAAGAAATTTTAAATAATAATACAGGGCAGGCACAAAGTCAGGCAAATGAAATGAATGTCAAATTGCCAGAAATAAAACTGCCAGAATTTTCGGGGGATACTAAAAATTGGCAAAGTTTCTTCGAAGAATTTAAAGCGGCAGTAGATGAGCAGCCAATTCCTGATAAAAGGAAAATGCAGTATTTAAAAAGTGCCTTGAGAAATGAAGCCCTAGAAATTGTCGAGCCATATCCGTTGGAAGCGGGTAATTACAAGCTCGTTTTAGATCTCCTAAAAAATAGATTTGGGGATAAAATAACAATCAGAAGCAGCCTGCATTCTGAATTAAGAAAATTGCCCAGGGCGAACCAATTTGTGCCCGAAATTAGAAAAACTTTAAGAAAAATTGAGGCAATTATAAATCAGTTAAAATTAATGGGCGAAAATACTGAGCACCAACAGCTAATTTTAGAGGTGGAATCAAAAATGCCCAAAAAGATACTGACTGAAATATTTAAGAGAAAAAGAATAGACCCACTATGGTCTTTAGAAAAATTATTAAAATTTTTAGATGAATATTTAAAATTAGAAGAAGACGTGCACATGCTTCATAAAGATTTCGGTTCAGAATTAAATGAAAGGCCCTATCAGAAAAAAGAAAATAGAGAGCCTGAAAAATATAAAAATAGAGAGCCTGAAAAATATAATAATAGAGAACCCTATAAAAAATTCAAAGGAACAGCTATGTATGCGTTCCAAAAAGAGCATAAGCACGCATGTAAATTCTGTTCTCTCTCTCATTGGGAAGATAAATGTGAGAAATATAAAACTAAAGAGGAGAGAATTAAAAGAATAAAAGAGCTAAAAATTTGTTTTAAATGTTTAAGAAATAATCATCGCTCTATAGACTGTAAGGCCAATACATTTTGTTTTAATTGCAAGAAAAATGGCCACATTTCTGTTTTTTGTCATAATTTATATACAAAAGGGCAACAAAAACAATACCCCATGAAAAATTTTGAAAAACATGGGAATGAATTTAATAAGAGAAAACAAATGTGTCTGGCCGTCAGGGAAAATTTTGAAAATTCTGAAAATGAAAATGATATATTAATTCAAAATTTTGCAAATAAAAAAGAAATTAAAGAAAACAATAATGAAAAGACACTTTTACAGGTAGCGGAAGTAAAAATAAAAAATCCCACAAAGAAGAAGTTTTTAAATGTGGAAGCATTTTTCGATTCTGGATGCGAGATCACCCTCTTACATAATTCAACTGCGGTAAAACTTGGATTGAAACCCATTGGTCATAAAGAATTTAGAGGAATTGGACTTTTTAATAAAACAATAACTGTTAATGCGCCTATTTACATTATTGATTTAATTTGTTTAAATAATGAGAAAATAAATATGATTGTTAGAGGCACTAATGACATGGTCGAATTTTTAGAAAAAATTAAAATAAATAATAGAATTGACCAAATGTCAAAAATAAACATTGGGCAATTCGAAACGGTAAAACCCGAAATATTAATAGGTGCCGATTATTACGGATTAATTTTTGGAAATAAACAATTAAAATCTGGATTTTTAACTGTTGATACAAAAATTGGAAATATAATTTATGGAAAGGGAAAAATTTCAAAAGGCCCTGAAAATACAAAAATTTGTCAAATGGTAAATACAGACCTGTGGTGGGAATTAGAAGGTCTAGGCATTGATATAACAAAGGAAACTGAAGACGATAAATTTGCCATTGAACATTTTAAATCAAATATAAAAAGAGAAAACAATGGTAGATATATTGTTTCCTGGCCCATTAAAGAAAATCAAACTTTAGCGGACAATTTTTGGATTTCAATGAAGCGATTACAAGGGGTTTGGAATAAATTAAATAAAAATCCCGAAATTTTAGAAAAATATAACCAATTATTTGTTGAACAAGCTAAAAATTGTATTATCGAAAAATGTGAGAAAGAAAGTGAAATAGCCCATTATATTCCCCACCATTGCGTCATAAACGAAGAAAAGAAGAAAGTAAGAATTGTTTTTGACGCTTCTTGTAGGACAAAGGATGGATTGAGTTTAAATAAAATAATTTTGAGGGGTCCAGTCTTATTGCCTGATATTTGTGGAATGCTTTTAAGACTTAGAACCTTTAAAAATTTGATTGCGGCTGACGTAAAGGGGGCGTTCCATCAAATAGCAATCAATGAAGCACAACGTGATTTAACACGATTTTTATGGATTAATGATATAGAGTCACCCCCAACATATGAAAATATTGTTAAATGGAGATTTGCCAGAATGCCCTTCGGGGTAATCGCCGCTCCATATTTGTTAGCAGCGGTAATTAATTACCACATTGAAAATTTAAATTCGCCACTGAGCAGTGAATTAAAAAGAGGTATTTATGCGGATAATGTATTTCTTTGTGCCGAAAATGAAATAGAGGCAAAACAAAAATGTCAAAAGGTATCCAAAATTTTTGAAGAGGCCAAAATGAATTTACACGAAATTTGTAGCAATTTGAATGAAATAAATAAAACATTTGGAGATAAAGAGCAAAAGAACCCTATAAAACTTTTGGGTCTCAATTGGAATTTAGAAAAAGACACTATTTTAATTGAGTTGAAGGAAATTAAAGAAACTAAATGGACGAAAAGAAGTGTTTTAAAATCTTTAGCGAGCTCTTTTGACCCACTTGGATTTTTAGTACCAGCTAATTTGCCTCGAAAATTATTTTTCCAAAGCTTGTGGAAAACAGATAAAACTTGGGATGAAGAAATTGAAAAGACGGAATGTGAGGAATGGAATAAAATTAAAGTAGATTATGGCAATTTCCAAATAAGGCGAATTTCAGTCAATAAACAAAATCCAACTGAGTTACATGTTTTTGTCGATGCTTCCGGTAAAGCATACGCAGCAGTCGCTTATTTAAGACAATTTGATAAAAATGGGGTACAAACATCTATAATCATGTCTAAAGGAAAATTAGCCCCGATAAAAAATAAATTAACAATTCCCCGATTAGAACTAATGGCAAGCGTTGCTGGAAAAAGAATGTCAGATTTTATAATAAAAGAAATTGATATTAAATTTACAAAAATATATATTTGGACGGATTCTAAATGTGTACTTTCATGGATTTTATTGTCAAACATTGATAAATTACCAAAATTTGTAAAAAATAGAATTAAAATTTTGAGAGAAAATAAAGAAATTGAATGGAAATACGTTCCCACAGAGAAAAATCCGTCAGATATTGCGTCACGTGGTTGCACTACGAATGAACTGAAAAATTATAAAGAATGGTGGAAGGGTCCGCAGTTTTTGAATGAGAGTGAAGAAAAGTGGCCCCAATCACCAGAGTTAAAAAGGAATGAAAAAGAATGGAGTAAAGATTTGGAAGAAATAAAAATTGAAATGTTGACAAAGGATTTAATCAATACGGAATTGCGTAATGAATGGCCTAAACTTGTTAATATTTCTACCGCGTTTTGTCAAGCAATAAAAAATTTTGGAAGAAAAATTAAATTTAAAACGGAATTTGGGTCAAATTTACAAAAAATTAAAAATAAAGTAGATTTAAGAAAAATGGGTGAAATATTGTTAATAATAGAAGCACAAAATAAATACCCGCCAACTGAAAAGGAAATACAAGAGTTAAAAATGAAAAAAGAAAAATATAATATATGGACTTGCCCAGGGCGTTTAGGGGACTTAAACACACCAACGCCTATTTTTATTTCCAAAGAAGCCCCACTGGTAGAAAAAATTGCGTTAGAAGCCCATTTGCGCACATTACATAGTGGAATAAATCAAAGTTTAATTGAATTGAGACAAATGTTTTGGGTACCAAGCGGACGGCAATTAATAAAGAAGATAATAAATCGATGCTTACATTGTAAAAGAGCGAAATTATTGCCATACTCAATTCCAAAAATGCCAGATCTCCCAAAAGAAAGAATTTTGCGTTCAAAGCCGTTTCAAAACACGGGACTGGACTATGCCGGTCCCTTTGAAGTAAAAAATAGTGGTGGTGAAATTGTAAAAGTCTGGATTGAAATATTTTCTTGTATGGCCACACGATTCACGCATTTGGAATTGGTACCGAGTCTATCAGCTAAATCTTGTATACAAGCCATGAGAAGATTTATATCGGAATACGGCAAACCAAAATATTTTATAAGCGATAACGGCACGCAATATAAATTAACATGTAAAGTAATACAAGAAATTGAACAAAAAACAGAAAAAGAAAAAATACATTGGCAGTTTATCCCAAGCCTCAGCCCATGGTTTGGCGGCTTATATGAGGCCATGGTAAAAATTATGAAAAATTCTTTAAAGGCTGCTATAGGCAGAAAAATGTTAAACTATGAGGAGTTAAGAACAATACTTTCAGAAATAAAAACAATTATGAATAAAAGACCACTAACTTATGTATACGAAAACTTTGACGACGCCTATACTGTATTGCGTCCAATTGACCTTATTTTACCATCACGTAATGAAGAAAATATAGAGTTAGAAATTTTCGATGAAAAAGAATTTTTAGAAAAGGAAACCCAAAGAGAAATATTAATTAAAGAATGGGAAAATTCAAATCAAATGTTAAATCATTTTTGGCAAAAATGGGAAAAAGAGTATTTAAATAAGCTAAAGGAAAGGGCAGATAAACATAATCAGAAGTTGTACAAGAAAAATTATTTGCCCGAAATTGGTGAAATAGTGTTGATACAAAATAAACAGGTGCCAAAACAAGCCTGGAACTTGGGTAAAATTGTTGAATTAATTAAAAGTAAAGACGGGTTAATAAGAATTGCTAAAGTTCGGGTTAAAGGAAAAATCATTACCCGCGCAATTGCCTTATTATATCCCATGGAATTAAAAGCAGAAATGCCCGAAAAAATAATTGAGAGGGAAAAGGACAAGATTGAAAATAGTGAATTAAAAAATCAGAACCAGAAAACACACAAAATGGAATTGAGAGCTAAAAAGAAAATAAATTATAAAGAAATAGAAAGTGAATCAGAAGAAGAAAAGCAAAATATTGAGCAGGTAAGAATAGCAATGTTCAGACAAGAAATGAAATGTGCGATATGTGGCAGATCCGGACACCCCTCACAAAAATGTTGGTATAGAAGAAACGAATTTGTAAACCAAAATAATCAAAATTTAAATCAAAAGGAACCCCCTTCTTCATCGAAAGTAGAGACGGATTGGCAAGAGTCATATAAAAACCTAGAAGGGAAATATTTAACGCTAGAGGAAAAATTAAATAGCGTTGAAAATGATTTGTCAAAGGAAAAAATTGAAAAAGAAGCTATAGGTAAAGAATTGAAAAAACAAGAAAGAGAAATAATAGAAATTAAAAATTGTTTAAAAGAATTGACAGAGAAAGAAAAATCTAAAGAGGAATTGAGTAATGAGATAGAAAGACATAAAAATGATTTAATAAGAATTAGAACCGAATTTTGTACCCCTAAAAAAGAAAAGGAGGATAAAGGGTCTAATCAAAAATCAAAACAAACTAGCGTGTTAAAAGTTGTAGCAAAAAGTTCGGTAACGCTTCTCACAATGTTAATAATTTTTTTATTGACTTTCGGTCAAGTAGCTCAAGTTCAAAGTATTCGCTGCGCACAAAATGAAAATTTAGTTTTGAAACATTTAGAAGAGTGTAAATCGAACGGTTTGGTAATTTTTGAAAGAAAAGACAAGTCACTTTGTTGGAAAGAAATAGGCTGCAACGATAAGAATAAACACATACGTTGGCCAACAAAAAATATCAAGTACCTCTGTGATGAAAAATGCACGTGTCCCGATTGGGCAGAACAATGTATTTTCTTTAAAGGCCAAACGGAAGATAAAAATGAAAAAATAAAAGAAATATTGGAAAATAATAAGCCAAAAATTTGTTCTACTGAGGAAGATAAATCATGCGCAAAAACATTCGAAATGAAGGAATTTAACCAAATTGAATTGATTTCGGGAGAAAAATATTTGGTAAATGAATTAAAAATAGAATTGGAAGATGCAATAAAAGAATTTGTTTGTATTGGAAAAGGAAAGGAAATTACGGGTTCCCCAAGATATTGTAGTAAATACCATTGTTCCGAAAAGGGAACTAGATTTTGTTTTTACCCCAGAATTGAAAAAGCATTTTTTGTCACTCCGGAGGGAAGAGTAGCGATACAAGCATGGGGAAGAGTGAAAATAAAAGTTTATGGCTTTCCGAAAAAAGAAACGTCACTTTGTAAAGGGTGTGAATTAAAATGCACAAAAGAAGGAATACAAGTAAAAACAAATGAAATGATAGGTGGAATAGAGATTTGTAACGAAAAGAAATGTTTTTATAGAGCCCTCCCCGAAAAAATAGAAAACATAACTTTAAGCCATGAAATTGTTTTGGAAAAATACAAAACTGACGTTCAATTTTATAAAAATGGTGAATTAATAAAGAGAATGAAAATTGAGTGTGAAAAATTAAATATTTGTGAAATAATGAATTGTATCTTTTGTTTTGAACGTTTAATGAACCCGCATTGTTTCCCCGAAGTTTCCATGATATTGTTTGGGATTTTAGTTTACTTTTGTTCTAACTTAATATACATTGCTATTAAAACAATAATTTTGATTTTGAAAGTGACATTCTGGGTAATAAAACATAAAATAAAATTTATTCGATTCATCGCAAATAAAAGTAAAAGAGAAGAGGAAATTAAAAAGGAATCAAAGCCAAAACCAACTAAACCACTAATAACAAAGAAAAAACGTCCGATGAAAGTGATTGTTGCTTTATTGTTTTTAATCAATCTTTCTAAATGTTTTTGCCTCACTAGTTTACAAGCAACTGAAGAAAGTTGTGTTGTGAATAAACTCGGTGAAAGAAGCTGCTCGTTGAAAAAATAATTGTTTTGACATTTAATCCCGAAGAGCAACAAATCCAAGTTTCTTTAAACGATCATACCGGAAAAATATTAGGGACTTTAACAATGGAAATTCATAAAACAAAGGCTTTTTGTACTAAAAGTTTAAAATATTTTTCCCGATTTTTCCACATGCAAGTTGAATCTTCAAAGAGATGCCCTGAAACAGGAAGCTGCTATGATTTAAAATGCAGCGAAATAAAATCTCATGAAAAATTAATTGAATTTAATGCCACGAATGATTACCCAGGAATAACACAATGTGTAGAAAGTAGCGGTGGTTGGTTTTCCGGATGTTTCTATACAACCCCGGCTTGTACTTTCTATAGATTTTATGCCACTCCTGTTGATGAAAGAATTTTGGAAATTTTTGAATGTCCTAAATGGGAGCTAGGACTAAGTATGAATTTAACTATTGATACAAACGAAGGAAAATGGGAAAGCGCCTTTAATCTAATCCCAGGAATGGCATCTAAACAAAGTAAAAATAAAATAGAAATAACGTTAAAAAGCATAACCACTCCCATTCTGCCTGTTTTAAATAAAAATTTTGTATTTGATGGAAAAAAGGCAGCCATGCTAGATTATGAAATTGAAACGCAATTGCAAAAATTTAAATGCGCAAATAAATACCAAGCAGGCAATTTCAATTGCACTGTAGATCCACTTACCTGTTCATGTCGACCAGCTGACGATAATGTAAATTGTCTTTGTACAGAAATTATTAAAGATGAACAAATTTTTCAAGAATCGAATAATCTCCCTTTCAATCATAACGGAATATTAGTAAAAGTCGATCATGGAGAAATAACAGCTTTTCCCGATTTAACCTCAGCAGAAGTTCAGATAAAAATTGAAGGAATGATTTTAAAGACTGAAATAAGCATGAATACTTGTATAGTCCGAGCAAATTTGACAGGATGTTTTGACTGTAAAAAAGGAGCTCATGTGGACTTAGAATGTAAAACAGACTTTGGATCGACTCTTGCAAACATAATTTGCCCGTCGGCAAAAATGGCAATACCGTGCCGACCGACTGTTGAAAGAAAGATTTTGAGTATTCATTTCTCCACGTCGGATATTGATGAGACGTGTGAAGTTTTTTGTGGCAGTTCACCAACAACATTTCAACTACAAGGCAAACTTGCCTATCCTGAAGCAGCACTGAATGATGTAATTTGGAACGAAGAATATGGAAACAAAACCGCACCACATTGGCACTTGAAGCTACCAAATATGGATATTACCAACCTTTTAAAATTACTCATTTTCCCGCGCTACCTTTTCCTTTTAATAATTTCAATCTTTTTACTCATCTTAATGTTTTATTGTATTCTACCCTTACTAACTCGCTTTATCTTTTCTTGTATCCTAAATACTTTTGTTGCGCGGAGTGTTAGAAATAATGTTAAATTACAATCAAAATATGTGTGATTTATTTTATATGATTAATTCTTTATTTTTAAATCCAAAAATGTCCTTTTCAAATATATTTTCTTATTCATGCAATTTCTTAAACTTTATTTTTATTTAACATTCTTAATCATTTTTGTCATTTCCCTGTTTATTTAAACTCAGCTATTTCTGTTATTTTAGCTTCAGCTTCAATTCACTTTTAAATTCCCCAATAATCCCCTTAAGCCTAATTGTAAAATTATTATTAAATTGAATAAATATTAATAAAGAAATATTCCTTTTTTGGATAAATTTAGAAGGGCTAGAAATAATTAAAAGAGATTGTTTCTAACAATTGGAGGCGGGAATTTATCTTGAAAAAGAATAGCAGCTAAATTGTTAACACAAATAATATTTACTATGTATTTTAGAATATAACGAATGAAGGACTGCCATCATTTATTGGCTAAATATTCTTGTCTTACGTTTTTAAATGAGATTTTTTAAAAATATTTTGTTTAAATCATTTTTAATACTAATAGTAAATATGCACTCTGGCAAAAATTAGCACCTCTTCGGGCGAGATTTTCACCTATTCCCGAACTTCACCATTCCAAACGTTCGGGATATTAAGTGTAAGCATAGACCGTTGCCTCCAAAATAGACCAAACTGAGTAATCCTCGGCTTCATATCCGGTGACTTTCTGGTCACCTTGTATAATTTTTATCCAGATTTTTTAAACAAACCTTTAAATACATATTTTAATTTAATAATTAATTTTTAATTTAAAACAAATAATCTACAAAACATTCAACAATAAAATTATGGATTTATTATCTCCTTCAATTTCCTCCACTCCAAAAATTGGAACAGATCCATTAACTAGAAAAAGACAATCATTTACTGTTTATGAAATGATTACAAATAATGAGAGAAAACAACAAAAACAATTATTTAATAATAATTGTTCTTCTTCTTCTTTTGATAATTGGAATGTTAATAATAATAAAAATAATTCAAAAATTGGACAGTCAATTCGAGATGTGGTAATTTAAAAAATTAAAATAAAATTATTTAGTTAACTAAAGTTATTGGGTACAAAGATGGGGACGTGATTGCGAGGCTTTTAATTTCGGAACAAAAAATTTAGTTGCTTCCAGTCATTAGGGAATCTCCCATAAATAAATCGGGAATTCCCGATGTTTTTTGTGTCAGGAATCTCGATCCCCTAAAATCGACAATTTATCCTTTTTATGCCAGTAGGTATTTAATGGAGTTGAAAAATAAAATCAGAATTAAAAAAAATCATTTTTAAAGATGAAAGAATTAACATGCCCAACAGTGCAATTTTGTTTTGGAAATAATATAATAAATTCACAAAATTCCTCAAATATTCTTTTAAATAATTTAAAAGATCGCCCAAATATAAATTCAATGCCTTCATTAATAAATGCTTTGACACAAGCTGAACAAACAATTGTTTGTTTAATTTTAAATAAAATTTTAAATTAAAAAGAAACAGATGGAACATAATTATTATTTACAAAATCGAAAACAACAAATTCAACAAAATACTCGTTCACCTTCGGTTAGTGGAAATTTTTCTATTGGACTTACAACAACAACAATTAATAAAGGAAGGAGGTTATCTGAACGTTTAGTTAATGAAAATAATAATGGAATAATTAAAGGTAAAGAGGGGGAGGGAGGGGAGGGGGAAGGAGGGGAGGGGGAGGGGGGGAGGGGGAGGGTATTTTTAAATAAAAATATATTTATTTATTCACTTTAAATTATTTTTTTATTTTTCAATGCCTCATTTCACTCAAAATTGTTATATTTTTAACAAAAAAATAAGAAGAAGAAGCCAATATCCTTTCTTTTTTGAATAAATTATTACCTTTTTTACTGTGAGAAAGTTAAAAAAAGAATAAAATAAATAAATATTTATTTTAAATCAAAAAAATTATTTATTTTTATTTTTAAATTCTTTTTTTCTTTTATATATTTAATTAAAAAATTTTTTAAGAGGTTTCTTATAAATAAAAATATATTTTTCCGAACTAATCCGATTAACTTTTTCTTCTCTGATTAAACAAACTTCTTCTTTTATTTCTTTCAATTAATTAATTAAATAATTTCTGAAATTAAAAAAATATTTATTTTAATAAGAAATGATTCATCATTTAAGTATACCAAAACAATCTAGTAAGTAAAAAATAAATTTATTTTGGCTAGGCATTTTAAGTGGGGATTTAATATTTATATTTAAAAGACAAAAGTTATTATATGTATGTACTTCGATAAAGTACTAGAACATAGTGAGCAAATTCCTAGCTTAACTGCTGTTAAATTGGTTGTTTAATTCCTGTCCTTAACAAAACTTTTTGATCAGCATCTTAATTAAAAAATTAATTTTTCTTTAAAAAAGGCCGTTTGGAACGTTCAAATTCAGTTTTGAGTAGTCGTAATGGAAACACAAATTTAAATTTTATACCAGAACTTAATCCACAACAAGTTTCTAGTAAATTAAATTTAAATAAAAATATTTATTTTTTAAAATTAATTTTTAAAAGATTTACGTCGTTCTTGGAAGCATATAAACACAAAAGGACTTTATGATGTAATTAGGCGTGCCTTTTCTAAAGTTTTTCTTCTTTAAAATTTAAAAATTATTTTTTACTAAAAAGTTGGAAAGTTCTGCCCCAAATGTTCGTTCTGCATTTAAAAATAATTATTTGGATAATCAACAACAAAAAAATATTGGGGGAATATCTAATAATAAATGCGGGGTTATGGAACATACAAGGCTAGAAAATTAATTTAAAAAACTTTTAATTTATATTTTTTAAAGATTTTTTCTTTCTTTGATTGATAGAATTATTGAAGGAGATAATGAAGTAAATAAATATACCGTATTTCCTAAAATAGTACTCCCGGGAGTACTATTTTTCAACCCTCCTCCAAAGGGGAGTACTATTTAAGGGGGGAGTGCTAATTCAGGGGGGAGTATTATTTTTCAACCATCCTCCATGATTTTTCATAGGAAAATTTATTTCAAAATTAAAAAAAATATTTTAATTTATTTCAATTTATCTCAAAATAAATTCGATTAGAGTTCGCTATTTGAAAAATGCCGGATCCGGACCCTGATTTTCAAAAAATTTCTTTAATAAAAGTTGTAGAAAATATCCGAATTAGTATAAAATTGAGCAAATTGCGAGACAATTAAACACAAGTGACTTAAAATACGGGTTATTGAGGGAAATCAAAAAGGATATAAGTGAATTTGGAGTGATATCGAGGGATATAAGGGGATTTTCGGGTCTAAGATTTATCAGGGTCAACTAAACCCATGTGTCTAGGGATTACCTAATCTCTGTCTAGTTATTTATCATATTAAACACCGATATCCTCCACATCCCTTTTGTACTTCCGATATTAGTTGATTAAGAAGGATTTATGATTCAACTTATCGCTTAATCGCTCTTAATCAACCAAAATCGCCTAATATTACTCCCCCTTCATTATTCCCTCAAATTCCTATATCAAACCTTAATCCAATGATGTCTTTTAAATGCCACTTGATTAATACAGAACCCATTTTACACCCGATATCAATCCCTTTATATACCCAAAATCCACTTTTACTCCACCAATTAATCGGATTATATCTCTTTAATCCTCGAAAAATTTTAGTTTAAAATTTCGATTCGTTTTCGGTTAACCGAAAGCTCTCAGGTTTTGTTTATCAAAGAATCAAGTGAAACCGACAACGATACTTAGAATAAATAAAATAATTCAATGTCTCGTATTATTTTTTTAAATATGTATAGAGGAAAAATATTTTTGGGGGGAGTACTATTTTAGGGGGAGTACTAATTCAGGGGGGAGTACTATTTTTCAACCCTCCTCCAAAGGGGAGTACTATTTAAGGGGGGAGTGCTAATTTAGGGGGGAGTACTATTTCAGGAAATACGGTATTTATTTTTTTTGGTTAAAGTGAAAGAAAATATTTTTAGTTCTGTATAGATATTTTGAAGGAGATCTCGGGGAAAATTCTGCCACGAGGGGGGGGGCGGGGGGGGGAACGGGAATTTTTAAAAAATTATCAAATTCCCCGACCTTCGGGGACGGGGTACAACCATAGTGGACACGTAGGGAGGGAACTAACTGGACACTTAATTTACCTTATTATTTTTTTTTAAAAAAGGGAATTGAATGCGAACTTCGATTAATTGGTGCTCGTCATGTTCCTTGTTATGAATATTTTAATTTAAGTGTTACACAATTAGAACAATTAGGGGAAGCTTTGGCTGAACAATTTTTTAAATTGGATGGAATTAGACAGAGCAAAGAAACTACAAAAGTAAGGGAGGGAAATGTTTAAGGAAATTACAATTATCTAAAGCTTTCAGCCAATATTTTATTTAAAATTTAAATGAAGAGGGGGGGGGGGGCGGATAAATGAGAAGATTATTTGTTTTTGTAAGAAAGTATAGGTAATTTTTTAGAATTTCGATAAATTAGATTTTTTTTATTGAGATCTCAGCTTAGTTTCCAAACTTTTTTAATTAATATTTTTAACACAGAAAAATTTCTTAAATATTTTTTAAATAACAGGTTTGGCGTACATTAATTGCCCATATAATTGATTATATCCGTGATGGTTTTGAAACAGAATTAAGATTAAAGAGAAGAAAAAGAACAACAAATGCATTATTGGGAAATTGTGGAGATGCTGCTGGGGTTGTTGGCCCTCCAACTGTTGAAATGGCTTTGGCACCCTTTGAATCTAAATTTTTAAAGTAAAATTTTTAAAATTGGCTTTAACTGAAAATAAGGGCTAAATTTAATTTTTAAAAATTAATTTGTTGGATAAGGCAAAAATGGTGATCAGTTTTCCGATGCTTTCATTCAGAAAACCTTTTTCTCTTATCCCTCTTTTTTTCTAAGAGCTAGAAGAAAAAATATATAATAAAAGTAACTTTATTCAATCAAATAATGAAAGAATTTGCTTTATCCCTTTATTTTTTAGATAAATAAATTTATTTTTATTTAAAGAAGAAATTCAATGCCCGGCCTTAAAAGGCAATCATCTTCAATTACTTCAAATACTCTTACTACTTCTTCCATAGCTTCAACTTCAACAAAAACAACAAATAAAAAAGAAAAAACTGGACCTTTCTTTAAAACAGAATTAACAAATATTACAAAAAAATTATGTAATATGTAGTAAATTTATTTTAATAAAAATACGGGATTAAATAAATAAATTTTAGAAAGAAAATTTTTTTTTTGTTTATTTTGAGTTTAATAAAATAATTTTTTTAAAATAATTTTCTTCCTTTTTTTTAATTTTAACAAAAATTGTTTTTTTTATTTGAAGAAAAAAGAAACTTAAATTATTTTTTTTGGCTGTCCTCAATCTTTTATAAATAAATATATTTTATTTTCAATTAATTGAGGATTAGTATTTAAAAATTGAAGGTCGAAAAATTATTTTATTTTTAAGAAATTAAAATAAATTTTTTTAATTAATAAAAATGGAAAATTTAACGAAATTTAAGGAAAAAGGAACACTCACTCATTAGTTTTTTTCAATTATTTTATTATTAAACAATTATTTTGTTCCTACTTTTATGTGTTTTTTAGACCTTGTAGTTGCTCATAAATAAATAAATATTTTTTTATTAAAAATATTTAATTAATTAAATAAATATTATTTTTAAATAAATATTTCTTTTTAATTTAAAATTATTTATTTTCTATCGGTCACATTTTTTCAATTGTTATTTAGAAAAGAGAGGAGGAGGGAGGTCCTTGTTTGTGCCAGGAAGAGAAATAAGAGTGACAGCCATATATAAATATATTTATTTATTTTTAAACAATTAATAAAATAATTCTTTCTTTTTTCTTTTTTTCTAATTTTACTCACAAAAATGACCGGCCATTATCGTCGCCATAATAGTCGCGCGCTTGCCGGTCGTCCAATCCAATCCCCTCACTCCTTCACTCTTTCTACATTATTATTCATCGGACCAATCTTTTACCCTCACAATGACCGCTCTCTCAATTTATTCGGCCATTCCACTTAAAAAAATAAAAATAAATAAATAAATATATTTTTAATATATAAATAATCTACTTATTGTTAGATAAATTCTTTTTAAATTTAATATCCAGTATTTATTTAATATCACACCCCCACTTCCTTTTTATCTGTCAATCATTTTGCTCTCAAATAATTAAAGTAAAAGGCAATTTGGAGATCAGCAAAACGAAGGTGAGAGAGCCTCTCTCTCAAAGGGCCTTTTTCCCCTCCTCCCAAGACCCGATGAAAATATCTCAATGAACTTTAAAAGGAAACAAAATCTTTTGATGTAATCTTGAACGCAATTGTAATTTTGAACTATTTCCTGTTATTTCTTTTTCACATCTTGACCTATTAAATTAACAAAATAAAAAAATATTTAAAAGTATTTATTTTTTATTTTAATTTAAATTGGATTAAAATAAAATAAATAAATCCTTTCCCTATTACAATTTATTTATTACCAAATTGTTACGCAGATATTTATTTTCTCTATTTAAAAGACTTCTTTCATATCCGCACACTTCTTTTAAAATTATTTTTATTTATTTAAAATCGCCACACACTCCATCCATATATTCATTCAGAAATAAAGGAGGTTAAGGATTTATTAGAGAAGAAAATAAATAAATAAATATTAAATAAATATTTAAAATATTAATTATTTTATTTTGAATTAACTTTCTTTTGCCATTATTTAACCAAAAATTTAAATTTATTTTAATAAATAATTTTTAATATTTTTAATTCAAAATATTTATGTATTTTCTACATTTCTTCAATTATTTTAAATTATTTGCACCCCCACCCCCTTCCCCCATTCCCCCCAACTCCTCCTTTCCAATTTCGATTTTTATCTTCCTAAAGTAATATACTATGTACAATTTAATGCCATTCCTTTTTTCCTCTTTTTCTCGACTTTATGTTCACCATCTGCCATTTGGTTTAAAATGGCTTCCTTCACAATCAGAGAAAAATTTTAAATAAAATAAATTATTTTATTTATTTTTAAATATTTAAATTTTTTAAATTTCTCTGACAATTGGTGTAATTAAAATATTTAAAGTTAGGTTATTAATAGGATCGGGTAAAGCTAAATTTTGAGTTAATATTAAAAATTTGATCAAAATTAAGGATTATTAAAAAAAAGAAGAATATTAAATTAAATATTTTTATGTTAATTAGGCTTAGATTATGTAGATCAAAGAGCTTTCTAAAACTTTTTAACAGATCATATAAATCATAGGAATCGGGAACTGATATCCGAACCGAAGTTTTAGAATATCGGGAAATGGAAACTTAAATATTTTTACTTTAAACTATCCAAGGAAATTAATTAAATCAATTCCAAGGTCCGTAACAGGATTCGCAGGGTTACTCGAAATCAATACATAAAACTGGAATTTTATATGTCCGAACCCGACTCGAGGGGAATTTTGAGAATCCGGACATTTAATTAATTTTTAAATTTTATATTTTTTCCAATTTAAAAAATTTTTTTAAAGGTTCTACTAAAATACTTTAATATATTTATTTATTTGTTTCTAAAATTTTATATATTTTTTTCTTCCATTATTTCCTTACCAAATAATTTTTGCTTCAATGAATATAATTAAAAAAACTACATATTTTGTACATTTCTTCTTCTACTATTTTACTTGTTTTTTTCTTTTATTTTTCTTTTTTTTTTATCAAAATTCTAAAAAAAATTTTTTTGTTGAGCTAATCAACATTAAAATAAAAATATCTTTAATGCTCTGGAACTGATTAGAGGGTTATTTTTTGAAGGAGAAAGATAAAAGGAAAAGAAAGATTATATCAAAAATAAATAAAAATATTTCCTTTTTCTTATCAGAAACTGATAAAAAAATAAATAAATAAATTCTTTTTGTTTGGGTTAATCTGTTTTTAAATATTATTCTAAATTTTGTTTAAAATTATTTTTAAAATTGGGAAAGATTATTTTTCATTATTCTTTCACTCTAATTAATCCCTCATCTTAACAAAATTAAAATTTAATTATTTTTAAAATTTTTTTTAAATTTTTGATTGATTTATTTAAAAAATTCCTAAAAACAAATTTTTGTTAAAAAGCGGTTTTTGTTGTTGTGAATAAGGAAGTTGGGAATAAAAAAAGAAGAATATTTTTTTATTTTTGGGAAAAACCTTTCTTCCCTCTCTCTTCCACATTCTTTCTCTAATAAAAAAACTTTAACAAAAATTCTTCCAAAAAACCGCAAAAATATTAAAAACCTGTTTTTATTTATATATTACCACAAATATAAATTAACTATTTTCCTTTACTAGCTAATTTTATTCCCAAAAAGATTCCTAGAAAATTACAAAAAATCTTCCCCCTTTTCCGATCATTCTTTTTCGTCCAAATATTTATAAAACACACCTGTGAATAGGAATTTAGATGGGGAAGTTAGGTAGGCTAATTTAAATTTTAAAGTTTAAAGTTTATGGAAGTTTTTTCTTGTTAATTCATATTGTTTTGTATATAATTTATATTGTTTATTTTTTTTTTGTTAAATTTGATGACAATTTTCTTTAAAATTAAAAATAAAAATTTTTAATATTTTAATAAAATTCTCAAAATATTTATATACCGTATTTCCTGAAATAGTACTCCCCCCTAAATTAGCACTCCCCCCTTAAATAGTACTCCCCTTTGGAGGAGGGTTGAAAAATAGTACTCCCCCCTGAATTAGTACTCCCCCTAAAATAGTACTCCCCCCAAAAATATTTTTCCTCTATACATATTTAAAAAAATAATACGAGACATTGAATTATTTTATTTATTCTAAGTATCGTTGTCGGTTTCACTTGATTCTTTGATAAACAAAACCTGAGAGCTTTCGGTTAACCGAAAACGAATCGAAATTTTAAACTAAAATTTTTCGAGGATTAAAGAGATATAATCCGATTAATTGGTGGAGTAAAAGTGGATTTTGGGTATATAAAGGGATTGATATCGGGTGTAAAATGGGTTCTGTATTAATCAAGTGGCATTTAAAAGACATCATTGGATTAAGGTTTGATATAGGAATTTGAGGGAATAATGAAGGGGGAGTAATATTAGGCGATTTTGGTTGATTAAGAGCGATTAAGCGATAAGTTGAATCATAAATCCTTCTTAATCAACTAATATCGGAAGTACAAAAGGGATGTGGAGGATATCGGTGTTTAATATGATAAATAACTAGACAGAGATTAGGTAATCCCTAGACACATGGGTTTAGTTGACCCTGATAAATCTTAGACCCGAAAATCCCCTTATATCCCTCGATATCACTCCAAATTCACTTATATCCTTTTTGATTTCCCTCAATAACCCGTATTTTAAGTCACTTGTGTTTAATTGTCTCGCAATTTGCTCAATTTTATACTAATTCGGATATTTTCTACAACTTTTATTAAAGAAATTTTTTGAAAATCAGGGTCCGGATCCGGCATTTTTCAAATAGCGAACTCTAATCGAATTTATTTTGAGATAAATTGAAATAAATTAAAATATTTTTTTTAATTTTGAAATAAATTTTCCTATGAAAAATCATGGAGGATGGTTGAAAAATAATACTCCCCCCTGAATTAGCACTCCCCCCTTAAATAGTACTCCCCTTTGGAGGAGGGTTGAAAAATAGTACTCCCGGGAGTACTATTTTAGGAAATACGGTATTTCTTCTCTTTCAAATATTTATTTTTATTTTAATTTTCTGGATGTCCTTGATTCCCTCTCTGTCATTAAAGTTTGACAAAAACAAAATATAAATTATATTCTTAAAAAAATATTTGGACTAGATTGAAGGTCGAAAAGAGGGGAAAATAAATAAATAAATAATTTAGTGACTGTCAATTATTTTTTTTATTTTCCGCATTCTCGCAATAATTCTTCTCTTTTTTTATTTTAAATATATAAACAATAATTAATCATTTATTCCTTCCGGCTTTTCTTTAATAATAAAAATATTTTTTTAAAGAATCTTTCAAAAATATCTTCTTTAATTAATTAATTAATTTTTACTTAAATTTCAAGTAAATTTTATTTTATTTTTTAAATAAATATTAATTTCATTAATATAATTACATATTTAACGTTTAATTATATTTTAAATAATTTATTAAATTTGCATGAATATCTACATTTTATTCATCGTTCCCTCCAATTCTTGTCGGTCATCCCATAAACTATAATTAATGTGTAAATTAATTTTTATAATTTTTATAAACCGCCGGAAATCTCACCTTTTTATCTCTTGGAAGGAACTTATTTTTTTATTTTTTATTTTCCATTTAGCACAAAATTTATTTTAAAATATTTACAATAAAATAAAATGCTGTCAATAAAAACTCTATTTTTATAATGAACATTTCTTCGATCCCTTCGAGTTCTTTATATCGAGATTCGAAGAATTACCTATATACTATTTAATTTCACATTTCTAACAACATAATAAATTTGATTTTTTTCTTTTTAACAAAAAATAAATTAAAAAATAAGAACATATTAAATACAACAATAAATATATTTATTTATTTATTTTTATTTTTTCAAAAAAATAAAATACAAAAGAAATCTAAAACAACCAATTTTCTTTTTATTATTGCCCAACAAATTTATTTTTCCCCTCTACACAAACAAATAAAAAACATTTTCTCGTCTTGCAATAAAATAAAAAATATTTTTTTGTATTTAGTTGTACCAGTCTATTTAAATAATTAATTAGAAAATTAAAAAATAAAAATATTTTTATTTATTTAAGAATATTCCTAAAAAATAGTTTTGATAATTTTCTTTATTTTATTAAATTTTTAAATTAAAAAAGAAATTTTAAAAAATATTTATTTTCTTTATTTAGAATTCTGAATCATTTTTGAAAATTCTAAAACTATAAAAATAAATTTTAAAAATCATTAAAAATTTTTTTATTTTTCTTTCTATTTATAGATTACTTACATAAGAAAATAAAAAAATTTTATTTAAAATTTTTATTTCAATTTATTTATTTAAATATATTTACAAAAGAATTTTAAAAATAAAAATTTTTTATTTAAATTGATTTAATTTTTGGCTTTTTTTTTATCAAATATCACAGTTTTATGATGATAATAAATAAATAAAAAAAGAAAAGTTTTGATTAAAATTTAAAAAAATTAAATTTTAAATATTTCTTTTTAAAATTTTCTTTTTTTATTTAAATAAATTACCCAAAAAATATTTTATTTAAAATTTTTTTACAAAAATACCTTTCCTATTTTTACTTCAAATGTTTTTTTGTCAAAAACTTTGAAAATATATCTAATTAAAGTGTTTTTTCTTTGTAAAATTATAAACCTGTTTAACTAAACTAAAAATTAATTTTTTTATTTTTTTTTTATTTTCATTTAAATTAAATTTCTATATCAGCGACGGGTCTTGGGTCTTTTGCTTATCTCTGGTATGTATAAACCAGCGTACGGACGATTCATGAAAAATAAAAATATCGGGTCGAAGTTCGGGGTTAATTGAAATTTCTTTTTCAGTCTAAAATTTTATGAAAAGTTTCCAAGCTTTTGGTTATTGGATAGTTAACCCTACTTTAAGGAAAAGGGGGATTTACCTGGCACAGCCAATTAAATATATCCTTTACACTATACCATTTTTTAATTTTTAAAGGTTTTTTTTAATTAAAAAATGTCAATTAAATCACCCTCCTCACCACAATTTCCGTTAAAAAAGTCCTGGAATGATAATAATCAAATTAATATAAATAATCAACAACAAGAAAATTTTTCTGCAATTTGGAGGCATTATGAAAGGCTAATTAATTATTTTAAATTGAAAATAATAAAATTATAAATTTTTAAAATTCTTATTATTTCCAATTTATATATTAACCTAAAAAAATCTTTTTTTAATCTCTCAATTTAAATTTTAAATTAATATAAAAATATTTATAGGCATATTCGACGATTAGAACGTTATAGAAAGGCTAGATCTTTTTGCTCTATTTCTGACGAAAGTAGTAGTAGTACAAATAGTGGAAATAATTTAAATAATTATAAACAACAATTAAATTATTTTTCTTCATCTTCTTCCTCAAAAATTAATTTAGAAAGCCAACAAAAAGTAATTGTTTAAATTAAGATTGCATTAAAAGAGGTCGATCTTATTCCCCCCCCCCCCATGGTCAATTTGCCGGAACCTACAACTCGGTCCAGAAGCATAAGTGGTACCTTTCGACTCAGCTCGAGGAGACGAATCGAATGACATATGTCTCGTCCCGAACTTTTACCACTAGTACACTACTTAATTTACAAACTTCTAAAAATACCGTAAAACTGTATTACAATGGCATCCTAATACAATGATTTCTGGTTATAGTGTTGAAAAATAGATTAAATATACAAAATATTTTTAAATTAATTGTATGTAGTTGATTTAGAAAATATTATGTAAAATTTAAATATATTTTTAAATATTATTTTTTCAGTTGAATGAAGGAAAGAATAAAAATTGTGAGGATATAAACATTACAATTTTAAATAAAAGTATTGACAACAACAATATTTATATAAATTCTAATCAAAACGATCAATTTAATAAAGATGAACAACAATTTGAAGATTTGAAGGAAAAAATGGTAAATTAAAATTATTTTTGTATAAAATATTTAAATTTATGTAGATGATGTTAGTTGAAAATGATATTGTACTTTTGGCTAAATTATTAAGGTAAAAGTATTAAAATTTTAAATAAATAATTAAATATTAAAGTCTTGGGGATACTTTAAATGAACTTAGACAATACCAACAACAACAACAAAAATATAATAATAATATTCCACCATCTTCATCTTTTAATAATTTATCAATAAAATTAGAAGAAAATAATGAAGATTTCGTTGATGAAAGTAAAGATGAATTTAAACCTTTAAACGAAGAAAATAAAAAACAAAAAATATTATTTTTAAATGTAAAACAACGAAAACAACAAAAACGTTATCCAATACCACCAGAATTTGGGGAAGGAATAACTAGAGTTTATGTTGAAGAAGAAGATGAAGAAGGGGAAAATAAAATTAAAAATAATGAAGAAAGGGAAGGGGAAGAAGAAGGGGAAGGAGAACATCCAAATATTCAATATTTTTCTCGGAAAAATTCGGTAACTTTTATTTTTTTTTAATTTTCTTTTAATTTTTATAGGTATTGAGAATACCCATTCCTCCAAGGTCAAGCAATCGAGCGTTTGCCTCCAGAACAAAGGTAATGCATTTTATAATTTTTAAAACAACTTTTGGTATACAAAATACTAGTATTTTGGTTATATCTTAAATTAATATGAAAATCCCTCCCCCTTTTTCGGCTTCATTAAATGTTTTATTTTCAAGCAAAATTTACTACCATCTACTTCTTCTAATCAAACATCAACAAAAATTATTAGCCACCAACAACAAAAATTTCCATCCCCTCAAATATCCCCAAAAGAAATAATTAAAGACTTTATTGAATCAACATTAGCCACAACAGAAATCGATTCTGGACATTCTTCTGCATCAGAACACCCCTCCCCTGCACCCCCTTTAATTAATACAAAAGAAGAAAAACAACAAAATTCTTCTAGATTTTCAACACTTTCCTCTTCTTGTCTTTCATCTGCTCCAAGTTCTTTATCTGGCTGTAGTTCTCGAAATATTTTTGATATTAATTCTAATTCTAATGGTTTTTAGAAAAATAATTTGTTAATATTTAATTATTTAATTTTTAGTTAAAAATAAACAAAAAAATACAGAAATTCAAAGGACGATGGGAAATAAAGATTTTATTAAAGACAAATAAATATTTAAATATATTTGCATTTATTTTCGTTTTTAATGTGAAATTAAATTTTTTTAATTTGTTATTTTAAAATTAGGTTGATAAGTTAAATTTTCATTACAGTATCATTCAAATTTAAAAGTCATCGAAACGCGTGCTGAAACGTCCTGCCACAAAATTAGCGATTTTATAAGACTCAAGTGACATTTTAAATTTGAAAAAATCTTGAAAAAAGGGGAATTTAGGAGAACAAGTATAAGGGTTGCTTTGGGCTGAATTTTAGGTTTAATTGGTTGATCTGGGTTTGGGTTCGGGTTTGTGTATGTCTTTCAGTATTTCAGAGCTTTCCAAAGTTTTTGCTTGAAGATTTTGGGAAGTACTTTCGATTTTTTGTTCAGTTTTCGTTTTCTTTTAGCTAAACCTTTAAAATTCAATATTGCTTATTTACTCTTTAAATGGTGAATACAAGTAAATTTAGCCGGGGACGTGGGCGTCTAATCTGCAGAGCACCCTCTAGAGAAGTTCAACAAGTATATGGACAATGTTTCTACCGGAGAGAAGAAGGACGTGACCAGACTTACCGAAAACCCAGTAGACCTTTAGTTCCGGAAAACAAATCAGAACTTGAAAAATGGGAACCACGGGTAAAAAATAAAAGTAAAATTAAATAGAAAAAATTATTTTCGAAGGTTATGAGCCCTGAAGGTATTGTTGACATTGCAAGACAATGTATCGAAGTGACCGACACATTCATAAGTTTGGACGTTTACTTGGACAGAAATAAACAATTTAATTCTTCTAATCTGGAACAACTTCGGGTTTGTTTTTACAAAATATTTTGTTAAATAAATTTTTTAGGAAAAACAAAGACGTCAAAATCCATTGAAAGACGTTAATCCTTCTAAATACATTGAATTAATTGCACAATGCGAGGCTAACCCAGGAAAGTTCCCTGGAACTTTATATTGTTTAAAGCTTGTATTTGGGGAAGCTCAACTTGATGAATTTGTACGAAACATTGGTTGGACAGAAGAACAATTGAGAGAATGGAACATCACGTGAGTGAAATTTTAATTTTATAAATAAAATCAGAAAAGGGGGTTTTGGAAAGTAGACAAAACTAAAAAGTAGGTGTCAAAAAAATAATGAACATTTTTGGTTTTCTTGCTAGTAATTCAGAGAAAATCTAAAAAAATAATTTCCTCCAAATTTAAAAAAAAGCTTTTTCTTTTTATAGAACAGATTGGGAAATGTACAATAAAAGATTAGATAGTAAGGCAGCAACAGATGAAACAAAAACCTCATCTTCATCGTTTAACCAACAATATGGGGCAGAAAGTAGTGGAGGGATTGCATTTTACTCTTATCAATAAAATGATTGGTGGTGATATATACAAAGAGGTTTTTTACAAAAAATATTTTTTTTTGATGACTGACGATTTTTGTTGTTTTTTTTTTGATTGTAGAAAGGTATTTTTAGTTTATAACTTTTTTTTAATAAAAATATATTTTTTTGAGAGAAAGAATTGCCATTTAAAAAAGGCTTGGAGGCTTTTAACAAAAACATTTTTTAGGGATATGCCCTTTTCCTTATTCTTTTTTCTGCTGAAAAAGCTGTCACGCGTCAAGAAATCAATAATTTTATTATTAAACTTTAAATATTTTTCACAAAATTTTAATTGAAATTTCCAAAATTTTTAAAAATATTTACGTCTAAAAAATTAAATAGTATATTTAAAATTAAGTTTATTTTGCTGGTAATTTAAAAGAATATTTTGAAAAATGATTTTCGGATTTGTTAAAACATGGAACGGGGTATTGTGAATTATAGGGGCAAGCGTCTCGCCAACGCCCATATATTTACGTTGTTTGTTTTTTTGTCATAACTTTGACCAAACTTGTTTCATTTGAGCTGATTTTGGTGTCATTCAACTCAGCTCGTCGAGCTCTCTCGAATGACACCTCAATCGACCAAATCGGTCCAGCCAACAAAACCCCCTATAAGTCACAACATTCCATGGAACCCTTATACGTACTATTAGTAATTAATTTGTAATTGAATAATTTTTTTAATTAAATAGGAGATTGGTATAAAAATAAATTTAAAAAAATTCTTTTAATTTAAAGAAAAAAAAGAAAAAATAAAGAAATAAGAAATGAATAATTGATACAGAAAAAAGGGAAAAATGTTGAGGGGAATTAACAATGGTTTCTGTTTGGAATTCTTTTTTCCTTTCTTAAAAACCTTCCTTCCCTTTCATTCCTCCCACGTTTTCCGTTTTTTTCTCTATCACAAAATTCCACGACTACATGATTTTCCTTTCATTCTTTAATGAAAAAAGGAGAAAATGAATATATGCAGCTGCGCTGGCCATTTTTGTTTGGCATCAGCGTGTAAAAATTGGCAAAAAAATTAAATGGAAAGGGAAGAAAATATAACAGAAAAAAGAGCTTTTCTTTTTATATATCTCCAGTATTTATTTCTTTTTTTTTTAAAGATATTCTATTTAGAAATGAAAAAATATTTTTGACCATAATTATTTTTATTTAAAATATTTTTTAAGTAATTAACACATAGAGAAACATTTTATTTTTTAATTACAAAAATGTTTTAGTCTCTTTTAATTAAAAACTTCCTTTCTTTATCTTTTTAAATACTCTTTACAATGTTTTTCCTAATTCTTAAACTTTATTTAAAATTTTTAAAAAATAAAATATTAAAAATTATTTTCAAAAAAAATCCTTAAATTTTATTATTCCAATCCAATTATTTCTGTGCCACAGCTGCTAGCTATTAAATTCAAAAAAGAATTTATCCAAAAATAATTTTTTATTTTTTTAAATAGTTTTTCCATTATTTCTTCTCAAAAGGAAAAGATTGTTGCTGAACGTAAGGGGGCTTCAGTGGGGAGTGGCCCCCATGCTGCTTCCATTATTGGAAGTGGTGGTGGTGGCACACCAACAAAAAGAAGGAGTGGAAGTGCCGGTAAACGCGACCATATCAAACAACAAAATTCTTTATTGGCCAAAGCTTTGGGTAATTCTACACCTCCACCAATTTTACAACAAAATTCCCGTCCACAAAGTGGAGGGGGAGGGGGAGAGTCTGTTGCGAGTGGAGGTATGGAAGGAATAAATGAAACGAGATTTTATTTTAAAGTTATTACTTCATTACCTAATACACCTCCCCCACCTATGTATTCTTCCTCTTTGGAAAAAATTGGGACACCAACAATTGAGAATGCTTCTCCAGTTGTTGCTGCCCCTTCATCTTCTTCAAGTTCTGAAGACCAACAAAAAGATTATTGGGTCGCTCTTTTTGGTAATTTTTTTAGTAAAGTTAAAAAAATTAAAAATAAAAAAGGTGCTGGAGGTGTTGGGAAATCTTCCTTAGTTCAAAGATTTATCAAAAATACATTTACCGATGTTTATTCCCCAACAATTGAAGATACATACCAACAAGTAATTTTTGGAGAAATTTAAGAAAAAAATTTTTTTTCTAGGTAATTAATTGTAGTGATCAAGGTAGATTAGCTGTTTGTACCCTTCATTTAGTTGATACAACTGGTTCTCATCAATTCCCAGCAATGCAAAGACTTGCAATGCAAAGAGTTTTTATTTAAAAATAAATTAATAAAAAAATAAATTTTAAAAGGGAAATGCTTTTATTCTCGTTTATTCAATTACTTCAAAACAAAGTTTAGAAGAACTTGGACCGATTGTTAGAACAATTAAAGAGGTGGATAATTACAAAATATCCGAAGGGAATAAAATGTTTATCGAGTTTAGATGAGAACTATTGTAGCTCTAAATAAGTTTGGAGGGGGTGAGGTACTTAATTTACAGTATAGTACTGCCACCTGAATAGTACTGCCCTTTAGGGGAGGATTGAAAAATAGTACTGCCGGCAGTACATACTATTTCAGGAATATGATATATTCATTATGATATTGAGAAACCAAACAGATTTAAAGGGATTAATTAAATAATTTTTAGACAAGAGGAAATGAGGCAATAATGGAAGTACCGATTGTTTTGGTTATTTATTTAGTTATTAAAAATTAAAAACAAAAATTTTCAAAGGTTGGTAATAAAATAGACGAGTCAACAAAAAGAGAAGTTAGTTTTGAAACAGGCGAAGCATTGGCACAAAGATGGGGATGTGGATTTGTTGAAACAAGTGCAAAATTGGGGCAAAATATAACTGAGTAAATATATTTTTGGAGGGGGAGGGGGGTTGGAGGGGAAGGGGGGGGGGGGAATGGAAAGGGATTTAAATATATATTTGGGGAATTATTTTTAATAAAAAAATTAAAAAAAAAAGATTATTTCAACGTTTACTTTCATTGGAAAAAAGAAGAAATTTAACATTAAATGCAACGGATTTAGTAAATGAAAAAGGAGGAGAAGGAGGAGGAATTAATAATTTAATAAATTCTTCTTCTAAACAAAAACGTTGTGCCATAATTTAAATTATATATAAATCAGGGCTGAGCGAAATCTAAAAATAAAATGTGAAATTCAGAATGCGAAACTTTTTGCGCTAAAAATGCGAAAAATGTGAAAGATGTGAAAAATGCGAAGTTCGCCCAGCCCTGATATAAATATTTACAGATATAGTCTATTTAATAAAAATAAACATTTTTTAACAATTTTTTGTTTATTTTTAAAATTATTTATTTATTTTAAACATTAAAATAATTAATTAATTAAATTTAAATTGTGTTTTGTTTTATAAAATATAAATTAATTTTATTTATTTTTTTGTTCTTTAATCTATTCTATATCCCTAAAATAAATATAAATATATTCTTGCAACAAATTAAAAGCTTCTTAAAAATATATCCATCCAACTGTTCACGTTAATACATATCAGATATTTTTTAATTTCTTTTCTCTTAAAAAATATTTATCAAAGCCTTAAGAATTTTAAATTTATATTTAATATTTTTTGAGAGAAAAAAATAAATTTTTGTTATAAAATTTAAAAAATAATTAAAAGGAAAACAAATAAATACCTACATATCTTTAAAATATCAGAACAAGAGATCTTTGATTTTAAATAACTTGCAAAGATCTTTATTTTTTTAATTCAAAAATTGATGTTTTTAAATAAATATATACCTATATGTATACCTAATTGACATTTTTTAAAATAATTTTTATTTTATTTTTGATCAACTCTCGTGACTAAATATACACAACCAGTCTGTGCTTGTCTCTCTCACTCTCGATTTTTTTTTAAATTTATTTTAATATTTATTTTCTTTTTATCTTTATTATTGAATATATTTAATTAAATATTTATTTATCATTTTTATCTTTTAATTTTTTGTTAATTAATTAATATTATGTACATAACTTTTTTACTTTTCTCTCTCCGAAATTTGTTTTTCTAATTTTCTTACAAAATATACAAAAATATTTTTTAAAAATCAATTTAACATTTACTTCCTTTAATTTCCTGGCCACAAAACTCTTAATTTAAATTGATTACCGAATGTTGTTTTTAAGTGAAGAGATTCACTTAAAAATGAAATTTTTATGGGTAACACCTAATTAAAAACTGTTGAAAGAGTGATTCATTGTTAGAACATTTAAAACGCTTAGGCAGGGATAAACGATCTAAAAGGATAAAAGAGTCGATGCCCGGTAGTTCAGTATTAGAGCTCTGTTTTCGGCAAATTTTTGCTTTTCGGAAATCTCGAAAAATCTCCAAATCTTTCAAAATTTTGCAATTATTTTAGATAATTTATTTATTTAAAAGTGCTCATCAACTTCATTAATGTCTACTTCTTCAGAAACTCATCAAAGAATACCTACAAAAATTTTATCAAAAATTAATTTTAATAATGAAAATAAAATTAACAATAAAGTTAGTATTTCTTCTCCCGTCTCAGATTCATCTTCTCCTTCAACAATAGATGGACTTACTACTTTATTTGATAATTATTCTTTAATTCCAAGAGAGCAATTAATTGTTAAAGAACAATTGGGGATCGGAACCTATGGTTATTTTTTGAGATTTAAAAAAATATAGGTTAAATATATAATGGATTGACTCTCTATATAATGGACAGGGAAGATCTAAACAGACACTCTGTGATTTAGACTTTCTCTTTAAAAAATTCCAGAAGTAAAAACTATTTTGATTTCTTAAAAAATTTCTTTTAAAAATCCAGTTTCGTTTGCTGATTCTAATAAAAAAATTAGCTAAGAATATCTGAATAATCAATGAAGACATGTAAAAGTATCTTATAATTAGAGTTCAATAGCTCTGAACTTGGTAGTTTTGATAAAACTAGATTTTTTTGAGTACCCGGACTTGTGCCGGATACATTAATTGTTGCTTGTTTATTTTTTAAATTTAAATTCTAGCTTTTTAGGTGCAGTTTTTAAAGGTCTTTGGGAACGTCCAGATGGGCGTACTTTATCTGTTGCAATGAAAAAAGTATTTATGCTTGAAAAAGAAGTAAAATAATTTAAATAAATTTAAGTATTTCCTTTTCAAGGTAGAAATACTTTCACAAATTAGACATAGAAATATTATTCAACTTTATGGCGTTAGTCAGGCAAATCCAGATTTTTATATTGTTACAGAATATGCTGAGTAAATAATTTTATTTTAAAAATATTTACACATTTACTAAAACCAATAAATATTTGAACCCCTGCCTTGCACTTAAGGGGAAATTCAGGTTCGATGCCTGGTGGGAGTTGGTAGACTGCTTTAGTGCACAAGTGTTTTTAATCTTAAATTTGAAACATTTAAGGTTAAAACCTTTAAATAATTTAAATATTGGATAAATAATTTATCTATATTGGATGCTCCTCAAAAGAAAATAAAAAAGGAGAGATAATTAGGACTACTGGTTTATAATTTAATAATAATAATTATTAAAGAATGGGCAGTTTATATGAACATTTACACAACACAAATGAATATTTAAGTGTTGAAAGAAGGATTAAATGGGCAAAACAGATAGCACGTGGAGTAGCTTATTTACATTATGATGCCCCAATAACGGTTATTCATCGTGATTTAAAATCAAAAAATGTGGTTATTGGCTGTTTGGGAAATAAAAATTCTCCTCAATGTAAAATTTGTGATTTTGGGACGTCAAAAGATTTAACAAGTTCGTGGACAGCGCCGAGTTGGGGTGGAACAGCTGCTTGGATGTCCCCAGAAATTATATCACAAAGAGAGGGAATTACTACAGCAACAGATGTTTGGTCTTTTGCTGTTGTTTTGTGGGAACTTTTTTCTAGACAAGTTCCGTATAATGGATTAACTGAATTTAAGTAAATAAAAATTAATTAAAAATAAAAATATATTTTCTAAAATAAATAAAGAATCTATTCAATAATTTCTCAACACGGCGTTAGACTTTGTATTCCTGATACTTGTCCAGAACCTTTAGCTGATTTACTTGAAAGATGTTGGAGACAATCACCCAAAGATAGACCTGAAATGCGCTATGGTTTGTTTTAAAAATTTAAAAAAATAAAAGGTAACCAAGATTATTGTTAGCTTGATTTTATTAAAATTTGTATAGTATATTTGTTATTCTCTTTAACAAGGAAAATTCTAAGAGGATTTAATTAAAAATATAGGTTAATATAGATTAATCTTTATATTCAAGAACAATAAAAAATTAAAAGTTCGGAAACATTCGCTTAAATTTGGGAGAGTTTTTTAAGGAGAAGGATTGTTTATGCATTAACACAAATATATTTTTAAAGTTCTTGGTGTTTTGGAAAGATTAAGTCAAGATAAAGATTTACGTGCAGAATGTGCTCAATTAATAGATCAAGTAAATGGAGAATGGAATGAAAGAATACAAGAACAATTAAATGAATTGGATAAATTAAAGTTAGATTTGGCTAGACAAATGGAGGATTTGAAAAGAAGAGAACAAGCATTACGTAAAAGAGAAAATAGCCATCGAAATTTTTTACATATGGTTGATATTTTGGTATTTAAATTTGTATATTTATAGAGAAAAGTATTGGAGAGGGGGGGGGCATTTTGGGGGGAGGAGGGGGGTGAAAGGGTATTGGAGGGGCGGAAGGGGATATGGTGAGGGGAAGGGGGCATTTTTGGGGGTATATGAGGGGAGAGGGGACGGGTATATGAGGATTAGAATTAAAAATTAAATTAATTAGAATGTCGAAAATGTTTGTGAATGGAATGAAGATTGTGTATGTGAATGGGTACAGAATATTGCTGCAGCAGCTTCTTCCGATTTTCCGGAATCTACTGTTGATAAAATAATTTCATCTGTTCTTCAATATGGAATTAATGGACCTAGATTGATGGAAATTACTGAAAAAGTTTATTTAAATTTATTTAAAATTTAAATAGAAAATATTTTTAATTTAAAATTATTTTTAATAATTGTTCGTAGTATTTGCAACTATTTAACAAAAAGATACCTTTAATATTAATTTAAATTTTTATTATTTTTTAAGTAACTATTATTTTTTAAGTAATACATACCTTCAAAAATAATTAAAATATTTTCAAAGGATTTGGAAAGTCTTGGTATTGAACCCGTAGCTATTAGACGTTATATTATATTAAAATTAGATGAATTAAGAGCAATGAATGTTCAATTATGTAATTATCCTTGTTCAATAGAATCCCCACAATTAAATTTAAATAATTCTGAACAAAAAAAGACTTGTTGTTCATGTAGTCCACAATCTTCATTAAACAAAATTGAATGGCAAAATAAAAATGAGGAAATAGAATGTTCTATACTTTTACATGTTGGCATGTATAGTAGAACATTAGAAATGGCAAAAACAAATAAAAACAGTACAATTAATGGGAAAGGAAATAATAATGAAATTTATAGATTTAAGGTAATTTAAGTTTAAAAATATTTAAAATTAAAATTAATTTTTTAAAAAATTGGCCGAGCTGAGTTTGAATATATATAATTTTTTCTAGTAGACAAAAACTCGTAGAGATACAGGCCCCCAAAGATTGAAAAACCATAGTGGGGAGTAATCTCAATTTTGGGGTGAAAAATTCGATTATACAAATGTCAGCTCATTCGATTGAGCTTAGTATCTCTGTCGATTTTTCGAATCTGGGTTCGGGTCCTAAATTAAGAAAATTTGATTAAAAATAAAATCTTTAATTTTTAACCACTTACTTTACAAATCTTTTTATTTTATAATTTTATTTTTATTTATTAAAGATTTTTTTGGATAGTGATTGGGAAATACAGCCACCTACAACAACAAATGATTTATTAAATAATCACGAATCAGCTACATTTATTAAAGAAGTTAAAATTTTAATGTATTCTGCTGACCGTTCCATATTTCTTGGTCCAATTCAATGTATTTGCCCGCCTTTTGGTTATTTAGAATGGGCACAAATTAGCCGTGATCAACAATATAAAAAACTGCCGTTAACACTTACTTTGACTGTTAGCTATACAGACCAAGTAATTTTTTAAAGGGCTACTAAATAATTTCTGGATATAACAAACCTACTTAATGAATTTTGATAAACAGGAAGATTTTTTAGAACTTTAGGTCCAGGGCGGAGGGAACCAAATTTAAACAAGTGATGCGGGGGGAAATGAGAAGAAATTCTCGCCCTCCCCTGTAAAAGATGAGAGGGCGAGAAAAGTCATAAAGGCGTGGAAAACCGGCACCGGATTAATCCATTTTAATCTGTCTTGTTCATATCTTGTTTAGATTCGATTCTTTTCTAGCAAAAATCTCAGAAACAAATTATATATTCTAAATTTTTTTCAAAAAATTCTCTCTAATTTTTGCAGGTTATCAGACCTAAAAACACACAAATCCAAATTCGTCTGTCAGATTTAAGTGGAGGACCACGTACTTTATGTTCAAAAAAAGTTAAATTATTTTTACTACCCCAACAAACAAATACTTCTTTGTATAGAATAAGTTATTCTTTATTGAAAAAAAATAAAGAAAAATTTAGAAGAAATTCTGTTGAAGGTTTTGAAGGAATTAATAACAACGAGGATGATGAATCTAGCAGTATTTCTCCAATAAGAAGAAGAAGAATAAAAAATAATAATAATTGTTTTAGTACTTCAAGTTTATTATTAAATCGTAAGAAATAAATATTTATTTTTAAATACATATTTTTCTCTCTTTTTTAAAGATTCACCAATCTGGGCAGATTTATCAGCAAATATAAGAAATTCTAATAATTCTTTAACATTCCCTAATTTATTTAAAAAACAAACAGAACAACAAATAAATAACCGTTCAATATCTAACGATGAAAATAAAAATGCTAATTATTGTTGTTGTTATAAAGAAAAGACAGCAACAACAATTAAAAACAATAATGAGTATGTTAAAATAAATAGTAGTGAAAGAGGAAAAGAATTATTAATTAATTTAAGAAATAGATGCTTATCCGAGGTAATTTAAAATATAAATGTAAGATATGTATATATTTTGTCTAGAATAGGGATCGGATTTATAAGTTACAATCATTACAACCTACAAATTCGATCCCTATTATCATATAATCTCTAAAAAACATTTGAATAGTTCAAATAAAATAAGGTGTATTTAATTCTAACTTAAAATATTTATTTCAGACAGATACAATTAATTGTGATAATCAACAACAACAACAACAAAACCCACAAATATCCAAAATTTTAATTAATAAAAATCCAAATTTTTTTATATCAACACCTCCATTAATACAATCTGGACTTTTAATAAATTCATCTTCTTCTTCCTCCTCCTCTTCCTCCTCCTCTTCCTCATCATTTTCTAATCAACCAACTTCTCCAGATATTTCACCATTGCCAACAGATTTGTATTTAAATTAAAATAATTTCTAATATTAATTTTATATTACCAAAAAAATTTTCAACTAAATACATATGTATAAATTATTATAAATTTTTTTAAATTTTATTTATTCTAAGTTTAATTATGTTGTTTACTTAAAACTAGGGGGTGCTTATAATTTTCTGACAGTGTGTACATAATTTGTATATTGCATGCCCAATTATATTTTATCCTTTAAAAATAATTTTTTATTTAAAAATTCAAAACCCATTTTCATATAAACTTCAATTGTGGATAAACCTAAGGATTAAATATTCGAATATTTACAAAAATTATTTATAAATAATTTATAAAAATTCTTATAAGCTTGTCATGATACCATTTAGAAAGTGTTCTCACCTTCAAAAATGCCAATTTTTTTGAAAATAATTTTTAATTATTAATACTTTTATCTAAAATTATTTTTAAAAAATATACAATCTACACATTTACAATTCACGGGGAAAAATTTAAAAAATTTTAAAATTATTTACAAAGATATAGAAAAATGTGAAAGATTTTAAAATAAAAAGAAAGGCTTCATTTGTGCAAAAACATCCAAAATTCTTTCCAAATCGGTAATATATTTTTCTTTTTCATTATTATATCCATTAATTAATTTATTGTTTTCTTCTATATTTTTAATCAAATTAATTAATTTATCAAGTTGACTAGAACATAATGGTAATTTGTTTTTTGAAAGTTTAACATCAATATAAGTAAAATTCAATGGCAAAAGTACCTAATAATAAAAAAATATTTTTGTGATTTAATAAATAAATAATTTTGTGAAATTCTGGAAATAAATCTCCAAAAATGCTTGAAGACGGTAATAAAAAGGGGGGAATAAGAAATATTCCAGGCGTGGTAATGGATACGGATACAGATTAGTTAAAAATGGCTGCGGATATCCATCTGTATCCGCCGTAAGTATTCGGATACCAAAATCCATATCCAATACCAAGTCTGAAATATTCTATATCAATTTAATTTCCCCCCAAAAAATTAAAATAATTAAAAATAATTATTATTTAATTTCTCTTACATAAAAATATAAAAGCAAAAATTGTAGACAGTTATTAAATTGAAGTAATTCTTTAAAATTATTATTAGCTCCATTTTGTTTAATAATTCCATTTGGCAATATTAACAAAAGTTTTCCATTAATATCTAATTCAAAATCAAGAACGGCTCTCTTTAAAAATAATTTTTTTAATAAAAATTAATTTAATTTTAAATTATGTACTTCATATTGTGTATTTAATGAATATTGTTCAATTAATTGTTTTAAACGAAGAGAGAATTGTTTTTCAATTGCAGGAACTCTTGGAGGGTATTGTCCTCTAGTTGGATATGTATTTGTTGCTAAGGCTATTTGTACAGATTTTCGATCACCAAAATAAGGTGAAGACGGGAATTCTCCTTCTTTATTGCCTGATTTGCCGTTTTCCATCTTTAAAAATTAAATTTTAAAAAATTTATAAAAGATAAACAATTTTTTGATAATTTAAATGAATTTGTTAAATAACTCGATCATTCCCAAAAGAGAAGTCCCTATTCTGTCTCAATTTAATTTTTATATTCAAATTTTGATTTTATTATCAATTTTTAATTCTTCAAAAAAACAATTAAATTACTTCTCCAATAGGTGCCAATTCACGCCTTTTTCTTCTATCTGTAGCTGAACAAAGTGCACATCTAAGCGTATTTAATTGGTGAATAAATGAATTAAATAAAGGGAAATTGTTGTTGATTGTTCGATGTTTAAATGTTTGTAAGGCATTATAAAGAGTTCCAAGAAATATTGGGGAAGGCGGTCGATGACAAAAATTGACTACTGGAGGGGTCTAATATGTAAAATAAATTAAGGTTAACATTTAAATAATTATATTTATTATTTTTGCTCTTGCAACCGAGAGTAATTATTAATTAAAATCACTCATGTTTTGAAATATGAGGTAGGGCAATTGATGGGGGACAGGTAATTATTGCCATTCGCGGAGTAATTATACGGTAAAATTAATCCTCTACATATTTTAATATACAAGTTACCAATCTCTAAAATTTCCAAAATTTTAATTTCCCGGTTATAATACATATACTCAAATAAAATTAAACTTTTACCCTATTTAAAAGAGCTTTCATACAAAAACGAGTTCCTTGTACAACACTTTCGAGGAAATAACCACCTTCTAATACCAAACATAAAGGTATCCCCAAATTAGCCAATAAACTAGTCATATAACCAAAACCAGCTGGACTAACTTCCATTTCCCCTTGAGGATCTCCTTAAAAAGAGAAAACAAAATTAAAAAAATATTTTCTCAATTTCTTTAACCAATTCCAGCATCAAAACCACAAGAAACAAGTATTAGTCCAGGTTGCCATTGCTGAATTAATGGAAGAATAAGAAAATGCATTAATGCAGAATATTCAGCATCCCCATAAGCAATTTCATTTAAAGGAATATTTATTGTGTTTTTGTCTTTAAAATTAATTTTTAGAGGAATTATTTTCCTATTTAATTTACATTCATTAAAAATATCAGATTCTGAAAGTTCAGGCCAAAATTGTCCATTTTCATATCGATGAGCAGATACTAATAAAATTCCTTGATCACCTTCAACACAATATTGAGTACCTTTAAATTTAAGAATATTCTTTTGACAGAATAAAATAAAAAATAAATCTTTAATTAACGTTATTATTAATTATTTACAAATAATTTTAAAAAAAAACCCCTAACCTTGTCCAGCATGTACATCCCAATCCAAAATAAAAACTCTTTCAACACCCATTTGCCTAGCTTTTTTAGCACAAATAGCAACATTATTAAATATACAAAAACCACAAGAAGTTTCTGCCGAAGCATGATGCCCTGGGGGGCGAATAGCCGCAAAAGAATTTGGGGCGGGTATATTTAAATATTCAGAATCTTCTCCAATTCTTTGTTTTTCTTTATTTAAATTTTTATTATATTCTAAAACAGTCTCCATTGCTTTTAAAGCACTTCCAGCAGCCAAAAGAGCACATTTCTTTATTTTTTAAATTAATTATTTATTCACTTTTAATAATTACCCAAGTATATTTATTTATATAAACATCTTCAATTCCTTTACAAAAATTCTCCATACTAGCTATATCATTTAATTCTTCACACGCCTCCCGAATTTTATCAATATGTTCTTGTGTATGTACTAATCTATAAACATTTATTTTTAAATTATTTATTTTTAAAATGCCTGAGATCAGCATTTGAACATTCAGCAGAATCAATTACTTGACATTGATCGAGTAAATGTTCATTCTAAAATGTTAAAGGAATCTTTAAAATTTCTTTTTTTAAATTACTTCGAGCATATCCAAAACAGCAGCAAGTCTTTTAGGAGTATCGATATGGTCTAAATCCCATTCATTTTTGTGTGCCAACATTCGACGATCGGTAACGAAAAATGTTGGGGGTTTTAGGGAAGTATATACAGAATTAATTGAATTATTGTTGTTAATTAAGGAATTATTTATTGAATTATTAAAATTATTGTTTTTTGGTGGTGACATTTTTAATTTATTTGTTTTTAAAAGTCTTTAATTAAAAAAATTATTTTGTATACAATCTCTATTTAGGATAATTTAGAAAAGAATTTTAATGGTTGAGATTGAGGGAGAAAAAATTAAATATTTAATTTTAAAAATAATTTTGTAAAAATATCACTCCCTAAATTTTTTTTAATTTATAAAAATTATGACAAAAGTGAGAGTGCAAAAGGTTTCTCCCTTTTCCCTTCTTATATGGAGAGATGATTATTTATCATTTATTTAATAAAAATTATTAGATAAAAATTGTAAATTTTAGATAAAATAAAGGCGGGAATTGGCGAGAATATTAGAAGGGGGAAGGGAGAGAATATGAGAGGGAATATTCCAATAAAATGATAAAAAGGAAAATAGCAGTCGATTAAATTTTAGCTGTGTAAATAAATAAAATTTGAAGGAAAAAATTTTCTAGAATTTTTTTTTGATTAAAAATTACTTTTTTAGAAATTTTGAAATTTAATTAAATTGATTAAACGCAAGTGATATACACATGTAGGTATATATTCAACTAATTTTTAAATTTTATTAAAAATATTCCTAATTTTTGGTGAATTTTAAAAAAGGATTAGTTGTCAAATCAAAAATATACCTATTTTTTAATCAAGAAATTGGTATTATGCGTTTATACAACTAAATTTTCCTTTTCTTCTCATTGTTCCTTTTTTCCTCGAAAATATTACGAAATGGACAATGGTAAATAAAGAAGGATTAAGTTCTATTATCTCTTTAATTTACCCCGGTCCAGTTGAATGTTACTTTGGGGGCTGAATTAAAAACAGATTGGCCCCTCCATTTTAATGGCCAAATCTAATAGAATGGGGTTTGAAGGATTATTGAAAAATAGAGCGACTGGTATTCTATTAAAGATAATACGGTAACTTAATCCTTCTTTATTTACCATTGAAATCCTTTTTTGAGAAAGAAGAAAGGAAAACGCAGGTGTATAAACGCATATTACCAAAAAATTATTTAAAGGCATAAAAAAACTTTTTTTATAAAAATATCAATTTTAAAATAAAATTTAGAAACACATTTAGAATTTAAAATGAAAATATTTTTGTAAAAAAAAAATTTTAGTTAGTAAGAGTACTCACAAAATGGAGTTTGTTTTTCTCTCAAACTAGACGGGTTTCCTCAGTCAATTTATTTGCACCGCTACTATCAAATTTTCTTTCGCCGAAGAATTTTAACCAAATCGGAACTATTTATTTAATTATTACAAAGGAATAGAGTTGAAAGTCGAAGGGACAAAATTTGGCGAAGGAGTAGGAGGAGAAGGGGGAAACAGTCCATCTCGACTGATAAAAATTTGTTGATAAAAAAAATTGGAGGAAGGACTTTCAAAAAACAATGAAATGAAATAGGCCTTTAGCCCTTAGATTGGGGTAAGAGGTTAGGAAATAATTAAAAAAGATATGAAATTTTAGCAGAAAATAGTATATTTACTTTTACAAAATGTCAGTTATTACTTGCTGACATATGTATGTATGTACGTCTTCACTTTATAGTCACGTGATTTTCAATTGCTAATTTTATAATCAGACATTTAAAGTAAATTATCTATAAGTACTCATTATGCACTCATTTCTTAAAAAAATATTAAAAGCTTTTAAAAGTCTAATTAGGATTTAAAATTTTCTAAAGTACCCCTCTCTCTCTCTTTCCAAATATACGTACATATCAATTAAGGGGGCAAGAAAACTTGAAAAAAAAGAAAACTAAAAAGGCAAGAAAACAAAAACAAGAAAAACTAAGGCAAAAACAATAGTTCAATTCACTTTTTGCCTAGTTTTTCATTCATAAATGATGTCTGAATGACTTGTTAAATGGCCAGACAATCAGCTTAGAATAACGAAAATCACAAGAGTTAGCAATTTTCACCGATTTCTGCACGACAAATTTCATCGAAAAGCATTATCTAATTCAAATAAAAGTGTGTGCTCGCACATAAAGGAAGGAAAAAATTATAAAAAAAACTTTCCAATTTATTATATTTTTTAATTATCAAAACAAAAAGATCTTATGATAAAATGGAATTCATTAAAATATAAAAAACCAAAACACGCAAAATTACTGCAAAATATCACAGGTAAAATTCTAATATTGTCTGCAATTCAAAGGGTGTACCTGACAGCTAAAAACGTGTGCTTATTCCCGTGTGTTTATTGCGTATTCCTCACAAGTTCGTTGGTTTATGACCGCTTATTTCAACGAAAATTTGTTCAAGGAAACCTTTCGAGATGCCCAATAAATTTTTTAGATAAATTTTTATTACATATAGTAAACTATAATAATTTTAGATAAATTACAAGAAATTTTCTTTAAAAAGTTAATTTGGTTACGAAGTTACTTTCTTTTTTTAATATGCAAATGAGTGATTCAACGCGTTTCATCGACTTTCGGGGACGGGAAACAACCCTATTAATAACAGATAAAAAATATCGAACCCTTCCATAAAAACTTAAAAAATGACAATATTTAAGAACTTTTGAAAAACTAAAACCAAAAAATTAAGAAAACTAGAAAACTGAGTATTACTGACAAATGAGTGTATTACTGATTGTGAGTATAAATGAGTATTAAAAATCAGAAATCTTAAGAAAATCCAAATAACCTACCCAGTGTTAAAAAGAAAATTCTTTATTAAGGAAAGTAGGTATTTGTAACATAAACATAACTTCAATTTTAAATCTTTCCTAAACCATTTGTGATTTCAATTTTGTAAAAAGACGAACATGTTCTCTGTTTGCACATTTTTTGAGAAATATCTTTAAAAAATTTTAAAGGAATAATATTTCTATTAAAATAATCAAACCCTAAGACGTCCTTGTAATGGTGTTAAAAGTGTTTCTGGATGTCTTTCACTCGATTTCAATAATTTAATTGCCTCTTCAGTTGATAAAAATAATTGTTGAGCTAAATGTAGTCGAACACCTGCATCTTCAAACTGTTCATTGGAGAGGCGTAACATTTTTTCCAAATTCACTCCTTTTGTCGTTCCTTTACCTGCTTTAGGTTTTTTAACATCCATTTGTGCCAAATCATCTAGCAACTAAAAAATTGAAGTAAAAAATTTAAATTTTTTTAAAATTACTTCAATTGCAAAAGCCAATGCCGGCACAAAAACATTACAATCTCTTTGAATATTTAAAAGCATTCGAAGACAATGAATTCTAATAGGTAAATATTTTGAAGAAGGAAAGAGTCTTAAAATTTAATTTGAAAAAATTAATTAAAAACTAACTACCTCCCCATAATTAAAACAATTTCAACTAAAGGATGTGTTAATTCTTTAAACCAATTATTTCGACAATCTTCATCAAAATTATTGGTAGAAGAGGATTTTTCTTCAATTGTTATTGATGTAAATCGTTGTGTGCCTTCACAAATGAGTGATGTCCAAAGTAATAAACCTTTCAAAAATTGCCAATTATAAACACGTTGAATAAGATCCTAAACAAAAAATTTTAACAATTTTTAACTAAAATTAAAAATAACTACTTAAAAAAAATTTCTCATAAATATATTCAAAGAAATCAAATTAAAATAACAAAATTCAAAAATTCTAATCAAAAAAAGAAAACCTTTCGTTTAGCAATCATAGCATTTCGAATATGTATAGCAAATTGTCTAATATAAACAAACGCATATTGATAAGCCAATTTAGGATACATAAGTGTAAATTCAATAAAAGATGCCTTCATAAAATTAATAAACGGAAGTGTTTCTTCATTAATTAATTTGCAATTAGCAATAAAAGCAACATAACAACTCTAAAAAATTTTTAATTAAAAAATAAATAATAAAAAGAAACTTTATAAATTTTTGGAAAAAAATTTGAATCCATTCGCGAAATTTTACAAATAACAACAAAAGCAATACAGCGAGCCTCTTCTATTTGTTGTTGACTCCATATTCGTACAAGACACTAAAAAATTATTTTAAAAATATTTTAATTTAATAAAAAAGTTTTACTTTAATAATATTTTTGGTAAGTTTTGGAAAGTGTATAAATAAATCAACTAAATCAGCCACAGCTCGAATTGCTGCTACAATCACTTGATTTGAGTTGAGTTCGAGTAAAAACTGAATTTGTTATCGTTAGATATTTTTAAGCAAATTAAAAATATATTAAAGTTTAATTAGCTTGGGGAAAATTGAAAAAAATAATGACATTTTAAATAGAAAATCGATCCAAAGTAGGGTTAAAGTCGCTCATAACTTATAGTCTCTTGCTCGTCAAAAATATCGGCTTCTTCTTCCTTTAAAAATTGATAAAGTTCAGGATCTAATTTTTTTATCAGAAAGATTTTTCTCTTCTTAAAGAGAAAAATGAGACTCCCTTTCTCCGTTCCCTTTTTTCAAATCTTGATTTACTGAAACTCCACTAGCTGTTAGTAAAACAATAATTTCTAAATACGATTTCCCTAATTATAAATGCTTCATAAAAATTATTAATAAAAATTTACTATATGAACTGCTTCCAAGTAGCATTTTGCAAGAGATTTATGTCGTTGCCAATTTTTAAAATGGGAGCACTTTTTATATTTATTTTTTTGACCGTCTTTGATGCTTTTCTTGACAGGATTTAATAATCGATAAAGTGCTCTCCCCATTGTTTGAAAACAAAGACGAAGAACACGATCAAAAACTTAAAACAAAATTAAAATATATTATTGCAGTTCAGTAAATACTTTGTTCATCATACACAACATAATCCAATTTTTCTTCCTTTGTCAGTTTTGAATAACCACCACCTACTCGAGCAATACAAGAGATAAAAGCCTTTACAGATGTCTCCACCGCATATCGAAAAGTTGTTTTTCCAACAGAATCAGGATCACTAAGCACAGACTCAAGAAAATCCACAAGTTCATCCGATAAAATTAAACGTCCAGTTTCTGGATCAGGCTTTAAAGAAACACCGCTGGATTGACCATCTCCAGACTCTGAGACCTGTTCTGAAATTATAAAATTGTGAAATTAATTCGAGTAATCTAAATTTTAAGAAGATAACCTTCACTTTTACTCATTTCATCATCAGATAACCTATCATCCCCTCTTTCACCCTCAATTTCATCCCTATCATTATCTTGCTCGTCAAAAATATCGGCTTCCTCTTTCTTTAAAAATTGATAAAGTTCAGGATCGCGTTCAGCAATTTCAGCTAATTCTTTATTAAATGAATTAATATCTTCTGATTCATCAGATAAATTAAATTTTCTTCTCTTTTTCGCTTTAGACGTTAAATTTACTGCAACTTTTCGTTTTTTAAGAAGCATACTATAATAATTGCTGTAAAATTTTAAGATGGTGTAAATTATTTTAAAAACAAAGTAAAAATTAAAATATATTCAAATATTTTGCTTAAAAGTATACAAGAAATTAAAAAATAAATTTATTTGCTTCAATTTAAATCATAATTATTTATTTATAAAAATTGAAAAAAAAACAAAATTGATAAAACTAAAATTTTTATCGTTTACGTTTCGTCTCTCGATACGAAGCAGGCGGCGCAAATTCCTCATCACGGTCCTCACGTTGTGCCTCAATCCAACGCATATGCCCTACTTTTCCTCGATCCCATTCACGAACACCAAACTTTTTAGGTTTTTCCTCTTCTTTAGCCATTTGATTGTCTATAACATTAGATTCAGCAGGTGTAGATGAACTTTGAATATCTCCATTAGTTGGCAATTCTTGTTCCTCCTCTTCATCACTGCTTTCTAATAATGGCATTCCCATCCTTAAAAATAAATTTGAAGTGTTATAGAAAACAATACTTTGAAATACCTTTGACGAATTTTATTTACTCTATAACGTTCTTCTTCCTTTTCTGCATTTCTTTGTAATTTACGCTTATTCCGCTCAATTTTTGTTTCCTCTGTCATTGATTTAAGTTCAGCAATTTTCTTTTCACGGGCTTCTTCATTTAATGTTGGCAATGGGACATGAGATGCACCAAAAACGCGTCCCTTTTCCTCGAATGGATCATAATGAACAACTAATGGTGCCTCTTTTACTCTAAAATTAGTAAATAAACAAGAAAATTTAGTAACCAAAAATTTAATTTGAAAATCCACCGTCCCCAAAATTTAATTTAAGAAATATATAAAAAACCTCTGCCTTTCATCATCATCGTCTGACCTTCTCAATTCATCATCTGTCAAGTCATCATTTTGTGTACATGATGATGAACATCCAGTTTCAAGTTCTTTTTTCTTATTATGAAAATCAAATAAAAACTCTGCCTCCCGACCATCCTCATAAGTTAATTTTTCTCCATGGCTCATTCTTTCATAAATGAGTGCCTTCTGCTCAAGAATTTGTTGTTGTCTTAACCGTTGCTGTTCTTCTTTTCGGATTTCTTCCTCATTTTGACGGATACGTTGAGCTCGACGTTCTGACAATTGTTGTTTGGCTTTCTTTTCCTCTTTTGTTATTGCCAAAATATTTTTCTTATTTTTAAGAGTAGAATTAGAATAAATATGTGAAGCTTGTTTTCCAATTAAAGCAGCATCTCGACGTTTAATAAACTCAGCTTTAAGATCTAGGAAGGATCCAACATCATCAGTGTGTAAAAAATTAGGAGGCTCATCGACTTTCTGGGATGTACCTTCTTGCATCTTTAAATTGAAATATAAAAAACAATAATTTAATAAAATTTATTTTAAAATTTATTAATTAAAATTTTAATTTGAAATTTTAATTGAATTTTAATTAAATTTTAAATTGACATTTTTAATACTGACATTCTAATATTTAGTTTATCTGACATTTTTATCTTTCAACTCTGCGTGCTTGTCGAGAAAGTGGATCGGCGCGCGGCCACAACGGCGCAAAGCCATAACTTGCTTCAAGATTTCCGATTCTTAACAAATTTAGTATTAAACGATTCCTGCCATCGAGCTAAAGAGATTGATACCAAAATTGATAAGGGCCAGAAATTTTCCAGCAAGTTTTGGCTTAGCGCCTTTATGGCCGCGCGCCTACTTGGGTGTGTCCCCGAAAAAGTCAGTAACCCTAGAGATAACTTGTATAGGGAAAAATTATTGTTAACAATTAAATTTCGTGCGCAAGAAAGAGGCGGGGGGTTTTACATAGAATTTGCTTTGTTTATTACTATAATTATCATATTGTATTTATTTTCTATTATGTAGGGATTTAATTTATATAAATGACTGCATCAGCTAATACCGAATTGCCTTCTGACTCGGAATTGGTTGTTCCGCAGGAGCTTACGCTCTCTACACCTTGGCTTAAAGCTGTAGTTGTCTATATGGGTGCTAAATGTGAAAAGGAAATGAATGTTGGTTATTTTTAAATTTATTTTTAATTTGTTTAATTAATTTAGGAATTCATGCTTTTACGTCGAGAGTATGGGAATGACCCTCGAAAGGTGTTAAAAGAGGGTAGAGAAGTAACTGCATGTGGTGTTAACTTTATTAGGGAACTTCGCAGAAACTGTCTTAAAGAGGTGACTGACTACGCAAAATGTTTGGATGATTGTCGTGGAGGTGAAATGTTGATACCTTAGTATGTTTTTAATTTTTTCTTAAAAATTTTTTTCTTAAATTTTAGTTGTCGACGTCTTCAATATCCATTAGACATTTGTGTAGAAGAAAAAATGGGCATAAAACGTCCAACGGTTGGATATTTTAGTAAATTGCATGTACACGAAAGTCAGAAAGAACAGCCTCCGAGACGTAAATTTTAAAATTTTGAAATTATTATTTTTTTAATTTTAAGCTGAATATCCGCGTAATTATCGTGAGGAATTCTCTAAAGTGATGGATGAATTGCCTGAAAATTATCCTATTAAATTAGACAATTATAAGAGATACCGGCCATATTATAATACTTTTACCGAAAACGATTAGAGAAGTATTGGAAGTTTATTGAAGAGTTATTTAGGGATTTTTTTTGTTTGTAAAATTGATAAATATTATTTTTGTTTTTTATAATATTTGGTTTATTTCCAATATTTTTTTCTTTATTTTTTTACTAAAGACATGAATTGAAGCGATTTTTAGATTTTATACAAGAAATCAAATACATCTCTTATTTGCATTAGTATTTTTGGCGTTGTCTTCAATGGGCGTTCACAAATGTAATTTTTATGACTTTAATTTATCCATGGTTTCTAGTTAACTAACTTAAAGTTACCCACAATATCCCCATAATATATGTTTCTAATGATACGAGGGATCCCTTTCGTTGTATGTTTTAATAAATAAAAATTTGAACGTTCAAACTAAATTAGAGTGTCCAGTTTACGAATTTCACGGTTTTCTAATACCACGATTTTATGGTCACGCATGGAAATTAAAATTCAGTCCAAATTTACACTATTAAGGACAGGGTAACTCAATCACGATCTTTATAAAGAATTATTACGCTCTATTCTAGTTTAAAATAGGGTTTTATCTTGAATTTTTAAAAATACCCTATTTGAGCTAAAAAGTTTTATATCAAAAAATGCGCAAAAACTTTTTGGCGCCTTCACGCAAAAAATTGAAACAAAAAATTTGAATTTTTGTGCCGAATGCGCAAATTTTAAGGATTTTGGAAGGCCTTGCGGAGAAAAATGACATTTTATTCTAAAACTACAAGAAAATATAAAAAATCCTCATCGACCTATCAAAAAACACAATGGCGAAAAATCCGCACGTTCCGTAACCTTTGCTTAAACTTCTTTACCTCCTTTTTTAAATTAATTTAAACTTGTAATTTTGGCACTTGAATTGGCATTCGAATTGATTTTTTTAAAACTTTTTCTTCATAATCTCAAAAGTGGTTCATAGATCAAAGTTTATGTTTGTCTTTCTATTTATTAATTTTTAGTTTTAATATTAATATTTAATTAAAATGATAAGACTTAAAAAAGTTGACAAAAATATCAGATTTACCCGTGTGACTTGTGGTTTAAATAATTTAATTATATTTTTTTAAATATTTTTTTATAGCTGTTGTTGCTCTTTCTTTGGCAAGTGTTGTTGGTCTTACATTTTTGGTACTTTCTTGTGCTTTGCCGACTTTCAAGTTTATTTTTTTGTTTATATCCGATTATTTAATTTTCAGGGGTAATTGGTGGCCAATTTTTGTTTTGGTGTTTTATATACTTTCCCCTTTGCCAATTTCTTTGGCCAAACATTTTCGTTATGATGTGGGACCAACATCTCCAACTATTGAGCTTGCAGTATTTGGGACGACTGGTATTGTGCTATCGGCGTTTGCATTGCCTTTTGTTTTGGCACATGTTGGAGTGGTTAGTTTTAAAATTGGTTAATAGGATAAGAATTTTTGTGGCAATTTACCTCTTTTTATCAGAGTTCGGGGTTGTTTCTTTTAAAATTGTTTCTAGTTAGTATTAGAATACTTTAAAACTATTACAATTGGGAACACCTTTTTGGTGGGACACAGCTTTATATTTCCATTAAAGACCTCGATATCGCTAGGATTACTTCATTTTTGATTTATCTATTCTAGTTCTGTTTGTCCGCAATTATTTTAAAAAAACTTTTCTAGCTACCTTTCTTTGTTTTTTATTTTTAACTTAATTAGTCTAATTTTATTTTGTTTCTTTTTTCGTTATTGTTTGTATTTTTTAGATCAAATGGACTGCTTTTATGCTCTCCAGCATTGGCTCTGTTAGTATTTTCTCTACCATCTTTGCTTATTTCTTAATGCAAAATGTTGAAGAAAATGGTGGTTGGGGAACTTCCATGATCTAAAAATGAGACTATAACGTAGGTTTATGTAAATATATTTTGTGTTTGTTTTACATTCTTTAGTTAATTTTTGTTTTGAATTTATTAAAATCATTCAACATCGAATTTTTTAATTTTTGAATGCTTTTGAGTTTATATAAAAAATTTTTTCTTTTTCAGATTGCGACTGGCGCATGTTTTCTCGTCTATGTAGCAAATTTATGTATATTTTTAACAATTTTTGGGATCCATAAATACTTCAATTTACTCGAGGGTTCCTCTGCCATCTTCTAAAGAATAATTAAAACGAACAATTGACTATAATTATTTTAAATAAAAAAAACTTGACACCTACATTTTGGGACATTTTAAAGTATTTACTGATTATACGTCCATTTTTTAAGTCCTTCCCATTTTAGTCTTTTCCATTGACATTAATTAAAATTAATTGCATAACCAGTAACTACTTTATTTTACAAAAAAGGATGAGTTTTTATAAGTTGTATTTCCCAATTTTTTCGAGATTATCAAACGAATTTTATTTACCCTTTAGAAACACATAGGAATGAGCTCATCCTTCGATTGATTGTAAATATTTAACAAATGAAGAATTTGGAATAAAATATTTTAAAAGTATCAGAAGAAATTATTATCCTCTTAGTTAATCATATACATAGTTATGGATATAGGGATGAATATAAAGTATCTAAAAACATACAATGAGAAAATTGGGGCGGGGGCCTGTGTTTATCCTTTTGTTTTTAAATAACTTTAATGTAAAATAACATCTATTTCAAACAAAAATACTTTAAACTCGGATTCTTCATTTCTATATATAATATAGTATATTTTTACTTTTTATATTAAAAACAATCTTTTTAATAATGAGAGAGAGATCTTTCTTAACTTTTAAAATTTGTTTCTTTTTAACTTTATCCACTTCTTTGTAATCGAATATCCGAATCAACTAATTTTCTGTATTTGCTCATATCATGATGAATCATACATTGAATAGGTGTAAAAAAACAATTCCTTGCCCCTATTGGATCTCGAATTGAACGAATATTTAAAATTCTATTTAAATTTCCTTCATTTTCTGTTATTTCTTCATTGCCAATTTCTTCTGGAATTATTTGTTTTGATGATTTTTTTGTTAAAGATAGTGGACGTTCAGAATAATCAGTTTTGACTTGAGATATTGTTAATCTTTTATCCCCAACATCGTTGTTATTGGCAAGCTCAAATGGCAACTTTGCATTCTAAATTTAAATTAATTAGTAGAGGCCTGATTCCTAGGCTGTAGCTACAAGTACTCATAAAAATAGGTTGCAAAAAAAGATTAACATAGCGGGCAAAAATTGGCTGGAATTTTTATTTTCTAACCAAAATTTCCTCCACAAAAAAATTTCCTCTTACCGGTGGCAATTCAGGCATTTCAATTACTACAAGCGGAGGCTTTAGCAATGCTTTATGATCTCCCGTGGCTGTAGCTACAAGTAATTGTTTGTGGGCATCATCAACATTCTTTAAAATATTAAATGAATGTAAATAGGCATTTTAATAAAAGGGGAAATCTTTGAATGTCCATGACGGATCAATCTTATTTTTGGTGTGCCAAAGACACAAAAAGATTCCCTCTTTAGGATAAAATTTCTTTATCAGAAATTTACCTGTAAACTAAGCAATCTTCCCACCAAATATCTGAAAAACAAAAATGTACAATTGTACTAGCTGTTATTATTTTCTTATGAAGGGAGAATGTTTTAGACATTGACGAGATAGTAACAAATAGGGCATTGCGATCAAATTAAAATTATTAATTCCGTCAGTTATGTTTTAATATATCGAAACAAAGAATGAATTATAAATTCGTATCATTATAACAGTTTGATAAAACGTCGAATGAGCTAGCATTTGTGTATTTTTAAAAAGTAAAGGAGAAGAAAAATGGTGGGGCATATCGAGATGGGCCCTTCCGCATTTTATGCGAGAGATGGAAGGCGGAAGTGATCCCGTCCTTGCCCAAAAAATATTTGTATTAATTTTAATTTACAAATTTACCCATTAGCTGTTTCTAAATATGCACAGAAGACAAGTAAAAATGAGCTAAATAAAGGCGTATATTTGTTGAATTTTTGAAAATGATACATTTTATTGAAATAATTTTTTAAATAGATTTTTAACTTAAAAAATAAATTTAAAATTATTTAAAGGAATTATGAGGATTTTTAAATAAAAGTTCAGGGAAGGAAAGCCCAAAGAACCAAAATGAACCATTACTCTCATTAACCAAAAATTTTTGGTTAGGTTTAAAAGGCTGTCCTTTCCCTCCTTTCCTTTTCCGCCTTTTAGCATTTTTGACCTCTTTATATCTAAAAAATCCAATTAACAAAAATGCCTCTAGCAAAGCCTTCCCAATTTAAAGCATTTTTTCTACTTTCTGATTGGTCGCCCACGCGGCGGCTATTTTGACTACTTAAAATATTCTTTGCTTTAATTATATAAGGAAAGTCTTCTTCTTATTTTAGACTTTATATAAAGTAAATTTTGGCATTTTTTATTACGTAAATTTTTTTTGTTCAAAGATTGATAGACAATTAACAATCATCAAAAAATTATTTTTTTTAAGTTTTAAATTATTCTAAAAATGGAAATTATTTTTAATTAACCTAATAAAAAGAGTAAAAATTAAAAAGAAAAAATAATTATTTTCTGAAAATTTATTTAAACAAAAGTCTTCATATAAATATTGGTATTACCAACAAATATCTTATAAGTAGAGCGTGTTTTTAGGTAAAAAAAATAGTGAAATAGGATCCTATTTAGGCCAAAAAATTCAAAAATAGGTTCAAAAAATCCGAGAAAGGCCAAAATAGGTCCAAATTTTGACTAAATAGGTTCTAATTTAGATTAAGATTGAATCTTCCTTGATTTCATATTTACTAAATTTGAATTTTTCTGAAATTTTTTATTTTAAATAAAAATTTATAGAAATTTTTGAGACATCTCTCCGTGCATAACCCTGACTAACTGAGCCTTAGGCTTTGAGGGTATCGAGATACTATAAGAGGAGTTGATTGTTGTGCAGAATATATACACGTTACTCTTGTGATGTCGAGTTAACAAAAGAATTAGAAGTACACAGCGGGGTAGTAAGATGAGGAGTCAAAATTAAAAAAATAATACCATTAAACATTTAAAAAATAAAATGCTTGAAATAAATTGAAAAAAATAAATCTTAAAATAAAGCTTTTATAAATGAAAGTGACAACTAAAAATATACACATATTAGGATTAAAAATATAAAAATATTATAATTAGCACATATTGTTATAATTTATTGGTCATTTAAGGACAAATTATCTCCATTTTTGTAAATTTTATTCATTTACGTAAATAAAAGGACAAAATAAATTTTTAAAAATAATTCCACCAACGCAAATAAAATACTCAAGACATTATTTTTTCATTTATAAAAAGGGAGGAAACATCCAGACAAAAACATTTTTTATACGTAAACCTCCCAAGCAATCAACGTAATTAACAACGGAAATACATTAAAAAGAATTTTTCTTTCCCGTTGTTTTTGTTGTTTCTCTTGAATTAATTAAAACATTTAATAGGTTCTGGAATTGAATAATCCAATTTGTGTTTAGCCACAAGGACAAACATAAACAACAAATGATGGTATTCGACAGCTAAAGGAGACGTAGAAAATCCCCTTGAGAGTTTATATGGTGAAAAGAAAAGACGTGACAGTTACATATTTTTTAATTTAAGTTAACAGTATAATTAAAAACGAATGACTTGAATTCGATTAAAAGTGTAATAATATGCAAATAAAATTATGGGAGACAAAACAAAGTCCGACTAAAACACTGTCCCGACATTTGAATAAAAAATACCGCCGACTTTTACAGATGATAAATTTGATCTATTTTAGACCTTATAACTAGGTATTTAGTCTTGGTTAGTACTCCTACATATGCATAAAAATTTTAATATTTGGTTACTCTATGTGAAATGGAAGGTATTTTTAGTCTACCGTGTAAACGTGATTTTGGTCGGTCGGTGTTCAATCGGCCTTGATAACGGGAAGGTGTGAATTGAGGATGCCCTGGATAATAACAAGAAGGGATTAAAGTAATGATGGGATAAGCTGTTTTTCGAATAAACGAGAGGATAAGATAGAAATTTTACTACTGTCGATCTCTTAACTTAGAATTAGTGTTAGTGTCCGCAACTTTTCAAATTTCGCCCACAAAAATAAATAATTTAACATTGGCATTTTGTTTATTTCAAAGAAATGAAGTCAGAATTTTTGCTAAAAGTTACTAGACGTCCTCTTACCTAAATAATTTATTTCAATTTTACAGATTATTTTACATATTAATAATTAAAAATATGGTTGAGTCTGTTATTTTGTCTAAGAAGCCTAAAAAGAACAAAAGGTTTTATTTTATATTTTTGTTACAAAATTAATTTAAAGTTTCTTAATATTTTTTTGATTAAATTCTTTGTTTTTTGTTAAATGACGGAATTTAAAATATAGAATATTCTTGACCTTTTGGAAATAATGAATAATTAATTGAATTATATAAATCCGCAAGAATAGGTGTAGTTTTTTTGGATGTACATATTTCGAATTACTCAAAATTAAAGTTTCGCAATTAATAAAAAGTTCTTTCATAAAATTCAACATTTTCACATTAAAAAATTTTTCTAAAAATTTGCCTCCAAATTTCTTATTTTAATATTTTTAGAAAATTAGAAGAAGATGAAGAAGAGGAGGATCTTTCTTTAAATGTCAAAACAAGCAAAAAACAATCGTTACCAGATTCTTTATTATCAACATTGTCTGAGGATGGTGGACAAATACGTGATTTAAATATTTTAAAAGAAAGATTGCAAGATGTTATTCAAATTCTTGGAGATTTTAAAAATAGAGCTGAACCTGGACGTAAAAGAAAAGATTATTTACAAGTATTTTTAAAAGATTTGTGTGCTTATTATAATTATAATGAATTTTTAATGGAAAAATTTATGAATCTTTTTCCAAATGGAACTGAGGTTTTTATTGATTTTAATTTTTAAATAATTGTTTTTAAATAGTTAATTGAATTTCTTGATGCAAATGAACATCAGAGACCTGTTACTATTCGAACTAATCCATTGAAGACTAGAAGAGGAGAACTTGCAAAATCATTGGTATTAAATATCTTTTTGGGGAATGAATTTTTGAGGGGGAGGGGGGGGGGAGCTTTTCAGCTCATCTAAATCGAATGATTTTTTAATTTTCTGCAAGAGCAATTAACTAATAATTCCATTAATAAATTAGATTGCTCGTGGAATGAATGTAGATCCAGCAGCTAAATGGACAAAAGTTGGATTAATTGTTTATGATTCTCAAGTTCCCGTTGGTTAGTAAATATATTTTTCTAAATTAAAAAAAATATTTAGGTGCAACGCCTGAATATTTGGCTGGACATTACATTCTTCAAGGACTTTCTTCATTTTTACCAGTTATGGCACTCGCACCACAACCAAATGAAAGAATTTTGGTTTTTTTAAATTATTTTTATAAAATTATTTATTTTATTAGGATATGTGTGCAGCCCCAGGTGGTAAAACTACACATATTGCCTCTTTAATGAAGAATACCGGCGTTTTATTTGCCAATGATTCTAATGTAAAATTTTATTGTTACTATAAATTTTTGTAAACATATATTTATTAAAATTCAAATCCTTTTTTAAATCGGGTAGCTACGTTTTCCTTAGAGGATTAGTTTCTCAACAAAGCTTCCATTTCTGGACTATAAGGAACTAATCCATTCCTACATATTATATTTTTTATTTCACTGTTTGTGTTCCGACAAAATTTCATTTCAAAATTAATCTCCTCTATTTCCCCTTAATTAAAAATTTATTTATTTTTAGCCATCAAGAATTCACGGGATAATTGGAAATATTCATCGAATGGGCGTAAATAATTGTGTTGTAAGCAATCTTGATGGTACAGAATTTGCTAAAATCCAAACACATTCTTTTGATCGAGTATTATTGGATGCTCCATGTTCAGGTACAGGTGTTATATGGAAGGATGAACGTGTTAAAACTACAAAGGTTTTTAATATAAAATTTGTAAAATTAAAAATTTTGAAGGACTACGAGAATATAAAAGAACGTTTTACTCTTCAAAAACGTTTACTTTTGGCAGCAATAGATTCAGTTAATGCACATTCTGGTAAAAATGGAGGTTATATTGTTTATTCAACGTGTTCAGTTTTGGTTGAGGAAAATGAAGCAGTTATTCAATATGCTTTGAGTAAAAGATATGTTAAAATAGTTCAGATGGGGTTGGATGTTGGGGTGCCCGGATTTACAAAGTAATTAATCTTTTAATTAAAAAATGTTTTTGTTAATATAATTGGGAATTTAAAACACAATCTACTTTTTTGAGAATTTATTTGAAGAGAGTTTTAAAGGGATTAATTGCATATTTAATAAGCATAACTAAATAGGGATTTGAGTTATTGAGATAATTATTGAGAACTTTCACTCCATCTTTGTTCTACTGGGTTTTGGAAAATTTCTCTTTTTAATTCCTCCAAATATATTTCTATTTTCTCAAAAAGATTTCGAGAATATCGTTTTGATCCATCAATGCAAAATACTCGTCGTTATTACCCACATGTGCACAATATTGACGGGTTTTTTGTTGCAAAACTTCGCAAAGTTTCAAATGAAATAAAGAAGAAAAAAGAGAAAAATCAAAAAGACGATGAAGAAACTAATAAATCAAAAAATAAGAAAAATAAAGGAGGAAGGAGAGAGGAAATTGAACAAGAAGATATGGAACAAGATGAGGATGAGGGGGAAGACGAAGATGAGAACCAATCTGATTGAGATAATTGTTTTCTAAATTTGTTCTATATTTTGAATAATTATAAAATGTTTTTTGTCAAGTCTAGGCCCTACCACGTTTTTTTTTGTTTAAAAACCGACAATACACAATTGAGAAAAACGAAAGACACGGGAAAATTAATAAAATGACAGTCGAATTGAACTGTCCGTATTACGTTGTACTTTCGATTTTTGGAGTAAAATACGGAATAATGGCGGACTTTCCCATTTGAATCACCTTCTCCAGTTCGACAAATCGGTCCAGAAATAAAACCTAAATAAGACAGAAAATGACTTCCTCAGAAAAACCAAATTTTATTTAAATAATTAGGATGGAGAGCGAATACAATAAATTAAAATAAAATCAAAAAATGAGAAATTGTCTCAAAATAATTTCGCCTCCTCCTTTTCAAATCAGCCTTTAAGGCATTCATTTGGTCTTCGGCTGCTCGCCAGTAGTCGTTGCAGTCGCGTTGCCCGGCTTGAAGTCAATCGGGATGTTACGCTTCCCTTCACCATCACGATGAGCAGTGACACACAAGCGACCAGCGTTGTCCATCTCGCACCTTAATGTTTAAATTAAAAATGATTATTTCACACTAAAAAACTTACTTAACAGTCTCCTGCTTGACTCCTTCCGGGATGTAGACGCGACGAACAAACTGACGGTGAACAGACTCGCCTAAATTTAAAGTTTAAATCTTGGAACTACTATCAAAAATAACCTTGATTCTCCTCACGATGGTCCCCAGAGATGACAACCTCGTTCCCATGAACTTCAACCTTCAACTCCTCAGGACGGAAGCCAGAAGCGTCGACCTTATAGGTGAAGTCCCCATTAGGCTCAATCTTCATTTGAGCAGCATGGTCACGCATCTGTTAAAAGACAATCAAAATGAAAAGTTTAAAAATTAAACAAAAACCACACCTGGAATCCGACGCGGTCATCAAAGTAACGGTCAATAGATTGCATCCAGCGGTCCATCTGTTCTAACGGGTCAGCCATCCAATGACGGCGGTGTCCGGCCCATGGAACCATCGAGCGAGTCGAAGTAAAAGAAGGAATGTTCAACATTTTAGAATGTTTGAAGATCAGATTAAATAAAATACGCTAAAAATTTGTGAAAAATAATGAATGAATTGAAAAATAATTTTAATTGTTACCTTCATTAATCTCTAAGAAAAGAAAATTTTACTTAAAAAAGATTTAAAAATTAAAAAAATAATAAAGGTAACAATTGATAATTGGTACAAGAATGGAACTATAGCACTAGTAAATAAATAAAAACTAAACAACAACAAACTTAACACAAAAACTAAAGAACGGTTCGAATATGTAAATGAATAAAATGTGAATTTTTTCTCTCATTTTATACTGCACCCGAGCAAAGTACTTTGATGGTAAATAAATTGCAAAACAATCATACTGGAATTTACTGGAAAAAATACATAATGCATAAAGACAAAATGTAAACAAGGAGAAAAATTGACAAATTGTCGACAAGGATATAAATGTTTACATGTTAGTATTTACTAGAATTTACTGGAAAAAAATTGATTGTAACAATTAAAGCGGGATTAACCCAGTATATCGAAACCCTATATCTCAGCATTCATACCAGGGATGTTGACTTAAAAAATATATTCAATTCCCGATTTCAGTAAGTAGGGATTCCGCCCAAAAAACATGCAGGATTGTTTCCGGTGGAGTTACTGACACAAGTTACGCACGCATGAGGGAGTGAAACTCTGATTGGAGAATAACCCTGAGGTGTATATGCCAACGATCCTGCCGTCTCGATCCCTGAAGGGAATTCCCGACGTTTTTTAGGGTCGGGATCCCGATTTCCCGAAATCGGGAATTTTGGTTTTTTGTCGGCAGGATCCCTGGTATATGCAGATATACATAGCTTGAAGTAAAATCAAAACAAAAAGTGTATACCTCGACTAAATAATTTTTGGCGGGAATCTTGGGCTTTTAATAAAATGTATGAGAAAATTGTTCGGGAATGGATTTGGGGTCTTTAAAAAAAGTGGCTTCTTTTACATCCTCAATTTTAATTGTGGAGGCGTTATTAATAGCTAATAAAGAGTTGAATGGATTTTCTGGAATCGACAAAACAGCTGAGAGATTGAGTAATTGGTGGGAATATATTGAGTGGCTTATTTAAAAGAAATTTGTGTTGTTTGTCAATACACAAAAAACATGTAAATGATTAACCAACAAACAAAATATATTGGACATTTTTTTGAGTATTAAATTCTTTTTTTTTGTTTTTTCTTTTTAAAAAAATTCACTTAATATTTTTATTATTCAAAAATTTAATTTTACTTTATTTCACCTTTACATAATTACTCTAAAATAATTTTTGAACCAAACATACCCAATTAATTTTTATTTTTTTTTCAATTTTTTCTTTTAATTTGTAAATATTTTTGGAGAACTACATAAAAAAATCTAAAAAAATTTGTTTGTTTGTTTGTTTTCCGGCAATGAGTCTGCGCTACTAGTATGTTATTTTTAAGTGTTTATTTCTAAGTGAAGATAAAAGGCTAACTATACTTAAATATATATTTATTCTTCTCTTTTCTTCATTAGTTAATTAAAGATTTTTTAAATATATTTTTTAAATTTTTGATTATTCCATATTTTACAATATTTTTAAATTTAATGATTTAATTAAATTACCTACATATATTATAATAATTATTACATATATTATTTTCTTACATTATTAACTCATCGGCCATCAAAAGCCGAGAGAACTCGAAAAATGTAGAAAGTCTATTTTGATAGGTTAAATAGCCAATCACTTTTTAAGAACAATTACAAGTAGAACTAAAATAATTAAGCAATACAAACTTAATGCAAATTTACTACTTTAACAGAATTTATTAACCACATTCTTAATTAATTATTTTAAAATCTCCCTCTTTAGTAGAGTTTTGAAATATATTTTTTCAAATTTTTTATCTTTTTTTGTAGAAAAGTGAGGAAATATTTATTTTTATTTTGTATGGTTTCGGCTGCAGTTATAGCTCGAGCATTTGTAGCAAATCAACAAGAAGCCTCTAGACGGGCAGCTTTAGCAGTAGAGGCAGAAGAAAATAAAATAAGTAATGGGGGCGGCATTACATTGATTGATCATTTGAGGTGTGAAAAAAAAGAAGAAGTTTTTTTGTTTCTTTTTTCTGTTTGTAATAAAATCTGGGGAAAACATACAAAAGAAAAAGAAAAGTTTAGTTAACACCTTCACTTTCTTTTTTTTCAAATAAAAAAAAGTTGAAATAAATGACACAAATAAGGTGATTTTATTTAAATTAAAGTAGGATTATGATTACCTACTATATTTTATTTTTGTAAATAAACTTTTCTTAAATAAAAATTAAACCAAAATTAACTTTATCCCCAAGTCATGTTAAGTTTTTCTCCTTTATCAGAATATACATATAAGAAAGAATACATATTTAATTATTAGAAAGTCGTATAATAAAAAATCTGACTTTTACGAATAAAGGGCTCAGACTAATAGTAGTTGGGATGGAAAGAGTACCTCCTAAACAATAACTGGAGGAGTACAATACGAGTTCCCAATAATTAAAAGTCAAGGTAATAAAGAAGAAAATAGGAGGACGAGGAAGATTAATTGGTTAAGGAGAAGTTGTGTTTAAACTTTTAAGTAAAAAGTCACATTAAAACCGTTAAAATTTTTAATTTATTTATAGAGTTGCGGCACGTGCAAGTGTGGCGGGATCAACAAGAAGAGAAACAATTAGACGTACCCAGAGTATGAAAAGTACACCAAAAGTAAGTGAAATTTTTTTAAATATTTCCTTCTATACTTTAATTTACTATTTACAGTCACCAACAGAAATGGATGTGGGAATAACAAGAACGGCAAGTTCATCAACAGAACGGAACCCAAAGGTACAAAAATAGCTTCTGGCTTTGATGATAATAAATAAATATTTTCTCTTTAAATAATTAAATGAAAGGAATTATATTTTAATTTTTAAAAGAAAAAAAAGAAAAAGAAAAAAGGATTTCTCGAATTTGGACCTTTACGTTTTATTTCTTCGCCAAAAGATGAAGGTAAACGTTTAAGACCAACATCCCTTCAAAGACAAGATACTATTGGAATACAAAAACCCGGACTTAGAGCTATGCTTTATGGATTAACATTGAAAATGGAAAAAGAAGAAAAATTACAAAAGAAATTGACAAGAAAAAGAGAAGGTAATTTATAGTAATAATTGTTTGGGGGAGGGGGGGGGGGGATAAATCTGGGGGGAAGTAACGAAGGGAGGAGGGAGGGATTTTTGTATTTAGTATATTTCCAAAATTTTAAAACTTTAAAATTTTCTTTATTAATTTCAAGAAATTATATTTAATTAATTATTAATTTTTAAATAATAATTCTCACCAAAATAACCGAAAATATTTTTAAATTAAAAAATTAGTTTTTTTGGTTACTCTTTTTTCAAAAAAAAAAGGAAAATAGAGGAAGATTAAACATGTCAAATTTTTAAAAATTATTTGAAAAAGGGAGGATTTATGATGAGTTAATGGGTTTAGAATAAAAAATATATTTTTTTAAATTTAAAATATTTTCTTTGGAAATTTATTTTATTTATATTTAGGTATTTATTAGGCAATATTTTTTAATTAAATATAAATTTTAAATTATTTTTTAAAAAATATTTTTAAATTTATTTCCAATTACTTTAGTATTTTTAAATATTTTTTTGACTTATTTTGACAATGTCGCCTTCTTTAGAAAAAAAAAATTCTTTTTTTTTTATTTTTGATGACGCAATTCTTTTGAAAAAACAAAAGAATTAACTAAATTTATTTAAATATTATTTTTAAAAATATTTTTTTTAAAGTTTATTTTTATATAATTAATTTTAGTTTAAATCAAAAATTTTTAATTTTATTTTAAATAAATTAAGGAGATTCTCTTTCTAAAAATAACCTAATTTATTTAAATTTTAATTTATTTTTCATTCATTTTAACCAAATAAAAACTAATAAATCTTTTTTTTATTACCAAAAAGGTTTATTTTTTAAATTTAATATATTATTTGTCTTCACTATTTTATGTAAAAAGAGCTTTCTCATTTTTGGTTTAAATTTAGCCTTTTTTTGGGGGGGGGGGGGGAATCCAATAAATTTTTGTTTTTTCCTAAATAAATTTTTAATCTTTAATAAGTTTTATTATTGACTAATAAATTCTTAAATATGTATGTAGATAAACTTTGATGATAAAAAATATATTTAATGTTAAGTATTACAAAGTTGTTATTAAATTAATAAAATATACTAACTCCCTCAAACATAATAATTAAAATACAACGAAAAGTTCTCTTAAATTTTTTTTGGAATAAAAGAGATTGGGGATGTGTAGATGGGATAAAGTAAAGATTATGATAACTCTTTTTTTCAGTTAAAAATTTATTTAAAAAATATTATTTTCTTCTTCTTCTTTTTGTTCTCACTTATTCAAGCAAAAATTATTTTTAAAAAAACCTGCCAGCCACTTTGGATGTTTTTGAGGATTCATCCATTTATTAGGCAAAAGGATAAATGGCTTTTTTCTTTGTTTCTTCTTTTTTACTTGGCCACATGCCCACAAAATGAAATTGGCGTGTAACAGCCACAAAAACATCAAAAACCTTTTCAATCACTTTTAAAGCACAGATTTGTGGAAAAGAAATAAAAATATGTATTGAATGGCTTTAAGTGTCAGTTGGCCATTATTTTGTGTTTTTTTCTTTGAGAGATCTCTCAATCGATTTAGACGAGACTCATTGTTTTTGACGGAAAAAATCAAAACTTTTAAATAAAAATATTTTTATATATTTTTAAAAAAAGGAGAATATATTTACTAATCTCTCTCTATTATTTAATGAAATAATATTTAGTAATTTTTAAATTCAACTCTAAAAATAAAGAAGAGTCTTTCTTTTTGTATTTTCTTTCTTCCATTCCTCATTTTCTTCTAAATTAATGGATCATAAAAGACATCATAAACACTATCAAGATAAAGAAGAATTTATTTCATCAAAAGAACAAACACCAACAAAAACTTCAAATCAACAAAAATATAAAAATGTTAGCAGAAATACTTTAAGAAAAGTTCCAGACAGACCATCACCTCCTCCTCCAAATAATAATTCTCCAATTATACCTCCATTATATGTTGGACATAGACCTTCACCACCTTTAGAGGCAAAAACTTCAGATAATAAAACATCTCAAACAAGGACAACTTCGAATGTTGGGGCTACAGTTGCTGCATTAGCTGCTGTTTTAGCAACTGCCCCAACAGCCGCTGCTCGTCCAAATTCTTCAAGAAAGGAAGGTGGAGGATTACTTTCTGTTCCAAATCATCGACAAAATTCTCGAAATAATTCTTCTGATGGAAATAATCTTTTATTATCAAGATCTGCTCCAATGCTTGCAGCACAGAATTCAACAGCTTCAACAAGTTATCTTCGTCCATTTGGTAATCAATCATCTGCAGTTTCCTTTCATTCCTCTCCAATTTCCCCAAGTTCTTCAACTAACGTTGTTGGAAATAATTTCTCTTCTTATTCTAAAACACCCTTATCCTCTCAACCTCAAGGTACAAATGTTGTACCCTTCTCTTCCTCATCAACATCCCTTCGTCGTTCAATTCGCAATGAATTTGATGCGTTTAAAAGAAGAAGTATTTCCGAATTATCTTTAGTTTTGGAAGTATTAAAAACAGCTACTAATAGAACAAAATATGGAGGGATGCCTGACGATGACATTAAAAGAGATTGTTGGGGAAGGGGAACAACAACTGATGATGAATATTATCAAATAAATCATGGAGGAGGAAACAGACATTTTATGCACACAGTAGGACCTGCAGAATCTTCTTCTGGAAGTATTTCAGCAGTTAATAGCTTAAGGAGAAGCGGTTTTGTACCTCCACATCATCATTCTACGGGAAATTTAGCGACACCGTTTAGTAGGAAAAGTCAACGAAGAATGGCACTAAGACGAAAAATTCAATGGGAAAGACTTTCTCCTGCAGCGATTCAAAGACAAATTGTTCAAGGTAAAAGTTATTTTAAAAATATTTTTAGTCAAACCATATTATGAAAACTGTGGGTTATATTATTTCTATGGATTTTAATCGGCATATCTTAATCCGGTTATTCTTATATCTTAAACGGGTTCTTTTATTCTGAAGACTGCACTATTAGACTGAATTTTAATTTATAGAAGATAGCCTAGCTAATTTATAATTTTAAGTGAATATATACCTCCATACATATTTTTTGGAAAATTAATAAAATTGGGATAAAAGGGGGGATAAAAAATATTAAGTAAATTATTTCCCTTTTAAAAACAAAACTAGAAATTCAATTCTTGAGTACAACTATGAAATAAAATAATATAAAATTGAAGGGTTAAAACAAAAAAAAATAGGTCGCCAATTTGAATTGCCTAATTGAAATTTAAAACCAAAAAAATATTTTTATTTGAATTAAATCCTCTAAATATACTTTTCTATTTTTTTTAAATTTATTTCACATCTCTCTTTTCTCCTTCCTAAAAATAATGCAGCTTTTTGTGCCCAAAATTCACATAAAAGTTGAAACAAGAGAACAACTCCTCTCCCTTCTCTTATCGCGCGGCATAAAATACGATTGAAATTCTTTTATTCCCCCCCTCTAACCTTTTCTTTCCTCTTTTCCTTCACAATTTTTATTTTTATCCTCAAAGCCCGTTATTTTAAAAAAAAGTTTTTTTATTTGTTCTTCATTCACGCCTTTCCCCTTCTCTTCAAAAATATGTTAACAACAACAAATATTCCTTTAAATAATTCTCAAAACCCATTAACAACCCCCAAACATTCTTCTAACATTCCCGATCGCCCTTCTTCTTCTTTCAATTTTTCTTCTTCATCTTCTTCATCTTCTATTAATTCTTTATCTTCATCAAAACGAAAGAAACAAAATGGTGTTTGGTGGGGAATTTTGGAAGAAAAAGAAGAAAATAAATTTAATTATTTTGATTCTTCTCGTTCATCATTATTATTAAATAAAAATAATAGTAGATATTTAAATCATCGTTCTTCTTCTCTAATTCTTCATAGAAATGGAACTTTTCGACAAAAAGGACCGGCACAAAAAATTATATCTGTTGAAAGACCACCAATTTATTATTATTTATTTAAAAGAAATTATATTAATTTACGCGCACATAAAAGTGAGAAAAGAAAAAATAAATGTACTTATAGTCCAACAACGATTGTACATTGAGACCTTTGTAGTTGGAATAATTAAGTGAGTATATTCTCTCAGAGTTTAGAAGCCTAAACGTTTCTATTTGTACTCGGATTTTTATTTGTGCTTCAAAGCCTAAAGAGTCCCATTTGAATTTTAGTTTTTATGAGTCAAAGTAGATCTCTTCAGGATTTCTTAAGTTCTTAAAAAGTCGGGACCTAGAATGGACTCAAAAACTCGGCCTGATTCTTTAGACGTCAAATACTGTTAAGAATAAATTTCGTCCACGGATAAACATTTTTTAGGTTAGGACGAACTCTGCCTCTAAATTGAAAAAAGTTTGTTGTAAATGTCTTCTATGTACAATTGTTGTAAAATCTAAAATTAAAATGGGGATTATTATCTATGTAGTATTTTTTTAAAATTAAATATACATATATCTAATAACTATCTTTATTACTTCCAAATTTTTGTAACCAATTTTACTTTATTTAAAATAATTTTTCATCTCCTAATTATTTCTTCTATTATTTTCATTGAAAATGCTTCAAATGTGTCTTCAAATATTTAATAATTATTAATATTTTTATGAGAGCAAAGAAAAATAAAATATTGCCTAATAAATAAAATTAATTTTTATAAAATTAATTAAATTATCTCTCTAAAATTTTTCAGTTCAAGAAGAGAAAGCAATGCTGCAAGCACCTACTGCCCCTATTTCTGCTGCTAAATTTGTTGCATATGTACAGGAAAGGCGCAAAAAGAGGATATTGTTTAAAGGAGAATTTTTAATGATTCAACGTTCAGTAGACCCTCAAAGGTTGACAACTGAAGTTGGAATTCGGATGGGGGAAAAAGTAAAATTATAAATTAATATGTACTTTATCTACATTAGGGTTGTCGGTCTCACCAGATTGACAACCCTATGTATTCCACATCTAGAATAAAAAAGTGTTTGGGGATAAATTTAATATTTTCTATAGTAGCTCCTGATTTTCGTTTCCTTTTTTAACAAAATTTATTTATTTAAAATTAAATTTTTTAGAATCAATATCCAGATACATTGCCTTACGGTAATTAAAATATTTTATTTAAAACTTTTAATTATTTTTAGATCAAAATCGTGTAATTCTCGAACACAGGCCAGGTGTAGAAGATTCTCATTATATTAATGCTTCTTATGTTAATGTAAATATTTTTATAAATTAATTTTCTTTAAAATTTGATTTTTTTGATTTTTTAATTTTTCCCTCCTAAACACAACCCCCCCCCCCCTAAATTAAAAATTAATTAACACATTAATTTAATTAAAATTTCTTTTTTATTAAAAAGAGTTGGCTTCGAGAACGTGCCTATGTTGTTACACAATCTGTTAGGAACAAACAAGCCAGTAATGAATTTTGGCGGTGTGTTTGGGAAATTGGTGCAAATGTTAGCTAAAATAATAAAAATTTACTTTTCTAAAAATTATTTTTCTAAAGACAATAGTTATGCTCACAAAAATTTTTGATTTTATGCGCGTTGTTTGCCTTCAGTATTGGCCTCAAACACAATTCCAATTTGGAGAAATTCATGTAGAGACTTTGGATACACGAACATATGCTCATTTTGTATGTACATTTTTTGGAATTGAGGGGAGTATGAGAGAGAGAGGGAGGGAGATTATTTTAACATTTTATTAAAGAATACCGTTTTAAACCTAAAATAAGCGATATACGGGGCATTTCACTTCTTTTATGAACACAAATGTGTGTTGTCCATCTTCTGTTCATTTAATCTAAATTTTTAGGTAATTCGAACATTTCGACTTCGCAAAACAGGCGGTGTTGGAGATTTAACAACAACTTCAACAGATGGAAAAGGTGAAACACTAAGGAATATTAATGACAATTCTGAAGAAAGAATTGTTAAACATTTTCACTTTACAGAGTGGGAATTGGTAATTAATATTTTAAAAAATATTTTTAAAAGAAAAATTAATTTTTAGAATTCATTTCCATATATTTCTGCTTTTGTTGAAGTTCGTCGACGAGTAAGACAATGGATGGAAAGGAGCCCAGTTGATTCCCCAATTGTTGTACATTGCAGGTAAAATTTTAAACAACTTTGAGAGAGGGAGAGAGAGATATTCTCATAATTCAAAATATTTTATTTTAACTTTTAAACAATTCAAAATCAACATTCATTTTAAATTTTAATTATTTATCATTTCTTCAATTAAATTATTACAATTTCTACTAATATTTTCTTCTTCATTTTGTATATCCCTTCTTCTTTTAATTATATTTCCACAAATTAATTTACTACAAGTTTTAGGCCATTTTTGCCAATTTAAAATTTTTTCTTTTCCAAATATTTCTTTTAACCAATTAAATACCTTTTTAAATATTTATTTAAATTAATTTTTAATTAAAAAATACCTGTAATTGAGAATATTTAATTAAATATTTAATGGCTCCTTCTTTACATTTAGGTTCTTTATTTAAAACTCTTTGGGCACAATTTAAGTCACACAACTTTAAATTTAAATTCACTCTTTTATTTAAAACAAAAATTCCCCTTTATTCCCTCTCATTTTTTACAGTAAATATTTGGAGATTTTGTTTAATTAAAAATTCCTATATTTTTATATTTAAACTTGCCAATGTTTTGCAACGTTGTCCCATTCCGTTAAATGTTAATTTTAATTCTGTATATGGCCCACAACGTAATGAGCCACAATTTCTTTTTAAATTTAAAGAAGAATTAGAATAACAATTTAAATGTGAAATTAACTTAAAAAAATATTTAATTTATTTATTTAAAAAATTTTTTTGCCTCTTCTTTTCTTTTTTGACAAACAAAATCACGCATATTAAATTGAACTTGAAAACCGCACCGAAAAGAAAAAATTTATTTATTTTTAAATTTAAATTAATCTACCCAATTAAACAATTATCATGTTCTAAATCTAAATTACAAAATAATTGTAAATCTAATTTGTCAATAACTGAAGGTACTCCAACACTTCCAAATGATGAATGGGACTTGAAAAGAGAGAGAATTTTTATAATTTTATTTTAATTTTTAAATATATTCCGAGCAACCGCTTACTCTTTTAGATCTCCATTTTTTCCAGATCCACTACCCCTAATCCTCAAAATTAAAATGAATCGGCCAGTAACAAGTCTGCTGGTTTACAAATATATTCTAAGGTCACTAACATAAATAATTTAGTTCGGATCCGGCAATTTTCAAATTCCGAACTTTAATAAATAATTAAATATACCTTAACCATATCTAACCCCATTCTTAATTGTTCATTACATTTTTGATAACAATTTTCTTCTTCATCAATTTTCCTTTCATTTTCTAAATTTCCTTCTAAAAATTTATTTTTCAATTAAAAATAATTTTTTCCGAAAAATTTTTTTACTTAAATTATTTAATAATTCAAATTGTTTTTCTAATCGTAATAAATCAAATGCAATTCTTTCTCTTTTTATTCTTTTAGATATTAAATTAGTTGTAGTAATTGTTGGGTTTGGAAGTGAGAATAATAAAATAATAATTAGTAAAATATTTTTGGGAATAAAAAAAGGAAAAAACATTTTTTGGAAATTTAAAAACAATAAATAAATTAATTAAAGGGGAAAAGTTTAAAATTAAATAAATATAAAATAAAAAGAAAATTGGACTGAAAAATATGTATAATTTTTGTTTTTTTGTTTTAAGAATCGAGGACGTTAATTAAATGAGAGGAACGGGGACAAAAAATAATTTTGTAGACAAACCCAATAATTTTTTTATTTTTTATTTGTTTCTTCTTTTTTCTTTTTGCTTTTTAATCGGTAAAATAATCAACAAACAACAACAATAATTATATAAAAAGTGGAACCAGACGAACAGCTAAATTATTTGTTAGTTGTTGGCCTTAATAAAAATCGACAAAATATTTTAATAAAAATATAAAATTCAAAATTATCTGAGGATCACCGTATATGCTCTGTTAATTATTATAATTACCCTCTCAAGTAATTTATTGCCCCCTTCAGCAAAGGTTGAAACAATACTTACGCAGGATAAATATTAGAATGCTTAATTAAGGGGTCTGATTTACTCAAAAAACAATTCCCCCTCTGAATTTATTGATCGAGATTTTTAAATATTTATTTAAAAAAAAATAAATTTTAAATTTATTTTTTAGTAATGGTGGTGGGCGTTCTGGTGCTTTTTTAGCTGTTGATGCTAATTTAGAGCTTTTGCAAAGGACTGGACAATTAGATGTTTTTGAATATGCTAGAACATTAATTAATTCTCGACAAAATTTAATTGTTTGAAAAAAATTTTTTTTTAATTTAAAATTTAAATATTTTTTAAGTCCTCAGTAGAGCAATACACATTTATTTATGATGGTTGGTTTTTAAAATATTTTGAAGACTTTAATTTAATTTTAGTTCTTTGTGAGGCTGTTTTATGCAATCTACAACCTATGGCAATGCACCAATTAAAAGTAAATAAAGAAATTATTTTTTATGTTAAATAACGAGAATAATAACTAAAAAATAATTAAAATTTTTGGAAAATTAATTTTTTTAAATTTTTCATTTAAAAGGATCGTAGTACAATGTACAAAGCAAGAAAAAATAGAGAATTGATGGAATTACAAGACAGTCACGAAAATAAACTTTTAACAATGTTAACTGCTCCGCTAAGGATTGGGGATTGTGCTGGTGGACATAGACTAGAAAATAGAGGAAAAAACAGGGATGTTATGGTTGTAAGTTTTGATTTTTTATTTAAATTTCCTCTTTTAAAAATTTAAAATTATTTTTAAAAAAGGTACCCCCAGACCATGCCCGTCCATATTTACAAACTTTGCATGGAGAAAGCAAAGATTATACGTAAATTCGAAATTTATTTAAAATAAAATAATTAATGTATTTAGATATATAAATGCTGTTGAGGTTGATGGTTTTACACGGAAAGCTGAGGTATGTATGTAAATAATATACAAGTATTTCAGGGAGATAAGAAATTAAAAAGAGATCAGAAATTTAATTTTTAAAAATTAATTAAGGAACTATTTCTAAATAAATTTGTATATTTTTCTCTAATTTTGTTTTAAAAATATTTAAAATTTAAAAAGTTTATTGTTACTGAATGGCCAAAACAACAAACATTAGACTCTTTTTGGACACTTGTTTTTGATCACAATGTCCACACAGTTATTTGTTTAACTAATCAACCAACTGATACAAAGGCAAGAAAGAGAGAGTTTAATTGAATATTTACATAATTTAATTTAGACATATCCCCCATTTGTGCACAATAAAGGGAAAAGAAATTATGGCCCTTTTACAATTGAAGTATTTTTATTTTTAATTAAATAAATAAATAAATAAATATTTATTTAAGATTGTAAATTTCCAACAATATCCGGGCCTTTGTTCCTATATGGTTAAACTTTCTAAACGGGTCAGTTGTTTTTTGAAAAATATTTGTTTAAATTAATTTAATATAATTATTTTACTCTTTTCTTTATTCAATACAAACTTTATTAAATATATAATTTAGTTATCTTTAATTATCTTGAGACTTTTCAGTTAATTATTTTATGAAATTCAAACTGTAGTTAAAAAATCTTAAAAATTCTTTGAATAGTTCCAGAAATTAATCTTAATTATTCAATGTCTCATTTTTTTGTTTTGTAATAATTTTTAAGCCAATGGAAGAAGTTGTTGAACGACGCAAATGGTTATTTACTAGACGTAAAAGTAGTAAAGGGGGAAGTGCCGGAGTTCGTTTAAGACGTCGGCCAACACTTTCACATTTTTTGGCAGAATGTGAAAAACAACGAAGAAGAGATAGCGGACCTCCAATTAGCGGATTTAGTAGTCATTTTACTCAAAATGTTCCAGATAAAGAAGATTTAATGTCGACTTCTTTGAATGACCCAAATTTTCGATTACAGCAAAAATATTGGGGGAAAATACACAGAAAAACCCCAACACCCACGCCAAGTCCAGAATTTGGTAATAGTGATGAAGATAATACAAGTAGTAGAAGCGAGGAGGAAGAAGAGGAAGAAGTGAATTCTATAGATGATGATGAATTAGAAAATGGACGTGAAAATATTGGAAAGGAAGGGGAAGAGGAAGAAGAAGAAGAATTAAATAAAAATAATAAATCTGATAAAATAAATGAAAATATTGTTAGGCATAGAAGAGGAATATATTTACGACAAAGGGAGAGAGAACGACCTCTTTCTGATGGAGCTTTATTGCCTGAACAGGTGTTTATTTGTTTTTAGTGTGGGGTGTAAGTAGAAACTTGATTAGAAAATATCAATCCCCCTGTTTAGTTGATAACAAACTTTTTGGGAAGATCTCAGGGTCAATCCTATTTTGATCACTTTATTGTCAAAACAACTAAGGTGTATATTAGTTGCTAAATTTTTTTTATTTTTAGGAGATTCTAATGAAGATAAGTGTCTCAGATGCTCATCGTCCTAAACGTGATGAAAGAGGTCGTCGATTGGGTGGAGAGTGGGATAAAAGGTTTGAACGTTTGGGTAAGCAATTAGTTGCTAAATTAAATGAAAGAGGAGAAAATATTCATGATAAAAATGAAGAAAAAGAAGAAGGAAAAGGTGGTGGTGGGAATGAAAGATATCCAAGTTTACCTTCATGTTCATCTAATACACCAACAACTAAAAAAACTTTTAGTCAAAGTACTAGAAGTAGACAAAGCAGTAAAAGTAGAAAAAGCCATAAATATCGAGGAAGTAATAGAGGAAGTAGTAAACGAAGAAGAAAAAGAAGGGAAAGACGGTTTTCTGAACCAAATCTTGGGACATTGGAACGCTTCGAGAAAGTGAGGAAAAAATGGGGGTTATTAATTCTGAAAGTGTGCACGCGTTTTTGAGAATTCTAATAAATTATTTTTTAAGTATATCTCCTTTCTGACCCAATTAGTAATTATTTTGTTGTTCTTGTTTGGCCCATTCCCACCCGGCCACATTTTTTTGCCTCTCCTATTTCTAAGTTTTTTTAGTTTCTATTTAATTATTTGTTAAAATAGTTTGTATTTACTGATTGGGGGATATATGGGGGGATATTTGGCTACTCTTTAGTTTTTGCTATTTTTAATACCAAAAATTTTTAAATTCTTATCTAATTAGAATTTTATTTTTTAATTTAAATTTTAAAAAAAATTATTTTTGCATTTGCAATAAAATATATGTGGCTGGGAGGGGAAAGGGTATACGCGCCGTTATATTTTTTTATTTTAATTGTTCCTTCCTTCTCTCTATCTCTCTCAATCATTTTATTATCTACAAAATTTTTAAAATTTAATTTTTAAACTTTCCCGATAAATTGTTTACAGCCCACAAATGCACCAATGCCCCTTTTAATGCCTGTGGAAAAGCCAGTTGGCAATAAAAAACTTGTAAGTAAAGAAGCACAAATTAATTAAAAATAATCGTGAGCGTGCGCAAACTTTCCCTTTCCCTACCAGCCACTTTATTTTTTTAAATTTTTTTTCTTTTTTTTTGTTTGTTGTTTTTGTGTTTTTTTTGTTTATTTTATTATAAAATGTGAGACAATTGCACAAATAATTTAAGAAAAAGCAATCCACTTTTTAAATTTAGTCAACAATTGTCAAATTATCCCTCCAAATACTCACTAAAAATACTAATTGAATTTTTAAACTTTTTGTTTTTTCTTTATTTTTCTAAGTTTTTAAGTTTTTTTGCTTTTAAAGTGTGGAACAGAAGAAATAAAACAATTATTAAATGTAAAACGTGCAATACCTACAAGGAGAGATTTGGCTGAACAAATGGAAAAATTAGTTTGTTTTTGAAAGCTTTTCTCTTTTAAGTTTAGATTTTGTTGCTTTTTTAAGTTATTTTAATTTTTGGTTTATTCTACAGGAAACGATTTGCATAGTGTAAATGCTCAAATAATTATCCGGGGTAATTATTGTTTCGTTCTCTCGTTGGAAGGGGTAATTATTTGAGCACTTACGGTATTTTAATTTTTAAAATATTTTTAATTAATTTTACTTGTCAATTTAATAAATAAAAAAATATTCTCAAATATTTGCAAATCGTTTCCAAATTTAAAACTTAAATGCTATACACTGCATGGAATTTTTTGTTATCGAGATTCCAAATCGAGATTGGATTTCAAAAATTAAGAGCCTCTCCCTATTCCCTAAAAACGCAATTTTTGGAGGGATCCCTTCCCGCTCCGCACTAAATTGTTTATTTTTAGAAATTCTTAAAAAATATTTTTCTAGACATTTATGATAAGCGAAATAATGGCTACAGGCGCCAGCCAACAGCAATTAGAGGCAGAAGTCCGTCTTTGTTGTATTATTCAAGTAAAAATGTGGCCAATTGAAAATAAAGTAAGAAAAAATAATTTAAAAATATATTCTTTTGTTTCCGTCTTAACTCGATTAAAAATATATTTTTGTTGTATTTATCAAAAAGAAAGGGGGAATTTACAAATATTTTAGGTTAATTAATTAATAATTTATTTCAAAAGGTACCTCTTTCAACTACAGCTTTAATTGAAGTTTTGAAAATGACACGATCATGGCGGAAAAGGGCGCCAGATAGACCAGGTAATGAAGTTACTTTTAAAAAATATTTGGAAAGTAAATTATTGAAAAAATAAATAGTTAAAGGATTATTAAATTTATAAAAAAATTATTAAAATTTAGATTATAGAGGAGAAAGTTAAAATGTCTCATTTATACTGGGGTTACTCTATTTGTGACAGTTTTGCCTAAAACTTTGGGGGCTTATAACTCGGTCCCCGGTACCATTTTGCTAAAATGGTTCGAGATTTACAATAGAAAGGGTATGTTCTATCTGTCTACCAAATTTCATCCCGAAGTCCCATGGCCACCCAAAAGCCTCTCCTTTGTTAGGAAAATGTGAAGAATATCCGGAATAATTATTTTAAATAACTTTCACTATTTTTAAAATAATTTCTCTTTTTTACCTTATTTTCTTTCCCCAACCCTCCTCCCTTCTTGTTGTTTTGTAATCACCCCCCCCCCTGTTATTTATATGTAATTGAGTAAATAAAAGTTTTATTTAACAATTAATTTTTTAGAATCTAGACCAACAATTGTTATGTCACAGTAAGTTTATTTAATTTTTATATATTTCCAATTAAAAATATTTTAAAGTAATGGAGTTTCTCGTTGTGGAATTTTTATTGCTGCAAATGTTTTGGTAAAAGAAAAAATATTTTATAAACAAATTTTTTAAATTAAAATAATTAGATTGATCAAATGGAAATGGATCATGAAGTAGATGTATTTCATGCAGTTAAATTAATTCGTCTTAACCGTCCACAATTAATTGATGGACCTAGAACACGTTTTGTTAGTTATTTTTAAAGTAAAAATAAAATTATTTTTTTAATTTTAAAAGACTGGAGATGCAAAGGATGAATATAAATATTTATATGATTTAATGGTAATTTTTAAAAAATTATTTGTTTTAATTTTTGGGAATTTTAAATAATGTACCAAAAAGGAATTTTAACAAACAATAAATTTTTCTTATCTAAATGGTAGAGTTTCTTGAGAATCCTAATTTTCTGACTTGTTGTTCTCTATCTAGTGTACTCATTTTCTAAAAACCTTAAAGTTGAGCCCAAACTTGACCCCCCCCCCCCCCAACCCAAAACCGAAATCCCCCCCCCCCTAAAGTTAACCCAAATCTTTTTAAAATTATATTTAGCTACATTGGTATATGACAAATCCAGAATTACGTTCATTTGAACCTCCAGAAGCCGATTCACTTGGCTCTGATGACGGATCAAGTGACGAAAGTATTGGAGAATCTCAATCATTGGGAACAAATAGAAGAAGTATTAAAAGTGGACATACAAGAAGTATACAAAGAAGTAAATCTAGTAGAGCATCGAGAAGAACAGTTACAACAGCTAATTCATTGGTTCATGGAGGGACAGAAATTGGGGGGACAACAACACAAAGAAATAGTAATGAAACTTCGAATGAACAAAAGAAAAGAATGGAACCGGTGTACTTAAATTAAGACGGGAAAAATTTTAATAAATATTTATACATATTACATATCGAAAAAACTCAAGGAAGTCTGTAATTTAATTTGAATAAATTGTTTTGAAAATATATGTATGTCTTAAACAGTTTGTAAATCCAAAAATTTAGTTTGTACTGCTACTATCTACATTATAGACAATTTTATATTCTATGATATCCGCGTCTGATACCGTACTCGATATCATATCTGTGGCGAAGTGCCTTTCCGGCAAAATTTTTTGTATTTCTTTATATTTAATTGCCCCGAATATCAGAAAGTTTTTAAGTCCAAAGAGCTTGTACTGATAAAAACAAGGGTTGATCAATTGTGTTGATGTATAGTGCGTTGATCTTTTGGAACGAGCCCTTCCTACCAGCTGCAATTTTCTTTCCACAATTCGATTAATTTATTTTTAAGTAAACTATTATGGAAATTTATTTAATATTTGCAACTATTTTTTATTTTATTTTGTTTCTGTTGACTCTTAAGTTTTTGCGTTTGAACGGATTTGATGAATTGAACGACATTTTTTGGGACATTCGAAATGGAAAATCAATACTTTCTGCTTTATTTCGGGTATTTTTTATTTTTTTAAATTTAAAATTAGGGACAGATAATGATGCTAAAACTACCCCAATTTTTAATATTAAATTCAGGTCGATACAACTTCTCCGCGACACGGGGGTGAACTAGTTGCTGACGTTCTCAAAGTTTGTTTTTTTAATGTTATGCTTTAAAATTATTTAATTTTTTAGGCACATGACGTCAAAGAAATATTTACTTTATGTGGTGGACATATTTCTCCAATTTTAGTTTCATGTGAGAATCTCGGAATTAAAGTTTTGTATATATATTTTACCAAAAAAAAGAATATTTTAGGTTTATGATACTCGTCACGAAGTCAATGCAGTTTTTGCAGCAGATTGTGTTGCCCGCCTCCGTCAAAATATTGGTGTAGCTATAGTTACTGCTGGGCCAGGTTTTTATTTTTTATAGAATGTTTTAAACATTTAAAGGGGTTACAAATAGTATTACTGGACTAAAAAATGCACAAATGGCTGAATCTCCTTTGCTTTTAATTGGTGGGGCAGCTCCTACTTTGTTAAGAGGACGTGGAGCTTTACAAGTAAATTTTATTTAAATTTCATTTTTGCATCTCTTTTTATGTTTCTAGGATATTAACCAGCAAGTTCTTATCAAACCTTTATGTAAATTCTCTACACGGGTTCGTGCTGTTTGTGACATTATTCCAACTTTAAGGCAATTTTAAATATTCTATTTGAAGAATTTTAATTTTTAGAAAAGCAATTTCTATAGCAAAATCTGATACTCCCGGTCCAGTATTTGTCGAACTTCCAATTGATGTTCTCTATCCTTATAGTATTGTTGAAAAGGAAATTGGCTTTTCTAAAAATCCAAAAGGATCAAAGGTTTTTATTTTAACTAAAAATTGTTTAAAAATTCAATTTTCTTTATTTTCAGCAAATTTTGGAATTCTTTCTTTGTGCCTATATTTCTTGGGTATTTGGTGCTGCTTGGAGACCTCAACCAAAAACTCCACTTTCTATTAACACTCCAATGTGTAAACAATCACAAATAAATTCTTTAATTAATTTACTTTCTTCCTCTCAAAGACCACTGATTTTATTGGGTTCACAAGCTGTTTGCCCTCCTATAGAGCCAAATATCCTTACAGAAGCTGTTAAAGTAACATTATTTTTGATATTAAATTAAAAATTATTTTAGACATTAGGAATACCTGTTTATTTGGGTGGAATGTCGAGAGGTTTATTGGGAGCTAATTCTCCTCTCCAAATGGTCCATAATCGTAAAGAAGCCTTAAAAAATGCTGATTTGATTATATTAGCTGGTTTATTATATAAATTGTTAAAAATATTCTTTTTTTGTTTTTTAGGAGCAGTTTGTGATTTTAGATTAAGTTATGGAAGAATTTTGAATCCAAAGGCTAAAATTGTTGTTATCAACAGGAATCGATCACAAATGTTAAAGGCTAGTTTAAAGAAAATTTAAAAATCTGAAAATGAAAGGAATATTATCTCTTACTTAATTTTAGTTAATTTTATATTTTTTATAAATTTAAATAATTAAACAAGATACCAAAAATAATTTTTGACATATTACCTAATTACTTTTTAGAATCATGGACTTTTTTGGCGTTCCATTCTAGCTATTCAAGCAGATGTTGCCTCAACAATTGTTCAATTATCTAATCATTTTTCATTTAAAAATGATGATTTAACTGCTTGGTTTGATCAATTAAAAGAAAGTGAACGTTTAAAAGAAGAAAGTAATTCTAAAAAAGCTTTGGAAAAATGTAAAGATGGAAAATTAAATCCTTTGTTGTTACTACAAGCTTTGCAAAATGTGTTAAATGATGATACTATTCTTGTGGCAGATGGGGGTGATTTTGTTGGGAGTGCTGCTTATATGTTACGACCTAGAGGACCTCTACAATGGTTTGATAATTTTAATGGTTGAAATCATAACAGCAACTGGGAAATTTGACTGATGGGAATATCCTTTTAGAAATATTTTTTTAAAAAAGACAAGACCATTTTTGAGGTGTTATAAATATTAAAAAACATTTAAATGATTTCCCTATTCGAAGAATATTTACGAAAATAAATTGAAATTTATTTAAAGGCTCGATCCCGGTGCATTTGGTACTTTAGGAGTTGGGGGCGGTTTTGCTCTTGGCGCTAAAGCTGTGTATCCAGACAAGCCTGTACTTATTTTGTTTGGAGACGGGGCTTGTGGGTTAGTTTATTTAAAAAGATTTTTAATCAGATTCTTCGTCATAAAAATTGCTCGAAGAAGTTTAAAATTGCTTTTTTAGAAATTAAAAAATAATTATTTTTTCTTAAAGATTTTCTTTGATGGAATTTGATACTTTTGTACGTCACCGGCTTCCAATTTCTGCAATAATTGGTAATGATGCTTGTTGGTCACAAATTGCAAGAGATCAGATTCCATGGTTTAATTCAATTGTAGGATGCGAACTTGCGGTATTTTTTAAAATATTTTCTTTAATTTACATAACATTTTCTCCTCTCGTTTTTCTTTCGCTTTCTTTCCCCTAAAAAATTAAATTATCGAACATGTCTAAGGTTACAAATGGTGTTATACAACATCATTAAACTCTGAATGAATAAGCAAGGGTACAAATCAACGTTTTATGTGAGGCGTTGAAACAATTGGCTGGTCTCCCTTATTGTTTTTCGATTTTTAGAAGTCTAAAAATTGGGAAAAAATGTATAAGAGAAGGGAATAAGAGAAACATTAATTACAAAAATTTTTTAAGTTTACAAACTATGAAAAAGTTGGTGAAGGACTTGGGGCTAACGGAGCAATTATTGAGGATGGAAATATTGACGAAATTGAACAAAAATTAAGACAATTATTAAATTTGGGAAATTCAAAGCCAACTATTATAAATGCAATTATTGGAAAGACAAATTTTCGTGAAGGAAGTATTAGTGTTTAATATTATTTTTTATAAAAATATTGACTCATTTTAATTATATATAGGTACCAGGGATCTAGCTGGCTCGACTCCAGAAAATCGGGAATTACCGACGTTGATTGGGGCTGTAATCGTGATTTTATTCTTTTATATCGGCTAGATCCCTGATATATACCTACACTGTTATGCAATTGTAGGAACCTAATTTAGCTTGAGAGAATAAAAGTAGCTCTTTTTAATAAATATAATTTTTAATCTACAATCCTAATGATTCATAGACTTCTACGGTAAAATTCGCTTGGATCCTGTTAAATGTAAGTTAAAGTAAGGGATCTACTTAAGGACTTCCACGAGCGTCATATTTTTGCCTTTTTGGTATTCGCTTTTATTAAACACAAAGCTTTGATTTGACCGATCTCTAGAGATTTTCCCTTTACAGTTATTTTGGCGTTCGTCATATATTCGTCTTTTTTGCTATTTCGCCTTTCGCTTTTTGAAATCTGTTTCGGCACACCCCTCTTGCTATGTATTAATAAAGGACTCGAATCCATGAAATCCAAATCCGTGTCTGGTGAAAACGGCAGTGGTGAATTGGGCAGTGAGTAATTTGGGCAGTGAGTGATTTGGGCAGTAAACGTTTTTTAAAAAATAATTTTACACGCAAGAACAATTTGAGTAACGTTAGAAGAATAATTTTGAGCGATTTGGGCAGTAACTTAGAATTTCTAAATTATTTAACAGTAATTCAAAGAACCGCACCCCTTTCTTATTTTGATAACGTTGTAGGTACAACATTACCCTTTGTTGAAATCGTCTTGGTCTCAATTTTGACGTTTCCCTAAGTGATAAGTAGATTTAAGGTATGAAAAATTGAGAAATAATTCCTATTTAAAGTTTTTAGGTCTCAAGATAGGTCCAAAATATCTGAAAAAGGTCAAAATAGTTTTGGAAAAATATGATCAAATTTTGGATTTACTTTAAGTTAAATAAAAATTTCCGGAATTTTTCTCATCAATTTTAAATAATTTAAAAATTCTAAGTTACTGCCCAAATCGCTCAAAATTATTTTTCTAATGTTACTCAAATTGTTTTTGCGTGTAAAATTATTTTTTAAAAAACGTTTACTGCCCAAATCACTCACTGCCAATATCACTCACTGCCCAAATCACACGGCACCATGAAATCAGATATTTTGTACGACTGGTAGTGTTTCTTTGCGTGTTGTAGCATGGAAAACATTTACCCAAATGAGAGGCAACCATTTTTAAATAGATCCATTGGGTGACGATTGATTGTCAAATCTTTTTCTTATTTTTAAGCATTTACGGTTAATTGATCCGGAACAACTTTGATTTTTCGTTCTCTATAGTTCGACTTATTTTTTACTTCGTTTGATTCTTGTGTGATTTAATTTTTATTGTAACTGGCTCTTATATTTGAATTTATGTAGTCTGTATTATTTGATTTAGTGTGCGGCGCGGGACGGGATCCCGTTCGGGATTTTGCGGGATCCCGTCCCGAAATCCCGATTTTTAAGCGACGAACGGGATTTCGTGATTTACGGGATTAATCCCGCGGGATCCCGTCCCGAAGAAATTTTTGAAAAAAATCCCGTTACGGGATCCCGTGAATTTTTTCTCAATTTACGGGATTTTTATATTGTTGTAAATTGCTCCTCTGCCCTTACAAAATTCGAAAAATTTTCGCCTGCGGCGCTGAAAAAGGAAGAAATCTGGCTGTTTGAGCTCCAAAATTCGAAAAATTTTCGCCTTCGGCGCTGGAATTTGAGGAAATCTGGCTTCTTAGCCTTCCAAAATTCTGAAAATTTTCGCCTGCGGCGCGTTAAAAATATCGTAGTACTTCGTTAAAAAATATCGTAGTAGAGATAGAGAGGTCTGGCGGAATCTTAGGCCAAGTCATTCGACGGAGATATCGAGGGATTTAGGAGGACTAAGCGTGAAATCAGGGTATGTGGGTTAATTATAGGAAATATAGAGGAATGTGGGCGTGATATAGAGGGATCAAGAGGGGTTAAAAGAGTTTTCGGTAAATTTGGAGAGGTTTAGAAGAAGCTTCAAAGGTAATACCGAAAATAAATACCGATGCCATTAATCTGCCGGTATCACTCCAACTTTCCTTGATCTAATTATCCCCTTAATCCTATTAATCCGGCTTATCCTCCAAATCTCCTTAAATCCTCCGATATCACTCAAAATCCTCTTATAACCGAGATATCACAATAGATATCCCCAGATATCCTTTTAAATCACTTAAAACCTTCAAATCCTCTGATCTCCCCGATATTTATTACGTAAAAAATTTTTAGGTAAAAATTCCGAAATCCCGCGGGATCCCGCAAAATTTTTGAACGGGATTATCGGGATTACGGGATTAATCCCGCGGGATCCCGTCCCGTAAAAAATTTTGAAAAAAATCCCGTTACGGGATCCCGTGAATGCGATTTTGCCGCACACTAATTTGATTGTCCTTTACACTTATTAATTATTGATTTTTTACTTTTATTTTTTACTTATTTTGTTGGATTTGACTTTTCAATTTATTTATTTTTTATTAAAATACTTTTGTTTTTAAGAGCAATATTGTTCAACTCATTAAAAGAGTATAAACTAATTTTAACGCTAATTGTGTAACGACAACGCCAAAAATCTCAACAATGGCTGATTTGTGTGGAACTCCTATGCGTCCTTCCGATAGTTGGTCGTCGACTGAAGTTCGTAGTCTTCAACACTCTCATATGTGTATGTACAGGATTTTTGTTTAAAATTAATTAATTGTGATTTAAGGGACAATTAAAGGATTCAGTCAGTGTGAATGTCGATATTTGGAGACATCTCTACGAATTAAGGATTCGGCGGTATGTTTTTTTACTATTTTGTCTAAAAATCATTTTAGAGTTCTACTAATACAAATGCGATTGCAATGCCTAATGGGTTGACGGCAGACAATGCCAGTTATCTGACTTTCAAAATTCGACTTCATCCTCAAGGGAATAAAGAATCTAATAAGGATTTTTGCTTCTTTCAAGTATTTTTCTTTTTAATTTTAAGCATTATTCATCAATATTATTTTTAGGTTTTCTCGTGCACTAGCGCCAAGTTCAAGGCTAAATTCTCTGTGTTCAACACAAGGAGTGAGGAAGTGCCTGCAACTGTCTATACGGGAACTCAGCAGGTTAAAATTTTGTCAGTTATCCATCCTTGGGTATGCCCTTGTGGATGCAAATAATCCGATCATTCTATTCTCTGACTATTTTGCTAATAAATTAATAAATAGAATCTTTAAATATTTCCAGTTGAATGGATATTTTGAATACATTCGTCGTGATGTTTTAATCGGCCATATACAGCCAAGTGATGAGATTCAACTTCTTTTGAACTTGACCATTGTTTCTGATACAATCACTAAGAACAGTCAAAATGTTATAAGTCCTGTGGTTCCTGAGCCTCGCCCTTCTGAGGTTTTCCTTGGATAATTTAATCCTTTATTTTGACATTTTTTAGTTGGCTAAAGATTTGGAACAAATGTTTGGCGATACTAGACATTCGGACTTTACTATTATTTGTGATGGCGATAAAGAACATCGTGAATTGCCTGCTCATAAAGTTGTTTTGGGAGCTCGTTCACCAGTTTTCGCTGCTATGTTTGAACCTCATACAGAAGAGGCTCAAAAATCGGAGGTTCACTATAACGACATAGATTTTGAGGTTTTTTCTTAAATTTTGTTTTCTATTTTTTATATTTAAAATTAAAGGTTATGCGGGAGATGCTCTTCTATATGTACAGCGGGACTGCACCATCGCTTCAACAGATGGCCTTGGACTTGCTAGCTGTTGCTGATCGCTTTCAGTTGATTGGACTTAAAGAAATGGCAGATCAAGTAGTTTTAATATTTTATCTTTTAAAGTTATTTTCTTTTCAAGGTACTTCGTAATGGACTTTGTGTTGATAATGTCTGCAGGAATCTTGTATTGGCGGATATGCACAACGCTTTGGAGCTTAAACAAGATGCTTTGCGTTTTATTGCGCAATATTCTAATGGTGTTATTGTTGTTAGTTTTTTTTTACTTTTTGTCAAAAATTCTATCCTTGTTCATTTACTATTTCGAACTTTTTTGGGGAATTTAACCATTTACACATTATTTCCTATAAATTTTTTGACAACTTTAAGGGTGTTTCCAGGAGTACTTGTTGTGGAAAACGTTTATTGTTTTTGTTTATTTTTGTTTATTTTTTTTTTTTTTTTCCACAATAAATTTAAAAAATTTATTGTGGAAAACGCAATAAAATTTTGGAAGGGATGTATGCCTTTCCTCTGGGAATCCTCCCTCTTGATACGTCTTTGACAAACTTTACATTTAATTAATTTTTTTTAGACTGATGGTTGGGCTACTATGGTCAAAGAGCATCCTAGACTTGTTACCGAAGTTGTTGCTGCTATGTCACTTGAACAGTCTCGTCTATGTAAATTATTTTAATTTTTATTTAGCACCTAATTAATTTTTCATTAAAGCCAATAATAGTTCTGTATCTATGGGTGGTTCTGTCAATTGTGGTAATGCTAATAATTCTTCAATTCTTGGACCAGAGCCTTTGGCTAAACGTTCTCGATATGATGCATGAGAAGCGGAGAAGAATTAAAGCGCTAATTAAACCCAAAATTTAAATAAGAATTTTTTGATTATTTTATAGTTATTCTCTCCTTATTGACACAAAATCGCGACATATTTTGGGTATCGCAATATTGTTTCTAAAAATATATGTATATCCTCTATACCCCAAAAAAACTTTCCCCGTTTATTATGATCTACGTCCAATTTATATATTTTTTCTTTTTTTGTTTGAATAGAAGACCTTAATATTTTGAGAGTTTTGAATAACTCTCCAAAAGCGAATGTGATATATTATAAAATATGTATTTAAAAAAATTTGGGATTTGAAGAAAATAAAAATCATTCGCATTTCTTTTTTTGTTAAATTAATGTAAATGTATGTGCAGACCTAAAAATCGAAATATATTGTTTATTTTTGTGTTTTTTCTTAATTCTAATTTTATTTTGTTTAATTACAAAATTATGGATTTATTTTAGTTTGTGACCCAGAAAGTTGTTTTTTTTAATTTCAAAGAATAACTAAAAGATTGGAAGAAAATTTTCTTTCCTGGTTTCACACTAAAATATGTCTGATTTTTTTTGAAAATTTTATCGGGGTTTTTTTCTAAATATTTTTTTATTTTAGATTTTAACGCGAATTGATGTTCTTTACTTATTCTCGCGTCTTAGCTTCAAATCATTTGAGGTATGCCTTTTTCAAATTATATACATATTCTTTGATTTAATTTTTATTCAGGTTGAGTTTAAAATGCGCTAGTAGGCGGTTTGCATCGGCTGTTCCTACAGCCGCTGATATACCAATTGAGACGAATCAAGACAACAAAGAAAAGTTATCTATACCTAAAACGAGTGATTCTTTCTGCATGAACTTGTTTTTGGGCAAAGCAGTGTTGGGACAAGTGTTTCCATATCCATTGAATTTGGACGATGAGCGGCGTGAAATGCTTCAAATGGTTTTGGCACCAACTGAGAAATTTCTCGAAGAAGTTAACGACCCTTTTAAGTGAGTTTATTTATTTTTCTGGATCGTTTGCGATAATTGATTCCATCACAAAAATTAATTTTATGGGGTTGAAAGATTATTTCGCCATTGGAATTCATCAAAATAAGATGATCCCTTTGATGAATGTCCATGGTGGTACTAGTTTAATATGCAGATTTTTTGTAATAAAAAGGTGAAAATATAACCAAAATCTGAAATCGGTTAATTTTAGTTAATAATTTTTATTATAATTCAAAGTTGCTCGTTCTCCTATATATTATTTTCAGGAATGACGAAACTGCATTAATTCCCTCTGAAAAATTAGATCAATTTGCGGAATTGGGAGCTTTTGGAGCTGTAGTTCCTGAAAAATTTGGTGGTGCTGGATTGAACAATACACAAATGGCTAGGTAAAAATAATCTAGTATGTTTTATTTTTTAAAAGAATTGCTGAAATTGTTGGTGCAAATGATCTCGGACTTGGTGTTACTATGGGTGCTCATCAAGTAATATACTCATTAAATATTTAATTTTTTCGTTTTAGTCAATTGGCTACAAAGGTATTTTGTTGTATGGCACTCCTGCTCAACAAGAAAAATATTTACCCGATTTGGCAACTGGGAAACGATTTGCTGCTTATTGTCTCACAGAACCTAGTTCTGGTTCTGATGCAAATGTAAAACTTAATTAAAAAACTTCTTGCAGAATTTCCTTTTGAATATTTACAAAAATATAAAGTGTTGAAGAAGTTTTCGTCCAAAAAACTTAAAAATTAATTTTTCATTCAAAAATTATTTTTTTTTGTAATTTTAGTCGATTCAAAGCCGTGCACAAAAGTCAGAATGTGGCAAATTCTATATACTTAATGGCGGAAAGATTTGGATAAGTAATGGTGGAATTGCAGATGTTTTTACTGTATTTGCTCAGGTAGAGAGATATGTATTTTATTAACAATAAGAAAATTAAATTATTAAAAGAAAATTTAAAAATGGTTTTTAAACTTTTGTACCGAAAGCTTAAAAGTGGATTAAATACATATTAGAATTTAATTAACCTAAAATTTATTTTAAATCTTTCGGGTAATCATCACAAATAATTATTGTCATAAAAAGTAAAAATATTTTTTTTTATTTTAATAGACTCCAATATCACAACCTGATGGCTCTACAAAGGATAAAGTTTCTGCTTTTATAGTTGAAAGACAATTTGGAGGGGTAACAAATGGACCTCCAGAGAAGAAAATGGGAATTAAAGGGAGTAATACAACAGAAGTACATTTTGATAATGTAAAGATCCCTGTAGAGAATCTTTTGGGTGTGGAGGGAGAAGGATTTAAAGTAGCAGTGAATATATTGAATAATGGACGGTAAAAGAATTTTTTTTTAAGGCTGGATATTAATGTAAGGAAAATTTATAAAGTTATGAAAAAACAAAATTCTAGACTTTTAGATTTATTATTTGTTTGTTATTTTTTCTTTCATAATGCCAAACCAATCTAACTATATTATTCTTCCTTTTTAATTTTTTAAAAATTTTATTAAAAATATTTTGACCCTTTAGAAATAATAATGTTTAATTTTTTAGCTTCAGTATTCCCGCAGCAACAACTGGCTCAATGAAATATTGTATTCAAAAAACAGTAATTATATTTTTAAAAATATTTTTTAAATTTTTTTGTTTCTTTTTAGATTGAACATGTCAATCAACGTGTACAGTTTGGAAAGAAGCTTAAGGAATTTGGACGTATTCAGGAAATTTTAACTGATATGGTTATTCGACATTATGTTGCCGAGAGCATTACTTATAGGTTTCTTTTTATTTTTAAATTTTAAAATATTTTAATTTATAGTTTGGCTTCCAATATGGATGCTGGTGCTACGGAATATCAATTGGAGGTATGGCTAATCTTTATGCAATATTTATAATTCCTGAAAATTATAAATTGGGTTCTCTTTTTTTAATTTCTAGCTTATTGATGTTAAAACTGGGGGATTAATATTAAACAACTTTTAAAAATTTTACATGCTGATCTAACAGCATGAACAGAATCAAAATTTAACGAGTTATATAATTTTAATTTATAGGCTGCAATAGGTAAAATTGTCAGTTCAGAGAATGCTTGGCAGGTGTGTGATGATGCTATACAATTACATGGTGGAATGGGATTTATGCGTGAATGTGGATTAGAGCGAGTACTTCGCGATTTGTAAATTTTTCTTTAATTATTAGAGTAGAATTAACAATAAGAAATTTGGTTTTAATATTTTTTCTGGAAAAAATCCTATATATAATTTTAGAATTCCTGTTTGTTTGTTTGTCCGCAGCTTTGAATTTTGCTGTGTTTGGCGTTGTGTTTATTTTTTTAATTAAAAATGACAAAATATCCAAAAAAGAAAATAGTGTGAGTTTAGAGAAGGAAAGAAAGAATGTGAATTTTTTAGAATTTGATTTGTCTTTTTTTTTGATTTTTTTTAAATTTTTTGTTTGTTAATTGTATTTATAATGTGTTTTGATTGTTTTTTAAAATTTGTTTTATTTAAAAATTGTTTTTAGATTCAAAATCAAAACTATCATTTATTTAAACAAAGTGATTGTCCAACAGATTGTTTTCGGTGCTGATCTTCTATTTTAAAGCGAGTGTCCAGCCGTTGGCTTTATTGTGAGTTTTGTTTTTTTACATAATTTTAGGTAGGTCTTAGTTTTTGAGTTTGCCAGTGTAATACAAAATAGTTTTTAGTAGTAGATTGTTTGATATTGTGATACCAAATAGTTGACTTTAACTAGCGTTTGACTTTGTGTGAACTAGATATTTGGTAGTACTAGATAGTTTGACATTGTGTGATTGATAATACTAGAGTTTGACATTTTGTGATACTAAATAGCTTATAATTGATAGTACTAGCAAGGTTGACATAGTGTGATGCTAAATAGTTGTTAGTCCTAGAGTTTGACATTGTGTGACACTAAACAGTAGAGAGTACTAGAGTTTGACATTGTGTGATACTATCTAGCTTATAATTGATAGTACTAGCAATGTTGACATAGTGTGATGCTAAATAGTTGATAGTCCTAGAGTTTGACATTGTGTGCCACTAAGTAGTTGAGAGTACTAGAGTTTGACATTGTGTGATACTAAATAGCTTATAATTGATAGTACTAGCAAGGTTGACAAGTGTGATGCTAAATAGTTGATAGTCCTAGAGTTTGACATTGTATGACACTAAATAGTTGAGAGTTCTAGAGTTTGACATTGTGTGATACTAAATAGCTTATAATTGATAGTACTAGCAAGGTTGACAAGTGTGATGCTAAATAGTTGATAGTCCTAGAGTTTGACATTGTTTGAAACTAAATATTTGAGAGTACTAGAGTGACTAACGGTTGTAGTGTAACAGTTGTATTATATATAGTAAAAAAGTTCTTTTACTATTAACTATTAACTAACAGTTGTAGTATATATAATAAAAAGTTCTTTTACTATTAACTATTAACTAAAAGTTGTAGTATATGTAGTAAAAAAGTTCTTTTACTATTAATTATTAACTAACAGTAATATATATAGTAAAAAAGTTATAGTATATAGTAAAGAAATATATAAAAAACATATAGTAAAATATTTAATAGTTAAAAATTAATAGTCCTATATATAATTTTAGAATTCCTGTTTGTTTGTTTGTCCGCAGCTGAATTTTGCTGGTTTGGCGTTGTGTTTATTTTTTGTCTAAAAATTACAAAATATCCCAAAAAAAGAAAATAGGGTGTATTTAGAGAAGTGAAGAAAAAATGGATTTTTTAGAATTTGATTTGACTTTTTTTTATTTTTTTTAGTTAATAGATTAAATTGATGTTAATAGTTAATAGTTAAAACTTGAGTTAATAGTTGAAATTGATATTAATAGCTAATAGTGAAGATCTTACTTAATATGAATCATTGTTAATAGTTGAAAAGTGAGTTAATAGTTAATAGTTTAAATTGATATTAATAGTTGAAGGTTGATAATCTTAGTTAATAGTTGAACCATAGTTAATAGTTGAAGTTAATAGCTTCAAATGGATCGTTAATAGTTGTTAAGCAGATTCTAAATAAATAATAATGAAATAATGATTACTAAATAATGATTAAATGATTTAGCTTTTTTGAAACCTTTAATGTGAAATGGCTGAGTCTTACAAATTACAAGAGCTTAGTTCAGAGGAAATGTTGAATTCCATTCCATGTGGATCGAAAATGGCGTAAGTTTTTATTTTTGAACTTGTTTTAATGAATATGTATTTAGTAATTGCTGTGGACAGATAATGAAGGTCATGGACAGTGCTAAGAAAATTACATTGTTATGTGCCTGTTCGAATGGAGCAATTTTTGCAGTAACCGGTTTTAAGAAATCAGTAGATGGTTGTTTTGGAAAGATTTGTACTTTGGGATCTGTAGGTTATCAGATTATTTGATATTCTATGTTTATTTTATAGGTTGTATCCTTTTTGATGCTAAGAGCCCAGCGTTTTGATGTCAGCCGGTTTGATGGGAAGACGTATTTTTCTACGCCATTCGACTTTGAATTAATTGTGCAGCCTAATTCTAAATATTATTTGGTGGAAAGTGTTGCAAAAAGCGTCGACAGTTTTACTGAAATGAAGATAGGGGAATTTTATAGTTAGTTAATAATCTTTATTTATTAATATTAAATGCGTTTTAGAAGTCAAATGCGTTTTAACTACTGTTTTTATGCCTTACGACAAGACTAAAGTTTGTGCCATCGTTGGCGATTTAAAGGGCCATAGGGGTGATTTATATGTTTCTGGAGAAGCTTTAGCTGAGAAAATTGGAAATGGAAAAGAATATAACCAAGTTGTTCTTAGCAAGTGTTTTGTCAATATTACCGGTTTTTAACGGTTTTAAGGAATAATATATTTTTTTATTAAGATGAGTGTTTGGAACTGCATGCTTCCGTTCAGGACATCTGCATTAATACAGACTTTGTTTTGTGCCCATTTGACAAACCACTCAAGACTCCAGTCAAACGTAAAAGTGAAGAATTTGAGACTGTTGAAGTGACTATTAAAAGTCAGAAGAAATGACTGAATTTTGTGATATGATCTCTTTAGCACTCTTGAAAGTTATTTTCTTTTTGTTGTTAATTTTAAAGTAAATTGTTGTTTTGTTATTTAAAAAGTAAATGTAAAATGTTTCAAGTGTAAGAAGTTTCAAAATATACCGGCATTGGGAAATGTGAATAGGGGGTTTGTTACTACACCTATCAATTTAAAGTTGATAGTTAATTATTAATAGTTAATGATTGATAAGTACTCGAACATCTATCAACTTCCAATATGGATGCTGGTGCTACGGAATATCAATTGGAGGTATGGCTAATCTTTATGCAATATTTATAATTCCTGAAAATTATAAATTGGGTTCTCTTTTTTTAATTTCTAGCTTATTGATGTTAAAACTGGGGGATTAATATTAAACAAGTTTTAAAAATTTTACATGTTGATCTAACAGCATGAACAGAATCAAAATTTAACGAGTTATATAATTTTAATTTATAGGCTGCAATAGGTAAAATTGTCAGTTCAGAGAATGCTTGGCAGGTGTGTGATGATGCTATACAATTACATGGTGGAATGGGATTTATGCGTGAATGTGGATTAGAGCGAGTACTTCGCGATTTGTAAATTTTTCTTTAATTATTAGAGTAGAATTAACAATAAGAAATTTGGTTTTAATATTTTTTCTGGAAAAAATATTTAAAATTAGACATTCTAATTTTTAAAATAAATTCCTTCTTTTAGGCGAATATTTCGCATTTTTGAAGGAGCTAATGATATTCTCCGTCTTTTTGTTGCTTTAACAGGAATGCAAATAGCTGGAAAACATTTACAACAAATTGCAAATGATATATTTTCTGGAAATATTTCTGCTCTTGTTGGAGAAGTTAGTAGACGGGTTTTTCGAACAAATGGGTAATTTCTGATCTCAAAAAAATTTTGTTTTTAATTCTTAAGTTCTGAAAAAATTTCTGATCTTGTACATCCAAGTTTAAAAAATGATGCTTCAACACTTAATTCTTTAATTGTTAAATTTGGCAAAACTGTGGAACAGTTACTCAAAATGCATAGAAAAAATATTATTGGTTTGTAATTATTGGGGGTGGGGACTAAAAAATTTCTATGGTTACCTAATTCTTTTTGAGCTTCATATTCTGTTTTGTTTGATTATAATTTTTAAATAGGCCAATAACCCTCTAATCACGGATACGATTTACTAATTTTCTATCCGTCCGTACGCCCATACTCACATAAACCCAGTCCTAACCCTAATAAGTTTTGAAATTTTAAGTATAAAGTTTTTGCATTTATCAAATTCAGAACGTCAATACGAACTAATTCGAGTTGCAAATGCTGCTATTGATATATACAGCATGGCGGTAGTACTTTCCCGTTGTAATTATGCGCAAGAGAAAACTGGCGGGTGTTCAGCCCACGATCAAAAAATTGCCAATCTTTTTTGTCGCCAGGCAGCTAAACGTGTGAATGCAAATTTGTGAGAAATTTCTAAATTCGTGTTTATAAAATAATTTAATTTAGAGATGAAGCAATGGGGCCTAGTGAGAGGGAAATGGATTTGATTGCGCAGATTGCCGGTAATGTTTGCGAGAATGGAGCTATGGTCCAAAAACACCCTGTAGATTTGTAATTTTTGATCAATGACTGAATGGAAAAAATTGACATTTATACAATATGCCACTTTATGCCTTATATTTGTAGTTAAATGGACAGACCTCCAGCTAATTTTTGTAATACAAACACCTATATATTTCTAAAAATTAAATTTGCAATGAAAGTGTTTATGCTTTATTAATTATTTAAAATCATTAAAAATGGAAATTCCACCTAAAATGAAGTCTGTTCCAAGATTTTTGGAACGGACTTTATATACCCAACAACAAGTGGAGAATTTTGGTATTAGAAAAACTAAAATGGAGTTATTATAATATTATTAAAATAAAATCTAACAATAATAAAAATGCAGAGATAACAACAATTCTGACAAACAAAACATGAGAAGAGGAGGAGAGAAGATTAATTGTGAGACTCCTTTTTCGATTATTTTTCCTGAGTTGAATCAAAACCCTGACAAAATAAAAAGCCGTACTATCAAAAATTGAAGTTATGTATTAATCAGTTTATCTGAATTCGAAGTCTGACTGTATAACAAAAAAGGTGTCTCAATAACATAATATAAGTACCAGTTATGAGTTTGTTTGTATGCTTATATACGTAATTACCCGATTTAGTATTTGTTGCGGCCTCTTCTCTATATTGGGGAGTTTATTAATTAATATTTAATATAACAAAAAACTGCAAATTATGGCGCAATGCCGCTTGTTAACAATTGAAAACAATTTGTTGCCGTTGTATTTGTGTAGAATCTGAGGATGATGGTTGCTATTTTGATGGTCATCATCCAATATATTTTGTTGAAAACTATTCTTCATTTCAAACACCGGTGTAGAAATTTTCTTAGCATTTTTTAAATTAAAGTTGAATCAGAGGCATCATTCAAACCTATATAGTTGTATTTTTCAATAAAATTAATTGTTCTTTTTTGAATTTTTCATCTGCTGTAGAATCTAAATTTGTTGTTGAATCAACTATGGGCGAGAGATTAGAAGATTGAGATGGCTTCGATTGTAAACAGTTTCCATCTTGAAGACCGGTAGTGCTAAGGGAAGAGATAGGCGGTCCAGCTAATCCTAATGCTGAAGCACTGAAATTAAAAACATTAAAATAAAATCCAATAATATAAACAAAGCACTTCTGTATATCCAAAGCGCTAGACAAAGACAAATTCGTCCCAGGCCTACTTATTGCTCCACCCGACCCACTGCTACCACTGCGTCTTTGCAGTGTGCTGTTCATAAGAAAATTAGCTGCTGCAGCTTGAAGTAAAGGTGAACGGCTATTTTCGTTAAAACAATTCAATAAATGATTTCCAACTTAAAAAAATTAATTTTCAAAAAATAAAATTTGTAAACAAAAATGTACAGTTGTTAGAATTGGCTGCTAGCACAGATTGAACTAAAGAACCATAATCCTCACAATTTAGGCGAGTACCAGGAATTGGTGTTCCACGTGGAGTTGTTAAAGGTGAAGTAAAGACTAATACAAATACGATTGCAATGCCTAATGGGTTGACGGCAGACAATGCCAGTTATCTGACTTTCAAAATTCGACTTCATCCACAAGGGAATAAAGAATCTAATAAGGATTTTTGCTTCTTTCAAGTAATTTTCTTTTAAATTTTAAGCATTACCCAATATTATTTTTAGGTTTTCTCGTGCACTAGCGCCAAGTTCAAGGCTAAATTCTCTGTGTTCAACACAAGGAGTGAGGAAGTGCCTGCAACTGTTTATACGGGAACTCAGCAGGTTAAAATTTTGTCAGTTATCCATCCTTGGGTGTGCCCTTGTGGATGCATATAATCTGATCATTCTATTTTCTCCTATTTATTAATAAATTAATAAATAGAATCTTTAAATATTTCCAGTTGAATGGATATTTTGAATACATTCGTCGTGACGTTTTAATCGGCCATATACAGCCAAGTGATGAGATTCAACTTCTTTTGAACCTGACTATTGTTTCTGATACAATCACTAAGAACAGCCAAAATGTTATAAGTCCTGTGGTTCCTGAGCCTCGCCCTTCTGAGGTTTTCTTTGGATAATTTAATCCTTTATTTTGACATTTTTTAGTTGGCTAAAGATTTGGAACAAATGTTTGGCGATACTAGACATTCGGACTTTACTATTATTTGTGATGGCGATAAAGAACATCGTGAATTGCCTGCTCATAAAGTTGTTTTGGGAGCTCGTTCACCAGTTTTCGCTGCTATGTTTGAACCTCATACAGAAGAGGCTCAAAAATCGGAGGTTCACTATAACGACATAGATTTTGAGGTTTTTTCTTAAATTTTGTTTTCTATTTTTTATATTTAAAATTAAAGGTTATGCGGGAGATGCTCTTCTATATGTACAGCGGGACTGCACCATCGCTTCAACAGATGGCCTTGGACTTGCTAGCTGTTGCTGATCGCTTTCAGTTGATTGGACTTAAAGAAATGGCAGATCAAGTAGTTTTAATATTTTATCTTTTAAAGTTATTTTCTTTTCAAGGTACTTCGTAATGGACTTTGTGTTGATAATGTCTGCAGGAATCTTGTATTGGCGGATATGCACAACGCTTTGGAGCTTAAACAAGATGCTTTGCGTTTTATTGCGCAATATTCTAATGGTGTTATTGTTGTTAGTTTTTTGATAACTTTTACTTTTCGCCAGAAATTTTTTCCTTGAGTTTGAGCTTTTTTGGGAATTTAATTCTTCACACATATTTCCTATAAATTTTTTGGCAAGAATTTGGGAGGAGGTGTTAAAAATAAAATTGTCTTCAAATATTTCAAAAATTTTCGCCTGCGCGCTAAAAGGAATGACGCCTAAGGCTTGCAGTACAACCCACTATGCCACTTCTCTGGAAATCCTCTCTCTTGATACGTCTTTGACAAACTTTTCTTTTAATTTAATTTTTATAGACTGATGGTTGGGCTACTATGGTCAAAGAGCATCCTAGACTTGTTACCGAAGTTGTTGCTGCTATGTCACTTGAACAGTCTCGTCTATGTAAATTATTTTAATTTTTAATTAGCACCTAATTAATTGTTCATTAAAGCCAATAATAGTTCTGTATCTATGGGTGGTTCTGTCAATTGTGGTAATGCTAATAATTCTTCAATTCTTGGACCAGAGCCTTTGGCTAAACGTTCTCGATATGATGCATGAGAAACGGAGAAGAATTAAAGCGCTAATTAAACCCAAAATTTAAATAAGAATTTTTTGATTATTTTATAGTTATTCTCTCCTTATTGACACAAAATCGCGACATATTTTGGGTATCGCAATATTGTTTCTAAAAATATATGTATCCTCTATACCCCAAAAACTTTCCCCGTTTATTATGATCTACGTCCAATTTATATATTTTTTCTTTTTTTTTGTTTGAATAGAAGACCTTAATGTTTAGTGAGTTTTGAATAACTCTCCAAAAGCGAATGTGATATATTATAAAATATGTATTTAAAAAAATTTGGGATTTGAAGAAAATAAAAATCATTCGCATTTTATTTTTTTTGTTAAATTAATGTAAATGTATGTGCAGACCTAAAAGTTTAAATATATTGTTTATTTTTGTGTTTTTTTAATTTTAACTTTGTTTAATTACAAAATTATGGATGTATTTTAGTTTGTGACCCTGAAAGGTGTTATTTTTCTAAAATTTCAAAGAATAATAAAAAAATTTGAAAGAAAATTTTCTTTCTTGGTTTCACACTAAAATATGTCTAATTTTTTTTTGAAGATTTTATCGGATTTTTTTCTAAATATTTCTTTTTTATTTTAGATTTTGACGCTAATTGATGTTTTTTACTTACTCTCGCGTTTTAGCTTCAAATCATTTGAGGTATTGTTTTTTTTTCAATTATTCTTTGATTTAATTTTTTTCAAGGTTGAGTTTAAAATGCGCTAATAGGCGGTTTGCATCGGCTGTTCCTACAGCCGCTGATATACCTATTGAGACGAATCAAGAGAACAAGGAAAAGTTATCTGCACCTAAAACGAGTGATTCTTTCTGTATGAATTTGTTTTTGGGCAAAGCAGTGTTGGGACAAGTGTTTCCATATCCATTGAATTTGGATGATGAGCGACGTGAAATGCTTCAAATGGTTTTGGCACCAACTGAAAAATTTCTCGAAGAAGTTAATGACCCTTTTAAGTGAGTTGGATTATTTTTTTGGGTTATTTCGATGATTTATTCCATCACAAAAATTAATTTTATTGGGTTGAAAGTTAAATAATTTTACCATTGGAGTTTCTCGTTCTCCTATTTTTAATAAAATATTGCTTTCAGGAATGACGAAACTGCATTAATTCCCTCTGAAAAATTAGACCAATTTGCGGAATTGGGAGCTTTTGGAGCTGTAGTTCCTGAAAAATTTGGTGGTGCTGGATTGAACAATACACAAATGGCTAGGTAAAAATAATTTAATACTTTTTATTTTTTAAAAGAATTGCTGAAATTGTTGGTGCAAATGATCTCGGACTTGGTGTTACTATGGGTGCTCATCAAGTAATATAATCATTAAATATTTAATTTTTTGTTTTAGTCAATTGGCTACAAAGGTATTTTGTTGTATGGCACTCCTGCTCAACAAGAAAAATATTTACCCGATTTGGCAACTGGGAAACGATTTGCTGCTTATTGTCTCACAGAACCTAGTTCTGGTTCTGATGCAAATGTAAAACTTAATTAAAAAATTTCTTGCAGAATTTCCTTTTGAATATTTACAAAAATATAAAGTGTTGAAGAAGTTTTCGTCCAAAAAACTTAAAAATTAATTTTTCATTCAAAAATTATTTTTTTTTGTAATTTTAGTCGATTCAAAGCCGTGCACAAAAGTCAGAATGTGGCAAATTCTATATACTTAATGGCGGAAAGATTTGGATAAGTAATGGTGGAATTGCAGATGTTTTTACTGTATTTGCTCAGGTAGAGAGATATGTATTTTATTAACAATAAGAAAATTAAATTATTAAAAGAAAATTTAAAAATGGTTTTTAAACTTTTGTACCGAAAGCTTAAAAGTGGATTAAATACATATTAGAATTTAATTAACCTAAAATTTATTTTAAATCTTTCGGGTAATCATCACAAATAATTATTGTCATAAAAAGTAAAAATATTTTTTTTTATTTTAATAGACTCCAATATCACAACCTGATGGCTCTACAAAGGATAAAGTTTCTGCTTTTATAGTTGAAAGACAATTTGGAGGGGTAACAAATGGACCTCCAGAGAAGAAAATGGGAATTAAAGGGAGTAATACAACAGAAGTACATTTTGATAATGTAAAGATCCCTGTAGAGAATCTTTTGGGTGTGGAGGGAGAAGGATTTAAAGTAGCAGTGAATATATTGAATAATGGACGGTAAAAGAATTTTTTTTTAAGGCTGGATATTAATGTAAGGAAAATTTATAAAGTTATGAAAAAACAAAATTCTAGACTTTTAGATTTATTATTTGTTTGTTATTTTTTCTTTCATAATGCCAAACCAATCTAACTATATTATTCTTCCTTTTTAATTTTTTAAAAATTTTATTAAAAATATTTTGACCCTTTAGAAATAATAATGTTTAATTTTTTAGCTTCAGTATTCCCGCAGCAACAACTGGCTCAATGAAATATTGTATTCAAAAAACAGTAATTATATTTTTAAAAATATTTTTTAAATTTTTTTGTTTCTTTTTAGATTGAACATGTCAATCAACGTGTACAGTTTGGAAAGAAGCTTAAGGAATTTGGACGTATTCAGGAAATTTTAACTGATATGGTTATTCGACATTATGTTGCCGAGAGCATTACTTATAGGTTTCTTTTTATTTTTAAATTTTAAAATATTTTAATTTATAGTTTGGCTTCCAATATGGATGCTGGTGCTACGGAATATCAATTGGAGGTATGGCTAATCTTTATGCAATATTTATAATTCCTGAAAATTATAAATTGGGTTCTCTTTTTTTAATTTCTAGCTTATTGATGTTAAAACTGGGGGATTAATATTAAACAAGTTTTAAAAATTTTACATGTTGATCTAACAGCATGAACAGAATCAAAATTTAACGAGTTATATAATTTTAATTTATAGGCTGCAATAGGTAAAATTGTCAGTTCAGAGAATGCTTGGCAGGTGTGTGATGATGCTATACAATTACATGGTGGAATGGGATTTATGCGTGAATGTGGATTAGAGCGAGTACTTCGCGATTTGTAAATTTTTCTTTAATTATTAGAGTAGAATTAACAATAAGAAATTTGGTTTTAATATTTTTTCTGGAAAAAATATTTAAAATTAGACATTCTAATTTTTAAAATAAATTCCTTCTTTTAGGCGAATATTTCGCATTTTTGAAGGAGCTAATGATATTCTCCGTCTTTTTGTTGCTTTAACAGGAATGCAAATAGCTGGAAAACATTTACAACAAATTGCAAATGATATATTTTCTGGAAATATTTCTGCTCTTGTTGGAGAAGTTAGTAGACGGGTTTTTCGAACAAATGGGTAATTTCTGATCTCAAAAAAATTTTGTTTTTAATTCTTAAGTTCTGAAAAAATTTCTGATCTTGTACATCCAAGTTTAAAAAATGATGCTTCAACACTTAATTCTTTAATTGTTAAATTTGGCAAAACTGTGGAACAGTTACTCAAAATGCATAGAAAAAATATTATTGGTTTGTAATTATTGGGGGTGGGGACTAAAAAATTTCTATGGTTACCTAATTCTTTTTGAGCTTCATATTCTGTTTTGTTTGATTATAATTTTTAAATAGGCCAATAACCCTCTAATCACGGATACGATTTACTAATTTTCTATCCGTCCGTACGCCCATACTCACATAAACCCAGTCCTAACCCTAATAAGTTTTGAAATTTTAAGTATAAAGTTTTTGCATTTATCAAATTCAGAACGTCAATACGAACTAATTCGAGTTGCAAATGCTGCTATTGATATATACAGCATGGCGGTAGTACTTTCCCGTTGTAATTATGCGCAAGAGAAAACTGGCGGGTGTTCAGCCCACGATCAAAAAATTGCCAATCTTTTTTGTCGCCAGGCAGCTAAACGTGTGAATGCAAATTTGTGAGAAATTTCTAAATTCGTGTTTATAAAATAATTTAATTTAGAGATGAAGCAATGGGGCCTAGTGAGAGGGAAATGGATTTGATTGCGCAGATTGCCGGTAATGTTTGCGAGAATGGAGCTATGGTCCAAAAACACCCTGTAGATTTGTAATTTTTGATCAATGACTGAATGGAAAAAATTGACATTTATACAATATGCCACTTTATGCCTTATATTTGTAGTTAAATGGACAGACCTCCAGCTAATTTTTGTAATACAAACACCTATATATTTCTAAAAATTAAATTTGCAATGAAAGTGTTTATGCTTTATTAATTATTTAAAATCATTAAAAATGGAAATTCCACCTAAAATGAAGTCTGTTCCAAGATTTTTGGAACGGACTTTATATACCCAACAACAAGTGGAGAATTTTGGTATTAGAAAAACTAAAATGGAGTTATTATAATATTATTAAAATAAAATCTAACAATAATAAAAATGCAGAGATAACAACAATTCTGACAAACAAAACATGAGAAGAGGAGGAGAGAAGATTAATTGTGAGACTCCTTTTTCGATTATTTTTCCTGAGTTGAATCAAAACCCTGACAAAATAAAAAGCCGTACTATCAAAAATTGAAGTTATGTATTAATCAGTTTATCTGAATTCGAAGTCTGACTGTATAACAAAAAAGGTGTCTCAATAACATAATATAAGTACCAGTTATGAGTTTGTTTGTATGCTTATATACGTAATTACCCGATTTAGTATTTGTTGCGGCCTCTTCTCTATATTGGGGAGTTTATTAATTAATATTTAATATAACAAAAAACTGCAAATTATGGCGCAATGCCGCTTGTTAACAATTGAAAACAATTTGTTGCCGTTGTATTTGTGTAGAATCTGAGGATGATGGTTGCTATTTTGATGGTCATCATCCAATATATTTTGTTGAAAACTATTCTTCATTTCAAACACCGGTGTAGAAATTTTCTTAGCATTTTTTAAATTAAAGTTGAATCAGAGGCATCATTCAAACCTATATAGTTGTATTTTTCAATAAAATTAATTGTTCTTTTTTGAATTTTTCATCTGCTGTAGAATCTAAATTTGTTGTTGAATCAACTATGGGCGAGAGATTAGAAGATTGAGATGGCTTCGATTGTAAACAGTTTCCATCTTGAAGACCGGTAGTGCTAAGGGAAGAGATAGGCGGTCCAGCTAATCCTAATGCTGAAGCACTGAAATTAAAAACATTAAAATAAAATCCAATAATATAAACAAAGCACTTCTGTATATCCAAAGCGCTAGACAAAGACAAATTCGTCCCAGGCCTACTTATTGCTCCACCCGACCCACTGCTACCACTGCGTCTTTGCAGTGTGCTGTTCATAAGAAAATTAGCTGCTGCAGCTTGAAGTAAAGGTGAACGGCTATTTTCGTTAAAACAATTCAATAAATGATTTCCAACTTAAAAAAATTAATTTTCAAAAAATAAAATTTGTAAACAAAAATGTACAGTTGTTAGAATTGGCTGCTAGCACAGATTGAACTAAAGAACCATAATCCTCACAATTTAGGCGAGTACCAGGAATTGGTGTTCCACGTGGAGTTGTTAAAGGTGAAGTAAAGAAAGGAATAGGTGAAGTTAGTGTTGATTGATATCCATTTCCGAGGAATGTTGAGGCAGCAAACATATCAATGTTTGGAAAAACTGGCCTTGGAGTTATCAAACTCTGAAAGAAGTTGAATAATTTTTTATTGAAAATTCATTTTTTTCATTACCGCTGCCTCATTTGGCCTCGAAATAAATTCTTTAATTGGGGAAACCAAAGAAGTATCAAGTGATGTTGTACTACTACTTCCATTCTTCCTTGTATTTGCTGCCTGTACTGCTGCCATTGCTGTTGCTAATGCTGTAGCTGATGGAGATATATTATTAGAAATATTTGTTGATGTTGTTATAATATTATTTGTATTTCCAGATATTGTTGAATTTTGTTGTTGAGCAATTTCTAATAAATTTGGAGAGGCTGCTGTTGTTAATAAAACACGTTTACGCGATGCAACTAATGGTGCAAAAGTTGAAAGTGGTTGTAGAGAAGTAGTAACAATTTGATCAACTATTTGTTGTTGGTTTTGTTGTTGCTAGAAATGTTTAAAAATTAAATTTTAATAAAAAAATCAAAATTGTTTTTATTTTCCAAGTTTTTCGGATTTTATAAGGGTAAAGAATCTGTTATACAAATAAAATTTTTCGGACAATTAGTAGAGCTGTCCGAGACCAAAATTTTTCCAAGACTCAAGACTCAAGACCCAAGACAATATTTTTTCCAAGACCAAGACTCAAGACCAAGACCAAAACTACAAGACTCAAGACCAAATATAATACAAAACTAGAGACAATTTTTAGGTCACATAGGTCAAATTTTTGGTTTATTTTTTGTTATTTTGACACGATCACAGTCAACTTCAGCACCATCACCTATAATTTCGAAAAATCTATGCAAAATTCAAAGAATTTTGGGGAATTTATACGGGTGGAAAATCAATGAGATATATTATTTCGAAGGATTTGGGTGGATTAATGGGATATTAGCGACATCAAAGGGTAAAGCCAAAATTTTGGCGACACCCAACGTTAGCCCTCTTTGAAACCGACCCCCTGGCCACGCCCTTGAATTAAGGAGGATATTGAGGTTTAAAGGGGAAAAAATCATCTCATCCCAGCGCCGCAGGCAAAAATTTTGAGAATTATGTAGACCACGAAGCCAAAAATCTTCCTTTTCCTGCGCCGCAGGCGAAAATTTTGAGAATTTTGGAAGGCCGTAGGCCAAAAAAATTCACTTTTTCAGCGCTGCAGGCAAAAATTTTGAGGATTTTAAGTGGCCAAGCACTAAGTCCAAAAAGGTCAAAAAACCAAGACCAAAAAATAAAACCAAGACAAGACCAAGACAAACACCCCAAGACCAAGACCGAAAAAAAACCAAGAAAAGTCTTGGTTCCAAGACCAAGACCAAGAGTCTCGGACAGCTCTAACAATTAGTATATAAAATGTCAATTTTTTAAACAAAATAACGAGGCAAAAATTCCAAATTTGTATTAGAAAGATTAAGAATTTAAATTAAATAATTTTCTCAAATTTACAATTTTAAACAGAGGAATTGTTTGTTGTTGTTGTTGAATTTCGGGAATATCAATATTGTGATTCTCCAATATTGGAAGAAATTCTTTTGTATAACTAACTTTAATAATTGCCTGTTGATGTGGAATTGAATTAGTAATTTCTTGTTTTCTAATATAATGTTGCCTATTGTTGTTGTTGTTGTTATTTGGAGTTGGTGCTGAGAAAGCAGAGCCAGCACTAAAAATTAAGTTAAAACTCTAAAGTTAAAACTATTAAAAATAACCTTGGAAATGGTTTTTGACCTATTCCACTTAAAATTGTTGAAGTAGAGGAATCCAAAGAAGGATGTTGATTAATAATATTGTTATGTTCTAATTGTTGTTTTCGTTCTAATCTAATTGTATAAGTTACTTTGCCTTCCTTTGATTTATTCTCAGAACAATTTTCTATTTCAATTGGAGATGCACCCGTAAGTTGTTTAATTTCTTGGTCATTTACACTACCTGCACTTTCACGAGAACCATGCCTTGAACGTTTATCTGCTGGTTCATCAAAACTCTAAATTCAGAAAAATAATGAAATAAAAAAAATTTTTCAAACATCATCCTGTTCCAAAATCGTCGAATTTGTTGTACATTCATCAACATTTTTATTATTAGCAAAAGATTTGGAAGAAACTGTTAATGATTGTGGAACTCGAGCAATAACTGTTGAATCACCACCAATTGTATAACGTCTTGGCTGGGCCCTTTTTTGTTGCTAAAAAAGGAAAAGAATTTTAATTTTTTAACAAAAATACAGTTAAAAGGGAATCTGTATTCGGATTTCCTCCACCAGGTAATGGCACTAATGCTGTTGGTTTTGGTAAATCTGGAGGGAGTAATTTTGTAGTCGTTGTTGGATGCTCTATCTTTATAGGCCTTTGTAATTGAGTGAGGGAAGAGGATGAGCATGCTTCACCTTAAAATAAGAAAGAGAATGAAAGTTTAAATAATTTTTAAAAATACATAACAGTCAGCTCAAAGCATAACTTCTCTTTGGTAAGTTTTAATGCTCAATGCCACAGCTTCTATGTGGCAATGAGCAGTAAATTCGATTTACGGGTTTTCTGACAATTAATTAAAGTTACTCATTCAATTTTTCATCTACCCAAACCAAACTTAAAAAAGAAAACAAACAAAAATACCGTTTTGTACACATTGTGCATCAGTCCCATTACCGTATTTATTTAAGTAAATGGCATTGCCGCAATTTATTGAATTTAAGATAGAAGCTAAAAAGATAAAACCAGTTAATTTTGTTTATATTAACTAACGTTTATGTAGTTTTCGTAATTCATAAGCACTAAAGACGCCAGTTCCCCAAATCCCTTCGCAATCATCTTTTTAAGAATATTTTTTATAAAATTTAATTTCCCAAAAATAACCTTCTTCATCCTCTCTTTTAGGTTTTGGTTTATTTGGATCTGTTGTATAAATAAAATTGGCAAGCCAAAGATCTAATTCTCTTATAGCAATACTAATATGATAAGGATTGACACAAAGTCCGGGTTGTTGACAATTAGGACATTTCTCTAGTCTTTCGCCGTCAGTACTCTCTAATGGTATTCCCTTAATAGAAAAAAAGTTATGAATAATAGGCAGGTTAATGATAGGTAAATTAAAGAAAAATATTAAAGAATCCTTTTCAGACATCAAGTTTGACATAACTTTTACTTTCAGACAAAAAATCTATAAAATTTGAGAGTAATTAATCATAAATTTTTAAGCTGTTCAAAATCCAAATTAAAGGAAAAATCAATTCAATATAACCCTGCATGATGAACGACAATGGGAACAATAAAAATAAGGTAAAATACATTAAAACTTTATATAAAACTATACCATTATTCTTTTTACCTTAAAAAGAATAACCATAACCAAATCCAAACGCCAAACTTTATCAGCTTGTCTTAAACAGTCAATGCGTCGCATTTTGCCTTTTTGATCAGGATTTGAAAGTACACAAAGGGCTGGCTGTTGTCGAGGATTTGTTATTGATTGAACAAAAATGTCTCGGAACTGTGGTTGAATGTCCTTTCTATTTAAATAAAAATTTGTTTAAAAAATTTAGTGAGACATAAAGAGAGGAATATAAAGAACAAGAATAAAGTTATAATTTAAAAATTTAAATGTGCATGAGTCATAACCATCAATAATTAATACAAAAAAGATAGGATTTGGAGAAAAACTTATTCAAAAAGAAAAACTTGCCCATAATTTTAAGTAAAAAATAGAAAAACCTTAATTTTCCTAGAAGACGACCTGCCCATTTTTGTTTTTCCTCAGGACGTTCAGTCTGAAATAAAAGTAAAGTTGTATACTAAATTTCATTAGTAAAATTTAAAATAAAAATTCCAAACCATCAACATTTGTTTTGTTTGCCTTTCTTCATCAAGTGTCATACTTTGTTCACAACGCTTATTATGTCTTCGTTTAGCAGCTTGTAGATTAAACCAAACAAAAGCAAATTCTCGAACATGAGGCAATAAATCTTCAACAAATGGATGAAATTCTTCCTAAAAATTAATAAACAAAAATAAATTTTTAATAAAATAAATAAACTGATTGAGTAGCATCTTCGTGATGGTAAATATTTCTGGGAGAATATTGTTGAACAGTAATTGGAGAATTGTTTAGAGAATTGGCTTTAATTGTTTGTTGACGGCCATTCACATTTTCTAACCAAACAGATGAAGTTGAAGTATCGCGAACATGACGAAAAGACTGGGGATGTTGCCTCTTTGTAGAGGACATCCATCAAATAAAATTCTTAAAAATTAAAAGATTATTTAAAAAAATGTATTTTAAATTTCTTTGTGAATGTCTAATCCCCCTATACTCATTTTACATTAAATTCTTTAAAAATTTGATAAATTTTTGTAAAATTTCAGACAAAATTACATATATCAAAATTAAATGAATCTCACTTGTAAAATGATAAATTGACCTTTAATTCTCGCAATCTAACATTTATTTTGGAATGCATAAATAAGGGATGAAATGTCATTTATTTTTTTATCTCTGATCTTCAATTTGGTAACTAGTAAAGATTATTTTGAAATGGTAATTTTTATAAAGTTTAGGTAAATATTTGGTCAAATTTTAATATTAAATGTTTTTCTTTAAATTAATTTAATTTTTGTTTTTAAGATTTACTATTAGTGATGGCGAACTTATCAACTTTTGCTTGGAGGGCATTGACACACAAATTGCATTTTCGACCATTTGTTTTAAATACAAAACAAATTAATTTGAATAATTCAAGTTGTTTCAGCTCAATCAATTCATTCAAATTTACTCCATTTTCATCTAAATCAAGGTAAAATTTATTAATATATTTATTTACTTTAAAGAATAACTTCTTTCTTGTTTTTTTTTAATTTTCTTAGATTTTTTAGGCCTTCTTATTTGAAAATTATTCTCGCGATGCATATTTCTTTTGTAATTTTCATACTTTACTCAAGAACCTATCTTTATAACTTGAATTGTATAACTTTCATTTTATATGAAGAATTTAATTAATCAAGCAATTATTGCCTTCTTTTCTTAAACTAACTTTTTTTTTATTTTTTATATTCATGTTTATAAATTATTTAAAATCAAATAAAACGCTAATTTAAAATTTAGATTAATATTTAATTTAAATTCCATTTTAGTTTGAAGTCAACATGTCGTCGAATTCATTTCTGTGCTCAAAGATTTCGAATGATTGAAGGTACAGAAAGTATTCCACCACCGATTCCTATGACGGAAGAAGAGGTTTTAAATATTTTTAGATAAGGGTGTATGGGTGCCCTCCAAATTATCGGAGTGGGATTATTTTTGAAAATATTGAACTTTCAATTTTTTCGCTTGCAAAAATCTTACTTATGGTTTTCTAATTGCATGTTTCTGTATTTCAAAAACGAAACACGGTATTCAAATCTGTCTTTATATTTGTGATCAGCGCACTAGAATACTCATAAAAACTGATTTTCATATAAAAAATATAATCTTGTAGGTTTAGTCTGTATTCACAATTGACCGTAAAATTTTCGTTATAATTTTCAAGGTGAATGTTAGGGGTTGGCCGTACCTCCTAGTATGCCCTGAAATTATTATTTTCTATTTCATCTATTTTAAAGTTAATTTAAGGTACATCAACGTGTTTTGAAGGCAATCAAAGAATGGGATCGTTTTCCACAAGACCGCGTTTCAAAACTTGAATTGGATGCTCGATTTGTTGAAGATCTTAGTTTTGATTCTCTTGATTTGGTTGAAATTGTTATGTCTTTGGAAGATGAATTTGGATTTGAAATCTCTATTGAGGTTATTTTTTGTATTTTTAATCGAAAAATATTTATTGTTAGTATTGAAAAGTTTTAAGAAACCAATTCGGTTTTTTATTCTTGTGGAGCTTTTTTTGTTAACTTAAAATATTCGCTTTTTCTGGCATAAATTTCAAAAGTTAATAAAAAATAAATAAACCTTTTCTCTTTTTTTAGGATTCTGAAAAATTCAAAACGCCAAGAGATGCTGCAACTTACATTATTGATCATGAAGGAGTTAACGAGGATGAGGAATTTTAGGAAATAAAGTAAAAATATTTTTTGTTTCTCCCAAAATTATGTTTTTTAAAGGTTTTTTGAAGTAAAAATAAATAATTAAAATATACCTAATTATTCTTAAATACATAAATTAAAGAAAAATATTAATTTTTCTGTTAATTCTCTCTTGGAAAAATATTTTTTACAAAAATACACAAAATTTCTGCAATAATTTTTTCTTAAATTTTTATTAAAATATTCCCTCCATTAAAATAGATAATATTTATTCCCAACTTTTCTAATAAAAAATATTTTATCTAAAAATATTTTTTTAATTAGCTACTATAAAAACGAAAATAAATATTTTTGTTTTTATAAATATTTATGCATCATTGCAGAATTATTATTTTGTATAGAGAAAATATTTTTTAGAAATTTTGCTAATTTTAGAAGGGTTTTGAAAGACCAAAAATTGAAAACAAACATTTAAATATTTTTTGATTGTTAAAAGTTCTATTTTATTTAAAAAATCTTTTTTAGCCTTTAATTCTCTCATGTTTAAGCATCATTCAATCATTTCCCTCATAAAATAGGCATTCATTGTTTTTTTTAAAATTATTAACCGGATATTGCCTAAAGGCCTAAAAACATTTAATAAAAAGAATTGTTTCTTTTTTAAAGGAGAGAGTGGGGGGGGGGGAAGGGTAAGGGGAGAGTAAAATATAAAAAAGGAAAAAAGAGAGCAAAGTTTTTTTTAAAAAAAAGTTTTATTATTAACCTTTTTTCTATAAAAAGAAAAATTTAGAAAAGATTTTTTTTCGAGCTTTAAATGACAATTCAAAGAAACAAATATACACATAAAAATATCTTTTTCTGACGTTTTTTCTTCAAATTTTCTTTTAAAACCCTAATTTTCTTTTACTTAAAATATTCTTCTTTTATTCTATTTAAAATATAAATTTTAATTTTTCTCTTTCCCCCTTTTTTACCTTAATAAACTAACTAAAATTTTTCTAAAAAAATTTAGGTATTTTGGAATTTTTGTTAGATCTCTTACAGTTAAAATAAATTAAAAAAATCTGTTATTTAGGATTGTTGGTTCTAAGATTTTTTTTTAAATTTAACCAAAGAATTGAGTTATTTTTAATTAAAAAATTGAGAGAATGTACATAATACATTTATCATTAAATTTTTATAATTTGTTTGTAAATTTTTTACAAAATAATTTTTTAAAGGAAAAATTCAAAAAAGGTTTCTTCCTTTAACTTTTTGTTTCAAAAAATATTTTAAATTCTCCTAAATTGAACGCAACTTTTGAGGATAGTTAACATAAAATTAAAGCTTAAAGTCAGGCAAAATTTTATAAAAACAAGCTAATAATATTGTTTATCCACAAATTAATACAAAGTTTGGAAAAATTATGTGAATTAAGTAGACTAAGGAATTTAGAAGGAAACTTAATTGTAGCCGTAACTTTTCAAAAATTAGCCATTTTTTATTTAAAATGGGCCAAAAATTAAGGTCTTTAACCTTAATTTTTTTAATTAAAATTATCTTTTTTTTTCTTACATTATTTAGAAAAATATCCTCAAATACCCTCAAAATATCCTCAAAAATATCTTTCCTTCCCTTCACATTTAAACAAATCCTTTTTTAAATTTCCTCAATATATTTTTGACATTTTCTTTTTTAAACTTTAATAAAAAAATAAATTTGATGAAGTGACTGACTGACTGACACACAAAAACTTGTCAAAAAATTCTTTTTTTTGTTTCTTTTTCTACATTTTACTCAATTACTACTAAAAATAATTTTATTTAAAATCTTCTGATATTTGATCTGTTAAGGAGGTTAATTTAAATCTTCAAAAAGTTTTAGCAAATTTAAATTCTCTTCTATTTTTAATTTACCTAAATTGATTTTTATTTAAAAAATTGTGTTTTCCCATGAGATTTAAAAAAGGAGAAATCCTTAAAAAGGCTTCCTCTAAATTAATAAAATAAATTAATATTTTTTTTGTTTTTATTCAATTTTTCATTAATTAATTGTTGTACTGATAAAAAAATAATTAAAAAATAATTTTCTTTTGTTTGTTGCTAATAGCAGCCAGAGGGAGAGAGAGACCCATTTTAATATATTTTTATAAAATAATTTTCAGACTCTCAAATTTAAATTTCTCTCATCTTCCCCTTTCAATATTTAAAAAAAGAGTTTTTTTTAATTACTTGTAATTATTTAAAAATACTTTTCTAAACTTTTTTTTCCAGGCTTAGAATCTGCCTTAATTCTAAAATGTTTTTGCTAATTACATAATTTTTATCAAATTAAAAAAAATTTCTTTCTTTTTAAATAAAAAATATTATTTTTTATTTTTTAAATAATTTTTCTCTTTTTTAAAAATTAAATTAAATATTTATTTTTATTTAATTATTTTTCTCTTTAAAAATAAATTAGTTTCACATTTCTCGAAAAAAAGCTTTTTATTTTCTTTAAAAATTAAAAAGAAAAATTAGTTAAAAAGAAGTATGTACTTAATTTGTTTATTTGTATATTATAGACAAAAAACACTTTTTTTCCTTCCTTAAATTATTTTTTTTTAAATAACTCCCACACTTTTAAATCCTTTCAAAAAATATTCACAAATTTTTGCCACAATTTTTAAATACTTTTTGGATCAACACATGGTATTTAAAAATCCATTTGCGGATGTAAAGCAACTATATTTTTAATTTATTTTTATAATTTTAAAAAAAATAAAAAATATATAATTACAATCTTAACTAATGCTTGGGGTCTTACTTTTAACAAAAATAAGTTAATTCATCAATATGTAAAAAGTTATATTTTTATTTATTTTAATAATTAATTTTCTTTAAATAATTTGTTCATTTTTAAAAGTTTCCCCTATTTTCCTTTTTTCATTTTAAATTCCAAAAATAGAAATTCTTTTTTTTCCACTACTTTAAAAGTAAAATTTACTTCATTTTTTAATAATTTCTTTTTAAAAGAGTTTTTTTTAATTACTTGTAATTATTTAAAAATACTTTTCTAAACTTTTTTTTCCAGGCTTAGAATCTGCCTTAATTCTAAAATGTTTTTGCTAATTACATAATTTTTATCAAATTAAAAAAAATTTCTTTCTTTTTAAATAAAAAATATTATTTTTTATTTTTTAAATAATTTTTCTCTTTTTTAAAAATTAAATTAAATATTTATTTTTATTTAATTATTTTTCTCTTTAAAAATAAATTAGTTTCACATTTCTCGAAAAAAAGCTTTTTATTTTCTTTAAAAATTAAAAAGAAAAATTAGTTAAAAAGAAGTATGTACTTAATTTGTTTATTTGTATATTATAGACAAAAAACACTTTTTTTCCTTCCTTAAATTATTTTTTTTTAAATAACTCCCACACTTTTAAATCCTTTCAAAAAATATTCACAAATTTTTGCCACAATTTTTAAATACTTTTTGGATCAACACATGGTATTTAAAAATCCATTTGCGGATGTAAAGCAACTATATTTTTAATTTATTTTTATAATTTTAAAAAAAATAAAAAATATATAATTACAATCTTAACTAATGCTTGGGGTCTTACTTTTAACAAAAATAAGTTAATTCATCAATATGTAAAAAGTTATATTTTTATTTATTTTAATAATTAATTTTCTTTAAATAATTTGTTCATTTTTAAAAGTTTCCCCTATTTTCCTTTTTTCATTTTAAATTCCAAAAATAGAAATTCTTTTTTTTCCACTACTTTAAAAGTAAAATTTACTTCATTTTTTAATAATTTCTTTTTAAAAGAGTTTTTTTTAATTACTTGTAATTATTTAAAAATACTTTTCTAAACTTTTTTTTCCAGGCTTAGAATCTGCCTTAATTCTAAAATGTTTTTGCTAATTACATAATTTTTATCAAATTAAAAAAAATTTCTTTCTTTTTAAATAAAAAATATTATTTTTTATTTTTTAAATAATTTTTCTCTTTTTTAAAAATTAAATTAAATATTTATTTTTATTTAATTATTTTTCTCTTTAAAAATAAATTAGTTTCACATTTCTCGAAAAAAAGCTTTTTATTTTCTTTAAAAATTAAAAAGAAAAATTAGTTAAAAAGAAGTATGTACTTAATTTGTTTATTTGTATATTATAGACAAAAAACACTTTTTTTCCTTCCTTAAATTATTTTTTTTTAAATAACTCCCACACTTTTAAATCCTTTCAAAAAATATTCACAAATTTTTGCCACAATTTTTAAATACTTTTTGGATCAACACATGGTATTTAAAAATCCATTTGCGGATGTAAAGCAACTATATTTTTAATTTATTTTTATAATTTTAAAAAAAATAAAAAATATATAATTACAATCTTAACTAATGCTTGGGGTCTTACTTTTAACAAAAATAAGTTAATTCATCAATATGTAAAAAGTTATATTTTTATTTATTTTAATAATTAATTTTCTTTAAATAATTTGTTCATTTTTAAAAGTTTCCCCTATTTTCCTTTTTTCATTTTAAATTCCAAAAATAGAAATTCTTTTTTTTCCACTACTTTAAAAGTAAAATTTACTTCATTTTTTAATAATTTCTTTTTAAAAGAGTTTTTTTTAATTACTTGTAATTATTTAAAAATACTTTTCTAAACTTTTTTTTCCAGGCTTAGAATCTGCCTTAATTCTAAAATGTTTTTGCTAATTACATAATTTTTATCAAATTAAAAAAAATTTCTTTCTTTTTAAATAAAAAATATTATTTTTTATTTTTTAAATAATTTTTCTCTTTTTTAAAAATTAAATTAAATATTTATTTTTATTTAATTATTTTTCTCTTTAAAAATAAATTAGTTTCACATTTCTCGAAAAAAAGCTTTTTATTTTCTTTAAAAATTAAAAAGAAAAATTAGTTAAAAAGAAGTATGTACTTAATTTGTTTATTTGTATATTATAGACAAAAAACACTTTTTTTCCTTCCTTAAATTATTTTTTTTTAAATAACTCCCACACTTTTAAATCCTTTCAAAAAATATTCACAAATTTTTGCCACAATTTTTAAATACTTTTTGGATCAACACATGGTATTTAAAAATCCATTTGCGGATGTAAAGCAACTATATTTTTAATTTATTTTTATAATTTTAAAAAAAATAAAAAATATATAATTACAATCTTAACTAATGCTTGGGGTCTTACTTTTAACAAAAATAAGTTAATTCATCAATATGTAAAAAGTTATATTTTTATTTATTTTAATAATTAATTTTCTTTAAATAATTTGTTCATTTTTAAAAGTTTCCCCTATTTTCCTTTTTTCATTTTAAATTCCAAAAATAGAAATTCTTTTTTTTCCACTACTTTAAAAGTAAAATTTACTTCATTTTTTAATAATTTCTTTTTAAAAGAGTTTTTTATTGTTAAGGAAAAGCTTTTAAAATTAAAGAAAAGAAAGGACGGGAGGGGGAGAGGGGAAGCCTTTTTGTTTTTTAAATTGCAAAGGATTTTTAAAATTAATACAAAAAAGTATAAAATAAAAGAAAATCCGAAAAAGGTTGTTGCTGCCCTAAAGTAAAAATGAAGAAAAAAAGATTTAAAATAAAGGACGGAAGTAAAAAAGGGAAAAAAGAAGAAAAGAAAATAATTAATAAATATTCTTCCCAACTCTCCCTTTCTCTCATTTACTCTTTTAAATATTTAGATTGTTAAAAAATTATTTTGATATATATTAATTATTAAAATATATTTATTTCGTCATAAAAACAATGGAAGAAGAAGAGAAATTTAAGGATTATGGTGGAAATATAAGTATTAACAATATATCTTCTGATATTAAAATTGAAAATAATTACGAGAATGATATTAATTATAGAATTAAGGTAAATTAATTTTAATAATTTTATAAAAATAAAATAATTACCTATAAAATAATATAAAGTTTGGAATAAATTAAGGAATTTTGTCAGAAATATTTAAAATTCCCCCACATAATAAAACTGATATTTCGGCAAAACTAAAACCTAGTGTCTGTCCGTTGACCAACACTACTTAAAAGTCAAGGGTAGTTACCTATTCCCTATCTACAATAAAATATTTGGGGAGATTCTCTTAGGTAAATCCCCCTATTTTTAACCTTTCTATTACAATTTAAAAATTCCTTTTTAAAGATGTACCAAGTTGTAATACCAGCATTTTTATTTCTTTCTCTTTTGGCAGTAATTGCAAATTCTTTAGTTATTTTGGCATTAAAAGCTTCAAGAGTTCGTAATGCAACAGTTACTTTACTTTTAAGTTTAACATTTTCCGATATTTGGTAGAATTAATTAATTAGATTTATTTTAAATAAATATTTAAAGGTCAAGTTCTGTCATGGCTTTATCTCTTTTAATAAATAGTTATTTACCTACAGTTTTACATACACAACCAAGACCTTGTGTTTCGCTTTCTCTTGAGGTTTTTTTAAAATTAAAATTAAATTTTAAGACAACTTTCTATAAGAGAATTATAAATAAAAATAATTTACTCGATTAATTAAAGCTTAAATTAAATTCTAAACTTTTTCTATAAAAAATAAACGTTTTATTTAATTAATCAAAGGAGGGTAATTAATTGAGTAAAAAATTAAAGTATTTTAATAAATTGGGGGGAATATATTTGTAAAAATATGAATGTTGGTTGGGTCAAGAATATTAATAGAAAAATAATTATCTTTAATTTTCAGATGTTAAGAACGGGTGGTTTATTAACAGCAGCATTACATTTATTACTTATTGCATTAAATCATTGTGTGGGTATTGTCCGTCCACATATGGATAAAGTACAGAAATAAATTTAAATTTAATTAATTCGCTTTTTTTCAAGCATCGTTTACGTCGAATAGCTTTTTTACTTTGTATTTGTGCTTGGTCATTCCCTTCAATTATTTTGTTTATTTTATCTTTAAGTAGAGAAAATCAAGGATTATTTAATTGTGAAAGAGTTGATTTTTATAATGAAAAAATATTTAGATGGGCAGTTGCCGGGCTATTAGCTATTTTATTTTTGGCAATAACTTTGTGTTATGCTAGATTGGTTAGAAATAAATATTTAAATTTAAATAAATAAAAAAATTAAAGCTTTGTTTAATGCATTCAAGAAATAATATTGTTAATAATAATAAAAATGAAAATTCTTTACCCCAATCTGCTAGAAGTAATAATAGTAATGAAAGGAAAAGACGTCGAGAAAGGAGAACTCTTTGGACTACTTTACTTATTTGTGCAAGTTTTCTTTTAGGATGGGCACCTGCTAGGTATTTTAATTTAAAATAAAATATTATAACCTCCCCTTCCTCCATAGACCGATTACTTTATTGGACTGGGGCCTATATCAATTGTCCGAAGATTCTGCATTCTGTGCACAAGCCGCAGAATCTGCGGACAATTGATATAGGCCCCTGGGCTAGAATAAATGGGGAATGACGAACTAGAGTTTCCAATTTTATATTATAATTAATACTTTAATTAAAATATTTTTTAGTGTTTTATTTGCAATAACTTGTTCTGAATGTCGTTTACTTAGCAGTATTGGATCTTTTCGTCTTTTATTTGGACTTAGTTGTATACAATTAAGTTTTCTTCTGGCAAAATCATTACTTAATCCATTAATTTATTCTTTACGAATTCCTGAAGTTAGAGAACAATTTAACAGACAAATTAACAGAATACAGTCTTTAGAACCGAGAAAATACCTTATTAGGTAAAAATATTTTTTTAAATTATTTGAGGTAATTAGAAGATTCAATATTGGGTATTTGAAAATATTTGTAAATAGAAAAAAAGAAGCTAGAAAGTGATGTCTATTAAGTGATGTCAGAATTTGAATAGTTTCCAATATTTTTTGATCCCCGGTATTTTAAATTAGATCTTAGATTTCGATCCCAACTTTTCTAGACAAATTAGAATAAAAAAATTTTTCCTTAGAAGTTGGCACAAAGCAACATGTTCTAAAAGCAAAACAACATTAGCAACAACAACAGCAACCTCCCCACCACCTTCCCCTTGGAAGTGGAGAAGAACCCAACGTGCACGTTCACATCTTTTTGGTTCTTCAATTTCTTCAGTAACAAATATAAATTTAATTAACGGAAATGGAGGGGGACGTGTTTCTTTTTGTTATAATGATGATATTAAAGAAGAAGAAGGACAGCAAAATAATTTTCGTTTAAGTTCTTTAAGAGAATTATTTCAACAAACATTTAAACAAAAAAATAATTTAAATAATAATTGGTCAAGTAGAAGAACACGTTCTGAAATAAATAAAAGAATTTTAGGACAAAAAAGAAGAGCATCAACAACAATGACAATAAAAGGATTTAAAGAAAATAAAAGAGGGGCTAGAATGTCTGAATGTCCAGATTGGCTACAATTTAATGGAAGGGTAAATTTAATACAAAATATTTTGACTTTGTTAAGAGTAAGAATGTCTGACCGTTCAGAAGTTATGTGTTTGAATACAAGTTTTTCAATTTTTTGAGGTTTAAAATGGTCGGATCTCTATTTTAAAAATAAAAAGAAAAATCTTAATTGTAGCATTTACAAAAAAAGAATTTAAAGAATGAAATTTATCTACATACCCAAAAGAAGTTCTTAGGGTATTTAATTTTTTAAATGTTATTTTTCAGATTTCCGAATTTAAACCACAAAGATTTTCATATGATGGAGGACAAATATCACATTTAGCTGCAAAATACAAAAAAGATAATAAATAAATTTTGCCTTAATAATTAATTAATAATTTGTAAGATATTAAACTCTGGTCTATTAAATACATCCCTTAAAAAATAAAACTAGCAATTTTATAACAGAAAATTTGAGTTTTGTCTCAATGTCCTATTGTTTCTTATTCTCTTTACATAAGACTCCAAATAAATTTTTTGGAAACTATTGGGGAATGAATGAATTGATCAGAGTGGATATTTCTATTTAATTAAAAAGTTGTTTTTGTGTTAAAATTAGAGTTGAGCGGGATCGGGATCCCGGTCGGGATCGGGCGGGATTATCCCGGGTTTTTCGAATCCCGATCCCGATTTTTCTGATCCCGCTCCCGAAATATATATCCCGATCCCGATCCCGGCCAATCTCAATCCCGAGCCGGGATCCGGGATCGGGATCGGGATGTGCATCAGATCCCGATGCAAATCCCGATTTTATAAATTGACTAGAAATCTGTGAAATAGAGTTAACAGAAGAGGGGAGGCGTGAAAATAAGAAAAATTTTCGCCTGCGGCGCAGAAAAAGGAAGAAATTTGGCTTCTTGAATTCCAAAATTCTCAAAATTTTCGCCTGCGGCGCAGAAAAGGGAGTGACTAAGACATTATAGAGATGCCTTGATCACTGTCTTTAAAACTTTAACGAAATATTGAGTTATTTGGTGTGATATCGAACGATCAAGAGGTGTTGAGGGGATTATCGGTGGATTTGGAGTATAGAAGGATATCGGTGAATTTACAGGGATTAAGTTAGATTTGAAGAGAAATCAAGGGCTTAAGAGATATTACTACATGAGTTATCACTTAATCCCTCAATCTCAGTTCTTAATCGTCCACATTTGAACGTAACGCACTTAATCGTATAGACTTGAACGTTTAGACTTATATACCCTTGGCCTTCCAAAATAAAAAATATTGCCTTCGGCGCTTAAAAGGCAGGTAATTTGGCACCTTGGCCTTCCAAATTTTTCAAAATTTTTGCCTGCGGCGCTTAAAATGTAAGAAGCCCAATCCCATTTATTCCTCAACCCCCCCCCCCCCCATTACCTTATCCTCCCTTAATCCCCTGAACCGGAAAGTAAATCATGCGTCTATGAGACTTAAACTCACTATTTCAGCACCGCAGTGGAAATTTTAGAATTATATTGAGTCGTATGTGAAGAAAATAAAAATTTAAAAGTTTTTAAAAATTTTTTTTGTAAATCCCGATCCCGATTTTTCAATCCCGGTCCCGATTCGGGATCGGGATCGAGATCGGGATCTCCATTCCAAATCCCGATCCCGATTTCGGCCAATCCCGATCCCGTGTCGGGATCCGGGATCGGGATCGGGACCACCATTCCGAAATCCCGATCCCGGGTTTTTCTCTAAATCCCGATACCGCTTAACTCTAGTTAAAATAAATATAATTTTGAATAAATTATTTTTTTAACAATGTTTTTATTGTGTCGTGTTGTGGAAACTTTAAATGTTTTTGTTTAGAAGATCGATCGAGATTTGATATCTATATTTTGAAAAACTCGATTTTGATACGAAATACAGTAACTGGATAAGAAAGAAGCAATGGAAAATTCTTGAGAATTTATATTTGTTTTAGTGATATTCTTTAATCTAACAAAGTTGAAAAAATTTTAATATAAAAACCAACCATTTTCTAATCATTTTTATACAACACATTGCTTCTTCATAATTCAAAACTCAACTTTCTTGTGCCTGTTACAACTACATTCCTGCTAGCTGATGGCTGTTCCCTGCACCCGTCGCCTTCTCTTAATTGGACTTTTGCTGGTGCTTGCCGCTGATATTGCGTTTGGACGTTTTCTGCCTGCTGCTGTCGAACAACATAATCTTCGCTTCAAACGTGGGGCTGATGACATCTTTCTGCGTGATACTAAGGATTGGAGCAAGTACGGCATCGCTGCGGGTGTCTATCTAGTTATGTAAGTTATCCTCTAATTTTCATTCTTTTAAAAATTTTTTTTCTAAATTTTAGCTCCCTTGTGATCTACGTTGCTACATTCTGTTGTGCTCTTGAGAAGAAATGTGCAGCTGCTGCGGTAAGTAAAATAGATTGCGAAGAGTCTCCCTAATTTATTAAAATTCTTTTCAGGGTCCACCTCCTTCGGCATCAGCAACTTCTCTCGGTCCGGCTAGCAGTGTGGCGAGTTCAGCAAGTACAAGAACGGCGAAAGGCCCGAGCCCGAGTGAGGCTAGTATGCGGACAGCGCTGCAACAGTCAATTAGGATGGACTCGAGAACGCAAAGGGAGACGGAGAGGGCTGCTGCTTCATCTCGCAAGTCTGGAAAGGTTTCGCCATCGACTCGCCTTCCAACGGCATCTGCGAAGGAGCAAACGGCATCTAGGAAGACGGCGTCTGCCAGGACTTCATCTGCTAGGACCGCATCTGCTGGAACCACATCGAAGAAGAGCACGTCGAAGGCTACCAAGTCGAAGAAAGGGACCTCTTCAAAGGGGACGACGGATACTGGGAAGAGTACTTCGGGATCAGCCCGTTCGACTTCGGGCGGAAGCGGTGTGTTTTTTGTTTTAGATAAAAAAATTTTATTTTTCTTTAGAAAGCGGCAGCAAATCATCTGGTTCCGGTTCCGTCTACTCCGAAACTTCCAGTGGCGCTTCCAGCGGTTCGAATGAGGGTACAACTAGCGGTGGATCTCATAGTTCTGGTTGAAAAGGATAGAAGGAAAAGGAAAGAATGGATGGATGAAATAAAGATATATAAAAGCAAAATACGTTCATGGTTGTGTTGTAGAGCCTATATTGTTGTTTTTGTCCTCCCAAAAAAGATTTTGTATTCCCTCCTTCCATTATTGTATTCAATCATATGTAGGTATGTATGTATATTATATGCTGTTAAGTCCGAAAATAATCGGGGATGTACTATATTGTTGTTTTGACACAATTATTGTATTCTTTATGTTGTGCTATGTATGTAATTGTCATATGTATGTTCTGTATAAATAATCTATTCTGTGTCATTTGAGATACTTTCATGGTATATCATATACTTAAAGATAAGTAGGTTGGTCCAAAACATGCAAATGCATGTTTTGTATGCAGGTATGTCTTGAGAGAAGCTCAAAAATGGTGTTTTTACATTGGTCCGAGCACTGGGACCCGGATCTTAATGCATATTTTGACAATCTCGTGTATATTTGCATATCGGAGCCATATTTCGTCATTTTTTGTAAAATTTTGCCAAAAATTGAAAAATATTGATTTCTAAAGCACATTTTCATTATTTTTTGCGGCATATTTAGTGCATGTTTAAGGAATTTTTACATATTTTGGGCCCTTTTCAGTGCATATATGCGCATATTTGGTGATCTTGCGTGAATATTTTTCCCAGCCTTAATTATTAAAATAGGGTTGGAGTTTGCGATTAAAACCCCCCAATTTTTAATATCCGGGCCCTTCTTAAATACTATTTGGTTAATTAATTATTATTTTAAAAATTAGTTAAGAATTATAGGTCAAGCAAAAATACGAATCAACAAGTATGCCTTAATTGTAAAAAGAAATTAAAAAAACATTAATTAAATTTTTTATTAAAAAATACATAATAAAAATAAAGCACCAAAATATTTTTTCTTATTTATTTTTTCTTCTATTGTTTAATTAATTACCCGTTTTTGTTTTTCTTTATTTGCATAGTTCTTTTAATAATAAAAAGCAAAATATTTTCTTCATTTTACACATAGCTAACATCATCAGTATCCATTGATGAAAGTAATCGAACACTTAAATGGCCACCAACTCCATCATCTGGCAAACAATCCTTTAAAAAATAAACAAATATTCGACCATATTTGGTGTATTTTAAATGAAAGGAACTTTTATGAAAGTTTTGACAAATGAAATTAATATTGAAAGAATTAAATATTTAATTAGAAATAATACAAATTATTTAATCATTTACACTGTGGTGCAAAAGTTTATGCATACTTAATTAAAAATTATTTCAATGCAGTATAACTAGTAAGTCCTTAAGTTATAAGTTTTTTTGGATGATATGCATAAACTTTTAAACCGCAGTGTATTTAAATTACTTTTCCAAGTTGAACAGTAACTTCGCCAGAGCGAAGTGTAGCTCTTCTACCAAGATCAGAATGTTGTCCATTTTGTTGTTGAACAAAACTTTCATCCATAGATTTATGTGAAAGTAACTTTCGTTGATTTTGATTAGAATTATTACTAAAAATATTTTTTTAATTAAAAAATACTCAGATTTTAACAATCTTTACATAAAAATCTGTGTTGAATTTATCCTATTTTTAAATAAAACCGAAACTTTAAATAAATCCGGTACTTTAAATAAAGTAAAATTATAATTAATTAGAGTTCGGCTGGACTTTCCTATATACTTAAAATTTACTTAACATATGCCAATATTTTTAATCAAAAATTATTTAAAAATACTTTTTTATTTTCATATCCATTTTCTCCAAATTTTCACTATTCATTTTTAAATAATAATTGTTATTATTATTAATATTTTCATTTCGTCTAATAGAAAGCGGGGAAACTAAAATTGAGGTAGTAAATGAGCGTTGTTTATGTGCTTGGAAATTTAAACGTCTTTGAGATGGGGCTGTAGAAGGGGATTGAAATTGATATTTTAAATTGTTATTTTGAATAAAAAATTGTTGTTGTTGGTTAGTTGTTGGTGGATTTGTATCTTCTAGTGGTACTTTAAAAATAAAATTTAAAATAATTAGAGTTTGGCTGGATTCAATTTTTTCCCTATTCAATCAAATAGAAATAAATGCGCTTAAAATTTTTTTTAATTTTTTAAAACTTAAAATTTTTTCCGGTTTCTAAAAATAATAATTTTTAAAAATATTTCCAACTCCGATTTATATAAAATTTTATTTTTAATTTTAAAACTCACAACTTTTCCCCATAACAGTCCCCAATGTTTTCAATCTACTTAATTTTTGTTTTTCATTAGTAATATTATTAGTTGAATTTGTTGTTCCCAAAGATTTTCTTCTTCCAAAAATAATTTTTTGTTTATTATTTAAATCATTTGGGCAATTAACTAATAATTCCATTTCATTATCTAATAAAAGTTCATCATCATCATCTTCCCCTTCTTCTTCTTCCTCTTCACCTTCAATTTGTTCATCTTCATTATTTGTAGATATTGTTGATTCCAATGTTGAATGATAAACACTATTTGCTTAAAAATAATTTTGATTATTATTTATTGTCCAAAATTTATTAGATACTTTTATTTTTTAAATATTTAAATAAAGCAAAGCACTAAATAAATTAATTACAATTATTAATTCCCATTCTGACAGATTGTGGAGGCAAAGAAGCATCAGAAGCCCCAGCCGTAGCTGCCAATGAATGCCTTCTTTGTGGTTGTGCTACACCTGGATAATCGGCAAAAAATCTACACCAATCTAAACGGCGGTCTTCATCAAATATTTCAAAAGCGTATTTAATAATTAATTCTACTGCACGGCTTTGACGATGGGCGTCACTAATAAATTGTTGTTGTTGTTGCTAAAAAAATAATAATTTAATTCTGTATCAGAAATCAAAACGGTCATGGCCATATATTTAAAGCTAATTTTTATTAATAAAAGATCGAAAATTAAATAATTTTTTAATTAATTAATTACATTATTATTTGTTGATTGAGAAAGATTATTATTAGAATTAATCCCTCCTCTTCCAACAACAGCATTAGGGAGAGGTAAACGTTGCCAAAGAAGTGAAGGGGCAATAACTGCTGCTAAATTTGACGCAGTCATTAAATTTTGTAATTCAAACCTTTTAAATTAAATAAATTAAATTGATTATTTTAGTTAAATCTCTAACCAAGTAACTCTATTTAAATGTAATGCCAAAAATCGGAGTGTTTGCATATTTGGAATTGGTAATTTTTTAACAAGTTGTTTTAATAAATTAATTAATTTTAAATAATTTTCTTCTTCTTCTTTATCTTCTTCTAATTTATTTTTAATTAAATTATTTTCTTCTTCATTTTCTCCCTCTTTTAAATATATTTCAACACTTAACCATTCTGTATATAATTCATATGAAAGTAATGGTTCTGGTAATCGACGTAAATAAAGTTTAACTACGGAAGCAATATTCATCTTTAAAAAATTTAAATTTGTTTAGGATTTCTATTAGGTTTTCGCCGGAACCGAAATTTTGACCGGAACCGGAACCGGAACCGGAACCAATTTGAGTTCCGGTTCCCGGAACCGGAACCGGAACTTTTCAAAGTTCCGGCCCGGAACCGGAACCGGAACTTTTAAAAAAATTTTTGCTAGAAAATTTTAAAAAATTTGCAGGTTAAGAGGGTTGTTGGTTCAAACAATTCTTCGGTTAACCGAACCGATACCTTTGATTAACCGACCGAGAACAGACAAACCGAACCGAAAAAACCGTACCGAACTACCCAAATCCCCTGATATGCCCGATACCCCACCAATTACATTATATCCCTTTTTATACCCGAATTTCTTCGAATTACGATATACCATTAAACTTCCTTTTAAAGCGCCGCAGGCGAAAATTTTGACAATTAAGAAGGACAAGAAGCCAGATTTCTTCCTTTTCTGGCGCCGCAGGCGAAAATTTTAAGAATTTGTGAGGACAAGGAGCTAGATTTCTTCCTTTTCTGGCGCCGCAGGCGAAAATTTTAAGAATATTGCAAGGCCAACTGGGGAAGGCCAACCCATATTTTAAAAAAAAATCAATCCTTAGGGGTGTAAAAAAGTTCCGGTTTGGCCGGAACCGATTTGTAAACCGGAGCCGGAACCGGAACCGGAACCAATTTGAGTTCCGGTTCCCGGAACCGGAACCGGAACCAAAAAAACACCGGAACTTCCGGAACCCGGAACCGGAACTTCCGGCGAAACCCTAATTTCTATACATATTATTTAAAAATAGGTATACTTCTTCCTCCCCCACCCCTCCCCCTCATCTTTTACAAAACTTCATAACTATTTCACAAAATAAAAAAAATATTTAAAAACTTACAGGATGTACATTACTTAAATCAACAGGCAAATCATTTGTGCTTTGTTCAAATTGAACACAAATTTCTTCAACTTTACTTTTAACACCACATGTACGATATAAACCCTAAAAATTAAATTTTTGTAAATTTTTATTTTATTATTATCATAATTCCAAAGAAAATAATTAGCACACATGGACTCGCATTCTTATGAGAAATTAAGTCTTCAAAAAGTGTAGACAATTAATTTATTAAAGGAATTAACTCAAATATTCCCAAATTTTACACATATTTATTTAAATTAATTTTCACACCTTACAACACATCCCTCTCCTTTGTAATTCATCCAAACATTTTTCTAAAATTAATGGAATTTGTCTTTTCTGTTCACCCAAATGTATATTTAAGGGAACACCAAAAATGCTTGTTCTTCTCAAATTTAAATCTTTCCCGTCATTTTGTTCATCAAATTTTCTCATATTTGGGCCACAACGAATTTGAACATTTGGCAAACATTTACGATGCCAAACTAAGGCACAACATTGACATTTTAAAGCATCAAAAAGTAATAAATGTTCACACTAAAAATTTTTAAAAAATTAAAATTTTGCAGAAATTTTTGTTGAACCAAGTAAAACTCCAAAAAATTAAAAATTATTTTTTTGATACAAATTTAAAAAAATTAATGATTATAAATTAATTTTAAATTCAAAACAAATTAAATTAATAATAGATAAAGTATGTACCTGTGCACATTTAGCTACTTGTCTAGTTCTTTGTAATTTATGAGTACGTGCTGCTTCTGAATATAAATTAGAAAAATTTTGTTTTCCACCAGAAGAAGAGGAAGAAGCTAGAATATTGTTAACTGCTGCTGATGGAGAGGAAGAAGAGGAAGATTGAATATCAAAAAGTTTAGCCATTGAAGTTTTGCTAGCTGTTCTACGTTTTTGTTGGGCCTGTTAATTTTTAATTTAAAATAAAAAATATTTGCAAAAGAAAATTTAGAAAGATGAGAACAAAAAAATTAAAAAAAATTAATTTACTTCAAAATTACTACCAATAATTTAAAGTCTTACTCATTAGAATATTAATTTTTTGTTACTTAGAAGTACTTTACTCATTCCGTAAAAATACTAGCAATTATAAAAATGATGGGCGAGCCTCTCATTTCATTCAAAATATATCCCAAGGGTTAGATTAACTTGAAAAAAGAATTTTTTAAAAATAATTTCTACCTCCGTAACAAGTAAATGTTCTTCAGCTGCTGCCAAAGCATTTCTTCGTTGAACAGCTCTGTTTGGAGAAGGAATTGAAGATGAGCAAGCTGAAGCAATACTTGTTGTTGTACTACTTCCTTTTTGTGCAGCTAAAAGTGTTGTTGGACGTTGATGGGGGGAAGAGCCGGAATCAGAGGAGCAAAAAGGAATATTTGAACAATTAGAAGAGTCAATCATTTTACTTTAATATTTTAATAAAATTATGTAAATGTACTCTTGAAGAGTGGGACAAGTTAAAGAAGGGATAAATTATAAATTGTAAGATAAGAAATGATAAGGAGATGTTAAGGGAAGAGATAAAGATAAAGTAAAAAAAGATTTCAAGGAAGGCCAAACCCACCATTGCCCATTTGATGTTGTTGACACATTTGAAGTAAGTAAAGAATTAGAATTTTGTTGTTGTTGAAGGAAGGACATAAATTCTTGACCCGGTTGGCTGGTCCTTGCCACATCAGCGAGTCTTTCCAGTTCTTGAGGAACAGGAGCCCAGAGGTTGGCAATTCCCTAAATTATAATTTTAGATAAATATTTTAAAATAATTTTACTTTAAGAAGTGTAGCAGTACAAGCAATTGTTGTTAATTCACACTGACGAATTAAATCAGAAAGTTCATGAATTGTTCGGCACTAGAAATAAAATTTAAAAAAAAGTTGCAAAATTAAAAGTTCCGGGTCAGTTTTTGACATTTTAACAAAAAAAGAATTGTCTGATAATATCATGAAAAATAACAAAAAATATTTATAAAAAATAGCCTCTTGAGAATTAAGAAAATTTAAAAACAATAGAGAGATGATATATGTATTTAAAAAGGGAATTATGAAAAAAATGAGAAGGCAAAAAAGTAAGGGAGATAAAGCAAATACAAGGAGGAAAACAAAAGGCTTAACTAATAAACTAACAAATAAGTAATTAATAATATTTTTTTGAAGTTGAGATATGTAAAAGAAAAATCTGGGGCTCGATATTCAGTTATATCAGAAATATTTCTATCGAAAAATCGAGAATATACAAGAAAGAAAATATCATGCCTATTATAAGGCCTTTGAAAACAGGAAGACAAGAAAGAGGGGGGAGGGCTATGTAGGTAAAACAATAATTTTAAATTTAAATCTCCTTCCATTTAAATTCTTTTAAATCTAGACATATGTACTATTTTATAATCTTTTAATTTTTACTTTAATGTAATATGCTTAAGTATGATCTAACCCTTAGGGCAACATTATGCCATCCACATAAAGAATGACGGTCCTTTTCTTGTAAATTCTATTTTTCCCCCGTCTTTTTTCTTTTGGCCATTTCCTAACCTCAAACCACTTTTGCACCACTCAATGCTTTTTGAAAATTTTTCTAGTAACAAACAACGTGCACCAGTTATGCCTTAAGTTTGTAGTAGTTATTGAGGAAGACACCTCGAATTTTTAACGATGGACAAGATATAACAAATATGTATAAAGGAGAAACGCGTGACAAAAAAATATAACGAGGGCGAAAAAAGGAAATAAGAGGAAATTGGATTTGAAAGTAAGGAAGGAAAGGAGAGTGGCTGGAAAATTTTAAAAAATGAATATTTAACCTTTTAGAAAATATTCTAGTAGAAGACAAACGGAAAAAATTTAAAACAAAATCCTTGTGAAGGAAGGATCAATCAAGTATCAAATAAAAATTAAGTTATCATTTTCCTCCAAATTACTCCTAAAAATTATCCAATCAGACATCTCCAACAATACCACATTCTCTTATAATCTAATTCTTCAGTTAATCCAAACGGTTTGAGATTTTTCGAGTAATATTCTTTTCCCTTTTTCAAAGCAAATACACATAAACTAACACTTAAATATGTTTAAAAAAAAGTCTCATCAATTCTTTGGAAAGTTCTCATCTCAGCCCTTCTTCACTTTCGCTTGGATGACGTTGAATGGACAATAAATAGGAAAGAAAGTAAAAAAAAGTGGCAATTCAAATATTATATTTGTGCTTTTCGACGTTTTTTTCTTTTTTAACTAGAAAGCCCCCGCAGAAAAAGAATTCTCTTATTTTTTATTGTTAAGCCAGGAAATTCGAGAATCGTGGGTGCCAACACTAAGGGGGGAGAGAGGAGAGGGGTTACCGTTTCCGGTTTTTCTGCTTATGTTTGAAGCTAAATAGAAATGTGAAAGCAAATTTTGAAAATGAATTGATGAAAACGTAGTGCGACACTTGCGGACCGACTTTTGCGGACCGACCTTTGCGGACGGACATTTGCGGATTGCGGATAGACATTTGCGGATCAGACATTTGCGGACGACATTTGCGGATTGCGGACCGACTTTTGCGGATCGGACATTTGCGGACCGTTTTTGGAAAAAAATTTACAAAATTAAATTTAATTTTCGAAAACGAAAAAAAATATTTAGGTAAGTTTATTTTAATATCTTTTCGATCTAACAAGTTAGACAAAGTTATGATCGTTTATTTTAGCTCCTTACCTATTGCATCCGTGGAGTTTTTGCTGCTGCGGGGGAAGCTGGGCATGACTATGTCACCGATGATAGGAATAGGATTAAGTTACGAGCCCAGAACCCAGCGACCGTTGACTCCCCGCGAGGCGCGTGCCGCAAAACCCTGCGCGAAGCGCAGGGTTTTGCACAAGCGCCTCGCCTAATCTCCATAGGTTTACGTTGACCATTTTGATAAAAAAGTTGCCCATCGAAAAGATATTAAAATAAACTTAAATATTTTTTTTCGTTTTTGAAAATTAAATTTAATTTTTTAAATTTTTTTTTCCAAAAACAGTCCGCAAATGTCCGATCCGCAAAAGTCGGTCCGCAATCCGCAAATGTCGTCCGCAGATGTCCGATCCGCAAATGTCTATCCGCAATCCGCAAATGTCCGTCCGCAAAGGTCGGTCCGCAAAAGTCGGTCCGCAAGTGTCGTACAATCGATGAAAATGTGTTTAGAAAAATATAAAAAATGTAGAACTAAAACAGCGGGAATTGTTAAATAATAGAGAGAAAAATAAAATTTACAAAATTATTTAGAAAATAAATTTAAAAATTAATATGTAGATTGAAGGGAATTTATAGAGGTGTATAATACCGAAAAATTTATAAGACAGACCACATTTTTTGGCATAAAGAAGAATTTTCAGAATTTTTGAACGACTCATGACTAGTTTAATGAAGGTAACTTTTTTGAAGAATAGTCCTGGCGTCAAATTGTGCCGGCGCCGAAATGTTCAAATAAAGCCTAAACCTTTAGAAGCCTAAACCTTTGGGATTAAAAAGACAATTTGGCGTCAACAACTTGGCGCCAAAATTATTTCTTCACCCATAACTTTTTTAAAACTGACAACTCTATTAACAAATTTATATCAATCGAAGGCTAAAGAAATAGAAATTATTTCTTAATGGATAATTTTAAGAAAGAAAAAAATTTATGGAAACAAAAATATCGGCGTCAAATAATCTGCGCCGAATTGTCTTCGACCGTTTCCCCTACAAAACCTATACCTTTTGACTTCAAGTTTTAAGCAAAAACTTGAAGCCAAAAGGTATAGGTTTTATAAGGGGAAACGTTTTGGACAACTCGGCGCAGATTTTTTTGGGCGTTTACGAAATTTTAGGCCCTAATTTGTAAGAAATAATAGGACTTGAGACAAAACTCAAATTTTCTGTTAAAGGGACGTATTAAAGAGACTTTAAGAGATTAAGACCGGCCACCGATCTTTCGATCTTAACAAAATAGATAAATTAATTTCAAAACAACAAATTTACCCTCAATTCATTCAATTTAGCTCTATATCCATCCAATTCCCTCTCTAATCTACAAACTTCTTGTTCAGCATCTTCTTTTCTATTTAAAGCTTCTTCTTCAACTTTTCTACGTTTTTCTACTTCTTTACGCCTTTTTTGAAATATTTGTTGTTGTCCTAAACTGCTATTTCCTTCACTATTCCGAATTAATAAATTTTGTTGTTTTTGTGTATTTATTGGCAGTATTTGATGGCATTCACGTTCTTGACGAATTGTTACTTCCCGAGCACGTAAATATTGTTCTCCTTTATTTGTATGTGTTTGTCGAGCTCTTCGAAGTTCTTCGACACATGTCTCCTTTAAAAATTATTAAATAGAGATAAGACTTTACTTCTTCTAGTTTACAGATTTAAATTTCTTTCCCTATCAACTTGATTATTCTCACAAAATTAAAATAAACTAATTACCAACCATTTGCTTTCGTTGTTTTGCATATTCAACTTTAAGCTTTCTTCTTCTTATATTGTGTTCTTTTTGACGACTTTCTAAGCTCTTAAAAATAATTTTTTAACTTTTCCTTTATTAAAAAGTTTAATTCCCAAAAAACATAAAGTATTTTTCCATTAATTTTTTAGATTTTTTTATTCCCAAGGGACAAGATCCATTCATTACCTCAATAAATCTTTGTTGTAATTGTTGTACAGTAGAATCAGCCCTACTTGCAAATTGTTTAGTATTCTCCATTAATTGTCCAAATAAAAGAGATAAAGGCATTTTTTGATCTAACGAAGAAAATTGGTTTTCTATTTGTTGGTTTGTTAGAGGGCCTAATTGTTGGTCTGACATTTTAAGTAATCTTTGGCTATATTCTTGTTCTAATGAAAGTCTGGCACGTGCAAAGGAAAGCAATTGGGAGGCATATTTAGACCAATCTTTGAAAATAAAATTTTAATTGTTTACAATTTAGCAAAAAAAGTTACATGAATAAAATACACAGAGAATTTCCTTTTTTTAAACATTATTTTTATTTTTTTAAATTTACTTTTGCAGCGCTCAAAGGCAATTTCCAGCCCATCAGTGCGCTGCTCAAGTAATTGCCACATTGGTTTGCATTGATGTCCAATACTGCTACAGCTACTACTAGATACAATTTCTACCGAATGTGAATTTGGATTATTAGAAAATTGTTGTTGTTTACCTTAAAATTTTGTAAAAAAAATTTTTAATTCCAAAAAATTTAAATTTGAGGACTCTCTTAATAATTTTAATTTTTTTCTAATAATTAATTAAACATTCTTAACATATGTATTCATTGAACATTTATTTTTAAATTGATTTTTAACAAAATATTTATTAAAATTATTTTTTTTAATTTTTCTCTCCTTTATTTCCCCCAACTCTTTTACAAAGTTTTTTCATCCCTAATTTAAATTATATTATACATATGTATGTTTGGCTGTTAATAAATCAAAGTTAAAAAATGGTTAAATCTGAATTTTCTAATAAATAAATAATTTAACAAGTTATTATTGAAAGATTTTAACATTCTAAAATCCCGGATTTGGGATAGGACTATTTCCTTAAAGAAAGTAAAAAAATCTTTTGCCAAAATCAAAGTCAATCTCTCTCCCTTATAAAACAAAAATATCTCTTTTTTAATTAATTTACGTAATTAAATAAATTGTGTGGTGTTTTTGTTAAACGAAAATATTTTAAAAATATTTATTTTGTTTCAATTCCCAGTTAACAAGGTTATTATATTCGCGCCATTTTCTACAAACAGTTTATAGTCTTTTAGCAAAATTATTTTGCTTTTATTTTTTCGTCACCTTAACGCTAACTTTATATTTAACGAGAAAAACAGTATTTTGATTTTTCTGGGGCAAATCAGCAAAAAATCTGTGATCGCGCGAAAATGAAAAAAAAATTTAAATTGAGAAAGGGGGAAGGGGAATGACAGGAAAAATAAGGAAGCAAAAATAAGAGATTTGTGGTAAATGATGGAAATAAATGAAAAAAATTATTGAAATGTGTTAAATGATTATTTTGTTTGAAAATATTTTAACAATTTTAAATTGAGGCTAGGCAACAGAGATCAACTAATTTTCTCTATCACAGAAATTACTTGGAAAAGGAATCCATTGATAACGGAGAGATTCTCTCACATAAAATTACATCCCAGTAATCTCTTTATCATACTCAATTTTAAGTCAGTGAATCCATTTTTGTAAATATACCCATTTTATATTGGATAAAATTAACAAAATAAAAATCAGATTAAATATGATATTTTATTAGTGAAATAAACAATTCACCATTTTGTTGTGAATATTGTCTATTTTGTTGTTGAATTGCCAACATTTGCCGTTGCTCATTTGATTGGACACCCGATAATGGCTGCAATGAATGGACAAGTCCAACGTTGATTTTTTTAATATTTTTGTTATTGGGTGGATGTGGGGGTAAAATAATTCGTTGAGAGGATAATTGAAAAGCTGAATGACGACGAACTATTTTTGCTGCCGTTCTATTAACTGGTAATCCAACTGGGGAGGAAGAAACACCGGACGAAGAATTTGCCTGGAATTTAAAAATAAATTGAAAAGACTTTATTTTTTATCACAAATTCTTTTAAAAACACCTCCCACCCCTTCACACACCTTAGCACTACGTACACTTCCACCACCTTCTTCATCTTGTTCTTCTTCATCCTCTTCATTATCCTGATCTGTCTCTGTACAAATATTTGTATTCTTAAGTACAATTTGTTTATCATTTGATTCTTTATCATTTTTGAGCAAATTTTGTAGATGACAACGATCATTCCTTTAATTAAATAATTATATATGTTTTTTATGTTTATTATGAAAATTTAATAAATATTTTTTGAAGGTTTTAGGTAATTTTAAGAATATATTATCCAAATCTGAAAATAACAGAAATGAGTAATTCCAATTTGAAGAGGCCTAAAAATATAGACCGGATCACAGATAATTTATATTTAGAAATACACAAAAAGGAATGCCAATTTATTATTTATACATTTCAGAAGTCCTCTCTTTTTGTTCATTCCATTCATTTCCTCCTTCCTGTTCATTTTCTCTTTTAATTCCTTGAAATACAGAGACGGCAGCACATTCATCCGAATGTAATAAAGCCGAACATGCAGATCCTCTAGCAGATGTTGTAGCAGAAGAATTATTAGAACAAAATAAACTTTCCCCTTCCTCATTTCCCTCCTCCTCTCCCTCTTCTTCTTCATAATAATTAAATTTTTCATTAAAATCTCCAAATGTTCCCAACATTTCTAAAGAATTATGTCTACTTGCCCCATCAGAAGAACATAAAGAATCTGAAGCAGTAAATAAAGGAAGTGGGGGTAACAAAGAAGTATTTTCGTTATTATTTTGTTGAAATGCTCGTAATAAAATTAAATCGAAACGAGAAAGTTGTTTTTGTTGTTGTTTTTTCTTTTTAAAACTTTCTCTGTTTATTTTTGTTAAACTTAAATTTGGCCAAATTTTTGATGATTTTATGTTTGTTTTGAAAGAATCTTTTAATTCCTCCTTTTCTTCTTCTTCATTATTTTGTTGTAATTTTAATAAAGATTCTGTTAATATTGGGGAAGAACAAAGAAAACGATCAGAAAGTGAAGGGGATTTTGGTGTTGTTTTAGATAAATTTAAACATTTATTGTCCATTTAATTTAATTTCTTTTAAATTTTTTAATAATTAAATAAATCTGTGATGGGATTAAAAAGTACACCCCCCCCCCATCCAACAAGAAGAAAGAGGCAACAATTAAATCATATAATTTTTAGTAATGAGGATTTTATTTAAAAATATTATGAAAGTAAAATAAAAAAAAATACTCAAAATAAAAATAAATATATTTATTTATTTATTTATCCACCCATTCAAAATTAATTAATACTTATGAATGGGATAATTTAGTGTTAATATTTTTTATTAGAAAGAAAAGGTTTATTATTTATTATACAGTTGGATAAATAATAATTTTTATATAAAAAATAAAATTTTGAAATTTCTTAAAAATAAGGGAAGGATTAAATTTAATTAAAAAAATCAAAATTACCTACTAAATATTTTTTATAATTTTGATTAACCTAAAGAGAGATATTTAATTTAACAAAAATCTCTTTTTTACGAAAGAATTTTCGGAAACAGATTTTTTGGTAAAAAATTGAAGAAAAAAGGTGAGAATATACGAGAAAAAATAAAAAAAAGAAAATAGTTTAGGTCACACAAATCAAACAATAAAAATTTATTTGTAAAGCGGAAAAGTGTAAAAAGAAGAAGCAAAAAGGGAAGAAATAATAAACAAAAAAATCAACCACAGCAATCCATTATTTTTGTGTTTAGTACAAAAATTCTAAACGAGAAAAAAAAGAAGAAATTGCCGAAAAAAGGAGAAAAAATAATAAAAAAATTGAGAGGGAAAAGATGATGAGGAATGAGTAATTTTTGGTGTATTTATTATAGGCCATCATTGAGAATGAATAAGGGGAAATATGAGAAAAAATCCTTAAAAAATTTTTGTATAAAAAGGTAGAAAAGATATGTATAATATCGGCATGTTAAAAGAAGAGATTTTGAGAATTTTAAAAATTAAAAGGGATTAAATTGAGGGCTGTTAATAGGTGGAAGTTTTTAATTTAAAGTCTGTTACTTTATACGAAAAAGAACGCAAATTATCTTATTTATGTTAAATCCTCCAAATTTTTCTCTATTATTAATCAAAATATTAGGAATCGGTGGGGATTATCCCGGTTTTTTGACAATTCGATCCAGATTTTATGTCGAAATTTCGATACCGCCCAACTCAACAAAATATTAAAAAATAATTTATCCAAACTTAACGGAAATTAAATAAAATGAATTGATAAAAATGATAATTTAATTTTAATAAAAAAATAATCTATTGATTTAAGAAAAATATTAAAAAAATAAAAATTATAATTTTTGTGGTTAAATATTTAATAATTTTGGGTAAAAGGTCATCAAAATAAATATTCAGAGAAGGAGAATGGTTTGGAAGAAAAATGGTTGAAGGTTATATAAAAAAAGTGTTTTAAAGGTGGAAAAAAGTGTCTAGAAGGTAAAATAGCTGTGTTGAAGAAAGAAAAGATCAATTTAGAGTGGCGAAGAAACAAAACTTTTTTTGTTGGAAGAGGTTAAAATGTTCGGGGAAAAGGAAGGAGGAAATAAATGGAGGGTTTTGGTTATTGTTTTTGGTATGTGCCAACAAAATAATTGATGAAAATAAAGGAAAAATACTAGTAGCCAATACAAAATTTAATAAATACCCAATTTCATCTAAAAATTCAAAAAAACTTTCAAATTATTTATCTAATAAAGACATTCTCAAAATTGAAATAAACGGAAGTAACGGGAGAATAAAGAACGATATCTAAGGGTTAGAAAAGAATTTAAAAACAGTAAAGAAGAATATAGTCAAAAAAGATTTTTTATCATTTTCCCTCATTCTATCGGAAGGCAATTTAAAAAAAAATAAAAAAGAATTTAGGTAGTTGATTTAATTCAAAATAAAAAAAGGAGAGAGTCTTTGTCTGTATTTTGACATTTATTTTTTTGAATTTCTCCATTCAAGTTAAGGATTATTAGTTAATTATTGGTCTTTTAAATTAAAAAAATTATTATTAATAATTAATTAAATAAATTAAATAAATTAATTTAATAAATGAAAAATTGTTTGGGGGAGAGAAAACAAAATAAAATATATTTATTTTATTTATTTATTGGTGGTAATAAAATAAATAAAAAAATGATGAAACAGCAATAAGTATTTGTTGATTATTTTGTGAATTGCTTGTCTCAAAATTTTTGTTTTTTTTTCTAAAAAATTTATTGCGTTAAATGCATTTTTGGTAATAAAAAATATTTATTTATTTATTTCTATTGATGTGGCTGATTATTATGAGTCAAAAATTCAATAAAGGAATTTTTAACAAAAAATCAATAAATTAATTTTAACAAATTATTTTTCTATAATTTAAATTAAATTTTAAAAATTTTGTAAAGATTAGAAGGAAAGTTCATATAATAAAATGTGTATTATCCCTAAATATAATCTAGCTTTCTTAAAAATATGAGTAAATTAAACTTAGAGATTTTAGAATTTAGAGTTTAAAATTAGTAAATTATTTCCTCAATTTAATTAATTTGCTGTAATTTTGGACTCTTTTTATTTCATCCATAATGTAGAAAGGTATGAACTCCAAGTTTTACTAAAACGTTAAAATCTGGATCGGAAAGAAATGGGAGACTTAATGACTGTGGATTAAGAAAATGGAATAAAAATTTTAAAAACCAGGGAATCCCTAAATATGAAAAATCCCTAAATACGAATAGTATTCCCATTTCGGTCTGTCCCTTTGGGGTGGGATTGGAATTTATCTGATTTTTCCCCAATAAATTTGGCTTTAATTAATATTTATTAATTATTATGTATATTTTATTAAAAATTATTTTTAGAATTTTTTTCATTTAAATATATAAAGCAATTAAATATTCAAATAAAATAATTTCACAATAATAAATTTATTTATTATTATAGAAACATGACCACTAATATAAATATACTTATTTAATTTTTATTTAAAACTCAAGACTTTATTTAAAAAGAGAAAATATATAGAATGTTTATATATAAATAGATTTTTCTTATCAATTTATTTGCCAAAATTAATTAAAAATATTTTACTTTAATATTTTTTGGGAATGTTTTAAAACAAAAATAATTTTAAAATTATAAAAAATAAATAATTAAAAATTAATTTTTAATTAAATTAAAAACAAACAAAGCTTCTCGTAGAGAATTAGCAACAGCAATTTCTAATTTATCCAAAGCTTGTAGGGCTGTTAAGGTACAAATTGATTTTGTTGTTTTTGTATCCGTAGAAATGGAAACTGAAGAGGAAGAAGTGAAATTTGTACCTAAATTTTAATTAATTAATTAAATTTGAATTCTTTCAAAAAAACTTTTAATAGAATTAACAAGTTGTCCGGTAGGTAATAAAACATTGCAAGTTTTGAATAAACGAGAATGTCTAGAAAGTAAATCTTTAATTGACTGAGAAACTAAAGCTAAAGCTGAATGAATTTGTAAATAATTAGAAGTTGTTGTTGGTATTGTGACTGTTGTTTTGTTGGTATTTTCATTTAAATTTTGGACTTTTAAAATGTTTAAAAAATAAATTTAAAAAAATTAAAATACCTTCAGACATTTCTGAATCATTTATAATTTTTTGACAACAATTTAAAGCTGATCTAAGTCTACCAACGTGTGCTGTAAATCTTTCAATATCAGAAAGAAGAAGAGAATTAAGTAACTTTAAATTTAAATTAAAAAGAATTTCCAAAAAAGAATTTTGAATTAATTTTTAAGAAAAATATATTTGTTTAAATTAATTTTTTAAATTTACTAATTGTTCAGAATCTTCTATTCCAGATGAACGGTCATAGTTTGAATCTGTATCTTCTGAAGAAGAGGAAGAGAAACGGGAAGGAGAATAATTATTAGTAGAATTACGTTGCATTTTTTAAAGAAAAAAATTTTTGTTTTAAATTAACTTTAAATATTTCATAAAAAAAGAATAGGTAATTATTGTGTATTGTTTAAGGGTTTATAAATTTATTTAAATTTTGGAAAGAAATACCTATATAAATAATTAAAATTTCCCTCTCAAAATTTTTTTAAAAATATTTTTTCCATTATTAAAAATTATTAAAATTAAAATATAAATAAATATATTCTCCTTTTAATTAAAGTTCTCCCTGTTAATTATTTAGTGAATCAATTTTGCGTTTTTTCGTTAAGTGATAAATTAAAAAATTTTGGTAAGAAAATTAGTTTTATGCTCTCTTTAAATGTGGAATTTTGAAGGAAGGGAAGGAGGAAAGATTTTCCTTCAGAAAAAGTTTTTAGTTTAAAGAATTTATTCAAAAATTAAAATTCTTACCAAATATTGGACGATATTTAAGAATTCTTATGCAAAATTTTGTTAAAAGGAGGGTAGAGAGATAATTTGATATTTATTTAGAGGAAATGTTTTAGAAAAAAAATAATATTTTGAAAAATGTTTTTGATCATTTTATGCTTAATCCAATCCGAATAAATCTTATATCATTCGAAAGCCCTCGATAAGCGCCATCTTTTTCCCAACTGGATGGATCAGGTCTGATCACTCATGAAAAGTTACAAGTCGATAAGTGCAAGAAATTGTTATTTAAGCGCTATCTTTTTCTAATTTGTAAAAAGATTGAGAGCTTTTGAATGATATAATTCACTCGGATTGGATTAAGCATAAAAAGTTATATCCTATCAAGGGAAAAAGGAAAATGGGGGGAGGGGGGGGGGGGGATAATAGAAAAGTACCAACAATTAAAATATTTTTGTTAAAGAAAATAATTTTCCCAGAAAAATATTTATTAAAAACTAATTTAATTTTTTAACAGAATTGAAAATCAGAATTAATTATAATTTCTTTTCTCTTAACATAAAAATATTTCCGTTTGCCCCCAATTTTAATAAGCCAGTTTAATATTTATTTTTTTAGATTTATTTATTTTTTATTTGGGCGCCACCCATCCTCCAAAAATTCCTTTTAATGCTCTTCTCTCTATTTATTTATTAAACCTGTTTTTATTTATTTAATTTTAATAATTCCCTTCTTTTCTTTTTTCTCTACTTATTATCCCGCAAACACGCGCCAAATTTGCGGAAATGAAAGAAAACAACTTTAAATAATTTTTTTTGTTTTTACAAAATCAGAACAAAAGAAAGGAAAAAGATTAATTAAATAAACTGATTAATTAATTAATTAAAAATATAGTAATTATTTTTTATTGAAAAATGATTGGATAACAACATAAAATATTAGGATTTTGTAAGGCAGATAACTATCTATTTCCTAAGGATCTACTGAAGATGTTGTGGTTCGCTCCCAGCCGCCGAATAACCTTTTGTACTAGCTAAACGGGAGAGATAGCTATGGCCCAGCTGCTTTACTATTCTTTAAATTTTGGTCTTTTAAGGATATTTTTGGATTCTTTATTTTTATATTTATGAAATAAAATCTAAACTCTTAAACACTTAACCTTAAGCATTTAACTCGATTCCTGTTTAGTCTATGTTTAAAGATTAATCAATGATTGCCATAAATTCCTTAAATCGACGGCCTAACTTTTTGGATTTATTTTGACCACAAATTTCTGGGCGCCCTCTAAACGATTACTTAAATTAAGGCAAACATTTCTTCGATCACCCAATCGTGATCCATGTCCGAAGCAAAGCTTGAGTCCATTTTTAAAAGGATCGAAGCCGGAAAATCTAATCTTATCTAATCTTTTCTGAGATTTATTGTTAATAATTGACTATTTTATATTTTAAATAAAATGTAAATTATTTTTGTAAAAGTTTAAGGATTATTTATTTAAAATAAATATATTTAACAACAGAAAATAAAACAAAATTTTTGTTTTTAAAATGTTTTGGCCAATGATTGCCAGTTGCTGTAAATATATTAAAAAGTTTTTTTCTTCAAAATAATTTTCTTTTGGTCATTATTTTGGTGACATTTGGTGGACAAGAAAAGAAAATATTTTTAGAGAAGACACCTGACAATTTTTATTCATATAAAAAGAATGTCCCCAACATTTTTTGATTTTATTTTTAAGAATAATTTTGGATTAATAAATTTTTGTTAAATATATTGGACATTTAATAAAAAATTAATAAAAGAACACAAAAATTAATAAAATCTTTAAGGTAATAATTCGAATAAAATATAATTTGGTTGTAGCCATATAATTAATACATTAATTAATACAAAGTTTCTTTAGATGTTAACCAAATATTCTAAAATATAAAAAAAATTAAAAAATTTTTAATTTATTTACTTTTTTTAAATTAGTATATACAACTTTTTATTATTGTACTAAAAGAAATAAAAATATATTTAAATGACTCATACTTTATGGTATGTCCGATAAACAGGAAATTTTGCTCCTTAAATGTTTCTAGACACACTTTTTGTTTTGACTGTTGCGGAAAGTGAGAAATATTTTAAAGTTGCCAAACAATTTTCTTCAAATTTATTTTTACCTCAATACAATTGAAAATTCATCATTTCTTTATCCTCAACAAAGATGCAGATTCATTTAATAGAGAGTCGAGAGATCAGATTATTTGACAATAGGCCAAATAATTTGCACTAGGCCTAGTCTTTGTCTATGAAATTTCTCAAATTTTTTTGAATATTTTTTTTATTTTAATTTTTTCTTATCGGAAATACTAATTAACAGTTTTGCCTGAAAGACTAATTATTTAAAATAATTAAAACACAAAATATAATAAAAAAGGAGTGACAATAAAAACAGGAAAGTTTTGACAGAAAGATGCGTCATCATTTTATAATTTTTACTTAAAATTGCAGCATTATAATTTGCTGCGAGAAGCCAAACAAACAAACAAATTATTTAGCTATTATGTAGGTGAATATATGCGTCATCAATTACCATAAACAACACAAACCCTCCTAGATCATATCGTTAACTATAAAAACAATCAAGTTGTTTCTTAATTTTTATTTACCCTCTTTTAAAGCATTTAAATATTTGTATATAAATACTTCAAATAAATAAAAGGACATTCATTTTAATAAAACAAAAAATAAAACCTACATTCCTTCTATAGTAATCAAAAAAGTTTTTAATGATAACTTCAATAGAGTCCCCGAAATAATACCCTCTTATTAACTTAGAATTTAGCCAATTGATCATGTTTTCATCAGTTTTATTCTAATGTATAAAGCCCGAACAGTATATAAAACAAGCCAGAATATAAAGAAAACAAAATTCCGCCAATGATAAAATTTTCGGACACCCTTTTTAAAAAAGATCCAATAATTTATTTAATCTTAATTTTATTAATCAAAATTTTTCCAAATTTTGAGTTTAACCAGCATTTAGTCAAGATTCGGTCATGTTGTAACGTAATAAAAAATTCTGAAGTCTTTGGCTATCTCCCCCACATGTCCACAAATGTTTGCCCACATTCCCCCTAGCTACGGGCCTGATATCGGATCATTAGGTCTAACACCTAGAGCTAGGTACTTAACGTCATAGATTAAGGCTTTTGCCTTACATCGAATTTTGTTCTGGTCGAACAACTATTAAAGTTAGTAGGTTTTAATCTTTTTCCCCTTTTTTAATCTTTATGAGAGGAGAAATTTGCGAACAAGCGGCCATGTGGGGAGATAATCAAAGAGTACCTAAAATTCCAATTTCAAAAAATTCAGAATATTTACTTTTATTGTAATTAAATAAATACTTTGTGCCATTTTTCTTTTGAATTATTTTAAATAAATTACGTCCCTTTTTCTTTTTATTCGTCGAATGCTTTTAAAAATTACCCCCATCTTTTTATTTCTTTATTAAACCATTTAACACCCCTAAACTTTCTGTTATGACATTTGAACACAAATCTTTGGTATTTTTATTTTCCTTTTTTTTTCTATTGGCCCGACACCTGCGCGTATTAGATTAAACAAAAAAACATTTTTCTGTTAAATTTATGCCAGTTGTCGGAAAAACTATCAAAACAAGTTGCTTTCAATTTTTGTGTATTTATTTAAATGAGCAAATCATTCTCATTAAATAAATCATTTTAATTTTTTTTAAAAATAAATTAAATATTCTTTAAACTTGTTAAAGTTTTTGGCTATTTCTCGCTTTTGTACTAGCCAAAATGTCTGCAATCCATTAAATGGAAAGTTAAAGATGCAGATTTTGGTCAAGTACAAAGGCATGATATAGTAAAATAAAAACAACAAAAATTGTTTAATTAAAAATTTTATATTAATTTTATTAGTAATCCCTTTGTTATTTTAACTATTTCTCAAGAATAAATTAAAATAATTAGCCAACCTTATTGTAGAAAAAAGGACAACGATTTAGTAAGTTATATTTTATAAACACTAAATAATTACTCCCGTCGAAAACAATGTTAGATTTAACAATTTATAAAGAAAAAGTTGTAAACAATCATAATAGGTACCTACTATATGTTAATGAAAAATTAGAGAGATTATAAATTGATAAAAAAATTTATTTAAAATAAATTTTAGTTCAAAATGAGATAGCAGAACTGGCAGAATATTGGAAATGTTGGATAAAGTTTTTTAAATTTGATGGAACCCTCCTTAATTTAGAATTAAATAATTCCTTAATCCTCAATTAAATATTTGATAAATTTTATCAATTTTTAAAATAAATATATAACTAAATATATGGGTAATTTTACATAGATATACATATACTGTTTTTAAATGAAACTCCAGTTGTACATAATCAATTAAACACCCAAAAAATTAAATAAATTGGGCTCAAAAATTAGGCTTAATAAAATTAAGCCTTTTGACATTTTTATAACCGGAGTTAATTTTAATTTTAACAAAATTTATTAAATTTGTTGACTACTTCCAGGGGATAAATTTGACAAAGACGGAGTAGAAGAAAGTAATCCAGCACTTCCTCTCCCTCCAGATGCTAATTTTGCTTTACGTAAACATTTTGGGCAGGTATTTTGTTGACATTTTTGCAAATCTTCATTATTTTGTTCCACATCTTCTTCCTCTTTTAGACAAAATTTATTTGAACAACTCCGATGAAAACAGGAGGAACAATTGGGACACTTAAAAAGGAATAAAATAAAATTTTTATTTTTAATTACAAAATATTTACCTGGCAAACTATTTCTGTTTGAAAAGGATAAATTGGTCGATCTGATGAGCAAAGTTCACAAAAGAATCCCTTAAATATTTTTATATTGAAAAACTGGTTAAACTTAAGTCCTTTAAATTAACTAAATTTAAATAAATCTTAAAACAAAAATGAAAGTAAATTATACAAATATTTTAAAATAAAAGAAAGACTGATAGAAAAATAAATACTTTAAAATTTGGAGCTATATAGCTAATTTTAAAAAATTTTAACCTTATCAGCTTATGGTCAAGTGAAATTTGTACTATCACAATACTTTTCATAAATAAATAACAAATAATTTTTACAAGTTTTCAAAGAATTTAAGGTTAATTTTAAAAAAACACCTTTTGAAGGCACAATGGACAATCCCAAATATGTGAAAGAGTTGAAGTTAGTAAAGTATTTAATCGACGCTCTAACGTGCCATTTGCAACACATTCCAAATCCTTTAAGGTAATTAAACATATTTAAAATAAATTTATTTAATACCATTAAAGAATATGCATGAATATCAGAATGAAGGTGGTTATGAGGCCAAAGGCGGCGTCTAATATCATTTGCAACAGAATTTTTACAAGAAAGTAAATACATTACAGAATACCCAAGTTTTTTGCGAATATCCTGTAAAAATAATTTATTTAAAATGTTCACAAAAGCAATTTAAATACCCTAATTTTTCGTATATTTTTGCTGTGTTCATAAATATAAGGATTAAGAAAATCAACTCGAAACAATGGTTGATCCATAATAGATTGAAGTAAAACACGAGAAGCATTACTGATACTCCTTGGCTTAAAATCAGCATTTAAAATTGCACGAGAGGGAATTAAACTTTCACCACCACTTTTAAAACAATCCTCACAATAATAATAACCATTTAAGGCACATTCTCTTTAATTTTATTTTTAGAAATAAAAAAAATTTATTTTCCTTACTTAAATTGTCCAAAACCAACACCGATATTTCGACAACAAGTTTTGCAACGAAAATTTTGTGCATCAAGGCCTTTTTCATTGGGTATATTAATTAAATGATAAAAACGTTTTAGCAATTTATAAGGAGTTGATAGGAGAGATGTTGTAGTAATATTAGAGAATTGGCAGTTGTTAGGATTAGAATTCTGTTCGGTGAAGGGTTGAATTTCGATAAGCTAAATAAAATATTGAATTTTTTAAATAATCTTCACAAAAAATTATTTAGGGTATAATTAAACTTTTAAAAGTTTGGAAAATAAGAACCCCAGACCTGGTATATTGGTTAGCAATTTTCAGAAAAACTATGGGCCCGTCCTAGTTGAAAGATTTACTGTCTTCATAATAGAAGTAATACTATGTTTTTAATTTCAATTCCCTTCCGGTTATAAAGATAACAACTTCGCTAAATAAGTTTTCTTAAATGGATTTTCCTACATTCTCCAATAAAAAGATGAATTTCTGATAAAAAAGATGGAATTCTAAAATCGTCAATATGAAATTTTAATTACAAAATAAATACTATTTAATCATTAATTAGTATGTACCTCATTTGCGTCTTCCTCTTCTTCATCAAAATTGCTTCCATCTCTTTGAAAGGGAATATGTGGTATATCTTTAATTGGAGCCAATGATGCAATAAAATCCCGAGAAATACTCTTTCTGCTACCACTTTTGATGAAAACATTTGGAAAAGGAACATTTGTCGATGAACTTTGTAAAGATAATGAACGAACAGGTGGAGAAAGTATTTGTTGATTCAAATTATTTAGACTATCACCCAATAATTTGTTAAGTTCACCAGTACTTGACGAACATTCGGAGAAAAGGCGCTATAAAATAAAAAGAATGAGAAGAAGATTCAGTCAAAAAATTCTTTTGAAGGAATTTCCAAATCTGTTACAAAACCCTTTTAATTAACACCTTTTTAGACTCTGATTGAAATAATCGATTGTTTGTTTTGTCTCCTTGAGAAAGAAATGCACGCAATGCTTCATCAAAAGTTGCAGGTAAATCTGTAGTCGAAGAATCGGTAGAATCAATTGCTGTAATATTAAACATTTCCAATGTTGGAGGTGAAGAATTTTTCCTTAAAATATCTGAAGTATTTGACGTTATACTAATTTGATGAGAAGGAGGAAGTTCATCCCTTTCTTCAACTTCTTTAGAAGCTTCTTGCTCCATTCTTTCTGCAAGAAGTAATTCATCTTGTAATGATGATCCAAGGGGTGGAAACTAAAATATAATAATATAAAATGTAACACTTGTGGAGGTAGACTAACATTTAACCAACATCTAACATATTTATAATAATTTGAATCTTTAAATAAGGATAGAAAGGAATCCAGGTGACATTTTTATGCAAAAATTTAATCCTTTTTAAATCAAAAGATTAAACGGAAAATAGAGGGAAATTCTGGAAAAAAGAGGAACTCAAATTAAATTTATTCCGAAAAATGTTAAGATTAAATAAATTCACCTCCATTTCCTGTAAAATTCGTTGTTGTATTAAAATTGTGGGAATTGGCATTTCTATTCCTACAGTACCTTAAAAATCAAATAAAATTAAAAATCGAAAAAATCCTTTAACCTTGTGAAGCTGAAAATGTTATAGTCTTATTGTTTGTATTTTGTTGTTTTTTGTTATTTGATGAGTTAATTTGCGAATCTTTAACAGTAAGATCAGTAAACATATTCTCAGTGTTTTGAGAATTAAATTCAAAAGCAGTTTGAAGTGAAGACGTTGAATTGTTTTTGATTGAATGACTCTAAATTAAAAAAAAATAGAAACTAAAAAAAAAATAGAAACTTTTTTCTAATTTATAATTCCAGGATGTTTTGTCTTAAATAAGCCTATAACACTTTACAAAATATCCTGATTCTTAAGTTTATCGGTAAAAAATGATAGCCAAAATTCTTAAAAAATTTAGTATTTTCCCATACATACCGCTGAAATTTCCACATAATTAGGAGACTTAATTAAATTATTAGCTGAATGAGTACGCGAATAACCGCCACCACTACCGCCTGTATCACTTCCAGCACCCCCACTACTTTTAGACACAGCTCTACGACGGCCTGTTTTCCTACGATGCACAATTACCTAAAAGTGATTAGAGAACGTTAACATAATATTTTATACTTCGGAGGATTGTTCTTCTGAAGGTCCAGCATTTTTTCCTAAACAAAAAACGTCATCATCTCCTTCAACCGCCGTGTCAAATTCTGCACCGCACCCAACATCTGCACCGATTAACGAAGGCGAAAGACGTCGAAGTCGGGAAGTTGCTGCAGCGCCATATCTTCAAATAATTTTAGAAATGTGTTTTAATTTATTTAAAATTTAGCAAGACCTTTTCCAATCTGCAAATGTTTTTGGAGTTTTTGGTAGTTTTTCAAATAAAGGTTCGTCTTCAGATTGATAAAGCATTGAGGGATGTGAAATGACTGATTCATTATCATCAACTATACATTCTTTAACATATCCACCGATTTGTTTTTCAAATTTATTAGTTGAACATAGAGGGGATTCAACGACTTGAGAATGTTGAAGAACGTTCGAAGAAATACTGGCAATTGGATAATTATCTAAATTACTTTCCATTGTGGTCATAGAATCCGGAGGAGTTAATAAAAGATCTAATGCATTAGTTGCTTGTTCTGGAGAATTCTGATCTGCCGAATTTTCCAATAAATTGTCGATAGCAACGGCATAACTGCTAGCATATGGACTAGAAACAGAGCCTTCACCTATCCGGCTATAGCCTAAAAATGGAAGTTAAATATTTTCAAAATATTAAATTATATAAAAACTACAATTAGTAAATTTTCCTGGAATAAGTCCGGCAAGAATCAATGGATTAGGTGTCCAATTATTTAGTAAATTTGAATTTGTTGGAGCAACAATTGTCAGATTGTCAATCTTTTGCAAATAAACATTTAAGCTATCAATATATGCCGCATCCCTAATAAATGCACCTTTCTTGTAAAATTGACTAAAACAAAATAAATTTTAAATAAAAATTAAAATAAACTTGATTTGAGCATCTTTTGAAAATAAATTGATATAAGACTCGAGGGTACGCTCGCTAAGAACAATACGAATCCAAGCCTGATAATTAATAATATTAAATAATTCATTAAAAAATGTTTCCATAGTCAATAAAGTTTTGAGGTTAGAGGAAAAATTCCAGCAAAAATACAATAACAAAAAAAAATATTTACCCTAGCTTTTCCGACTTCAGTTTTAATCTGGTTTAGGACATATATTTGTTGTTTTATGCTTCGATGAGTATATTTTGATACAAATGGCCAAAAATTTGGTATAGGTCTTTTTGAGTAACGACTGCCCCTGATGAAGAAAGCATCACGCAAGCCGTGAATGAGAATCGCCTCAATTAGAGAACAAACAGAATGGGCAAATTCACTGAAATATTTTTAAGTTAGTCGATAAAAGTTGGCGTGAAGACCAGTAAGACTAATTATTCAACCTAGTCTTATCAAAGGCGTAGCCAGGGGCCGACTTAGGGGGTTGGGCCACTGGCTGAGCCCTTGAGTCTTATTATAAAGAACTAACCTTGTAGATGTCAAAGCGAAATTAGTAGAAGCAAATTCTGCAGACAGGCCCAATTCCCGACGGATCGAGTTTTTAGCTGCAATAAAAGCTTTAGATTCTGCATCCATATTCTACAATTTTGAATTGCACATCCTTAAAAAATTATTTTTTTTACCAAATTATGAAAAGAAATAATATGGACAAGATCCTTTTAAAAAAAATATCAATTAATTATTTATTCGAGTTTTGTATTTGAAGTCAATTAATTAGGATATCTTTTAATGTCTAATATACCGGAATAATTAAAGCACACTTTTATAATGCATAAATATATAATTGAAAGTTCATTAATCGAGATCAGAATTATTTTTTAAAAATGTTCTGAATCTGTCGAAAATTGTATTATTTTTAGAAAGAAATTTAAATGTCTTCAATATATATTGCAATTAATTGGCAGACGGAGCGTTTTATATTGCCAAAAGCTTGTAATGCCAAACCCCCAAAAGCTGTTGAAATGCCAAAGCGTGGAAAAAAGCTTGAAATGCCAAACCCCCAAAAGCTGTTGAAATGCCAAACTGTGGAAAAAAGCTTGTAATGCCAAACACCCAAAAGATGTTGAAATGCCAAAGCGTGGAAAAAAGCTTGTAATGCCAAACCCCCAAGATATGTTGAAATGCCAAATGTTATTCCAACACAACGGGGAATGTTGTTCCGATGATGGGGGAAGTTGTTCCGATGACGAGGCATGTTGATCCGTCAACGGGGAAAGTTGATCCGTCAACAGGGGAAGTTGGTCCGTCAACGGGGGATCAACATCTCACTTCCCCCATCACTGGAACAAACGTCCCCGTCATTTGAACAACATCCCCCGTCATTGGAACAACTTTCCCTGTAGTCGGAACAACTCCCCAACCGTTGGAACAATTTTCCCCACAATTTGAACAACATTCCCCGTAGTGCCGGCCCCTCCCCGCATGTCCGGCCTAGAGTTTTTCCAGCGAAAATTCAATTGGAACAACAACATCCTTGTTGTTGGAACAAACAAAAAATTTTAACAACAAATTCTATCAGAAGTAACAAAAAAATTTTAGTTTTGTATTTATTTGGCATTTCAAGCTTTTTTCCATGGTTTGGCATTTAAACATATTTTGGGAGTTTGGCATTACAAGCTATTTTCCACGGTTTGGCATTTCAACAGCTTTTGGGGGTTTGGCATTTCAAGCTTTTTGCATTACAAGCTTTGGCATTACAAGCTTTTGGCATTACAAGCTTTGGCATTACAAGTTTTTGGCATTATAATATCATACCATTGGCAGATAAATATATATATTAATTTTGAGGTTGTCGATATGTGAAAAAATATATAATTAAAGCATAAATTAAGGCTAAAGTATCCATAGATAGCGCCGAATGGGAATATTATAATATTAAATAAAATGCAAAATAGGGTACTTTAAAGTTATTCAAAACCAGTTTCAAGAAAAAGTTTAATAATTTCCAAACAATACAAAAGGCCCCGAAAATGAAAAGAATTGACCGCCCATTTTAAACCTAAAATTAGTTTGAATATCATAAAAGTACCCAAAAATAATAAAATAAGTCTCTAAATATGTAGATATGCACTTACTATGTATATCACATTAAAGTTTTTGCAATGCTAAACCGTCATCTTATATAATATTTATAATTTATATTTTTAATTACTCATTCAAAGAGAACATTTCAGAACTTTTGCGATGCTGCTGTCGACGTTGTGCGAGAGCCGAAGTATTAACCGGACAAAGCGGACTAGCCACACGAACTGGCGTTGGCGTGTTAGAATAAGAAGATTTGTCGGTTAAATGTTCCTAAAAATAAATAAATAGTTTAAAAAATATTTTAATGAAAAAACAAACTTCGGTATGTTCACCATCGCCTTTAACACCAATTGGTCCATATCCCCCACAAAAATTGAATGGCGCGTGTTTTTTAGCAAAAGTTGAACGAGCAGTATAAATGTTGTCCGCAGGTCGATCAGAGAGCAATTGAAGTTCTAATTCGCTAGGAAAGGCAGAATTGATTCCATTTTCATCATGAAAGTTAATTAAATCCTCCTCAAAAATTGTTGGCGCAACGAAGCTGAATCCTCTAAAAAGCTCATGAGCAGCAGCCGACGGAGGAATTGCTGGCGAATCCTAGAATATTAAAAAGTAAAAAAAGAAGTCAATAAATCTTTTTAGAGAAATAAACAAGAAAAGGCCATAATCAAACATAAGTTCAAAAACAATTTAAATAAATATATATGTATATTGTATTAAGTTGTTGGCGGACGGTTAACCGAACTGAAACCAAAAACTGGGATACCGGTTAATCATCGGTTGCCAACACCCCAAAGTATCGGAAATAATGCTATAAACCAACCATAGGCGTTTTCTTCGTAAATTCCTGATCAAAATAATGCGTTACATCCAACGATGAAGAAAAATGTGGTCGAAATGGAGGTTGCATTTTCCTAGCAAGAAGCCGTTTCCAATCAATTCCAATGAAAAATTTGTGTCCTTTTAATGCATTTATTCCATCAGGTCCACCTCCCAAACGGTTTGAAGGATTACGTTTGAAAAGTGCACGCAGTAAACTTTGAGCTCCAGGGCTAAGATAAGCAGGCATTGCAAGTTTAGCTCTAAAATAAATCTTAAAGAAATTAAATTATATAAAAAACCTTAAAATAAGATTCATTGTATCTTGTCGATTTTTACCTTGAAAAGGCAAATTTCCAGTCAACATTTCAAACTAAAAAGAGATGGAAATTAAAATAATTATTTGTTATTAAGAACCATAAGAACGCCTAATGACCACCAATCAGCAGCCACTGAATGCCCTCGACGATTGACAACCTCTGGAGCCATATATTCAATAGTTCCTGAAAAACAATTGAATAATAAAGGTTTTGTTTGTCATATTTTTAATTAATATTAACTGTGATATTTAGTCTAGAAACGGTAAACGAATGATAAAAAGAAGTTTTGGGATTAATAAAAAGAATCCATCTATAATAAAGAGAAAAAGATCAATCTTAGAGAATCACCCAACTAAAAATAATGAGGATCCTAGGGAAAAAGAGAAAATGATTAAAAATAAAATACCACAAAAACTATAAGTCATCTGACTATCATCCAAAGATTCTTTACTTAAACCAAAATCAGTTAAGCTTATATGACCTGAAAAATAATTATTTACGTTAAAATTTAAAAGAACATATTTTTAACCTGCAGAGTCTAATAAAATATTTTCTGGTTTTAAGTCTCTATAAACAATTCCAATTGAATGTAAATGTTCTAATGCCAGAATTAGTTCAGCCATATAAAAAGTAACATCCTCTTCAGTAAACATAACTTCTTTAGCCAAACGAGAAAAAAGATCCCCGCCTTGAAGAAAGTCCAAAATTAAATAAAGCTTTCCTTCAGTTTGGAATGCATAGTGAAGACGAACAATAAATGGATGGCTAATTTGGGCAAGAATGTCACGTTCCATTTTTGTGCGAAGACGATCACGAACTAAAAAATGTTAATTAATTTAGTGAAAAAATTACACAATATAAATTAACGAAAAATAATACCTAGAGAAAAACTTAATCTCATCAAAATGCCCTCTAAATTTCTAAATTATTTCATACCTTTAAGAGTAGCCTTCTTCAAAACTTTCATTGCATATAACTGCCCATTATCCATTCCACAATTCTTTTTAACCAAAAAAACTTTCCCGAAAGAACCCTGTCCGAGAACACGCAACAATTCAAATTGATCAGGTCCAGACCTTTCCTCTCCTTTATGTCGACAAAAATCATGCAATGAAATTTCGGTCACTTCATCTTCCTCCTCTCCTCTATTTTTAGAAGAATTTTGATCGTCATTTGAATTAAGTGATGATGAAGAAGAAAGTGAAGATTGGTCATTATTTGTGTCATTTAAATTTAACTAAAACATGCAAAAATAAATAAATTAATTAAACTTACATTAAAAGCAATTTGTTGAAAATCATTTGGAATTACTTCAGATTTTTGTAAAAGCTGCGCCATTAATTAATTAAATAAATTAATTAAATTAAAAATATCTGAAAAATATTTTATAATGTAAAGCAAAAGGGGACACGCCCAAAACAACGCGCGGCCATAACGCACGGAATCTGGTGGCACGGAATCGTGTCTAACCGTTTTTATCAAGATTATCACATTTTTAATTTAGAGTTCGACGAATTGAATATTTTTACTCTGTTGAACATTTTGAGAAGGGACATTTTTGATGTTGTGAGTTTTTGTTCAGGGGGCATTTTGCCGGGTGGTGCGTTGCGGATTCGTCCCTTGCAGATTCGTCCCATCTTGGATTCGTCCCTTACGGATTCATCCCATCTCGGATTCGTCCCTCGCAGATTTGTCCCACCTCGGATTCGTCCCTTACGGATTCATCCCATCTCGGATTCGTCCCTCGCAGATTTGTCCCACCTCGGATTCGTCCCTCGCAGATTCGTCCCATCTCGGATTCGTCCCTTGCGGATTCGTCCCACCTCGGTCGTCCCACCTCGGATTCGTCCCGCGCAGATTCGTCACACCTCGGATTCGTCACAATGCACAAAAACCGACGATTCGTCCCCCTCGGATTCGTCCCTTTTCAAAATGTCCAACAGAGTAAAAATACTCACTTTTTTCGGCGGGACTCAGCTGGGGCATTCTGTCCATTTCATTTTCGTTTTTTCATTTTTACCGGGGAGGACATCGCTTTATAATCTCCAAATTTTTTACTATAAAAGATCTACAAAATTTTAGTTTATCCTCCATTCTAAACTGCTCTCGGCGTTTACCCGCTGTGCTTGCTGTCTGACACATTTGATATTCCACTCATCAACGTCCAATGTCGGTGCGAGCCAAATTCGATGTCAGCAGGTTCCTCGAAAAGTTATTCGTCGGCATTACCGAGGGAAAACTCGCAGAGCACGTCCCTGCAGATGTAAGTTTAACATATTTTCAGTCCTTTTGTTAAATAATTCTTCTCAAAATTCTAGGATGTCATTCGTCTACTGAACGAGGTCAGAAGATGCTTCATCTTGCAGCCTATGCTTCTTAAACTCGGCACGCCAGTCAACATTTGCGGGGACCTTCACGGGCAATTCAATGACTTGATGCGGATTATGGATTCAGAGGGATTTCCACACTGTCGCAGCTATCTCTTCCTAGGAGATTATGTGGATCGAGGGGCACAATCAATGGAGCTGATCTTGTTCATGTTTGCATGCAAGGCCTGTTTTTTGAATACCTTTTTAATAATACGGTATCTAACCAATGTTTATTTTAAGGTGCGCTACCCGAAAAATTTCTACATGCTTCGCGGAAATCACGAGACTTCCTCAATCAACAAATCCTACGGCTTCTATAAAAACGTCTTGGATCTCTATAGAAATGATCAGCTCTACGATGCTTTCAACAAAGTCTTCGACTGCATGCCTTTGGCTGCTCTCATCTCTGGAAGGATCCTTTGTATGCACGGCGGTCTGAGCCCTCCTATGCTTGAGGCAAAAAATCTCAGAGTCATTGACGCTATCGAACGGCCATTACCTGTAAGAAAAATAGTCTTTTTTAATCTTATATTTCCCTTCAAGGATTCACTAATCAATCCTGCCAACAATCAAATGGCCGTCGATCTGCTGTGGGCTGACCCAGATGTGAACGTTCCACTATTTGCTGCTAATCGTCGTGGCGTTGGACACATTTTTGGGCAAGAAGTAATTGACAGAATTCGAACGCGCTTCGGGGTTGACCTGATAATTAGAGCACATCAGGTCATAAATATTGGACTCTGTTGAATAATCTTTTTTATTTACATTTAGGTTGTGCTAGATGGTCACGAGTTCTTCAACGGAACCCCAGATTCAGGACTGATAACGCTCTTTTCGGCGCCACATTACTGTGGGATGTAAGGAAATTTGTGAAAAATTTTGAAAAAGTTTTCGTTTTTAAGGTATGACAATTCGGGAGCGATCGTTCGTGTGGCTGTTGATCTTGGTGTCTCGTTCAAACGCTTCGAACCGGCATTCAAAAGCTCTCCATCAAGAGGCTGAAATGTCCTGAGATCGTTCAGATGATTGGTTGTTGTAATTGCTAAGAAGAACTGACTGTTGATTATTTTCCTTCCAGTCCAATCTATTGCAATTGTTTATCCTCAAATAATTTATTTTCCGTTGATATGTAATAATTGTTGATATGTAATAGTCTAAACAAACTCATCCATCTTATTGTTGTATATTATGTATGTATTTCCTCGAAATATATTTATTTGTGTATTGTGTAAATTATTAAGTAATTATTGTTTATTTTTAAATTTAATTAAAGACGATATTTTTGACTAAAATAAATTTTTGAAAGTTTGCGGGGATATTTTACCAACAATTTTATTAAAAGTAATTGTCCAAATTTAAAAAATTTTATTAACAACACAGTATACAAAAAGTAATTTACTAATCAGAATTCAGAAAAATTTTTGTAATATGAATTCTGATTTAACCCGTATTCTTCTATGCATAAACATAGTTGTACTATCTGCTTTCTAATTCTTTTCTAAAATCTATTCATTGACAGCAAGAACTATTGGAGCAACATTATTATTATTATTAATATTTTCATTGTTTTGTAAAGATTTTTGTCGGGAAAATTGGCAAAGCATTGTTGGAATAACTAAAAGACCTTGTAAAAGTCCAATAATCACAACAAGTGTCATTGTACGGGCAAAGACACGGGCCATATGCTAAAAAATAATTTTAAACATAAAATGAATATTAATGGAAATAATAAAACTAGGATATACTTAGTAGTCAAGATTTACTCAAAATTTAAAATACCCTCTAAACGGGCATTCCTATAAAATTAGTATATAGTATTTTAAAAATTTAATGATGACATTCTCTTTCTAATCTTTCTATGTATTTCCCCCAAAGAAATAAATTAAAGAAAAAATCCTACCAAATCAACTAAAAACAGAGAGCTAACACAAATCAAAGTAGAAAGTCCCGCCTCAAGAATTGGAAAGGCAATCGAAGCCAAACAATCAAGTAAACGTTCTTCAACATTTTTTATCAATTTATTTTCGTTTCCTTCAGAAACGCCAGTTTTATAAAAATGATAAACAATATGTGCAGGTATATCTACAGAAAATCCAATAGACATTATTGCGGCACTTGAAAATTAAAAAAAGAAATTTTTTTATAAAAATCATACATTTTTTAAGTATTATTTTACCTCATAAAAATAGGATCAAGTGCAGTACCCATTAATGATTGAATACCAAAAACACCTTTTTTTTAAATTAATTATTTAATCTATATATTAAATTTATTTACCAATACAGGTAAAAAATATGGCAAAATTAGAAATGGCCAAAGAAGGAATATTTTTCATAAAAAGAAGGCAAACAAAAAACATACAAATTAATGTACAAATTGTTGATTGTAATGTTTGAGGGATCTTTTTGTATTTTTTTAAAATTATTTAAAAGAAATTTAAAAAATACACACCATTGTAGGTATTAAATCAAGAAATTTGGCTTCATCTTCAAAAACACTAACTTCCAATTCTGGATACTAAAAAAATAAGAAATTAATTGGCGAGAGAAGAGAGAGAGAGAATTTTGACAAATTATTGTCGGTTAATAAAAAATTCAAAATTTCTCACAGAATCAGCAACTCTTCTCCAATGTTCAAGTAATTCCTCTCTTTTCGACCATTCTTTTAATTCTTCTCCAAAAGAGGCTGTACTGAAGAAAAATCTTTTTAATTGTGGTTCTGAAGAAGAATTAAATGGACGAATAAGTTGAATAAATCCATTCCAAAATTGAAATTCTGGCCATTCCAAAAATTCTGTTAATTCGTTTTTACGTCTAAAATTAGAAAATTTTTATTTTTTAAAAAGATTAAAGAATTTTTGAAAAATTTCTATCTGTGGTATAAATAAATTTTGGGAATATCTTTCTCCCCCCGCTCTGACACGGAATTTAGATTCTTCGGGAATGCCTATAAATTATCCATATAACTAAATTCTCCCAAATTTTTAATTTAATTTAAGGAATCACTAAAGAATATCGAAAAACACCTTTCATCGGGAGTAATTCCTTCAAAAGAAACTAAATCATCCAAAGGCGCAGACTCATCATTATTATCAGATTCCACAAATTGTTCATAATCTCTTAACCAAAATTTTGTTGAAAAACTTCCAACAGAAGAAGGTAAAGCTTCAAAATCAGCAACCAAAGAATGCCATTTCATTCGTTGAGTTGGCTCAGAAAAATTACCTGGACGATTGACAAAAACGAGGCAAACCTTGAAGAAGAAGGATTTTTTAAATTAAATATTTAAATAGGAAACAAGGAAAACTCTAAAAAAAGAAGATTGTATTATAGTAAAAAGCTGTCATGAGCAGGGCTATAGCTATTTCTCTCCTTAAGCTAGTGCAAGAGGTTAATCGGCGGCTGGGAGCAAACCAGCATCTTCAGTAGACCGGACTGATGATTTCCATTACGCAAAGCCGCTTAATGCACAGCTTTAGGAATTAAATAGCTAAATGCTTTACAATATTCTCCAAACAAAAAAAAGAGGAGGGAAGGAAAACAAATTCAAATAAAATTTAAATATTTTTTAAACTCACAGCATAAAAAGGCATAATATACAAATCTCTAATTCGTAAAATTTCCTGAATGTCAGAAGAACGTAAAAATAATTGTTCTGGTTTTAGTTCTGCGCGAATTCCAAATAATCCATAAAGAGAAATACAAACATATAAAAATAAAAGTAAAAAAACTCCAAAAGCCACACAATTATTATTTAATGAATGACAATAAAAACGAAGAAATCTAAAAATAAAATAAAAAGATTTTTTTTATTAAATATTACTGTTTTATTGGATTTAAAATTATGAATATTTTTGGATTCTTTAATTTGACATTAGAATTTATTCATTTTTTGATAAGCATACCGTATCTACTCGATTAGTTCCCCGGGAGGATCAATGGTTCAACCTACCCCTAGCATGAGAAATTAATCGACGGTGGGGGATTATTCAAGGGTAGGGAATTAATCAAGTAAATACGGTAATTTAAGCAAAGATTTCAATAATATTCAATGAATATTCACAGAATTATTGGAAGATGGGTGATCTTATAAATTAGAATATTGTATATAATTAGAGACTTATTGGAAATAATTCAAAGATATGTAAAATATTATTTGAATTAAATACCCCCTCCTCCCCCCCTCTCCTCCCCCCCCTCTTTTCCTCCCTCTCCCCCTCCTTACCTTTTACAATATTTTTGAATTAATCTTCTTAAAATTTTAGCCATTCCTTCTTTTCTTTTTTTAATTGTTTTTCTTTTATTATTCTCGGATATTTTAATATCTTCATCAAAATATTCTTCTTCTTTAACATTAATTCCGCTATCTGTTTCTGATGAAAACGAAGAAAAAGAAGAAGAAATAGATAAAGAATTTAAATTATTATTAATTATTTTTTGTTTTTTAATTTTCTTTTTAATTTCTATTAATATTTTATTTAATTCTTTATATCCAAATAAAGCTATTGCTGGACCAAAAACTGTCCACTAAAAAATTATTTTTTTTATTAAGAAAATAAAATGTAAAAACTTGATAAATGTAAACAATTGTTATAGCTATAGCATTTCCAATCGAGAAAAGACGAATCTGAAATTTTTTATAAATTTATATTTAATTATTTTTAGTAGAGTTTGGCTTATCTCTGAACATTAAGGTTGCCGGCCCAGTCCGAAAGACTGAGTTGGTATCAAATTTTGGCCCGAAAAAGACTCGGTCGGGCCGGCCCGATAAAATTGAGGCCCGAAAAAAATAACTCGAAAAAATGAGGCCCGACTAGAAAACGGATACAAAATTTCAGCCTCAGAAGATTTATACAACACCAAAGAATCCTTGTACCCAAAATTTAATTGATAATTAAAACAGCCCCCAAAACCCCAACTTGTAATTATTATCAAAAACACCTCAGGTGTGGGAGTAAAAGCTCCAATGGCAAAAGCAAGTACATTAGTTAATGTCTAATTTTAAAAAAATTAATTACTTAAGTTAATTAAACTTTACAGTTATTGTAATTGAAGCCCCTAAAAATAAATATTTTTAAATAAAAAAATATTTAAATTTACCCGTATCAACCATAACATCCCCCATTAATTTTTGAATTAATTTTTGTTCCTCCTCCTTTTCTTTCTCAAAATTATTTTCCTCTTTTTCTTCTAATAAATTTATTTCCAATTGTTTTTTAATATTTTTCTCCATTCTTTTAAATTAAAAAAATTATTTAAGAAGTAAAAATATTAAAAACTTTTTTCTTAAACGTTGCCAAGAATTAAGCAATAAATAGGCATCTAAATATACAAAAATAAATTTAAAAAATATTTTTTTTTATTTAAAAGTAAAATTCCTTCAAGAAAATGAAGAATTTACATATTTTGAAATCATTGGATTAATTAGCTGAATATTGGATGTAGAAGATAATTATTTTTTAAATTATCACTCAAAGCTTGATTAATATTTTAATTACAGTAATTCTCTATCCCAACACAATTTAAAAACTCGAAATTTTTATTTAAATTTTTTTTCTTCGAAAATTAAACAAAATTCTTTATTTACTTACCATCAACTCCCAATGCCAAAACCAAAAAAGGAGTAACACATAAAAGAGAACCAAAACGAAATCCAAACCAAAACATTCCCCCTAAAGCTGTTCCACAAGCCATAAAAGGACAACAACAGGCAACAATTGCTAATAAAATCTTTTAAAAACATTTAAAATTAAAATTTCTTTTAATTTTCACTTTGTGTGCCCCCAATTGCCCCATATAATAAGCAGCTGCACTCATTGTAATTGAAGAAAATCTTTTTTTTAAATTATTTTTTAAATTTAAATTCAACAAAAAAAAACTAACATAACCATAATTACAAATCCAATAATTAAAAAAGGTAAAAGTGTTAATCCAGCACGAACTACTTCATCTGTTAATATTGTTTCACTTAAAATATGGGCATCAACAAAATCACTTTTAAATTCACTAAAAATTAATTTTAAAAATAATTTTTAATTTAAGTCTAACTTTCGAACAAAATGGGAAATTTGTCTCTGAAATTTTTAAATTAAATTATTATTTCCTTTTATCAAAACCTGCCAATTTTGCATTGCTTCTTTAGAAACACCTTTAGGCCTAACAGCGCGAAAATATAAACAAATTAATTTAATTTCTCTGATATTGTTAGGAATTTGTGAAAACTTTAAGAGAAAGAAATAATTATTTTAAATATGATTCTTTAGAATATGGATAAAACAAAATATTATGTAGGTATTTATTGAATTAGAGATAAATTTAATATTTATATTTTGGAGTATGCATAAGATTTAAATTAATTTTTACGATTTTCGAAGAAAAAATTTTTCAAAAAAATAGTCAACGCCTTAAAAATTCAAATTTCTCTTTCCCTTAATATAAATACCACTGTATGGGAATTTAAAAATTCCACATTTCTCTCGTACTTGCTCACAAGAATTTGGGTACTAGTTTCCAAAAAAACTAATTTAAAAATAAAACTTACATTTGAAGTTAATAATGAATAATGAAATGAAGATTTTAACACATTTTTAAAAGAATTATCTAGAAAATAATAATATTTTTTTTTTAAAAAAATATTATATTTTAAATTTTACTTTTTAATTCATTAACAGAAATTATTTGATTATTTATTTCAGAATTATTTTTATTTGTTTTGTTAAAAGGAACAGCAATTTTAACACCAAAAAAATGTGGGTCCATATGTAATTGTCTGCCTAAAACTGTTGTTATTGGATAACCTAAATCAATGTGATCTAATGAAGAATTGCCAAAATTTCTTTCCAAAAGTAAACCGCTCTAAAATTAATTTTAAAAAATAATATTTATATTTAGACAAACATGAAAATGTCTAACAGGTTCATTTATTGTACAGAAATTATCACAAAAATCGGAAAATGAGAGATTATTATTTTTTTGAATATCTTCAACTTTGTATTGATCGTTAATAATGTTTAATAACTAAAATTTAATTTAAAAAATTTTTATATTTAAAAAATCTTTACAAAATAAAAGTTTGGACATGAGAAAAAATATTTATTATTAAATTAATATTACCTGTACTGCTAAATTTATATGTGAATTAAAATTTACGGGGAGAAAACGGGGTGTAATTTAGGAGTAGTCCTCGTTATAACAAATAAAAGTTAACAGGTGGGCATAATCTCAAAATTAATTTTACTACAATTTATTTACTTGGACAGTATCTTCTAATTCATGAACACCCAACATATTGCCTCCTTTCCTTTTAGCAGTAATTAAAACAAAAAGAACAACCGGATCTCCTTTATTTGAGAAAAATGCTTCATAAACCTTTTAAATTTTAATATAACTAGAATTAAAAATTTCTTTGTTTAAGCCCTACCCCACTTTCTTTTCTTGCTCTAGCCCCATAAGGAGTAAAATCAGCAACATCATTTCTAAAAAATAATTAGAATAAATAATTTTTAAATTTAAATTTACGTCATTTTCGTAAAAGGAATTTTTAAAGAACAAAAAATTGTCAGCAAAAGACTTGCCCCAATAAAAAGCCAAGGATGAATTGAAATTATCTTAAAATATTTATTAGAGAGTGTATTAGAAATATTTTAATTTTTAAAAATAGAGACTATTTCCGTTATACAAAAAGATCAAGTACTAAATCAATCAAGTACTCACCTGGCCAAATTTCCTAAAAACAGCATTTAATATTCCAACAAATAAAGTTTCATCGCTACAAGCTTTATTTCTCGATATTTTATTTTTAATTTTTCCCTCAACATTTCCAACTTGAGGAATAGATGGAATATTATTCATATTTATTTTTTTAAAAATAAATTGGAAGAAAGGAGTAATTCAGAAACTTGAATGAATTTCATTTTTTTGTTGTTTTTATTTGTTGTGTTAATTATATTTATTAATTAACGATATATGTATATATTTTTTGTAGAAGAAAAAAGTATTGTTTAAAAAAAATTGTTAAACAATTTTACTGGAACAGCGAAAATAATAACTGATGGAACGGCTAACTTATTAATGAAAATAAAAATTAAAAGGAATTATTATCTGATATTTAAACAAATTTTTTGTTTGATTAAATAAATGATTGTAGAAGAAGAAAGGTATGTACTCTTTCCTATTTAACTATGTATGGTTTTGGCCATTTCTATCAAATTCGCACAATGAATAAAATTTTAGAGGAATTTGAGGAAGGTTATGTAAGTTAGAGGAATGGATCTGATAAATCTTCGGTTTGGATCCATCATTATATAAAGAACTTTGATATACGAGAGGAAGGTTAAAATAATATTTTAATTTGTGTTATTGTTGCAGGGCTAATTGTATTGAAAAATTAAAATCAAAAAACGGAACATTTAATGTAAAAAGTTATAGCTAGAGATAAAAATGATCAAAAAAGAAAAACATTGTTTTCAGTTAAAATCAGTAATTGATGAAACAATCAAATATGTACATACATCCCCCAATCAACAACCCCCTATTGCGCGCATCAATGAAAGGTAGATAGGCCAAATAAGCAATAGAATATAAAAAATACTTTCGCTCTCTTTTAGCCTTTTACTGGAGCCACTCAAAATACCTTGGGGGCATGCTATGTGAAGGAACCGGTCCTTAACTAACTCAACCTAGAAAATGTTTATAAATTAATGCTTTTAAGTAGTCAGTCAACCGATATACAAATGTCCAAATTAGAGTAATCAAAGAAGAAAAAAGGGAAAATAAGCGAATCCAAGGCCAATAAGTGAAAGTTTTTCTTTATATTTTAATAGACTTATTGCGGTTGAAGTAAATAATAAAGATGTATTTACGTACCTAAAACGAAAAGTCCTTAAAAATCCAAGATATTCAATAGGTCCTTCTTCTTTTTGCATCCGAAAATCTGTCAATTTATACTCAAGTAATGTTTATTCTCTCGATTAAATAAGGAAAGAGATGAAACTTCATAATAAAAATAAACAATGTAGAGAAAAATTAAGTCATGTAATAAGCAACCTAGCTTCTTAAATTATTCCCGGAGTTAGTTCAATACTTCTTCATTCGGGAACTATGTTAAGTTACTCTTGTCTCAATTGTTAGATTATCGTTCTTATTTTGGATTTTAAACCATTAAAATAATAAAAGAAAATTCTTTAAAGAAGCCAAAATAAAAATAACTTAATTACCACATTAATGTCAAGAAATATAAACAAAATAAATAAATCAAAAATCCATAGGACAGTTATAATGCAGATGGATATTACGCGATGTTGCGCAAAAGTGCGACAAAGCCAAACCAGTAATCACATAAATCAAACCACACAAAGCCAGAACAATAGGCAATACGGCCACAACACGTTCCTTGTTGCGAAAATTTTAATCGTTGACAATGTTTAGAATATGTAGATTTTAATCGTGAATAAAAATTTTCTTTAGAAATCTCAGCATGCAAACATTTTAATTAGAAATATATCACCCAACAACCGGTTAATTTTACCTATTTAGTCTTACATACATATATCCTTAAGAGCTAGAAACAAAAGTTAAAAAAAGGTATACAAAAACTTTGGACAATCAGGTGTCTATATTAGACAGACAAAGGACCAAAATAACCACACAAATACGCAAAAATTATAATATTTAAAGCGTAATCCTCGAATAATTTGGCTTTTGGAAAGTTACTAATTAAAAATTTCCAAAATTTAATAAAAATAATAATGTAATTCTATGTATGTATATCGACAATTAAATCAAACGAAAAGAAATTTAGGAATATATTGACGGTCAATTCTTCGCTCGTAGGCAATAGCTTGAATAAATAAAGGGATTGAGGATATAAGCAGGGAATTTTCAATGGAGGTAGAATAATAAAATGATCAAGGAAATAAAAATGAAAAGATTTTTATGTGAGAATAAAAAGCCTGTTTGAAATGAAATAAAAATACAAACATAAAAACAGTATTGAGGGATCTTATTTAAAATATTCACAAAAGAAAATTGAAGTTTTGATGACAAGAGACTTAAAAATGAGTTTTATAATTAATTGTGCTAGGCTTAAAATTAAATTTAAAATGTTAGAAGGCAGGGGTGTGCCGAAAGTGATTTTAAAAAGCGAAAGGCGAAAGTCCAAAAAAGGCGAAACTCGCACACCCCTGCTAGAAGGTGTAAGTCTTGAAGAAAACAATTTCATTTTCTGTTTATATTTAAGTTAAATATATTTTTTTAAATTCTCAAGTTTTAAAAATAAAAGAAAAACTAAAAATATTTATTTATCCCGTTTTTGTTTGATAAGTATTTAAAAGCAAAAAATCGTTTAAAGTAAAATCGGTATTTGTATATTTATATAATTTAAAAGTATATTTTTTATATCAATAAAGCTTTTTCATTTTTTCTTCGCCAATTAAAGCCAACCTTAAAAAATAATTTTAAAGAAAAAATAAAAATATTTTCCTTACTTAATTTTCTTTAATTTATCGTCACCATTCCCCTCATCATTTTTATTTTCATTTTCATAAAAATGCTTGACCATTATTGGATTAATGTTATTGAGACGAGATAAAGGAAGAAAGTGAGAAAAATATTCTTTAATTTCATCCTTTGTTTCTGAATTTCCTAAAAAAGAAAATTAATTTAGAAACGACCAATTCCATTAATCCCACCAAATCCCCTTATGTCCTCTGTAATCCCCCAGGTATCTCTCAAAATCAGTATCGATCCAAACCCTTGAATCACAAAATCGGTTCGGCATTCGCTAACATTTAGTGTTACTTCAATTATTAATTGGTCCCGATTGTCTCTTGCGCCCACCCCTGGTTTTTACTACGACACTATTTGTATCAGATTTTAGAAAAATTCCAAATATCGTTCAGCCTTAAAATTTCTCAATAATTTATATACCTTCTTTCTGCCCTTCAACAGTTTCAAGATCATTTTTCAATTTAATATTTTCTCCAGATAAACTAATTGAACCAAAAAGTTCTACTTCATCCAATTCTTCTTTAGTAATTTCAGTTTCTGATTTAGTCGTAAACATTTGAGATCCTTTGCACATTGATAAATGTTCAAGTAATTCTTGAAAAGAGATTGAGCTGAATACTTTACAAGAAGAGCAATGAAGTAATTTAGTTGAAGATGAAGGTTTTTGAAGTCTTCCAAATGGACGTCTAACAACATTTGTGACATTGTAAGAAGAAAGCAAATTATGTCGATCAGATAACCATTTACATTTTGTCTTGAATTTACATTGATTACAAGTAAACCAAGGACGCCTTCAAATAAAAATTATTAAAGAAATATTAGTCTAATTCAGGGTCGTAACCAGGATTTTTTTCGGGGAGGGGGGATTTTTTTAATTTTGAGTATACTTTTTATATGGAAATTTAGTCCATATCTACTTTTTAATCAAGATTTTGATACTTTTGATGGGCATTTTGTCGATGAGAACCCTGGTCTAAATTCTTATTAATCAAAATAAAAATTAACCCAAAAAAACTTTTTTTGTGTAAAAAAAGGAAAAGAGGTAAAAGAAAGTTTGGCTTTTGTCCAGGCCCGTAGCCAGGATTTTTTTTCGGGGGGGGGGGGGGGGGGGGAATTTTTTGCGCCAAATTTTTGGCGCCGAAGGCGCCAAAAATTTTTATTTTCAGCGCCGCAGGCGAAAATTTTTTGAATTTTAGAAGGCCGTAGGCCAAAAAAATTCACTCTTTCGGCGCCGCAGGCGCCAAAATTTTGATTTTCAGCGCCGCAGGCGAAAATTTTTTGGATTTTGGACCTTAAGAAGCCAGATTTCTACCTTTTTTAGCGCCGCAGGCGAAAATTTTTTAAATTTCAGAGGCCGTAGGCCGAAAAAATTCACTTTTTTTGCCCCAGCCCTTCCCCAAATTTTTTCCTTTTTCCCATTTCGGGGGGGGGGGGGGAATTCCCCCCTCACCCCCCCCCTGGCTACGGGCCTGCTTTTGTCCAGTTTATGCGTCCCATGAAAGTATATGCGTCCCATCAACAAAAAATTGGATTTTTCTTGGTGTTGCAAAGTAGGGGTATGGTTCCAAAGCATTTCTTCATGTTCGGGATCTACGTCCACTGGGTCTGGGACCGTTCCTTACCCTATACCTCGAAATTTCTGAAAGTTAAAATCGTTTTTCTGAAATTTTTAAAAATTGGCTATAACTTTCAGAAATTTCGAGGTATAGGGTAAGGAACGGTCCCAGACCCAGTGGACGTAGATCCCGAACATGAAGAAATGCTTTGGAACCATACCCCTACTTTGCAACACCAAGAAAAATCCAATTTTTTGTTGATGGGACGCATATACTTTCATGGGACGCATAAACTGGACAAGAGCCGAAAGTTTAGTTTGTGTATAAAGATTACTAGATTTAAAAACTTTCTAGAATAACCAATAATATTAATTAGCATATAGTAAAATACTAAAAGAAAAATTTACCGTTTTGTTAAACCAAAATGAACTTTGAATGATTTAACTACATAAGAACATTCAAGGCATCTATGGTAGCTTGATTTATTGTTGTTTTTTAAAATATTGGGCTTCTTCGAACCTAAAATATTTAAGGATAACAGAAAGTTGTTTGTTTTGTTAAATAAAATTAGACTGCGGATTTATAGAAAAGTGGAATGCCAAACAGGCGCCTAAAATACCCAAGGCAAGAAATCTCAAAAAAGCAAATAGGAAAAATAATAAAATTTTAATATTCTCAAAATAACACAAGACCGAGAAAGGTAACTACCAGGGATCTAAACAACAGAAAAATAAAGACACAAGTGCTTTTTCTCAAAATAAATTTAAAAAATTAAAAGAAAACCTTTTGTAGTTTTAGCTTTTGGCTTAAATCTAGTTGAAGTAGGTTTCGGTTTGCCCCGAGGCGCTCCACGTTTAGGACCGGTCTGATGAGTACCGCCTTGTTGTGACGAATGGACGGACGTAGTGGATTTTTCAGAAGGCACTTTTTCGGCAGTAGTGTGTTGTTTCGTCAGTTGAGATCTAGTTATTCGTTTAAGCGGGCGTTCACTAAGTCTAAATAAATGTCATTTTTTGATAAGAAAAAGAAAACTCCTACCCATTTATACGTGAGCGCTTTTTAGGTCGCTGAAAGCCAACATCTGGATTTGTAGAAGATCCGTCAGAAAAATAAGTAGCCTGCGATGCAGTCAAGGTTGCCATTATTAAAATTCCTAAAGGTTGTTAATTTATATATGATAAAAATTGCTTCATGTAATTTAATGTACTTAATTCGACACGGCAGGTTAAACGGGAAATCTAACCATCTCACAACGGGGAAAAATTAAGGCTCCTATACAAAGGATCGTTTTTTTAAGGATCGCCCTGTTAAAGGATCGTCACGGGCAAAAAGTATTAAAGGGTCACTCATTAAAGATCGTCCATCAAAGGATCGCCACGGGTAAAAACGTAAAGGATCGTCATTTTTTAAGGGACACGCCCAAGTAGGCGCGCGGCCATGTAGGCGCAAAGCCATAACTAGCTGGAAAATTTCCGAACCTTAATAATTTTGGACCAATCTCTTTATCTCGATGAGAGGAATCGTTTAATACTAAATTTGGCAAGATTTGTTTATCTTGAAGCAGGTTATGGCTTTGCGCCTACTTGGCCGCGCGTCTACTTGGGCCGTGTCCGGACAAAATATCGAATCGTTAAAATATGGAATAGGCTAAAAAAGGGTTAAAATCTCGAATCGGGTAAAAATGGGTTAAAATCGCGAATAGGCGAAAAAGGGGTTAAAATACCGAATCGTTAAAATATGGAATGGTTAAAATATCGAATAGGCTAAAAAAGGGTTAAAATATGGAATCGTTAAAATATGGAATGGTAAAAATGTCGACACGGCCAAAATCGATCAAAATGTCGAATTTTTTAAAAATGGCGCCAAAACTAGAATCCGGGCGTTACCGGGTGTTACCGATGGTATTTTTCGATATTCCGTGTCGGTAGTACGGTACGGAATCCGACCGATAAAATTTAAAAGCTGATCGGTATTTTTCGGTATTTCGTACCGTATACGGTATGGTCAAACTTTAGGTCTTAACTAAAAACTAATGCACACCACTCTAATTTTTCCATATCAGGATCGCGTTATGTTTTCCGGATCCGTACGATCATGCCGGATCGGATCCGGTCGATTATGCTTGATTTATCCGGTCCGGTTTTACTCGGTAAAATACAATGAACTCTGGCAGAAAAGATTGCGCCGGACTACGACATAAGAGACTTATCAATCAACTTATCATTAATAAGTTGATAAAATCATCTACAATCAACGTATGGCACTCATCTGACCCTTTTTTAAAAGAATTCGACATTTTGACAGATTTTGGCCGTGTCGACATTTTTACCATTCCATATTTTAACGATTCCATATTTTAACCCTTTTTTACCCGATTCGATATTTTAACGTTTCCATATTTTAACGATTCGGTATTTTAACCCCTTTTTAGCCTATTCGCGATTTTAACCATTCCATATTTTAACGATTCCATATTTTGTACCGGAGCCACTTGGGCTGTACCCATTTTTTAAAAATTGCATAAAGCCAGTTCAGTGCCACCCGTTTGGGTGCAATTATGTGCTACTGTCTGATAATGGTGATTAAGAGGATATCGTGGGATTTGAATAGATTAAAGTGAACTTATTTTTCGTGTCGAGGCGAAAATTTTGAGATGGATATCCGTGGATTTGGAATATCATATCCGTGCTCATCCGTATCCATCAAAAAACATTATCCATATCCGTCTGTATCCGGATATATACCTGATATGTATTTATTACTAAAATATTTCCAACAAAAATTATCTTTAAATTAGTGAAACTTCTGCTATTATTTGCTTCTTTATACTGATTATGCACTTTGTTTTCCCTTTTTATTTTATAACATGGAAAAATTGCTATTCAAAAATTATTAACAGAACAAATACAAGTATTAGATGGATGGTCAGTTGCCGTCCACTTCTTTCGTTAATTTAAGAGGGAATTAGCAAAGAAAACTACCAACACAAATTTGAGTTAGGGGCACTCAAGAGGGGGCCAGTTTAGGGCCAGTCTCCGTTTGTTTATCCCTCATTCATTTGCACATCTCTACTATCTAAATTTTAAAGATCTTGCTATTCTTGCGCAGTCCTTCTATTTCTAAACAAAGTCTTTAATAATTTTTTTTTCAAATAAAAAATAGATTAAATAAAATTCTTTATTTGAATGATTGCTAACATAAAGAATGGCTGCTGATGAAAATTTAGCAGGGATAATTCGATGGAATTAAGCAATGCTATTGCGAATTTATAATTCTTATAATAATCACTTTTACTTTTTATTTTATATTATTTCTACTTTGATTATTAAATCCTTCTTGACTTGTTTTCTATTGAATATAAACCTTACAGAAAGTTGCGAACCAGAAGGACGTTTCCAAATGAGTTAATTTTAACTTTGTTTTTTTTAACTTTCTATAAGTTTGAAAAAAAAATTTTTAAGTCACCAGCAAACCGATGGTGACATTAAAAAGAGAATCAATTTAACTTTAATATTAACAGTTAATGGTCAGCCGCGGATTTGTTTACATGATTTAGATTGTCTTCCACCGGCTAAATGCTTAACTAAAATTAAAAGTTGTTGTATTTTTCCATTGAATCAGGAAGTGCCTCCAATCGGATGTCCAAAGTAGGAAACTATGCCGATAAATTATTTTGAATATTTTAAAAGAGGAACTCGACAATTACGCAATAGAAATGGCGATTTGCTCAATTGTTCGCCGATAAAACCAGGAAGTTGTCCAGGTGGTGCGCTATGCTATCAAGATTCAATAAATACTGAACAGTTTCGCTGTTGTGGTAAAGACCCCAGTGATGGATGTGGTACGGGACAAAGGGCTCTTAAACATTTAAATGGTAGCACATTGCTTTGTCTACCTGGTACAGCTGAATGTCCTGGGAATGGAATATGTGAGTGGAGTTTCGACATTGATCGTTTCCAATGTTGTGAAGCAGATAATGGTAGATATGTGTATAAATTTGATCTATTTTACACATCTAGGCTGTTTACACGAAGAAATACCTGCGTTTGATTCGAAGGGAAATGTTATCTCTTGCTCGCCAATAACTCCTTTATTGTGTCCCGATCAGGCTATTTGTCGATTTAATTTTTGGACTGCTTCTTACCAATGCTGTAGACAGGATAATCAATTAGGTAAAAACTTAACCTACAAGATGTAAAAATTCTTCATCAAGGCCACCATCAATCTATTCAAAAACATATGAAGGAAGCAACAGTTAAAAGTAAAAATCTGCAACAAGAATGCCCTCTAGGCGAGATTATCTACAAATTAAGCGATAGAGAGGATTATTGCTCATCAGATGTCGATTGCCCGCCTATGGGACGTTGTAACTTACATACTCATTTATGTTGTGGTCCACCAGGAGAGTGCCCAGTGGCGGGTGAACATCCTGTATTTGATGAACAAGGTGAGAAATTACTCGATGAACGAACCTGGTCAAACATGGAAAATGTAAATAATAATAATCTTTGATGGTGAATTATTCACCTCATCCTCAAAATATTGCAATATTTGAGGGTGGGAAATTATTTGAAAAAATACAGTACACATACAAATCCCCCATGTTCTTCTAGAAATTTTAGGCGATTCTTTTCTTTATACTGAGTGATTTAATATAAATGAGAGATTCAATGTAAGGACTTGAATTCTATTTGATGTTCGGATATCGAATGTTAATTTAAAAATAATATCTTAACATTAAAGTTAATATATCTCTAAGATCGTGTCCAACTTTGTTCGCCGTCTTCTATGAAAACAATTTCTAAAAAGAAATGCCCGGCTGATTCAAAATGTCGTGAATCGGTTGATCCGCTTAGCGGTTTGTTGACAGGACAGAAAATTTGTTGTATGGCACAAAGTTTTGAATGTGTTGCCTCTGGTTTGCCATTCCCAAATGAGCAGAATCCCCTCCGGTGTGACGTAAATTTTTAAAATTTTTAAACAGGATTTTAAATATTTTTATAGCTTCAAAATCCTATCACCTGTCCCCTTGACATGCTTTGTCAAGCCAGGTTATATTGACATTTTTATTATTTGATAAGTGAAAATTAGAAAAAATTATTTAAATTAACCATCCATTATACACCTTTATATATACAAATTCAACATTTAGCAACATTTCTGGAATTTCTATATGCTGCAGTGGAACCAGTAAATCTGTCAATCAAAATTATAGGAAGAGACAACGACATTTAAATTTATGTCCACACGGCTGGCAACCTTATGAGCATTTAAATATTGTAAGTAAAAATATTAGTTTAAATTTATCTGGTTTTGTTTATTAATTAAATTTAAAAATAGTTTTGTCATCCATCTATGACCACCGGTAATCATTGTCCTGGCCATGCTTCTTGTATCCTTTCACCAATTACAAAGCAATTTATTTGTTGTAGTCCAGTTGTTAATGAGGAAGAGGAGGAGGATAAATTAAATGACAATGATTATGTAGATTATTATGATAAAAAGGAGGAAGAAGATAAAGGTGAAATCACAACAGGGAAACAAAATAAGAGGAGTAATAATAAAAATAATATTCCTTTAATTACTTGTTTTGATATTGACGATGTTATGGATTTAAATGAAGATGGCAATCCGAGGTAATTATTCTAACACATACATATGTATAAATGTCATTAAATAATTTTCATATGCAAATTATTGTAAGGCGGATATCATCCTAAAAACACGTGAAGAGCAATGTCGCTCTAGTTAACGGAAGTTTGCAGAAAGGTGCAAAGAATATTACAAACGGCCATTTCCAGAGAGTTATTAGCCGCCTATTATCTAAGTTTATTATCGCCACTAACTTATCCTTGGGAAAGCGATTGGTAAATAAGCTGGTGCATATAAGCTCCAATGGAATAGGCAAAGGCAGATCACTTCTTCATTCATTCAACAGAGTTGCCGGCCGGCCAATCCATCCTTGTAGGGAAGAGCGCTCTCCCTATATTCCCCCACTGCGATTCACCTATTTCTATACTCTGCGGAGTTCACAAATGATTGCAACATGCGCGTCTCTGCTAAAACATCAACTAATAAACGAGGCACTGGGGAACGGGACCAACCGCTTTACTGGTAGCACCGGATGGTTCCTCACCTTTTGCCGTAAAATTTGAGTTAAGAATAGGTCGGGGAATTTTTAAAGATGGATTTTTATAATTTTTATTGTGCACTCAAAATCCGCGGTTTAATTTAATTTTGATGAATGAATAACTTTAAAGAATAATATTTTTAGCGCTCCAAATCCATGGTCCCCCATTTTTATAATAGAAATTAATATTTGAATGAAGATTTTAGAATATATAAGGGGGTTAATTTTAAAGTGATCTATCCTCTGCGGAGGCCATTTATGTTAAAAAATTATTTTTTTATAATCAGTAAACCCCATTTTGATACTAGATTAATATTTAAATGAAAATTTTAGAAAATATAAGGGGTAAATAAAGTGATCTAACCTCTGCGGAGGCCATATAAATTTATAAAATAGCAAAAAATAAAAGGAATACAATTAAATCGATTAATAATTAATTCAAATGAAATAGAAAAATATAAATTTTAATGAAAAGTATTCCTATCCTCCGAAGAGGTTAAATAATTTTAGAAAAAACAGGAAAAATAGTTTCAAATAGAAAATCAAAAAAAATTGGCTTATCATTATTCTTGGGGATTTTATTTCATTTCCATACAGCCATAGTAAATTTCAAGACCGGAAATTACACTGGGATCTTCTCTGGCGGTGCAAAGTAATTTTGCGGAGCAATTTTTTGTTAGAATCCCATCATTTATACTATTCTTACTAATTCTACTCTCATATAGTTTTACTTATATTAATTATATTCTCAAGCCTCATTATCTCGGTAAATTTAAAAATTTTTATTCTATTAACGTTACGCAGATTATTAATTATGTTTCAAAATATAAGTCCTGCGGGACTCTCACATGTAACAAAAATAAATGAATATTAAAAAAAAATTTTTAAATCCTGAGGGATTCATGTAATATAAAATAAAATGAGGACCAGGGACGGTCCATTGGAAGGTTAGAGGTGTAGAGGGTGGTCAAATCTTAACGACCAGGGACGGTCTATTGGAAGGTTAGAGGTGTAAGGCGGATATCATCCTAAAAACACGTGAAGAGCAATGTCGCTCTAGTTAACGGAAGTTTGCAGAAAGGTGCAAAGAATATTACAAACGGCCATTTCCAGAGAGTTATTAGCCGCCTATTATCTAAGTTTATTATCGCCACTAACTTATCCTTGGGAAAGCGATTGGTAAATAAGCTGGTGCATATAAGCTCCAATGGAATAGGCAAAGGCAGATCACTTCTTCATTCATTCAACAGAGTTGCCGGCCGGCCAATCCATCCTTGTAGGGAAGAGCGCTCTCCCTATATTCCCCCACTGCGATTCACCTATTTCTATACTCTGCGGAGTTCACACATGATTGCAACATGCGCGTCTCTGCTAAAACATCAACTAATAAACGAGGCACTGGGGAACGGGACCAACCGCTTTACTTTATGTATAAAAAATAAAATAATTATACTGTTTAGTTGTAAAATATCAAAAATAATTTTGATAATTTTAACTCACTAGAGTAAAATAAAATAATAATTAATGAAAATACATATAATTAATAAAAATATAATAATTTAAAATTAATCATTAGGGTTAAGATTTTCAGGCACTAAACTTTTTTTTCATAATTTGGATAAATTTAGAATCTATTTTAGGCGTTGTACATTGGATAGGCGAATTCCATGCAGATCAGGGTATAATAATTATTATATTTATGATTAACAGGATATTTTCATATCCGCTTTTTTAGTTTTATATGTCAACCTTTGCAAGAGACTTCTTCCCACAAATATACAACTTTTGGTGTTTGCTGCTCTGAAAGGCGGACTCCACACATTGCTTTCTCAGCATCATCTACTAATAGAAAATTTTCACAGATTGATCATCAACGTCGTAATCAAGACTCTAAAGCACTCTTTAGATGTCCAAGTTCATCACAAATTCCCGTTATTAGACAAGGCCAAAATTTATTTTGTGAATTACCCGGCCAGAACTGTCCGCCTGGAAGTTCATGGTGTTTCTTTAATTTTATAAAATTATAGTCAGTCTGAAAATAAAATTTATAGTCAGTCTGCCATGAATGCTTTTGCAATGATGATTTGTTGTAGAAAAGCTAGACAAAGTTCTCCACGTTGTCCAGACGGAATGAGTCCAGAACGTTCACCAATTGGTTATGTATTATGCGAACTTTTACTTACAGACCAGTGCAAACCTGGTTATCAATGTGTACAGTCTAAAAACGATCCAGAACAGAGTATTTGTTGTTCACGACCAAAAAATGCTCGGCCAGCTGTTAATGCACAATATATTTGTCCAAATCAAGTAATCTCTAGATCCTCCCTTTATTTTTAAATTTAAATTAAAGCAAGTTCTTTTTCGTGATGGGTCTGGTCCAAGGTTTTGTTCACCGTCAGCAATTCAATCAAACTGCCCCAAAAGCTATTCCTGTGAGGAAGCAATAGGGCAGCCAGGCATTTTTGTTTGCTGTTCGATGCCTGCACAACCTATTTGTCCTTCCGGTTTTGATTCTTCTTTGGATTTACGAAGTGGAAATCCGGTAATTAAATAAGCTATTATTGAATGAATTGAGTTTTTGTAGATATATTGTTCTCCATCTGATCTATCTATGTGTCCTGCAGATGCTGATTGTTTACTCGCCGAAAATCGTGCAAACACATATCTTTGTTGTGAAAGCCGAGAACCTGGGTGATTTTTCTTTTAATTTTATCTTTAGAAAAAAATTTTGGTACTAATTAACTAAAAAACTTATTATAGAAGGATTTGTCCTCAACCTGGACAGCATGCTCTTCTTCAAATAAATGGGCAACCTGAACAGTGCTCTGGCCCTGGGGCACCTTGTAGTAAAGTAAAATTAAATTAGTCCATGTTAGTATATATCAAAACTTTTTCAGTCTTCTTATACTTGTCAGCTCTCATATACTTTAAATAATTTGTATGTTTGTTGTGGCCCTCCTAATTCTGCAATTGTTTGTGCTGATGGAAGAGAAACTTATCACCAAGAATTTGGTACAACTTTTTGGAATTTATTTGAAATTTTTTTTAATCAGGCAAAACCGTCCAATGTAATCCTATGAGTCTTTACAGTCAATGCCCAAGTGGTTTCGAATGTGCACTTTCAAATGTGCCTGCCATGCATGTTTGTTGCCGTCGTATGGATGCTCCTTTGCCGGGTGGCGCGCCAATGCCGCAAGCTCAAACCGATATTCCCCCACCTCCATTTGTACCACCATCTTCATCTTCTGCCACATTTCGTCCTCCAATTGAAGATTTAGGATGCCCGCTTGGCTGGTCTGCCTATGAAGACCATCGGGTTATTTAATTATTTAAAAGTGAATAAATAGAATAACTGAAGTTATTCTTGCCAGACAAGAAAGTTTTGTTTTGGATAAGTCAAAAAGTCTATTTGAAAATATTTATAATATTTCAGGGAGCTCACCATTTCTGTCAAGACACATTGGACATGACTTGTCCACATGGTGATTTTAAATTTTAGATTTTAAAATGCCTAAATTTCTTAAAAATTAAAGGGTTTTCATGCGCCCAATCATCTGTCGAGGGTATTTTTATGTGTTGTCGCCTAGCCTCCCCTATTCAATGCCCCCAAGCTTATTCTACTTTAATGGTGAATAACAGTCCAAGACTTTGCTCTATCGCGGCTAGACAAATTAGCAGCAATGCTTCTCCACCTCCTGCTGCAGATAGATTCGGTGGATTATTGCGCCAACAACAGACAATATCTTCACCTTCATTATCAACAGGGCAAAACAACAATCATTGTCCAAATGGTTATACTTGCATGCAATCCTCAGTTGTTAGTAACTAATAAGTTATAAAGAAAGAAATATTTTTGAAAGAAATTTCCAAAATTTTATGGGGGGGGGGGGGCTATTCATGATTAAATAAATTAGAAAAAATAATTTTTCATCTCCATAATAGCCGGCTGTGTATGTTTGTTGTGGTATAAATACATTACCTTCAATGTCAACAGATGTTGGCATTAGTAAATCTACAAGTTCTTCTACAGAATTGCTTTGTTCAAACGGACAAATACCAGGTGTTATAAGTATTTTCTAAAAAATAAATTTAAATTTAATAAAGCTTATCTTGGCCAATATATTCGTTATTGTTCTAATCTTGGACAAGTTTCTGAATGTCCACCAAGTTATGTTTGTTCACCTTCCAACAGAGTGGGGTTAAATGTCTGTTGTCATCCTTTTCCAGTAGTTCATAGACGTTCTACTTCAAGATCTTATTCTGACAGTAAAGAACAGAAAGACAATATTTGTGGAGAAGGGTCTTTAGTGGCAATTGATGAGGTAGATGGAAGGTCTATAGAATGTGATGGGACAACAAAGGATGAATGCCCTCAGGCATGTAAATAAATTTTAAAATTTTCGTATTAAATAATTAAAGAATTATGAATGCCAACCTTCTCTCATAAATACAAAAATGTATTGTTGTAGATGTGAAGGAAATAGAGAACGTCGGAATGTTAAACAAAATTATTATAAAACGGGGATATTAATTATGTAAAAAATGTTTATTAGATTATTTTTTATTTTAGAGTTTCCGGATTTATTTTAATATAACCACCTTTGGTTTTCCAATCCATTTGGGGTGGTTATATTAGAGACAGTAGTTCTATTAGAATAAATTCGGTATATTAAATGTACTTCTAAAATTTTTTAACAGATTTTATTTTGAATTTTATAAAAATATAATTTTAATAAAAGACTTCCGTTTATAATTTCCTATTTTATTATTATTAATTTAATTTAAATAAACAAAAAAATATAATTATTAATAGATTAATTCTTTAATTTTTTTCGAGTCTTTATTTCCTTAAATAATTAAAGTGCAAAGGTTTGGGGCTTTTGGAGCCTCCAAATTTGCAAGTGAACTTCCACCAGAATTGTCATTTTCTTTTTCATCCTCACTTCCACCTCCTCCTATAAATCCACCAAATAAGGATCCAAAATGTTCACCAAATGCTGATTGGACTTTCTAAATTTAATTTAAAAAACAATCTTTTCTCTCTTTTCTTTCCTTCCTTACTTTACGGAAATCAGCTGTGGCAGCCTTTTGGTATGTACTAAATTTAGCGTCAAATTGTTCCAATTCGCGTTGTTCATCAGCAGTTAATTTACGTACAAAAGTATCACCAATATAAATATTGTCTCCTTGTACTGAGCATCCATCAAAAATATATTGGGTTGTTGCTTTGTCTGAACAGAAACTTGGCTAAAATAAAATTATTTTATAGAAAGTTATATAAATATCACTTTTTTGGGTGGTTCAGGCTTTTTTGTTTGCTGATTTCCTCCACTAACTTGCTTTTGACGTTGCTCCAAAAATTGTTTAGTATAAAAAATAATAAATATTTATTTTAATTATTTTTTATTTTTTAAACCTTCGTTTTAAATTCATCAAGAGATGCCTTAATTTATGTTATTATTTAATATTTTTAATATTTTTATTTATACTTGATAATCCTTTAATTCACTCTGTTCATCAACATCCAAATCTTTTACAAAATGTCCGTTAATAAATAATTTGTTTTGCTTAAAGAAAATATTTTTTTTTATTTTTTTTTTAAATTAAGAATAACCGAAACAACACATCCAACTTTTCCCCCAATAGTAGCCAAAGAACCAAATGCAGCAAAGCGTTTTGCGCGATTTTGTTTTTCAGCAAAAGTGAGGGGAATTGCAATGAAGAGGAGACTTTTAAATAAATTAAAAAAATTTTTTTAATTTTTAAATTAGTAAATTATTTAAGTATAATAATTATTTTTTATTTAATATTTCCACAATTTATGACCACTTACATGAAGGCAAAGAAAGTCGTTGAGGTACGAATACCGATTATCATTTTAATTTTAAAATATTATTCTGTTAATAAAAAATTAAATTTTTAAGAGACAAAAATAAAAAATTTTTTCCACAAAAACCCCAATTTTCTTGTCAAATTTTAGAAAAATAAGATTAAATATATAAAATATATAAAAACAATTTTTTATTGAAAATATCCCAGCAATTAAATTTTAAAAATTTAAAATGAGAGCGAGAAAGAGAATTTTTGAAGGTTATTTTACTTTACGCTATTTAAAGAAAAAAGGGCAACGATCATAAAATTTTGATTAAAAGCTTTCTTTTAAATTAATTATTTATTTAATGTTGTGATAGAAATGGAAGTGACAGATTTAAACAAAATTCATTAAATTTAAACTATTTATTTCTAGTTATTATTATTTTTCAGAATTGAAGATAATAAAAAAATTTTTTTTATTTTCCTAATTAATATTTAGAGCAAATAAATATAAATTTCTAGTAGATGGCATAGTTTTATTGAGAGATTCGGATGATTTTTTTGTTTTGAAAAAGGGAGAAAGATTGACAGAAGTTGACACAAAATAGTAAATAATAACCACAATTAAAAATAAATTTTCCGTAAAAGCTTTTGTATTTATTGAAAGATAAATGGAAGGGAGAGAGGGAGGGATATTTAGAGTTTTTGTGCTTCTATATTCTTTGTTATCGCGCAATCCCTATTATTTTTGTGTAAATTTTCGCGAAAAGACTGGAAACAAAAAAATTTCTTCTTTTTATTTCCACCAAACAATAAATTTATATACAAAAGTAGAAATATTTAAAAAGAAAAAAGAATGGGATAGAAGTATAACAAACGGATATTTTTGCAATTTATAGGGATATTGTAAGACAGTTCTTTGTAGTGAACAGAAAGGGACAAGAAATTAAATGGTTGCGAATCTTAGTTACAAGTAAGCCTACGTAGGAGATAAGAATTAGTATGGAAGGTATCACAAAGTTTCTGATTTATTTAATTTGAAAATGACGGTTGGAGGGATAAAATACTAAATGATGTTGTTTATATTTTTATTTTCATGAACGCTTAAAATGGATATATCCTTTTATGGAATGAGGTGTTGATCGTTTTTTATTGTTTATTATTTGTTTAAGCAGGTGAATTGTTAAAATTAGAGTGAAAAAATTTTACCAAGTCTACAGTAAATTTACTAACAAAATTTACTAAGTCTGTAATAACTCATATATGTAAATGATAACTCATTTGAGTGAGCTCGTCGAGTCGATTGCACTAAAATCAGCTAAACTAGATGATTCTGAAGAAAGTCGCTGGAAAAATTTCGATGGAAAACTGTTTTCGTGCTTCTGCAGCTGTGATTACTTTGCTCATCGAGGCCATCGTCGTTTGCTCATCGAGGCCATCGAACGATAACCCGGCTTCCTCCGTAAACTTTTTCACGGATAACTTAGTCTAATATAACTTGTTTAATATTTTCGTTTATATCTAGAATAACGCTTATTTTAGTCCCACTCGGCTAGGCTAGATGCACTCTTTCAAATAAGCTAACTTTTTTAAGATCAAGAGTAGTAGGAAAATGTTTAGTGATTCATAAACTAGAGAAAAAGTGAGTGATAACCAACACCTTAGGTGCGAAAAATACGTGACCAAAAAACAGTACGAAGTAGAGCAAAATCGAACTTTACCAACAATATCCTCTCCCTTACAAATTAGTTTCATTTCCTTTGCTGATAATATTTTGTAATTTTTCCTAAATTTGGCATTTTGATATTTTATTTCGTGTTGGTATTTCGTTAGACTTATTCGCGGTACACCTCAATTGAGTCCGCACGATTGAGTCCCCACGATTGAGTCCGCACGATTGAGTCCCCACGATTGAGTCCCGGCACAATTGAGTCCCCACGATTGAGTCCGCACGATTGAGTCCCCGTTGTATATACCTCAATTGAGTCCCCGTGGATTTAATTATGGATTTAATTATATTGTGGATTTAATTATATTAAAAAAGATTAAGAGGGATATTTGGGGATTTGGAGGGATTAATGTTAATATCAGGGGACTTGTATGCGACATCGAGGTATCAAGATGGATATTGGTGAATATCAAGGGATATAAGTAGATTTAAGCGGGGATATCGGTTGAATTAAGGCAGATATCAACAAATTCGGAGAGATTAAGATGGATATTGTGGGTTTGGGGATTAGGAGGGATATCGAGAGATTTTTTGAATGACAGCTCATTCGAAAGTAGTGAGTCGAATGACACGAAAATCAACATTGTTGAACAAGTTCTCGCCGAGATATGGGGCTCGAAATGGTGGATTTTTTGGTGGAATTCCATGGGGAATTTTTGTTGCGAAACATTCGAATAAACAAAAAATAGCTCATTCGAAAGGGATCGACGAGATGAGTTGAATAAGACCAAAATCAAGTTGATTGAATGATTCTGAACAAATTTTGACCAACAGAATCTTCGCTGGAAAAACTTTTTGTGCTGCTATGGAGGGTAGGGGAAAGTTCACCACCTTCGTTCCTTCAGAAACTGTGAACTTGAAAATCGCCAGTCAGAAACTGACGAAAATCAACTAAAAAATTTTAAAAATAAAAACGAAAAACAAAATAAAAATTCCAAACCTTTTCAAATTTCCCATCGTTGCAGCCGTGGGATGAAGTCCGACACGTGATGAGCAAAGTTAGACCAACCTGAAATATAAAATCTAAAATTAAAAAATAAAAATTAAACTTTTACCTACACAAGATTCTCGTCCTCCCTCTCGTCCTCATTGAGAAAATTCAGTGCTCGGATGGACTTGAGTGGATGCTCGGTCAACTAATTAACAAAATTAGTTGCAAACCCCAAAAGAAAAACAAAAAAATAAAAAAAAACAATAAAAAAATCTAGGAAAATAATGCGGGTACACAAACGTCCCCCTTTGGGTGGGTACACAACCGGCGGTACACAAACGGCCGGTACACAAGTGTCCCCTACCGGGAATTTTTAAAATTAAATCCACGGGGACTCAATTGAGGTATATACAACGGGGACTCAATCGTGCGGACTCAATCGTGGGGACTCAATTGTGCCGGGACTCAATCGTGGGGACTCAATCGTGCGGACTCAATCGTGGGGACTCAATCGTGCGGACTCAGTTGAACTGCTCCGACTTATTCGTATTTGTTATTTTGTTCTGCAATGTCTAAATTGCTTCATTTCATAAACAGTTAATTAATAATGTTATGTATTTTTTGTCATTATTTTGGTAAATTTTTAGTTTCTGATTTCTTTGATCATCTCTAATGGGGAGAGAATGGCTTCTGGAATGGGAGTTGAGAATTCTGAAATAGTTTTATTTTACTTGACATTTACTATATTAATTCTAAATTTCAGATAGTTTAATTCTGTGCACATTTTTACTTATATATTCTTGTTTTTAAATGACTAAATCACAAAATTAATTTTTAAATGGCTAGAATATGTCCACAGTGTCGACGTAGTCTTAGAGGACAATTTACATTTCGAGGATTATTATGGGGAATACTTTGCTTTCCATGTGGACTCTTCTGTTGCATCAGAAGACGGCGAATGCATTGTTTTAATTGTGAAAACGAGGTTTTACTTATATATTTTTTGATTCTTTAAATTCCCAATAATTTAGCTTTTAATTTTTGAAATTTTTTCATTTATTTCATCGATTCCTTTTTTAAAAAATTTTTCTTTTAAGGTTGTTGTTTCTACTGGCTCATTTCCTGTACTTGCTCATCGTTATAAAGATTATAGATCTTCTTTATGGCAATTTCCATCCTCTACAACATCCAATACCACTATAACTGGCAATAGTCAATCTGAACAAAGGCCCCTGCTTCAACGTCAATAAATGGCTTATATTAACACAAAAGGGTATATATCTATTTTACTTTCCAACTTTTCCCTTCCTTTTTCTGTTTAAAAATTGATTAAATAATTTAGATAAATTATTTGGGAAATTCTTTGTTAAATTATTTTTGAAAATTCTGAAATATTAAATTCGAAATTTTATAAAAAAATTTTTGATCCCTAAAAATAATTTTTAATCAATTTTTTTTGTAATTTTTTGCCATAATTTTATTCAGTAATTTAATTGTGCTTATTTCATGATTTAGAGGGACTTGTTAGATTTTATTAATTAATGGATTGTATAAGTTTTAAAAATTTTTATTGAAAATTTTAGAAATTTTCTTTAATGGATAATTTAAGTTTTTTAGCGATCGATTTTCAAATTTTCTTTCATTTTCTTTTAAAACGACAAAATTTCTTTTAAAATTTAAAAAAGTAATTGAATTTATTTTCAATTTAAATACTTTAAAGAATTTTTGTTAATTTTAATTCCTTAACAGAAAAATATATTTATTTTCACTGCTTCTGCTTTCATAAATATATTTATAGAAAATTTATACTTTTTTTTCTCCTAATTTCCATTTTGTATATATTTATTCTTTCCATTCCTTTGTTTTTCACCTTTTATTTTTCACTTTGCCCAATTCCTATCTTCTATTTTCCTTCAAATCTAAAAGTGATTTAAAAATTGTATTTTTATTCTAAAATGTATTTAATTTTTTAAATTAAAGAAATAAAATAATTTAAAATTTTCTTTTGTTTTTCTTTGATTGATTTTTAAAAATTCAATTTAATTTTTTAATTTTTTTGGAATATAATGAAATAATTTTTAAGAGAATGTCCGACACATCACAAGAATTACACGATTTTGCCAAGAAAGTACATCAGACACTTGGATCTAAATATGAAGGATATCGATTAGCTGATCTAAAATTTGACATTCAGTTTGTTTTTTTATAATATATTGTCTTTTTATGGGCTTTTGGGGCACTATTCGAAATTTTTCTGAAATTGTTTTGTAATTTTATAGGGATTTGACAAATAGGACTCGGAAGGTATAACTTGAATTTTTCTTCATTTGTTGATTGTTTTTGAATATTGCCTTTGATTTTATGTTTTATTGTTAGCTTTTCACCATCCCGTTAAAAATATTTGACTGCACACAGAACAGAAACATCATTTCAATAAAAACAAAATTTCAGTAAAATAAAATTTTTATTTTTAAGCGATGATTTTAACATAAATGCTGATGATAAAGCAAATCAACTAGGATATTCTACATTTAAAGAATTAATTGAATCTGTTGCCTTTGAAAATTTTGTAGTTATACAACAAGACAAAGATAGTTTAGACAATGCAAAAATATATAAAGCTAGACCAGATGATAAATATAAATTAATTTATGAACAACAAAAACAGTGGAATAGACATAAGGAAAACGAGTTTGTTTTTTTTGAAAAATATTTTACTAGTCAAGATAAGAATGGTGAAAATTTGGAATTTAATTAAAGGGAATTAAGGAAAAAACTTCATAATTTATGGCAAATTTAATTGAATAATTTTTGTGTTCTGAAAATTCAAAAACAAAACACCTGCGAAATTTTTATAATTATGGGGGCTTTGTTTATTAACTTTGGAATTTTATTTGTTCTATAATTCAACAAGCTAATCTTAAAAATTTTGAATATTTTTTAGGCAGGCAAGAATGTTAAGAAAATATGCTCATGTTATGGCTGCTTCGAATAATAATGCTCCTCCTCAACCTTTAAATCGGTCTGTGAAAATTAAATTAATTTTACACAAATAACATCAGTTAACATTTTATAATTCACCCTAAAATATTTTTTATTTAGTAATTTTTATTTCCTTTTAAATTTAAATTTTATTTTAAATTATTGAGGATTTTTTTCGATACCAGAGGAAGATATGTGCATCCACGTCACGGCAATAAATTTGGAAATTATTTAAACAAAAATTCACATCAAAGAAATCCTCAAGGATTGGGGGAACCACAAGGGTTGGATGACTATTTTGATGAAGATTTTGTGGAAGAAAATAATGGGAGGGAAGAGGAGGAAGAAGAAGAATATCAAGATTTTAGGGGATCTGATTCTGGAAAAGGAGAAGAGAAAAATGATGTAAAAGAAGAGAAATATATACAAGAAAATGTTGAAATTACTTTAAAAAAAGGTAGAGATTAAAAGATTTTACTGTGATAGATTTAATTTAAATATTTTCCGGAGTTGGAACTTATTATGGGAAGGTGTTCAGCTTTTAATAATCCTGACAAGGGAACCATTCGAACTGTGACCAAAAATTTTCAAATAAAAATTATACCATCGTGTAGAGCATGGTCGATAAATTATTGCCAATTTTTGGCTTTTTTGCTCCGACCCCCAAATCGAAAATTATAGCTGATCAAATTTTCAATGTTTTGGAGTGATTGAGTAACCCTCGTTTTTATTATTATATGAAAGACGATGGTATAATCTTTATTGAAAATTTTTGATCACAGTTCGAGTGGTTCCCTTGCGAGATAAACAAATAAATAATTAAACTTTCAATAAAAGAGGGGTTCTGATTTTAAGCAAAGTTAAAATTATCAAATTACCTGCTGGACATTCTAAATCACAAAAAACTATTTTTTAAACAAACAAAACTTACTTTTTCTCGTTAAAATAAGCAAGGCCAAAAGAATTTATTCTACCTAAAAGCAAAACAAACCAAATAACAACAGAAAAGATTAAAGATGAACAACCTATTGTTGATATTTCTTTCACCAAAAATAACTCCGTAAATCAAGATTTTAGCCGGTGCGCTAATTAAAATTTGTAAATTATTTTTCAGTTACTTTTCAGATTTCCCTCTAAATCTAGTGAAAAAATTTTTTAAAATTATTTTTCAATTGACATAACTGAGAGGAGGGGTATCTTTATTTTACTCTCATGTCGATATTTAATTTGAATATAAATTAATTTATTTAAAAATATTTTTAAAAATTTGACATGAAAATATAAGTGTTTTTTAGAGAAAAGAGTAGGTCAACAAAACAAATAGTAACTACAAAAACAATATGGGACGAAGAAGAGGATGAGGAAGAAATCTCAATAAATCATAACAACATTTACGTACCTGAAGGAAAATTAATAAATATAGATGATGAATAGTAGAAATGAGAGAATTTTTAATTTTAATTAATTATTTTTGTACGAGTATATTTAAAAATAACCCGCTCAAATTTTAATATTTTATAAAAGTTATTCAAAAAAGTGAAGTTTTGCATTGTTTCTCTAACAAAAGAGGCTGTGGGGCACACTTTTAAAATTAAGAAGCATAGTTTTTTGTTAACAAAAAAATATTTAAGCCAAGCATCGAATAGTTTTATGCAATCATACTTGCCTTGCTGCCTCAAGATTTAAGCTAGACCTGCCCTCCCTATCGGGGCGAACACCTATTCTTGTAAGTTAGGGCTTACTGAGGTTATATCCTTTGAGCCTGTATAAATAAAAATTAATGATTAAAAAAAGGCAAATTAGGGTTTGACGTTAAATTTAATTATGGCATGTTCCACTAAAAACATTTAAAAATTTTTTGTCTTATAATTAAATATTTTTCTTTTAATGAATAATATTTTTTATATGTGTACCAGACAAATACAAATTAAAAGTTATTTCTTAAAAGGTTTTAATAATTTTGTGTTCTTTCAAGCTTCAAAATAATTTTTACTCCATTTTTTATAGCCAATAAAAGTACAAACATTTTTTAATTTAAATATTTTTAATCTTCGTCCTCCTATTTTCAAAGAAATAGAAACCATGGAAACATCTTTTTTCGTGAATAATTTTTAAAAGAAAATTATATACCGTATTTCCTATATTAGAGCCCCATGGGGCTCTATTTTTCAACTATCCTCCAAAGTGGGGCTGTATTAGAGGGTGGGGCTCTAACAGAGGGTGGGGCTCTAATATAGGAAATACGGTATTTATTAAATTTTATGTTGTACATCTTTTTGCCTTTTAGAATGCTTACCTAAATATTTTTTAAATTTCTTTATAATTTTAAATTATTTTCTTTTCAAATAATCTTTAATTAGAAAATAAAGTTGAACTGAAGATTTTTAAGCTTTTTTCTGCGTTTTTAGAAATATTTTAAACCTAAATTATCTAGTCAAAAAGACATTCCCTCCATTCTTGCAGCTTTAAATTTTAAAAACTTTTGTGCCAAAATGAAGTCATTCATAAATATAATTTTTAAGTTTTTTATGGAATTGCCAATATTTATTGAAAGACTCCCCTTTTTTCTTTTTATTTATTTTAATATTTCACAGCATGTGCCCAATGAATTGAAAATAATTCAGAATTATTTGAATAAAAAAGAGCGAAAATATATTGCTTCTACCTATTTTAGTAGAGGGGTAGACCTATTCAATTTGGCAACCATTTATTTAAAACCCCCCAACATTTTTACTAAAAATAAAGCTTTTTATTTTTAATTTTTTAAAATATTTACTAAAAAAAGATACAAAATAGCCAGCAACTTTTCTTTTAAAAATTATTTTTTTATTTTAATATAACAATTAAAAATAAATAATTATTTAAAGGCATTTAATTATTTTTAAATATAAAGAAAAATAATTTTTGATTTTTGGTCTTTTTTAAATAAAATATTTAGCAAAAATATAAAATTTTTAAAATTAACCCTTAAAATATATGTATTTCCATTAATTATTTCCAATATTTCCATGATTTCCATTAATATTCTTAAAAGTTTATTTAAGATATCTCAATCATTATTAAAATAATAATTAAAATATGTAGGCTCTGTTTCATAACTATAACTCCACCCCGATTTTTCGAGTTTAAGCATGATTTTAATGCTTAACTTAACTGAGGCTATTATAAAATGATATATTATCTTAATTACATATTACTCAAAAATATTAAATACCTAAGTATCAAATCTCCACTAAAATAGTTGAACTGTTTTTGATAAAAAATTTTTTTTTAGCTTTTTCGATCTTTTTTAAAGCTTTTATTATTCTTTTTAAAAATTAAAGTTTTAAAATATATAATAAATTACTATAATTTATTCTTCATATTTTAATTAATAAAAAATGGAAAATTCTTCATCAATAATTCCAAGACTTGAAATGGAATCATTACAACAAATGGAGCAAGAAAACGATAATAATAGCTTATTTAATGTAATATTTAATTTTTAATTTAATTTAATAAAAATATTTTAAATTTTAAAAGATTCGAGATGTGGACGCCCAACGATTTTTAGAAGAATCTTTAGTTTTATTACTTAATTTTAATAATTTACAACAAAATAATTCTTCCCCAAAATTAAAAAATAATTTAATCGAAAAAGAAGAAAAATTAAAAAATTCTCCAAAACAAAATTTAGATAATTATTTACCCCCAAAATCCCCAAGGAATAAACAACAGAGAAATGATTTAAATAAAAAACCAAAAGAAAAAATAATTGAAGCTGGGTTGCTTTTACACGAAATTGCTGAAAAATGTAGACGTTCAATTTTAAATTTAGTAAGTTGAAGTATTTTAATTAAAGACATTTTAAGTTGTTCTTTTTCTTCAATTTTTTTTACTAAGTCAGTTCAAAAAAAAATTCGCTTTGCAAAAAAAGTTGTAGAATTTTTTAAAAGTGTACAAAAGCTATAAAGTTTGGATACCTATATATTTTTAGAGTGTTTTCTAATAGATACCAAAATTTGAGAATTTTTGGTTAGGTATTCATGGAGTTTTGATCTTTTAAGAAATTGTTGTTGAAAATGAGTTTACACATTTCTCCTAAAAACGTAATATATATCAAGAACACTAAAAAATAGAGCATTGTTATATTACAAAGAATAATTTAAAATTTTAAAAATAAAATTTGTAAAAAGTAGTTAAACCAGCCAGTCGTTGAAATAAAATATGGAGATATTTTAATTTAAATAATGGGAAATGTTATCCACTTAATTAAATTTTTGTATATTTTTATGTGCAAAAAACATAAAATATTCAAGATAAAAATTGTTTTTTTAATATTTTGTATTTATTCAATGACCAAAACAAAATCATCATTATTATTAGGGACAACTGCTTATTTTTATTTTCATCCTAGTTAAAAAATAATTGTTAGAGGGGGAAGTATATATCAACATTTTGAGGAAGAAAATGATGTAAATAAATACAGGAAATGTTTAAAGTAAATAATATTCTTGTTTTTCTAGTAGATCAATGAAGAAAAGGGGGAAAAGCAAGAAAAAGAAGGTGTATGTAATATCATTTACCTGTATTTTGATTATTGTAGTTTTTTAATCAACTATAAAAAACAACTGAAATTTTGTTTATTCTTTCCCCAGCTTATGCTACGGTTACATAAAAATCGCGCGCGTCTTGCGACAGAAAAGATAATGTAAAAAGAGGAGAGAAAAGAGGAAAAAAATTTTGTCGCTTTTTTCTAGTGGTTACATAAAATGCGTCTTCCGCCGGCGTCTTGTCGCCGGCGTCTTGTCGCTTTTTTCTAGTGGTTACATAAACCGCGTCTTCCGCCAGCGACAAGACGCCGGCGTCTTGTCGCTTTTTTCTAGTGGTTACATAAAATGCGTCTTCCGCCGGCGTCTTGTCGCCGGCGACACTTTTTTTAATTCAAACATGTTTGAATTTTTGGCGACAACTTTTAGCGTCTTGATCATTTCTCGGCCAATTCTGATCCGATTTTCAAAATTTAAAAAGATTCTGAAAGTTCAGTTTATTCTCTATCGATCAATATAAATTTTATATTTTTAAAGTTAAATCTTATGGGTTAAAATTGATTTTGAAAAAGGTATACTTTTTGCAAAAAATATTCTTTTTTTTTTTCGATATTTTTGAGATATTCAGTATGATATCGAGTATTTATATCATAACTTTTTCATCAATCGGTCAAAAATTCTGATTTTTTGATATGTTGTAGAGCTTTTGATTCTCTATCAAATGATACCAAAAACACGAAAAAGTGACCATTTCTTGAAGAGTAGGGCTCGTACCATATATATAGTTAGGGACAAAAAAGCTCTCGGTCTCGACTCTCGGTCTCGACCCAGGACTCGGGGTTGATTCCCGGTCTCGGTCTCGGTTCCCGACTCTCGGCTTTTTTAACTCCCGACCATCACTAGAGAGTACATGGTGCAGACTGCATGAGAAACCACTCAACGCTCAACACGCGACACTTGACACGGATCAATTGTGAGAGTAGTGTTATGCCTTTATCTGTTAAAATTGATAAATCCTTTCATATTCAAAAATTTAAAAATTTGGAACTAGAAATTAGAGTTGGCCGGGATCGGGATCCCGGTCGGGATCGGGCGGGATTATCCCGGGTTTTTCAAATCCCGATCCCGATTTTTCTGATCCCGGTCCCGAAATATATATCCCGATCCCGGCCATTTTAATCCCGAGCCGGGATCCGGGATCGGGACCGGGATCGGGATCTCGAGTCCAAATCCCGATCCCGATTTCGGCCAATCCCGATCCCGTGTCGGGATCCGGGATCGGGATCGGGATCACCATTCCTAAATCCCGATCCCGGGTTTTTCTCGAAATCCCGATACCGGCCAACTCTATAAGAAATAGCTTGGAACTAGTTCCAGAACTGGAACTAAGGAATTTCAAAAATGGAGTTCCGGAACTGGAACTGGAACTACAAAAATTAAAAACCTGGTTCCGGAACTGGAACTACAAAAATTTAAAACCTGGTTCCGGAACTGGAACTACAAAAATTTAAAACCTAGTTCTGGAACTGGAACTAGTTCCAGAGAAATTTTGGAACTTTGACATCACTGGGTATAGGCTGTATCTCTTCGACCCTACTCCTCCATCCTGCGGCGCTGAAAACGGAAGAGGGATAAAGTTGGTCAAGCGGGAAATATCGGGTACCTACCTGAAGGGATAGAAGAATATCGGGCGATTTTTTTCCTCGTATTTTTTGAAAATCTCGTATCTCGTATTTTGTGGCTCGAGCTGCACCCCCGCTTTAGATAGAGAAGAGTTTATTGGACCAACTTTATACATCTTTCCAATTTTTATACCTCTTTCCCGCTTGACCAACTTTATACCTCTTTCCAACTTCAGCGCCGCAGGCGAAAATTTGAGAATTTTGGAAGACCACTGAGCAAGATTTCTTCCTTTTTTCCTAATTCTAGGATCCTAAAATAGTCCCAAATTTTTGACATTTTTTCTAAAATATATTGAACATATCTCGTGTCTTGTGGCAAAATACGAGATACGAGACCTCTAAAAAACACGAGATTTCACGAGATACGCGAGGAGCGCCACCCCTGATCGGTACCATGGCAGAATAAAATGATTTGATTTTATAAATTTTATTTTAGTATGATAAATATTTAAAAAAATTTTTAATCGGATTTAGTGGTTACATAAAATCGCGCGCGTCTTGAGACAGACGCTCGGCGACAAGACGCGCGCGACAGTCGCTAGTGGCGTGGTTACATAAAATCAGCGTTTGTCGCTTTGCTCTTGTCGCTTTGTGGAAGACGCCGATTTTATGTAACCACACTACTAGCGACTGTCGCGCGCGTCTTGTCGCCGAGCGTCTGTCTCAAGACGCGCGCGATTTTTATGTAACCGTAGCATTAACAGAAAAGCTCTTCTTTTAATCAAAAAATCATTGTTTATACCATCTCAATATTCTCCATCATTTAATAAACACACAATTTACCTACCCATCTTTAAACAAAAATTATCTACTAAATTAACACTTTTTCACTTGCTTTAATTTAGAGAAGATTTAAAACCTTAATAGAGACACCAACTAACCACCCAGCAGCAGCCGCTTTCTTCAAGATCCCCCCAAGTATCAATCAATGCCACAAGTTTTTAAATCTTCAACCGTCAGCAGTCGTCGCATGTGAGTTAATTCAAACAAAAAAATAAAGAGAAAGGAAGGAAGGATATATTTATTAACACCAATGAATCGGCACACAAACAACTACCTCTTCTAATACCTTTCTAGCAAAATCACCGTTAAAAATAAAAGAGATTTTAAGCTCTAATCAATAAAAACTTTGAAATATTGGTTGCAAATTTCATGATCTATTTTTGAAGATTTATGTCAAGCTAGTTTTTAAAATTTATTTTAACTTTCGTGTGTTTTAGATTTTGGGTAAAATAAAAATAAATTTGTGCTTCCCGGTTAATATCTTTATTTGATATTTTTAGATTTTTTTTTCTAAATTAATTACTCTTAATTTTAAAATAAAGATACGATTATTTAAACTGATATTTAAATCTGAACAAATTTCCTTCACAAAAATGCGTGAACCAATTAACAATAGTAAAGAAATACCACAAAAAACTTCTCTTCAAAATAACTCTAAATTAATAAATGGATTTAATGAAAATAATATAAACAGTGAAAACAACAATTACTCAAATAATTGTCAAAATAATACAAAATTTTCTTTTAAAGAATCAGGGAGCAATCCAGCTAAACAAACACGTCGTCCATTAACTGCACAACAAAAGAGTCCCTACATCAGCAATTTTTGGATTTCTGTACGTTTATCCAAACTAGGATATGTAGTTGATCCCGATTTTATGTAAAACCCGGTTTCGGTCTTGAGTTTCAGTAAAATATTTCTGTCTTTGGTGGTTTTTAAGTGGTTTTGGCTTTTAAATTTTCATGAAAATTTAAGGCAAAAAATATCAAAATTTTCGGTTTTAGACCGAAATTGGATTAACCAAAAACCAGTTTGCTAAAGTTTTTTAATACTTTTCTCCATTAGACACTCAAGTCACGTTCTTCATCTGAAGCATTATCCTCCCAAAGGCTATTACTCGGTCACAATGCTACCGAAAAACTACAACAATTACAGCAACAATCCCCTTCTTCACAATCTCTATCATCCCTTTCCTCTCCTTCTTCTTCAGCAATAAATAATTTAAATTCTGAAGATCAACAAATAAATAATGTAAAAAATAATTTGGAAAATAATTTGGGAACTGTTGAATCTGTAGCTGTACGTACAGCTAATTTTTTATTAGAAATGAGGAAAACACAGGAAGGCAAAAAACAGCAATCTACAAAAACTAATAATAATTCTCCATTTAGCTATAATAATACTTGTGGAAGAATTACACCTTTCCCCAGGTATTTAATTTTCAAAGTTATTCAAATTGTGAACCTAGAAACCGAAAAAAATTCAGGAAACATTATATTCTTATTTAAACAGCCTTCTAATCGACCAACAACTCCCTGCAACTACATCTTCAACTTCTCAATTATTATTGGACTCTGAAAGTGAAAGTCTTGATAATAATACTAAAAATTGTGGTCGATTCCCAACAATTCCTTCAGAAAAACACCAATTTCATCCTCTCCAAGTAAATATTAATGAAGAAGCAGACAAATCCTCCTCTTCCTCATTATTACAAAAACAATCTTCACCAACATTTTCCTTATCCTCATCTATCGCAGAATTACCTCAACCAGCCCCTAAACACCATTTAAGGGAACAATTACTTAAAATTAAACAAAAAAATGTTTTTGCCGGAAATAGTTTTTTTGGGGGAATTTCTAATAATCCTTTCTTTTTTGGAAATCAAAAACAACAAAAACAAAGAAAAATACTCCCAACAGCTAAACAACTCTTACATTCTTCATCTCCTAATTTTCCACAAACAAATACTGTTATTTCAAGAGTTAATGAATTAGAGGAAAGGCAACAGAAAAATAAAAAAGTTTGAAATTATTTTGAATAAAAAAGTATTATAACCTGAAATATTTAAATTTAAAATTCCTCCATCTTTTTCAATTTTAAAATTAAACAAGTTCATTAAATTTTCTATTTAGTGAATTATTGAAATTTAGATTTTTTAACTCTACATGCTAAATTTTTTGGAATTCTAAGTATGCGAAAGAACTGACTAATTTTGATCGTACTTTTTACCTAATTTTGAGTAAAAAGTACGATCAACTCCTCGAAGTAGTTTATTTCGCATAAAGCCAGTTACAAAGCCAGTCCTTGTTTAAACTTTTAAATCCAGACAAATTTTTAATAAATAAATATTATTAATATTTTAAAGAATAATACAGTCGCTAAACCTTTCGGCATTGCTGTACAACAACAACAAAATATCAATTCTTCTCAATTACTTCAAGCAAATTCGACACAAAATTCTTCTTCAAAGATAAAATCTGCAAATAATTCTGTTACTAGAAATGATAGACTTTCTCCACGAAGTAGTTTATTTCGTACAAAGCCAGTTATTGTTGTTGACCTTGGTCAAGAAGAAATTAATGAGGTTAAAATAAAGGAAGAGGAAAATTTAAAACAAAATAACAAAAAGGAAGAGGAAAAATTAAAACAAAAATTAATTAAATATTTTGAAGAAGAAAAAGTTGATGAAGAACAAAAATTAAAATCAAATAATTTTGATGAAAAACATCAAAATATTTCCAAAACCTCCTCAGAAATAAAAGAAAAATCAAAAAGTGTAACTGCTTTGGTTAAACAAAATGTTATGCCAAAACATTTTCAATTTAATATTTTAAAGGTAAGTAAATGTTTGTGTGTTTTGATTTTTAAAAATTCTAAACAAAAATATATTTTTGCTTTTTATTTACACTAATCTTTTACTAAAATTTAAAAAAATCTTTTCTTTAAGTGTTTCTAAAAATGAAAAAAAAGGAAAATTATTTTTAAATAAAAATATTTTCACATTAATATTATATTAGCTTTTTCTTTAATTTTTATTTAAATTAAGAGCTTTTATTAATAATTCCTTATATTTTTTTATTAAAATTTAAAATATAATCAAGACTGGGAAAAAATTATTGAAACATGGGGGAAGGGGGATGGTTGGTAGACATGAAAAGTATAGACTGGAAATAAATAAATTTGTAGATTGAAACGAAAGATTATTTAAATATGTAGTCTTTTATGACAAAAAAAGTAAAAGCTTTATTCTTCATTATTACATATGGACTTTCATTTAATTATATTCAATCCAAGGGAGTGATTTTGTATGTGAAGGGGGGGGGGAGGGATATTATTGATCAAACACTAAAAAATTAAAATTTATTTATATTAAAATACTCTATAGCTTTATTTAGTTAACACAATATTTAAATCTAAATCCTCCTTATTCTTCAATTTTATTTTTCATCCTTCTCTTCTCTTTTCCTTTTTTATTTCACGCAAAAACTTTTAAGTGCTTAGTTTTTTTTAAATATTTACACACATTCACACTTTTTTTGATGCGCATTCCCCCATTTATTTATTTTAAAATATTTATGTACTAAGTAGATTTAATATTTAATATATATCACACACATCATTTCGGCCACCACCACTTCAAAACTTTTCTCTTCCCCTAATTTTTCAGTCTAATTCTTTCCTCATTTTTAGTTGATTGATTCACACATATGTGTATATTTTGAATTATTCACTCAGAAGTTTTTTTTTTCAAAATAAAAAAATTTTTTACAATATTGATTCTATCTTAAAAAATTAAAAACATTCTCATTCATTTTTAAATTTTATTTCGAGTTTATTCTTTAGAAATATTAAATTAGACAATTTAGACAATACTTATCTTTCCCTTATCTCCCTTTCATTTGCTTTTTCTTTTCGTTCTCCAAGAATTTTACAAGTGGTCAAAGTCAACGAATTAGGGCTATTGGTTCCAAAATTCTTCGTGTATACGAGACCGAACAGAAAAATTTAGGGCAAGAATTTGTAATTTAGTCTCGGCTTTGGATTAAAAATAAAACTAATTTTTAAATCTAAATTCCATAACAGATTTTCTGATTTATTATTATTAGTACACCGGCTGACCAAACAATTTAGGTTTTTATCCTTTATTAATTTAGCTTTTAGTCAATAGGTTAAGCTAAGGTTTTGGACAAATAAATAAAATAATTTTTGACTGACCGGCTGACCAATCAATATATATTTCTTTTTTTTGTATTATAATATCCTCTCATATCCAGTAAAATCTACTAAAATATAAATTCTATAAATCCGTGGGACGTGGCTACTTTCTTCTCTTCTTTCCCGATTTTAAAGGTAGGGAGGATATATTTGTTGTTGTTCTTAGTTACCTATCAGTTAAACAAAAGGGCCAAATTCTCTTTTTTTTTCTTATGTCCACTTAACTTGTGTTGTTTTGTTGCTAATAATAAATAAATATATCCTTTACTTTTAAATATTTTAAGGAATTTTGTTTTGCTTTTTCCTCCTTTCCTTCCCTTTATTACTTTTTACCTTTATAAATACTTTAGTAGAAAAATGTAATATGAGATTATATTTACATCGACTGGCTTGTTTGGTGTCCACTTAAAGCCAGCGGCGCTTTCTTGAGAGAAAATGGCGATTAGAAAATACGCTTTTATTAGTATGTATATCACTTTTCACATAGAAAAAGGGAAGGATGATGGCCACACTAATAATAAATAATATTCATTAAATGCCCAGTAAACCTAAACATATATTTGCTAATAAATATCCTTATTTTACATGAACATTTTATATTTAACCCGAAATCCCAAAATTAAATTTAGAAATTAAAACCTTTTTGTTACTTCCGAAATTTTTACTTAAATATTAAGTAGCAAAATATTTCAGGTACTCTTTTGCAAAAGAGTACTGTTATCTCCCCTTAATTTTTTTCTCATTTCTTTTCCTTTCTCCTCAAAAATACACCTGATCAAAATAACATACAGTTAATTAATCATGCCGATCTATGGCAATAAAAGTACCCAGATCTTTTTTTAGAACCAATGGTTCGGTATTTTTGCTCTTTATTCCCATAAAATATTCTGGTTAACGGTGAACGTTTTGTATCAGTAAATATAAGTACTGATACTCACCATCGTTGGAATTGGGTCCAATACTTTTTGTGTAGAAAGTAAAAAAAGGAGAAAAAAAACAAAATGGGGGAAGATAACACAAGAGTACCTATTTGGCAATTAAATTTACAATTTTAATCACATCTAAATACTTTAGCTTGTAAAAAATAAGTTTTATTCTTTTAGTATTTGTTATGAAATTAAAAACTATATTTAATTCCAAAATCCTACTAATCTATCTATCTAATTATAATAAGTGCAATTCTATAACAAACTCCACTCGTTTTCAAATACATATTATAAGGCCGGGATCATTCTGATTAGGCACTGGGATTACGGGGCCAACTACTTTACTATACCAAATCAAAAATATAAGTATAAACGATTGTGATTATTTACTCATTTAATTATTTATTATTTCTCTCTCATTTTTATAGAATAATATTAAAATTTTAGTTTTTTAATTAATTAAAATCAGATTTTCTATAAAATATTTATTTCTTCACTTTTTAATGAGAAAATAATTAAAATAGCCTCTAGCAATATATGCATTCCACTACAAATAATATCTGTTTATCTCCTTTACTACAAAAGTTTGGAACAGAATAAAAGCGATTATCATCAACATAAAGAGAAAATATTAGCAAAGAAAAAGCATTAACAAAAACGGGAATAGTAATGTTCGAAAATCAACATTTATTAGCAAATGATTGGAAAGAAGAAAAAAATAAAATGGAGGGAGAATTTGAAGAAGAAGAAGGAGATGAACAAAATAATGAGAATAATATTATTAATTATGATGAAGATGGATTTGAAGAATTACGAGATTTTCAGTTACTTTTAATGCCAGCAGCAAGACAAAGTGCTGCTAGGAGATTTAATTCTAATACTTCTCCTGTGAATGCTAATAAAATCAATGAACAGCAAAAGCAACAAAAGAATAAAAAAAATTGTGAAAACGCAGAAAAAATAGGGTTGGTAAATAAGTTAATCCAGAAGATTAATTCCTTCAAAATCAATAAACTAAAATCTGGGGTTTATTTTATGGAATAATGGAGATTACTGAATGGATTTTAATCCTATCTTTTCCTTAAAGATTGATCCCCCGGCACCGACTAACTCAACCCCGAATTTCGACTTTTCTGACTAACGTTAATAAAATAATTACGAGAAGGAATAAGAACATTCTAGTTTTGTTTCAATTCCTTTTTATTAAATATAATCTGCGCCAAAAAAATCTGCGCCGAATTGTCCAAAACGTTTCCCCTTATAAAACCTATACCTTTTGGCTTCAAGTTTTTACTTAAAACTTGTTTCAAGTTTTTTCAAGTTTTTACTTAAAACTTGAAGTCAAAAGCTTCAAGTTTTTACTTAAAACTTGAAGTCAAAAGGTATAGGTTTTGTAGGGGAAACGGTCGAAGACAATTCGGCGCAGATTATTTGACGCCAAAATTTTTGTCTCATAAATTTTTTTTCTTTCTTAAGGTTTATCCATTAAGAAATAGTTCTTATTTCTTTAGCCTTCGAATGATATAAGATAGTTAATAGAGTTCGTCAGTTTTAAAAGTTATAGGTGAAGAAATAATTTTGGCGCCAAATTGTGTTAACGTCAAATTGTCTTTTTAATCCAAAGCTTCTAAAGGTTTAGGCTTTATTTGAACATTTCGGCGCCGCCTCAATTAGACGCCAACCTTTTTTGCCCATATGTATTGAAATGATTCAGTTTTATGAATAAACACATGTCTATTGGTTATTGAATTGATCTTCTGGATAAAACTTTCCAATGATTAAGCCTTTTCACCAAGGTTACACGCAAAAATTTGTTTTAGGCCAATTCCTCCATTCGTTCAAAGACGTCAGAGAAATATAAATAACAATAATTATATTCTCAATCATCGACCTCCAGCATTTTTAGAAACAACAATAAAAACATCAAATAAATTTCCCCTTATAGATGAAGATTTATTAATGCTTATATCACGCAATAACAACAATAATAAAAATATTAAAAACCTTAACGGAACTACTACACCTTCTAATAATCTTTGTCGTTTAATTACAAATGTTTCTGAATGTAAATGGACAACCCCTACAACAACAAATTTAGTAGATGAAACACAAAATTTAGAAAAAATAGTAAAAATTAAAGAAAACCCAAAGAAAATGGCTAATATTTTGCCAAATAATAATTCTCTTTTACAAAATTCTTCTTGGAATTCTTTTAATTTAAATCAAAATCCTCCCAACAAAAATAATTTAAAAAAATCAAAGACTTATTCTTCTTCCCCTATTTCTTCAAATAAAAATCCAAAAATTTCAAAAACATCATCTTCTTCTTCTTCTCATTTTAATTCTGTTATTGTACCTTCTGAAAGAGAAAATACTATTTTATTTAATCAAAAAAAGAAAGAATTAATTAACGATTCTTCAACAAATTGTGACTGTACTTCTTTAGCTTTTGCAGCTTTTAGACGCCGACAAATAAAAAATAATAATTTAAAAAAGGAAGAAGAAGAGGATATTTATCAGAAAATCGAATCTTCTTCATCTTCAAAATCTTCCAAAAATCTAGATTCAGGCATTTCTTCGTCTCCATGTTCTTCAGGTGGAAGTATTGAAGGAGACAAAAATAATTTATTATTATTAAATTCATTACCTCCCCCACCCCTTTTTGAGGACAACAAAATTAAAGTAAAAGAAGCTGTTGTATTATTAAGTAGACGTAGACAAACTTTAAATTATTTACTTGGCAATATTGTTAAATTTCTTCTAATAGCATCACCTCCAAAAAGAACAACAACAAAAACAAATAAAATTAAAAAGAAAAAGAAAAAAGGAGAGAATAATAATTTAATTAATATTCAGGTTAAAATAAATTTTAATTAAATATTGGGTTATAGGAAAGGGGGAAATAATTGGATAACATCTGTTATCCTTTTTTAGTTTGGAAAAGTGTGAAAGGTATAGAGCGGTTTAATTTAGAGGGGGTTTACTATAGGATGTTTTTAACTTAAATGGATATTTTTTAAAACAAAATAAATAATATAATTATAATTTTAAAAATTATTTTTATCTTCCACCGTTCCTCTATTTTAAAATTAAAAATTAATTTCTAATTTATTTCCTAGTTTGGCATTCTTTATTCCTAATCTAATATATGTAAACTTAATTATACAAATCTCTTCCACATTCATGAAATTAAGCTTAAAAATATTTTTCTAATTTAATTCTTTTCATTACATCTTTTTATTTTACTCGAGCAAAAGTATCAAAAGAAAAATAAAATAAAATAAACTAACAGCTGTGGTTTTTAATATACCAAAATTTTTTTATCCCATTCCCTCTCCAATCTCTTTTTTGTTTGATCCAAACAAATCTCCCCCATCTTTTTCTTCAATCAATTTTCAAAAGAAAAATAGCCCCCCTTTTTTACCTTGTGTGTTTTAAAATATTTCCAGCATTTTCTCTTTTGAATTTCTTGTATATTTATTTATTTTTTGCTTTTTTTTTAAAAAAAGTTTTTTTTCATTTATTCTTAACTATTTATCTATTTTAGACAACAAATTTTCACCTAAGGCTGTTTGTGTCCAATATTTAATTTTTTTTGAAGAAAGGATCAGTTACACCTTTAAATGTTGATTTATTTAGATATATGTAGGTAGTTTTTTAGGTGATATTTATATGTTCATACATGACATTTTCTGTTCATTTTATTTTTAACAAATTTTCTCACTCACTCTAAGTTTACGAGAATTTGTTCAGAAATAGATAATTTAAAAAATATATTTTTAAGCCAGATTTGGATATTTGTTTAAATTCACAACAAGTTTTTATTTTTTTGTTAATTTCTTTTCTGATTTAATTTATTTTTATTATCAAAATATTTTCAAACTCAGAATATATTAATATGAATAACTCAAATCCCTATTTATTCCCCTCCACTGATTCTAACCCCCAAATATTTAATGGAATTACAAAAAAATTTGAAAGTAATTATTTATTAAAAAGAATGTCTTTCAATAATTTATCTCAACAACAATTAATTCCTTCCCCATTTCCAATTTCAAAATTTGCTTCATGTTCACAAGTTCCATCTATAAGTAATAATTCTAATGGGACAATGAATGTTACAAAAAAATATTCTTTTAAAAATAATCAGAGAAGACAACAAAATTTCCCTTCTTTTCCCGAAAATATTTCCAAAAAAAGACTGTCTTTAACAAAATCATCTAAATTTTTACAAAAAACAATAAAAGAAGCAATTGATATAAAAAATAAAGCTTTTATGCAAAGTTATAAAGATTTAATACGGAGAGAAAAGAAGAAAGAAGAGAATGAAGATGAAATCAAAAGTGAGGATGACGGAGAAGGGGAAGTAACGGACGAGGAAGAATACGAATACATATCAGATTATGAGGATGATGACGAAGATGAGTATGAAGATTGTGAAGAGGAAGATTTGGAGGAGGAAGAGAAGGGTGATATTAATCAGAAAATGGAAGAATGGAGGTCTTCTGATGGAAATGTCCCTCTTGAAAGATTTCTTCCTTGTAGAGGATTAGTAATAAATGGATTGGAAAGAAAAGATGATAAAAGCCTAGTAGAGAATGGCTGTTTTCACATAGATACGCACAAATCCTCATCTGCTATCGAGCTTAAATTAGATGGAATTCAAATTGAAGAAATGGAAAAGGGGGAAAGTTCTAAAGATTTTGTTGGTAAGGAAGAATGTGAGCTAAGGACGGAAGAAGAAAATTATGATGATAGCCTAAGAAAGGACGGTGAAAAAGAAGACGAGGAACAAGGAGAGGATGAAATAGAGGATGAAGATTGGGATGAAGAAGTAGATGATGAAGAAGCGGAAGATGAAGCATATCTCTCGCCCTGGAGCAGTCGTCGTTCTGACAGAAGTACTCCTTTAAGTCAATGTAGTACTTCAACAGCTACGTTTATAATGAATTTGCCTGTTCCAACCGGTGCTGAATTGCCCCCTTCAGCTTCCTCATATCATCATAATAATAGAGAGGAATGGAGACACTCATCGCCAGTTGATAAATTAGTTGTAGATGAAGTTCACTTCACTTTTCGTCTTTTTACGGTGGTGAAAAATTAAAAAAAAATTAAGAAATATTTTTTGAATAATGTTGTTTGTATGTATGTGGGTAGATAGTTTTTAACACTTTGTTATTCACAAAATTTTTTTTTTGGCATTTTTAACTAGTATTTTTGATTTTTAAATCAACCTTGGTTAATTAAAAATCAAAAGTTATATCCAATTACTTAGATATGGATATAATTTTTTAGTGGCAAATAACATCTTACAAAAGCCACAAACTGATCTAAATTAATACCTAATTTACAGTCCACCCCGTCCACATCTTCACCACGTAACAGTAAAGAAAATACAGAAAATGTTGATAACAAACAAAGTCCCCGATGGCGTGCAGATTCTCTCAACGAGGCCTTGCCTGCATTTAAAAAAGATCAACAATTACAAAAACAACAAAGTTTGCCATCAGTTATAGATCAAAAACAGAGGTTTTGATTTTTTAGATATCCAGTATATTATAGCTTATAAACAAAAAAAAACTAAAAATTTATGATTATTTGCATTCAGAAAAGCAGTTTTGGCGCTATCTTAATATAATGCGGCAATCAAATTTTTTCCTTCATTTTTTCCTTTCCATATTTTTCCTTATTTTGTACAGAAAGGTCAGACTTTTTCCCTCGTTCACTTCAAATGAATTTCCCTGTGGCATGTTCGAATGTGATTATAGAAAAAAGATTAAAAGCAAAAAATAAAAAATATTACATTTTTGTGTTGTCTGGCAGAAAACACGGACAGACAAAACATGGACGGACTCGGACAGACAAAACAAGGACCGTCCGTGTTTTGTCTGTCCGTCTTCGTCCGTGTTTTGTCTGTCCGTGTTCGGCCGTGTTTTCTTCCGAGTTTGTCCGTGTTTTGTCTGTCCGTGTTTTCTGCCAGACAACACAAAAATGTAACACAGGAAAATTCATTTGAAGTGAACGAGGGAAAAAGTCCGACCTTTCTGTACAAAATAAGGAAAAATATGGAAAGGAAAAAATGAAGGAAAAAATTTGATTGCCGCATTATATTAAGATAGCGCCGCAGTTTTTTATTTTTTTTAATTTAATAATAATTTATTAAAATTTTAAATTTCCTTAAATTAATTTAGGCTTTCAACTTCACTAGAAAATACACCCTCTTCCCCTGTTAATGAAACGCTACTACCTGTTGGCAAAACTGAAGTAGATTCTAATAAATATATTTTTAATTATGATTCATTTTTCAAGCAAAATTCCACCCTTCCAATAATAGAACCAACAACCCCAACAAACCCAAATACCTTCTCTTCTCTTCCTTTAATTCAAACAGAAAAAAGGAAAATAGAAGATAATAATAAATATTTAAATGGATTTGCTTTAAATAATAATAATAATGAAGAAATTTCTTCAACATTTTTACCACAAACTGTTATACAAACATCGGCATTACAAGCTGTAAATAATTAATTTAAAAATAATTTTAAATATTTTTAACCAGAAATTTTTGTTAAATAATTTTTAAAAATAATTTTTATTTTTAAATTAAGCAACAACAAATCAAGAATAATTCTACAACAACAACATCATTACTCCCAACTAACCAGAAAAACAATATAATAACTCAAAACGGTATTATTCCTAATAATTCAGAATTACATCAACAACAACAAAAAACAAATAATAATTCTGAATTTGAAAAACAAGTAAAAATTAAATATTTTCTTTTAAATTAATATATTTTAAAAATTATATTTAAATTAGTTTTCTTCTTCTCTATCACCGCCTCCATGTTATCAACAAGCAGCCAATTCTCTGAGGTTATCTCCAATAGCTGGACGTTTAGCGGGAATACCTAGGTGTTTTTTTAAATTAAGTTGACATTAATTATGATAAATCTCAAAAGTCCTTTAAAATAGAATTTTAAAATAAACACCAAAAGTAAAACATTCAGCAAAAACCCCTTGAATAATCTTATTGTTAGTTATAAAATATCGAAAATTCTAACATTTTAAGATTTCATTTTCCCATGGGTAGGCCAATTGGAAAGGCGGAAAGTGATGCTAAACTTAGCAGAATCAAAGAGCTTTTTCAATCCTTCCCGGACGGCAAAATATCTTTTGCTGATTTTGATGAACTTTGTAGACGAATGGATATGGCTATTTATACTAAGGCAAAATTTTATTTTTTATTTTTTACAAAAAAAACTTATAAAATAAGCAAAAAATTATAAGAAATATTGAAAAAGAAACTAATAAAAAAATAATTCTTTAAAAACTCTGCTAATTACTTTAATTAATTTAGAGGGCAGTGTACGATGCTTGTTGTCGAATGAACAACTTAACATCAATTCCACCTTCATCTGTTGTACAAACAGAAAATGAGCAAAACTTGAAAGATTCACACAAGATTGATTTTAATCAATTTATCATTTATTGGAATCGGTACTTGAATATTAAAATTACAAGTTAAAATTAATTAATTTAAATTATAGAATGTGTGCCGAAGCTCACGATGAAGCTACTAAATTTATTTTTACTTTAAATGCTGCTACAAGGCCATTTAACAGTCATTGTCTGAGGAAGGAAGATTTCCTTCCAATACTTATGGATCTCATTTTGGTGAATCCTTTAAGGGATTTCTAAATAAAAATTATTCTCTTTTTCAGACCCATCCAGGCCTTCATTTTTTGAAAGAAGCCCCTCAATTTTACAGTAAATATTGTGAAGTGGTGTGTTTTAATTTAAAAATTAAAAAACATTAATTATCTGCCCAGGTAATTGTACGTATATTTTGGAATGTTAACCGTTCTTGGAGTGGTAGAATAACAGCAAGTGAATTGAGACGTTCAAATTTTCTACAAACTTTTCGAATGTTGGATGATATTACGGATATTAATCGAATAACTGATTATTTCTCTTATGAACATTTTTATGTTACTTACTGTAAATTTTGGGAATTGGATACTGATCATGATATGGTTGGTAATTATTTGTAGAAATATTTAGATTGATTACCGTATTTACTCGATTAATTCCCCCGAGGAATTATTTTTTCAACCCATCCGTGGCATGGGGAATTATTCAAGGGAGGGGAATTATTCGAGTTTTGAAATTTGAACGTGTAGTAGGGTATTCAAGGGTGGGGAATTATTTTTTCAACTTATCCCTGTCATGGGGAATTAATAGGGGGTGGGGAATTATTTGAGGGTGGGGAATTAATCGAGTAAATACGGTAATTAAAAATTTATCTTTATCAAGAAATATTCTTGATAATCTTTTAATTAAAAGAATTAACTAAATTCTCTCTCCATTTCCTCCTTTAAAAACAACTTTTTTAGGTTATCTCCAGAGATGACATGAAACGTCATTGCAATGGGTAAATTGAAATATATCAGAAAATATTCTTTTAATTTTACCAATTTAGAGCCCTTACTGATCGAATTATTGACCGAATATTCTCAGCAGCTGTTCTAAGAACTCCTTCAGAACAAAAAACAATTTCAGGACAAGGCCCTGTAAAGCAGCAGCCAATTGAAACAATTGGGTTTGAAGGTAAGGATTTTTGGAATAATAATTTTATATGGACGGATACGTTCTATGATCGTTGAATATTTGTGGGTTAACCTTTAATGGTTAATGGAAATTTAAATATTCTCTATAATTGGGATTGCCGTTTTCGGTTCGAGCTGGCGTTCTAGTCATTTCGTGTCTAATTTTATTGGCACGTGACGGACTGGAGTCTTTTTCGTGTTAAGTTTTTATTTGAAAATGACTTGATTATTCTATTCACGTTGGTTTTTAACTCTTTCATTCTAGCAGCCCTTTCCATAATATGTATTTGTGATTATTATACGGGCATTTACATATATTTAGTATTTTTTGGAAATTATTTAAATATCTTTACTTTTACAATTTAATTAATTAAAAATTAATTTTTTAAAATTAATTTTTAAAGATTTTGTCTGTTTCTTACTTGCTGAAGAAGATAAAAGGCATCCTACAAGTGTTGAATATTGGTTTAGATGTATAGATTTGGATGGGGATGGACAAATTAGTTTATACGAAATGGAATATTTTTATGAAGTAAATTAAATAAATTTAAAACAAAATAAATAATTATTTTTAAGGCAATTGAACAAAAATTAAATTCAAAAAATATGGAAACACTTGCACTTCGAGATGTTATTTGCAATGTACTTTAAATAATAATATTTTAAATTAAAATAAATAACAAGAGACATAATATTTCAATAGACATTCCATGCATTAGTCATTAATTGCCCCTTTCGAAAGGGTCCATATTCTGGAGAAATTTAGGGGAAATTTAATTAATTTTCCCTTTTATTTCTTAAAAATTTCCATCAAATCAAGGGTTGTAAATACAAAAATTAATTTAATAAGAAAACATTTATTCTTTTATAGTTATTAGATTCAATATCTTCATCTAATGGGTATTCAATAACTAGAAGTGATTTAAAAAGGTAATTTAAATCACAAGTTTTTAAATTTCAATTTGAAAAAATTAGGAGCGGTTTGGCACACAGATTTTTTAATACATTTGTTAATTGGATTAAATATGTTGATCAAGAATCTTCAGATGGGGAAAGAGCTTCTGTCAAAACTACTGGAGACAAAGAAATTAGCGATTGGGAGGTTCCTCTTTTGGAAGATTTTTTTGAAATTTTTATAATTTTTAAAGGTATTTTGTTTAACTGAATATGAACTTTTGATGAGTGAAAGTGAACAAATAAGTAATGAAGAGGAAGAAGAAGATGGGGTTGAGGATGAAAATATGTAAATTTGAAAGGAAATTAACACAAAAAACCTTTTTTTAATTTCAGTGATTTAGTTCTCGATGAAGAGGATGAATTAGAATCTTCATTGACAACAGCATTATTAAATGAAGAAAGAGATCAACGTCTACACGGATTTTTACAACACCAACAAAAACAACAACAACAAAGTGGACATTTAACTGCTTAAATTTAATTATTATTTTTTGTATTTATGTAGAAATTTGTGAAAGAAGATAGAAAATTTTAATTAATAAATTAAATTAGCTTTAAAAACTTTTAATGCTCAATTGCACTACAAACATCTTTCAACCTCTATCTTTTAGTTTCATAATATTCTTAAATTACCCTTAAATATCCTTTTTTATTTCTATTTTTATTTAATATATGCAATAAATGTTATTGTATTAATTTTAATAAAATTGTTGAATAAATTGATTGAATAATTTAAATTAATTTTAACAAAATATTGGATAATCTTTTTCAATGCGGCGCCTTGAACTGCATTGAAACACTAGACAGTCTTGATTTGCAAATATTTTTTATGTTTAAATTCATTTGTTTGTGTTGCAAAACTATTAGATACAGTGTGTTAAGAAATTATAACCCCCCTTGAATTTTTTGTGTTTCTCTATCTTCCCGTTGTTGGATTGTTCTGAAATTTTTGCAGTAGTGTTGTAATGTATATTAAATGATATTTACAAAATATCTTTAAAAATTCCTGATCTAAAAGTTTTTTATGGACGTTTTTGCAAAAAATTAGTGTTAATAAATTATAACCCCCCTTTATTAAAATTTTTGTTTTACGGTCAAAAAATCCACAAAAATTTTTCTGAACATATCTACCAATATAGATGAGAAATACAAAAGAAATGAAGTTCTTATGTACTCCCATCATCAAGATCTCGAAATCCGAAAATCAATGTAAAACGGGGGTAAAGGTCTTTAAAAAATATTTTCGACCTCTTATAGGGTGAGTTAAATTTTTATTTTATACTTTTCTGAAAGCCCTTTAAATTTGCTATAAGATAGTTTTTATCTCATTACACAAAAAAATTCACCGTCGAGAGACAAAGTGATAAACTTTCAAGTCATAAAAATCACTTCAACGCCACCAAAAAGTGACAAAAATGTAACTCAGAAAATAAACTCATTATTTTTCAATGATGAATTTTTTCTTGATTATGAGATGAAAAGTATCTTGCAGCAAATTTTAAGGGCTTTCAGATAAGCTCAAAATAAAATTTTTATTTCACCTGTAAGGTGTCGAAAATGTTTTTTAAAGACCTTTACCCCCGTTTTACGTTGATTTTCGGATTTCGAGATCTCGATGATGGGAGTACATAAGAACTTCATTTCTTTTGTATTTCTCATCTATATTGGTAGATATGTTCAGAAAAATTTTTGTGGATTTTTTGACCGTAAAACAAAAATTTTAATAAAGGGGGGTTATAATTTATTAACACTAATTTTTTGCAAAAACGTCCATAAAAAACTTTTAGATCAGGAATTTTTAAAGATATTTTGTAAATATCATTTAATATACATTACAGCACTACTGCAAAAATTTCAGAACAATCCAACAACGGGAAGATAGAGAAACACAAAAAATTCAAGGGGGGTTATAATTTCTTAACACACTGTATACCTAACTATGTAGATATGTTTATATTTGAATTGTTCTGAGAATAATTTTGTAAGAATTTAAAATATTAAGTAAATTAATTATTAAAACTTCTAAACATAAATTAAAATTATTTTTTTTTAATTTAAATAAAATTAAAAATTTATTTATTATTTAATATATTTATTTGCCCTTTAAAATCAATTTAAATCATGCGCTTAATCATGCTCTTACATATTGGCAATGGCATGCCTATCATGCCTTAACTAGGCAAAATTTCCACATCATCAGTCTCTATCTATATCCCTCTATCCCTCGCTTTTTTCACTACATCTTGTCCAATCACACTTAAATGCCCTGCCTTTCTTAATCAAGGAAACGCCTCTTTAATCAGGGCATTTAAACAAGACTGTCAAACATTAAATCCTGTCATTCATAAATTAAAATTTTTTAAAGAAAAACTAAATAAAATCCTTACCTTTATTGCGAGTATTTTCGAATGAAAGAAAATTTGTTTATTAATTTTCGGAAAAAATACCCGTTGTTGGGTCTGTTAATGATACTTATATCATTAACTTTTCCCAATGGTGATGCAATTGTTGAAGGAAAGAGTATGATTTTTATATATCATTAAACCTTCTAAAAACATTTACTAATTATATCCAACAGCTCTAGGTACCCCAAGAAACATTGAAAACTTTACACTTGATGAATCGACCCAAACTGATGAACCGAAAATGTCCACAGAAGAGCATTCAACTGGAGAAGTTGAAAAAGAAAATGATTCTCTGGGACAATCAACAGAATTGCTAAAAGGACAAGAAGAGGCTAGTGTTCACCTCGAAGTAACTGATAAATTCTCGATTCAAAAAGAAGAGTCTGAGGCTGATCATGTAAAAAGCTTTAAAATAAGAGTAATTAGAAAATCCCAGATATTAATTTTAAAAATTTAAATAAATTTTTGAATCAAAATTGGATTTTTAGTTAGAAGAATTAAAATACTTGGCTATTTTTTATTTAAATATTATTTAGGAGGTCCCTGATACTAATCACAGAGATGAGAAGGTAAACGATGAAGTACCTAATGATCAACTAATGTTTGAATCAAATGAAATTCCTAAACCAAAATATCCAACTTCTGAAGAAGATAAGGACAGTCTTGAAAAGGATGAAAAACATGAAGAAGATGATAAAAATGAAGGAAATGAGGGTGTCAAAAAAGAAGAAAATAAGGAAGAGCGAAATGATGAGGAAAATGAAGAAAAACAGAAGGAAGAGAAAAACACTGACGGTAAAGAAAACATCGAAAATCAGTACTATGAAGAAGAGGAAATCAAAGACCATTTTAATGATTTTGTAATAATGGAAAGTAAGGAAGATGATAAAGAAGAAAAGAAGGAAGACAAGGATGATATTGTTAAAACAAAAGTAAATGTTGATGAGGGAAAGAAGGTAGATGAGGATAAAATAATTGGGGAGGAAGTTAAAAATGAGGAAAAAGGAAATGAAGAGGAAAATAAGAAAGAAGAGGAAGTTAAGATTGAAGAGAATCTTCCAATGGTTAATAATCAAACGATTATTGCAAACAACACGGCAATTGGAGAAGAACATAAATCAAACAAAAAAGGTTTTAATAAATTCTGCTCGAATCATAATTTAAGAAAATTCAAACTTTTTGTGGTTTAAGGGAGTATTTTAAATAGTGAACTTCCAAATTGTTTACAAAGCTGTCTATTTATTTTTTTATTTTAAAGAAGTTGGATTTTGGCAACGTATAACATGTCTTTTAATTGGTTTTAATTGTCCACCTAAAAATGAGAAAAAAGGTTAATATTATTTTATTTTGAAATATTAAGTGGATTTTAAATAATTTTAAAAAGAAAACTTTCAACAATAAATATATAAAATATTCTAGACAAAAATGTTGAAGAAGAAGTATCGAAACCTCGAGGGATTCGTTTACAGCCACAAACTGATTCAAAGAATGCTACTCAGGAAATCACAACGAGTGAAGTAGATGAATTGGGAAGTTTAGAAAAGGAGCATGATTTGAGTGTCGAAAATTTTGGTAATCTTTGGAATGATAGATATTCGTTAATTGAAGGAATGCAACATTTCAATGCTACAATGAAGTGTATGTTGTTAATTAAATTAAATATAATTTTTGAGTTAAAAATTATGTTGTGAGAGTGCTGAATGTACTTTTAAATTTTATTTTCTTTCAATATAAATTTAAATATTTCTTTAAAAAGTTGGTGCTACATTCATTAAATCTGAGATAGACGAGTCAGGTAAACAACACAGCAACATTACTCAATTTAATGCAGAAGTTCACAACTGATTGGAAGTAAAGATGAGGGATAAAACAACAAAAAAACAAACGTTCAATGAACGTTAACATATTCGATTTTCTAAGAAAATTTTTTTTAATTTTTTATCGTAAAAGTTTTTTCCTTTTTTTTTAGTCGGGATAAATTTGTAGTCTTAAGTTTTTATCATTTTCTTGAAAAATTTTCGGTATCGCAAGTCTCAAAAAATTGCCACTCATACATATTTCTCCCTTTTCCTCCGCTATAAATGCATGCAACAAATATTAAGTAGAAGAAGAAATGATTGAACGAATATATAAAATAAAATAAATGCTCATACACACACAAAAGACTTGCGCAGAATTTTTATTCCTTCAAAAACATCGATTGATCTACTATTAAAATATATTCTTCATCATTCCTTGTTTGCTGCTTCTACTGCGTGTCATCACACGTTTTATAGGAGGAAAGAAAATTTTTGTGTTGGCGGTCCTTCTACAACTGTCCGGCCGTCCAAATTATTTTCTTCTTCCTCTCCTTCGTTGTTCATCGGCTGAAAAAAAATTGGGGCATTTTAGCATTAAAGAAAAAATTATTTTTCTTCATTTTTATGTCTTTTCTTCATCATTTTGTTTTCTCTCCCTTCTCGAATTTTTCTTCGTCTTTTTTGCTCTTCTCGCTCATAAATTTATATAAACATTAAACAACCTTCAAGTTATTATTTAATATTTTTTAATTAAAATTTTTTTAATTTTAAGCATTTATTAATCAGAAATTTTTGATTCTGGAGGGTTTACCTATCTCGCTAAAATTAAAAAAATTAGCCAGAAATTAAGGAATGTTTACTGTTTTGCTATCTTGTTTGCTATAAATGAGAGAATAAAACAAAACCTTCCTCAAGCAAATGTTTTGTTTAAATCCCCTCCCAAATTTTTAAATTTCCATCTATTATTACTTATTTAGCATTAATCACTTTTGAATTTAAATAGTCTCCACAATCTCCAATTAATTTTAAATCCTTATTTAAATTTTAAATCGAGATCCTTCCCAAAACAATTATTTTTTATTTTCAAAATTTAATCCCCTTTAAATATGAACACTAAATAATAATTTTATTTAAAATTTAATTTTATATTGATGTACTTAAATACTTGTTTTTATTTTTTTATTCCCGTTTTTATTATTTTGGTTATATTAAAGGTGTAAATCTATCATTTTAAATATTTTTATTTTAAATTTATAAATGGTCTTTTTTTTCTTTTTGATGATTTATTGAAGGAAAAAGTTATTTTAAAAAAATAAAATTCTAAAAATGAGCCTAATTTTAAAGTTATGAATGAGAATGCATTAATTTAAATACAGTCACGGACAAAATTTGGACGGAAAAATTTTTCTAACTTTTGGATATAATTTTTAATTTTTGGATCCGCTCACCTTTTGGATACATAGGCTCTTCTGTCTACATATTTCATCTCGAGTGATAGAATAAAAATATTGTTCTTTTTTCTTTTTTTCATTAAAATTATTAATTATTTTAAATAATTTATTTATTTATTTATTTATTTATTTGCCTCTTGGGCGACATTACAAATTTGAAAATACATATATGGATTGAAAAAATAAATTAAGTCAAGTTGAAAATTAAACTAAAACAAATATATGTCAATAATTGGTACAACAAATACAGTAGTCGACAAAAAGATAGGGACAAACACAAGTGTAATGGAAATCACCTATTTTCTCGGTTAAAAATCAATTTTAGGAAAACTTTTTTATTTGATTAAATACTCCATTTAATTCTCTATTTAATAAGTAGAAAATTTGCCTGGTTAAAATTTTATAAAATCCAAACATTATTAAAAAACAAAAGATATGCTATTTTAAGCGCGACAAAAAGATAGGGACAAGTCTTGTAACAAAGTTTTCATAAAAGCAAAAAATCTACAAAAATTTGTGGAAGCATATTGATCGATACTAAGAAGAAATAAAAAAGAACTAGGTCCATATCTCATTTCAATATCGAGATCTCGGAACCCTAAAAACACGGGTAAAACAGGGGTTTTCAACTTCAAAAAATATTTTCGACCCCTTATGGATTTTCTAAAATTTTTATTTTGAGCCCATTCGATAGCCCTTGAAATTTGCTATAAACTAGCCAAATTTCATTCTTCAAAAAAATTTCACTCCCGAGATAAAGGACGACGATTCACCAAAATGCCGTTTAAGAAGCAATTTATGGGGCGTTTGCTGTTTTTTGTGACGTTAGCCTCTACAGCTAACGAAATGTTTTTTTCTCAAAAATGAAATTTGGCTAGTTTATAGCAAATTTCAAGGGCTATCGAATGGGCTTAAAATAAAAATTTTAGAAAATCCATAAGGGGTCGAAAATATTTTTTGAAGTTGAAAACCCCTGTTTTACGTTGATTTTCGGGGTATTGAGATCTCGACAATAAAACGAGATATGGGCCTAGTTCTTTTTTATTTTATCTTAGTATCGATCAGTATGTTCGCACGAATTTTTATAAATTTTTTGGTTGAGTGAATAATTAGTTACAAGACTTGTCCCTATCTTTTTGTCGGGCTGAAATTTGCATAACTTTTTTAGTTAAATTATTTCAGTATTTCAAAAAATAATAATCCGGTAGATCTTATACTCATTAAATAGAGCATTAAATGGAGTATTTAATTAAACAAAAAAATTTTTCCTGAAATCGATTTTTAGTTGAGATAATAGGCGATTTTCGTTTCACATGCGTTTGTCCCTATCTTTTTGTCGACTACTGTATATGTGATTGTATTATGTTACGGGTGTGGGGCGTGATAAATATGTGTTGAGATCTATTTGATCAAGAAGTGTTTTGAATATTTTGGAATTTGATTTACGTATTGATATTGGTAACTGAGAGTATAGCCGCGCTGTCCTAACAAAAAAGGAATTATGGCTGATTTGATTTGATCTTGCCGGAATAAAAAATTTATATTCGTCTCCCCTTGTATTAGTTTTTGTAATTTTAAATGTTTCTTTTTGATCGATTTTTACTTCACCATGTAAAATTTTGTGGAAAAATTTAAAGTCAGTTTTGAGTCTTCTAATTTGTAGCGAGTCTACCTTAAAAATTTGTAGAAGGTCTTGATATTCTGGAATTGGTGTGCGTGGATTTGACCTATTGTATATAATACGTAAATAAGTTTTTTGTATTTGTTCAAGGTGTTCGATATCCTTTTTAAGATATGGATTGAAAACGGGCGATGCAAATTCTATTATGGGTAATACGTATATTTTATATAGTTCGAGTAATATTTTAGGATCATTAGTTTTTAGATTTCTTATTATTGTAAATGCTGTTTGATTTGCTTTGTTAGTTATAATTTTGATGTGCTTTTCCCATTTTAAATCGTGTGAAAAATAAACGCCAAGGTCTCTTATAGAATCTTGATTTGAGACTGTTTTTATCTTTTGATTATTGAGTGTGTATGTGTGCAAAGGGTTTTTAGGCCCTATGTGTAAAAGAGATGTTTTTTCGGCTGAAAGTTTGAGTGAATTTTCCTCAGCATATTTTTCTAGTTTTTTGATAAACTCTTGTAGGTTAATTTCAAAGTCTTTAGTGTTTTTAGAGAATGAGTATGCTTTAAGATCGTCTGCAAACAATTTTATCTTTACGTCCTTTGTTTCACAGAAACTGGGTAGATCTGATATGTATATAAGGAAAAATAATGGCCCTAGTATTGACCCCTGTGGGACGCCTCTATTTATATCCATTAAATCAGTTTTATAATCTTGGATCATCACAGTAAATTTTCTATTAGTGAGGTAATTTTTTAGCAATTGTAAAAAAGATCCCCTTATTCCAATTTTGTGTAATTTATTTATAAGTTTATCATGTGGAACTGTGTCGAAGGCTTTACTAAAATCAAAATATATGACATCAATAAATTGTTTATTTTCCAAAGCAATCGAAAAGTCGTTGAATGTTTCTAAAAGTTGTGTGGTTACTGATTTCCCTTTTCGAAATCCATGTTGGACGTTAGGGATAATTTCATATTTTTCTATAAAATTAATTAATTGATTGTATAATAATCTTTCGAAGACTTTTGAGATTGGACATAATAGAGATATTGGCCGGTAGTCTGAAGGACAGGATGAATTTTTATTTTTCGGAATGGGTATAATTATGGACTGTTTCCAGATATCGGGTAAGTTTGCGCTCATTGTAATATAGTTAAATATGTAGTAGATAGGGTAAGCAAGTGATTGTGAGCAATTTTTTAAAAATATCTCAGGAATCATATCTGTCGATATATTTGATTTATTTGTTAACGATTTTAATATAAAGAATATATCTTCTTGAAATGATTGTATAAAGTTTAAATATGGTTTGTTTGTGTGTGTGTTAATGAGGTTATTTTTATTTGAAGAAGATTTTGGAGTGAGAGAAGGTTTGTGGATTAGAGATTTTTGATTGGATGGAGAGAGAATTTGTGAAAAATAGTTTGAAAAGAGATTAGCTTTAGATTTAGCTGATATTAGAGGAAGTTTATTATTGTCCAAGAGTATTGGAATTTGTGTATTTTTTGTCTTTAAAAGGTTTGTAATATGAGTATATTTAGTTCGAATATTTTTTAATCGTTTATTTTCACGATTTCTAAAGTATTTCTGTATTTCTTTATCTATTTTTAATGATGCAATTTTAAATTTTTCTGTTGAGTGTAAACTTTTATCCTTAAATAGTTTACGACGGTATTCAATTAATGATTGTATGTGTTTTGGTAATAAATTTTTACTGTTTCTAGATTTTGTTGGTATCAAATTTTCTATAGTTTCAGAAATTATTTTTTGGAAGGTGGAATACAGGTGATTTATGTCTATGCAATTTGCAAAACATAAATTCCAGTTTATTGAATTTAGATAGTTGTTTATGATATTATAGTTACAGTTTATATAATCTTTATAATTTTGATTAAGATTTTTGGTTTTTATGAAATTGAAAATGACTTCTATTCCATTATGATCGGACTGGTATATGTTTGATTGTATTGGTTCAGTCATATTTATGGATTTATAGGAGGAAAGTGAATTAGTAAATATTAAATCTAAAAAATTGTTTTGGCGTGTAGGAAATTTTATAATTTGTTCTAGTTGAGAGTATTTTATAAATTCTAGTAAAATATTATCATTTTTAATTTCTATTAAATTTTCGCTACCCCAGGGTATATAAGGAATATTGAAATCACCAATGATAGAGTATGTATAATCAATACTGGTTAATTGTTGTAATTTTTCAACAAGGCAATTTTGTTGTATTTTGTTTACAGGTGGTGGGAGATAAACTAATATAAATCTATGTTTCTGGGAAGTAAAAGGTGAATATATGTCAAAACATAGTATTTCATAGTGAGAATTTTTGCAGGTTTTAATTTCATTAAAGGGAATAGAATTTGAAATAACTGCTAAAACCCCGCCGCCTTTTTTAGAATTAATTCTATCGTTACGTATTAATGAATATTTTGAGTTTTCTATTATGGATGAGTCTAAAGTTTTATGATTTAGCCAGCTCTCAGTTATCAATATTATTTCAAAGGAATTTTTTTGCATTAGGAATTTAAGAGTGTCAATTTTGTTTGTAACACTTCTTGAATTAAAATAGTATAATTTGATCTCAAAATTACCTAATAGTTTTTTGTACGTCTTGTAACGTTGTCTCCAGCAGTATTATTCTTATTTCTTTCTTGCCAATCGATTCTGCGTTTGTCTCTCTCTTCCTTGTCTAAGCGTAGTTGTTCAGCAGTTAGTGAAGGTCTTATTAGTAATTTGGTCCATTTTTCCATGGATCGAATCTCAAGACGTTTCTTTTTCCACTGAGCCAAACAAATTCGCTGAAAAGATGTACTGGGAAGTATCACTTTAATTAAACGACCATTTGGACCTGCTTTGGCTGGATTTCCCATTCTATACACTGCCAATGGCAATGTCTGGACGTCCAGCGCGTCCAGAACGCGTAAAACCTCCTCCTCGTCAGCTTTCGCACGCTCTGTTGGCCGAACTGCTGTTGATTCTTTTAATCCTATAAGGACAAGACTACGTTGTCTTTCTTTATCCTCAACAGCTTTGATTGCTGTTGTTTCTATAGTCGTTGATATATTTTCCAATTTTTCAATAATATCTGCTGTATTTAATGTTTCAACCTTGTCGTCTAATTTATTAATTTGTTGTTGAATAGTTTGAAGTTTAGCAAGAATTTCTTTAATTTCTTTAGATTGTGCCATTTTAAATATTTCTTAAACTTAAACTTGGGTAATTAAATTTTATTTTAGTTTTCTCCAAAAAATTTTTTGAATTTAATTTATTACTACTATTAATTACTAAAAATTAAAAAGAGAATATTTTATTAATTTATTTTTTGAAAAAAAATATTAAATTTAACAATGAAGACAGTAATTGAAGAAAATGAAAACGAACAAAATATTAATAAAAATAATTTAATAACTAATGGGCAATCAAAAAATTGGGTTTCTTTTAATAAAGAAAAAGGCGAGGATGGGGGTAGTATTTTATTAAGTCCAGTCAAAATGGCTGCAAACTCTTCTTCATCTGATCGGCAACCTACTGGTTAGTAAAAAATAAAATAGATATTTTTTGCAAAAAATTTAAATTCGAAAGGTTTGTTGGACTGGGGAATTTTTGATAGAATTTATAGGCAATCATTGAGTATTTTTAGTGCAATATCTTCCTTACCTTTTAAAAATTTTAGAATAATTAAATCCCAAATCATCTAGTATTGTGCACAATTACATTTACTTCAATTAATTCAGTCGATTGAATTTAATCAACAATATCAACACAGCCTTAAAAACTGTGAGATCACCATTCTCCTAGCCCTTAAATAAATTTATTCTTAATTTTAACAAATATTTTTAATATTAAATTAATTACAGCTCTTCTTGAACCGATTGAACTTAATGATATTCCTTTAAATGACTTGGATTCAACCCAACAAAGTCCAAAACAAAATAATAATAATATTGGAATACCCCCACCCCTACCCCCTCCACCAATTCCCCCACCTCGTCCAACAACAAAACCACAAAAAGAAAGAAAAAAAGAAATTATTTTGGAGATTGGTGCTGGAACTTCTAATAGTAGTAATGGAGGAAATACAGAGGGGGGATCTAATAATAATTATGATGATGGTGAAGGAGATAAAAATAGTGAAGAATTGAGTAAATTATTTTAGTTATTATAAGAAAAAATACAATGAAATCACTAAATAATGCCACCCATAGGGCCAAATTTTGCCAATGTTTGCCAAATCAAACAAAACAGATTCCTCGGGATTGATCTCCATCAATTAAAATAATTAAATTTTTATAAATTAATAGAAAATGGCAAATTATTGGTAATTGTTTATCCAAGTAATGCCCATTGTGCTTGGCTTGTTCCACCTAAATATGATTACAAAATGCCTTCAAAATTAGCAAATAATAAACAGATTGAAGTAAAGATCAAATTTTAAATTAATTTAATTAATTTTAAAGTTTCCACAAATAACTTTTGAAGACATAATTCGAACAATTTCTAATGATTTACGATTTTTTAGGTTAATTATTAACTTAAATATAATTATTTATTATTTATTAATTATTTAGTTATGCAGTTATTTATTCTCGTTTAACACCTATTTGGTTAATATTTTCTATAATTATTTTGTTAGCAGTTTTGGCATCCTCTCCAGCAGGTAATTAGTTAATTAATTATTTTTTAAATAATTATTTTTTTAGTTGTAGGTGGAGGATTTCCAATACTTATTTTTACAATTGTTTGGCTTTTAATGTTATTGTTAGGTTTATTACTTTGCGTATTTATTCGAAAATATGTAAATTAATTAAATTAATTTTTAAAAAATATTTTTTTTTAAAGATTGTTCTCTCACTAAGAAATTTAATGAAAGATGTTAATAAAATAAGCTTTTTACAATATAAAATATTGATAGGCGTTCAAGATAGAGGACAATTATCTTGCCATAAAGTTGCGGTAATTTGTTTAAAAATATTTTTAATTAGCCAAAATAGCCTGGTTTGTGTCTCTTTTAATCTAATTTTCAATGTCCTAAAAAAGTACCCCCAATTAGAAACATACATACTCCATATCAAACCAGGCAATTATGTAGACATTCTACTAAAAATCCCTAAAAATATTTACCAAATATATTTATTAGTTAATGTTTATTTTTCTCGATCCAAATGGTTGTAAAGAAGAGATTATAAAACAATTGCGTATTTATTATGGAAGATTCTCCCCAACAGCAACACAAAAACCCTTTACTGAAGATGAACTTCTTTCAGAAGCAGAAAATTTACTTTGCCATTATTCTCAAGAATATGCTAAGGCTTATATGAAAGTATTTATACAAATAAAAATTTTATTTAAAATTAATTTTTAGAGACGTTTTATTCTCCCAGCTAGACCAACGGAAGGTAAAGTAACCAACGAAATAAATATTTCTTTAAACATTTTAAAATGTTATTTTTAGGTGTTTCGGAATATAGACCAAAACATTGCCAAAGAAATTTATGTCTTTGCCAATTTATTGAACGAGTATATTTTTTTAAATTATGAGAATAATTAAAAATTTAAATAGGAACACTTCAATAAGAAAAGTGAAAAAGAATCAGCTCCCTGGTATGAGAAACTCTTTGCTCCTTAATTTTATGTCTACATAACTTTGATTATTTGGACATATAAATGCCTTGCCATTTTCATTAATTAAGAATATTATTTGGGTATTTTGAACAATAATAAATAAATAATAATATTTTTATTAATTTTTAAACAAAAAATTAAATATATTCCTTATATTTTGTTAATATTATTTTTGTAGTCTCTTTTAAATTAATTTTTAATTAACCAATAATCTGTGAAATGTTTCAGTACAATTCTTAGGGTAATTGAAGCAGATTTTCCAGATTTTCACAGAGAATCTTTGGTTAACTGAAACAGGCCCTCCCTCCCTGTTCGAATAGAAAAATCCTTCTAAAATGTGAGGAAAATATTTTTAGAAATTACATAAATATGTACTTTTATGAGAACGTAGTATACTCTCCTCTAATTTTTAAAAAATTTTTCTTTTCTTCTGTGATACACAAACTTTTGTTTCGCTCATAATTGTATATATTAATTAAATATTTTTATTCAAATATTGTGATAAAATTTATTTTAAAAATAAAAATTTAAAAAAAAGAGTAAGTGCAAAAATTCGAATTTGTCAAAAACAAATCACCGTAAATTTTAGCTAAAGAAAAGAGAATTTAAAAGAAGATTGTTTGTCTCAGATAAAAATTTAAAATACAGAAATATTTAAAGTTTGGAAATAAAAATTAATTTTTGAAAAATTATAAAGGAAGGAAGATATTTCTGTAAATTAAAAATTTGAAAAATAAAAATAATGAAAATGAGTATATTTATATAAATATAGAAAAGGAATGAATGTTTTGTGGATAAATTAATGGCAAATTAAAAATTATATAAAGATATAAAATAAAATACTTTTCGTTGAAAAAAAATAAATAAAATTAATTATTAATTAATTGCAATATTTATTTATTTTTATTAAAAAATAATTAAATGCAAAGGTAGATAAGTTGTGAAAGTATATAGATATATATTTAAAGAGTTTTTGAACTTCTAAAATAATTACTAAAAAAGAGAAGAAAAATAAAAAAATTAGAATTTTTTGGTAAAAAATTTTTTTAAATTTCTCTTATATTTTTTACCAAAAAATTACTCAATTAAATAAAAATTAGAAAAAATTTTTTTTAAAAACTTTCCATTTATTTTGCGACTTTAACTAACTGAGAATTATGCCTTCTTTTGCCTATTTTTCCTCCTCACCTTTATTACAAATTAATTTATCCCCTCCATTCATTTCAATCCTCAAAACAGAACATTTATCATTCAAATATTTTTCATTATTTCGGAATCGAGGAATAACAAAAAGCATTGCCCCAGACAAAAATAAGCAAATTCCACACAAAGCAAATGTCCAATCATAACGATTTGTTAAATCAAATAGTTTTCCTATAAAAATATTTTTATTTTAAATAGGTAAAAAAGAGAATGTTTAACTAAAATAATTTTTATTTTAATTTAGAACTCTCTTCCTATCTTGTCTATTTTCCACCATTCAAAAATTCTAAAAAAATTAATTCCAGATTTATGAAACCCCTAATATGTCTCAGTTCCTTTATGCCAATAAATTCCTCCCTTCCTCAAAAACCCCAAAAAAATTTATTAAGAATATTCTTTATTAAACTAGCCAGCAATAGGAGGTCCTACAAAAGTAGCAATTCCTTGAATAAATAAAAGAAGGCCAAAGGCATTTGTTAAACGGTCAACACCAACCAAATCAACAAGCACCACAGATGTAAGGCAAACATAAGAACCTTTAAAAAGAAATAATTTTCTAATTAAAAAATGTCATTTCTCCTCACTAATTGTAAATCCATAAAAGAAACAATAAGCAATAAAGGCATAAAAAGAATTGATAGCAAATACAAAACAAGTAATAAACCCGCAAAACATTAAAGTTAAATTGTAAATCCAAAGCCGATTTCTAGGTTTGTCTTTCCCCCATTTTGTAGGTAATTGTCTGTCACATAAAAGACCAAAGGAAATTCTTCCAAAAATATTAGCTAATCCATAAGCAGAAATTGTTGTTGATGCTTGGATTTTATCCCAACCAAGAACTAATTCTGCATTCATTGGCACTAAATTAAAAAATAATTGAGAGAACTAAAATTAATTTTTTTAATCGTCCCTCAATGACAACTATTTAAATTTTAAAAAATTCTGCTTTGTCCATTCTAATATTTTTTTAATTTTTGAAATAAACTTACTAAACATTGGAGGAGCATTAAATCCAATACTTTAACGAAAAAAAATTTTTAAATAAATTTAATTTATTTTCTAAACCTTGTCAAAAAATTTGATATGCCAAAGAGTACATAAACTGGATTAGTTAAGAGTGAAAGATCAAGCATTCGTTTAACCGTTCTAAAAATATTATCTTCAAAAAAAATTATTTAATAATTAAACACCTCCAAATTTCAATAGCCCTACTCGAAGAGCTTCTATCATCTTCACTTGAAATACTTTTCGATGCCAATAAATGGCAAGAATTAATTCCATTAATTTGTTTTTGCTTTTGTTTTTCATTAGATTCACTACTATCCTCAACTTCCTCGTCTTTCTCCTCTTCTATCCTTTCTGTTTGGTGGGACTAGAAAAAAGGGAGATTAAATTTAAAATTTAAATTTTTCTCTAAAAACCTGTAAAATATTTGGAACATTAGACCGATTAAAGGAAGAATGTGAATGTAAAGAACTGACAGATCTAAATCTAAATTTATTTTCCTTGTATTCCGGCAATTCTAAAAAAATATTTTTTATTTAAATTTATTCAATTTCCCTACTAACCGGCAATACTTCCTGTGTAGAAAATATCCCTCACATTCAAAAATCCAGTAGAAACACTAATCGACCCTCTACCCTTTCCACAATCTCGATCATCTAATCTATCACCAATTGAAAGAAATCTTTGTAAAAATCCTTCCCCTCCATTTACTTTTCCCCCCAAAATATTCCCATTTAATACTCCATTAGTTTTTGTTGAAAATTTATTTATTAATTGTTGTGATTGTGCTGGCCTTAGAATATTATTTTGAAAGGCATTTCCATTTTGATAACCTGAATAGAAATTTAAATTTTTAAAAAATTTTTCCTTCACTTTCTGGCTTAATTCCCTCTTCATCTACCCCAATTCCCGATTCCTCTTCAATTTCAACAATTCCCTTTTCTTCATCCAACTCTTCTTCATCCTCATAAATTGGCACAAATTTAACAGGTCTGTAAAGAATACCACAAGGCACACAAAGAAGTACCAGGACTTTAATTAAATTAATATATTTTATTTTAAAAATATTTTGAAAGGACCGGCATAAATTATAAAAACAGTCCGCCAGTCAAATTGAACAATTAAAATACTAATGATTTTTGAGAAGATAAAAGTACCTAAAAATATATTTTTTGTTATTTTAATTAGTTATATTAGAGTTGTTCACGACAGGTTTTAAGACCGGAATTTTTAAGATTTCTTGCCAAATATTAACCAAAAACCGGAAATTTATGAAAATGATTGATTTATGTATTAAAAATTCCCCCAAAATAAAACCGGTATCTGACCAAAACTTAAAACCGAAAACCGGGTTTTTAAGGTTTGGATTAAGCGAAAACCGGGAGCACCGGTTAATTACTGGTAGTGAACAACCCTATTATTTATTTAATTAAAGACTGACCAACTCCTGCCCCACAAACTGTTACTCCTTTAAATGTTTTAAAAATTAATTTTTGGACTCAAACAAATTAAAAATTTTAACAATTTCCTTCTATTTATTTATCCCCTAATTTTCTAATTTTAATTTTCCAATCCAAAATCGCCCAAATAGAAAAAATATTTTTGTAACTTATCGGTTGCTTAAAATTTTTCCATTATTTCCCCAATTTTTATCAAAAACCTGTAGCAAGTGATCGATATTTCTCAAAATATATTGTAACAATTACAATAGCCGGACAATACATTAATCCAAATCCAGTCCCCATCACAATCCCAACAGAGAAAATAAGAAAAGCCATGGAGGTGGCAAAATAAGAAATAGCACAACTATTAGGAAATTATTATTAATTAAATAAATTATTTATTTATTAACCCAAAAGAAGCAATAATAGCTCCAATAATTGTTGTAATTCTACATCCAATTCGATTACAAATTGCCGAGGCTAACTGAAAGAATACAAAATCAAAATAGGGTAAATGTTTTTAAAACTTTAGTCTAATAATTATAATTTAACTTAAAATATTATTTTTATTTTCAAATTTATTATTATTATCAGTTAATTTGTGTTTATGAGTTATTTAAATTATTAATTTAAAATTTAGATTTTAATCATAATTTTTTCAGAAATATTTAAGAATATTAAAATCAGTAAAGTAACAGGCACAACTAACCGGACCAGTAGCCAGCATTAACCCAGTAAGAAGGGAAAGAATAGTTGATACAACTGTATTGGAAGAATCAAATTCCTAAAAAATATTTATTTTTATTTTCAGAATTTAAAATACTTGAATAAGCGATTCAGCAATCACTCCAAAAGAATAAACAAATCCGTCAGTAAAAACGTGAATTAAAAAGGAACCTTTAAAAATTAAAAAAATCACTAGAATTTTGCGTTGCTCTATTAATTCTTATTCAAAATTAAAATGTCTCATTTTTGGTTGGGAAAATAGATAATTTGTTCAAATTCTTTTTTAAGCAGGAAAAATTTTTCCAAGAGGGAAAGCCTTTACTAGAATTTTAAAAAATATTTGTCAAGTCTAAATTTACTATCTTATTTTAATTTTTTCCAGTTTAATCATTTTTCTTCAATTAAAATATATTTAATTCCAAATTTATTAACAGTAAACAAACCTAAAACAACCACCCAGCCATAGCCTCCATCCAATGCCCTAGGCCTGTAAGCAATTGGTTTTCGAGCTTCCTCTTCCATTTACTTACAATTCCCTCACTGAAAATTTTTTTTATTTTTTTTCATTAAAATAAAGAGAAATATTTAAACAATAAAAAGAAATTTTTTGGCCAAAAAAATGTTAGAAAAAAAATATAAAGCAAAATTATATACAAATATGCATCGGGACAATCAATTCCTTCTCACACCCATTACACTCTCTAAAAAAATTTTTTTTTGCTTTTGCCTTTCGTGTATATGTATACACTAAACACTAACTCTAGTTTAAGTATTTCTTAGTTAAAATAATAGGGGGGTGGAAGCCTGTTGAATTATAAAGGATTTTTTGGTCGGAGAAAATAAATAAAAATATTTATTTTTATTTTTATTATATAAAATAATCAATTTATTGTTTTTATTTTTTATAAAAATAAGAATGATGTAATTGTCTAGTATATATTTTTATTTAAATAAAATAAAATATTAATGGGATTTTTAGAAAAAAATTTTTAAATTTAAAAATTTAATAATTAGTTTATTATTTATTAGTCTGTGAATTTAATAAATTAATTTAGATAATTAATATTTATGCTAATAAAAAAAGAAAAGTGAAAAGAAAAGTGACTCGTAAGAACTTTTTTTAATAATTTATTAAAAAAAATTAATTTATTTAATTTAAAAAATGGCTGGTTTTGGATGAAATTAAACGAGAATTGGAAGAGAGAAGGGGGGATCATTCCCTCAGATTCAGTACATTAATGCTATCTATTAAAATACTCAGAATTTATTTTTTAATAAAAAAGGGAGAGAGATTACCTTTCCCCAAAAATAAATTTTTAATAAAAATCTTTTTCGAAAGTGTTTGGGGAATTTGGTTTAAAACTTTTTTTGAAAGTAAAATAAATATATTTATTTGTTTATTTGGTTCAGCAATTTTAAATTTTTGGCAACAGTTTCTAAACAAATAAAAATAATATTTGAAAAAAATTTCTAATTATTTTTACATTTAAAATTAAAAATTTAATAATAAATACAAACAAAAATATATCTTTTTAGCTATTTATTTGAGAACAAAAATTAATTTCAAAAATTATAAACAGTAAATTCCCAAAGGAAATATATTTTAAAGTCATTAAAAGATAAAATATGTAAACAAATTTATTATTATTTTAATATTGGAATAAATAGATTAAAGATCTCAATTAGTTGGTGGATATTTATAAATGTTTCCACTTTTTACTTGGAAAATTAAAAATTATCTTTAATTAATTTATTCGATATTATTTAAAAATTATTCATAAGTTAAACAGAAAATGGCGAATAATTGAGTGGGGATGACTAAATCTAGATTTGTCTTAAAAAATACAAATGTAAATATAATAAAATTTAAATTAAATGTGAGAATAAATTCAATTTTTAATGTTGCAATCTTTAAACTAAAAAAAAATTTAAAATAAGAAAATCCATTAAATTAATTTATTTATTCGATATAATTTAAAAATTATTTCTATTTTTAACTACATAGACTTCTGTTCCTCATCTTCCATTTCTTTAGGACTAAAATAGACTTTTTTGATGACAAGAAGATTATAACTACATATAAAGTTTATCTATTGAAGAAATATAAAAACAGCTGTTGATTTTAATTTTTTTTAATTTTTTGAAACAAAATTTTGAAATTTTTTTAACAGTTATTTTAAAATTTAAATATTTTTAATTTTAAAATTTATTTAAATTTATAAAAATATTTTTGTTTTTCAATAAATAATTATAGCTCTATCAGCAAAACTTTATAAAAAATAATAAAAAAAACTAGCAAATGGAAGTGCTTTATTTAATATTTTTTAAATTAAAGCCTAAGGGAGATTTTTTAAAGTTTATTTTTACCATTTAATGGAAAAATATTTATGTAAAGGGTTTTATTTTTATAATTTTCACTCTTTCTGTTTTTAGAAATTAAATACTGCCAATATTCTAATTATAGTTTTATAATACCAAATATTTTATAAACATTTTTGAAATATTTAATTGAATATGAAGTTTAAGAATAGAGTTGTTGACTACCGATTATTAGCCGGTATCCACGTTTTCGGTTTTAAGTTTTAGACAAATACCGGTTTTATTTTGGGAGAATTTTTAATAAAATCACTTATTTTCAGAAGTTTTCGGTTTAAGTTTTGTAAAAGTTAAAAAAATATCAAAATTTCGTGAACAACTCTAGTTAAAAACTTCCAATTCTTCAAACAGTAAGTGTAATTATGAAAAGTATTCTTTTAATTATTTTTCTCTGTTACATAAATAATTATAAAGATTATTTAAAAAAGCAACTCACAAATTATTTAAGTAAACATTTTTATCATTTTTATTTTCTTAAAAGAAGATTGTACAAGGATTTGCAAATTAACTCATTATAATCTATAAATATCGACTATTTGTAGAACTGATAATTAAATGGTAATTTAGCATGAATAAATAAAAATTGGAGGAATTTATAAAAATAAAATAAAATTAAAAGTAGCTTTTTAAGTACCACAGACGTAAATTTTATGATGGCCAAAAAACTTACTCAAAACCCCACCCGTATCAGCCCTGTTTTTTTGTGTAATACCCAGGTTTATCCAAGTAGTTCTCTTGTTTTATGATTTCAATTTTTTCATGATTAAAATTAAAATCTGATACATATATATTTTAAAAATCACTCTCACACTTTCGTTTTTTTAATCGCAAATGCTTGCTTTCAGCATTAAAAAGTAAAACATCATTTATTAAATATTTAAACTCTCTTATGTTTAAAATTCTTCTCAGGAAATCTTTTTTTTCTTCTTAGTCCTTTAACCTAATTTTTTATTCTGCTATTTGCCATTTTCTTTAATAGGATATTTATAATACTAACGGAAAACCTCTCTGAATTTAAAGTAAATATTTTATGAGACTGACAATCTTTTCTATACGATTTCAGAATATTTACTTAAAATCAATTTTATAAATTTTTAAATAAAATTTTAACTCTAACCACTAAACTTTTTCTTCCTTTTCCTCGTTTTTAGTTCCTTTCTTCTTGATTAATGTATGTATAGTTAACCTTGTGTATATTTAATTCAAAAGATCTCCTTTCTTTAAGATCCAGTTAAGGCATAGCAAAGCTTTTATGATTAAAATTAAATTATCTTCCTCTTCTTCGTCCTTGTTTTTATTATCTACATTGTTTAGATTTTCATTAAATGACAATTCCAAATATGACAATATAGAAATCATATACTTAGAACGAAGATTAGATATCCAGGATTTTCTATAAACCTACAACCTTAGCTATAATTCTAATATTTTGATTTTTAATGGGAATTATTTAAATATTCTTGTTCTTTGATTTATAAATTAATGGTACTTTACATTAAAAGTTAGCTGTCTCCCAAAGGAATAATTAAAACAATAAAACAAAATTTTAAAATATTACTTCTAAAATTATTATTTACAAAATGTAAACATATTTTCAAACTTCGAAACGTTTTCCCCTCAAAAAATATTTTATAATTAAATATTATTTTTTAAATTTTTATTTCAAATATCAATTATTTTCTCTTAAAATTAAAGGTGTTAATAAGCGTCACCAACTCAGAAATTTTTACATTTTATTTTGTACTTTATTTCAATATTAACAATTAAATATACAAACAAAACTGTCACGCAAACTTTAAAAAATTTAAATAATAATTTTTCCCACAAGCCTATTATTTTTTTGAATTTCAAGTCACGATTTTTCATCTTTTTCGAAATAAAAAGTTTTGGTTCACTCTTTTAAATAATTATAATTCTGAGAATTATTTTTTTATTTAAAAAGGTCATAGAGAAATTATTTAAATAATTTTTTTAAATTTATTTAATCTAAATTTTTCTATAATCTTTAGAAATGTATATACAAAAATTTTCTTCAACTTTTTAAATAAAGCCCGAGAGCTCAGTCATAACTCGATTTAGTTTATTATAAAAATAAAATTATTTTTTTTTAAATTAATTTTTTCATGTAATCTTGAGTATTCGAGAACCCTTAATGAGCTCTATCATTACTCCTGAAAAATTATTTAACCAACAATTTTATATTCAACGTTAATTTCCAAAAATAGATTAGGTATCCTCATCCCGATACAAGCAATCTTTCCGTAGAATTTTCTTATCAGAATAATTTTGAATAATCAAAGACTATCTTCTATTCTATATTTACTCAATTAATTATGAAAATAAATAAATACCGTATTTATTTAATTATTTTAATAACAAATAAAAATAAACCCAAATTTAAACATAATTAATGTTAACATTAAAATTCCAAAATTTTATCTTTAATAAAAACAAAAGCTTTAATGAAAACAATTTTGTTTTGCAAAAAAAGTATTTATTTTTAATAACGTAGATATATTAAAAACCTTTTTTAGCAATTATTTTTAAAAACCTAAAATGTAGGCGGAGAATCAAAACATCATTTGAAAATTTAATTTTTAAATATTGAGTTCAAGAAATATTTTAGATTTACTGAGGCTTAATTACCATTAAGAAAATCTAATAATAATTAAATTAATTTTTAAAAAATATTTTCTATTTTATTTTAAAGGGTTAAATAATTTTTTTTATTTAAATATTTTTAATTAAAAGATCCAAAAAGTCTGCTAAAAATGTTTAATTTAAAATATTTTCTTTATTTAATTTTCTTTGTTTTCCTCTTTCAAATCACCAAATGCCAAGGACAAGGGGCTGGTAGATGGATTGGAAAAAATGAAATTGAAGGATTGTCTTCTGTTGATGGCGGGAAAAAACTAGTAGATTCTCATTTGAATATGGAAACTTTAGATAATATTGTCTCTCCTTATGCTATTGGATGGTCACCAGAAAATGAGGTATTTCTTAGTTAATTATCTTATATTTCCCTTAGAGGGGCATTATTTTAATTAAAAATAATTTTTATTTAAATTATACATATTTAGTGGACAATGGACCCTATACGTCTAAAAAAGTGGTCAACACAATTACGTTATGGAAAGAGGGCTGTCTCTGCATTTCGTAGATCTCCTTGGTCTAGTCAAGTTAGGTGAGATAAATTGTAGAAGATTAAAATTAGATTCTTAAAAATTAATATAAAGATTATAAATTAATGGAGGATTTTCTATAGACCTAAAACCCTAGCTAACCTATGTAGCTGTATAATTCTGATACTCTCATTTTGAATGGAAATCATTTAAATAAAAAATTTTTTTAATAATTCTTTCTTAATTAATTCAGATTTGGCTAAATGAGAAGAAGAAAATAAAGAATGTTTATACATACACATATAAATCAGAATCTCTCAAATTATTAATTAATTGTTTAAAAATGCTTGGATTAAATAGAACTTTAAATGATTAAATATTTTTAAAATGATTAAATGAGTATTTTAATATTATGTATATGTATCAGTTGTCTAGCTGACCCCATCCCCGATTCCCGAAAATCGGAAATTTCATTTTTATGTCCCTCTTGGTATTATATATTGTGTTTTAATAGGCTAAATTTGCTTTCCTTCCAAAACAAATTTATTTTTTCAGTGTTTAACTTTCTTTTATTTAACGCCAGGAATAATTCCCGCTGTTTAAGTGCCAACAAAATGTTCGTTGCTGACAGCTAGTGAATAAAGGAAAAAAGAAATATTTGAAACGAATGCCATTCTCGTAGCTATATAAAAATCAATATTTATTTAAAAAATGCCGAGTAAAATTTCCTATAAGCGGCTGAAAGAAAGCAAAATAAAAAAAAATAAGGAATGTAAGCATCATTCCCTTTATTTTTTATCAAAGCAAACAAAAAATATAGGTAAAAAACTTAGAATGCCAATTTCTTTTTTTATTTTTCTTCTCTATTGTGACATTGGTTTTTTATTAAAATGACGTCTTTTTAATTAAAATTTTTTCTAAAATATTTTTTTAATTATGAGAAGCCTAAAAAATTAATATTTGTTTTCCCTTTTAATTAAATTTTTAAATCGAAAAAAAATAAATTTTAGAAATTTTATATTTCTTATGTTACTAGGTAACGTTTTATTATTCATTATTTTTCGATTCTCTCTTAAATTATTATCAAAACTTTTTTAAATAATCTTTAAGATTTTTGTCTTTCCCAAATTTTTATCCCAAAATATCTACATAAATAATTGGCCAACTTCGAGTTTCTGATTGTTCTTATTTAACTAATTATTTAAACAAATTATAAAGTCCTAAAATTTTGAATTAATAAAAGACTTAATTAATTTACTTAAAAATATAATCTAGTATTACACCTTTAAAAAGGGCTAAAAAATAAATATTTAAATGAATCAACCAAGTGTTAACTTTTTTGGTCGAGTTATTCCAAAAGATGTTTTCTTTGTTCGTTTATTTTATTTACTTTATTTTGCATCATTTGGCTCATTATTCCCTTTATTAGCTGTTTATTTTAAACAACTTGGCCTTTCAGCTGTAAATTTTAATAATTATTGTTCTGATTATTTTTTTTTAATTTAAAGGCCCAGGCAGGAATTCTTTTAGGTTCTAGGCCTATCGTTGAATTTGGTTTTTAAATTAATTAAAATAAATTTAAAAATTAATTTTAGTTGCAAGTCCTTTTTGGGGAAGTTTTGCTGATCGGTTTAAAAAAGGTTTTAGAAAAAGAGATTAATTTAAAGAAATATTGTAATTTTAAAGTTAAATTGCTTTTATTATTTTCTGTTGGATCAATGATTGTTTTCACTTTAGCTGTTGGTTTTGTGCAACCTTTAACCCCGTAAATCTACATAATTATTTTTAATATTTATATCTTTATTATTATAATTAAGTTATTGTGTTGTACTTGACAAAAACAATACTGGAGGGGAATGTAAATTTTTGGTTCCAGCAAGTAAAATAATTAGAGGTTATTAATCATAGTTAATTATTTTATATTTTTTTATAATTTTAGGTGGGGCTTTGGGGTATATTAAAAAAGTTGCTGATATTGGAAGAAGGAAAAAAAGAGGTTGGAAATTAATTGAGAGGTGAATTATCTTGAATTTAATTTTAAGATATTCTTTCAATAATTGATTTATCAACTTTTGATAATAATGATGATTTTGTTTATGGAAAGGCGCCAGAATATATAACAAAAGAAAAAGTAATTTTATTTAAATGTGAAATAATTTCTTAAAAATTTGGAAATAAATCTAAATTTAGTTAATTCTCCTAATTATTTTTTAGGTTTGTGATTATGATGAAAATCTTTATGGAGTTCTTGTATCACCTCCACACAGCACAGTAAATTTATTTTAAATAATGTTTAAATAATATTATTTTCAAGAGAGTTTATCGAGAACAAGCTGTAGAGCAAGCCTTTATGCTTCTTTGGTTACTTATTGCTTTAGGAGAATTTTTCTGTTTGTTTTTCACAAAAATATTTAAAAACATTAATTTTTCAGCTTCCCCCACATTGCCATTAGCCGGTATTTTATTTATTTATTGGATTAATTAAGAATATATTTAAATTTATTGAAGAATAATTAAATCTTTGAAGAATTCTCTCTTTTAATTAAAAAAACTTTCAAATTTCTGAATTCCGCAAAAAAAATAATTTTATATAATTTATTTATTTAGATAGTTACACATTGAGTTTAGTCTCAGAAACTCCAAAAGATGTCTGTATATTTTTAAAATTAAATTAAATATATTTTTTTATTTAGTTTGGAAAATTTCGATTATATGGAAGTGCCGGTTGGGGATTTTCAATGCTTTTAATGGGTATTGGACTTGATTTCTCTGATACTTTTCATAATCATCCATGCCCTACCAAAAATACAACAGAACGTAATTATACTTTGTAAGGAATTGTTATATTTAATTGTTAAACTATTATTTATTATAGTTTAAAAAATTATTCAATTGAAATTGGGGTAGGGAATGATCAGAATATCATAAATATGTAGATTAAAATTATATCTCTATTATATTTATTTTATTAGTGTTGCTAAACATTTAATACGAGATCTCCTATTAATTACATTTCTATTTTATAACCTTTCTAGGTGTTTTGTAACGTGTACTTTATTTGCTTTAACTTCAATGGCCATAATTACACAATTCCGTTTTCCTCAATCTTCAGAACAACATCGACCAGTTAATTTATATAAATTAAAATTAAACTTGAAAATATTTTAAATAATTAGGATGAAGTTAATGGTCTGGTTATGGATACACGTATTGAAGAAGTAATTAAATAAGTAAAGGATTTAATTAAATTTAATTAATTTAAAGCTTGACCCAACAGTTGCACAAAAGACAAGAGCAAAACAATTAAATGTACTAAATTAAATAAATAATATTTTAATTTTAATTTAAAAAAAAGGCAAAAACAGAGGAGGGGACAGATTGGAAAAATGCATTAAAGGCAATGTTGTTAAATATCCATTTTGTTGCTTTCCTTCTTGGAATTATTTGTATCGGATTTGGGGCTGGAAATGCTTTTGCTTTCCTTTTTTGGCATTTACAAGATTTGGGGGGTTCTCCTTCACTTTTTGGAATGGCTTCTGTTGCAAATCATGCAGCTGAAATTTGTTCTTTTTTCTATGCTTTTAAAGTTATTAATAAACATGGATATATTAAAGTAAAAATTTTTAAAGAAAATTATTTGAAATTTTATATTTTTTATTCCAGACTTTGTATATTTGTTTAGGGACTAATGTTGCTAGGTTTTTAATTCTTTCTTGGATTTCTAATCCTTGGTAAGTAATTTAATTGAAAAATTAATTTGTAATAACTACAAATTAACACATTTTTAAGAATAATTAAAATTTATTTTTTTCTCATTGTAAGGAAAAAAGAAACACAAATAAACAAATTAAAAATTTATTCAAAGTAATTCAGCAATAATTCTCTTTTTATATACACCCTCGAGGTTAAAAATTGTAGGTAAACCTAGGTGTATCCATTATTGAGGTTTTAAAAATTTATCTTAATTAAAGATTACCTTATTGGTGTATATAAAATCGAGGTATGATTGAACATAGAATTAATTAAAATAATTTTTAAAATATTTAATTTTCTTCTTTATTTTTTTCTTTAGGCTAGTTCTTCCTCTTCAAATACTTCAAGGAATTGTACATTCTATTAGTTGGGCTATGGCTACATCTTATGTTTCAAGTATAGATTTTATTACTAATATTTTTTAAAATAGATTTAAAAAATATTTCAGTTGTTTCTCCTCCACATTTAAAAGGAAATAGTCAACATATTTTAACAATTCTGTAAATATATTTTCCTTAATAATTATTTAAAATTATTTATTTAAAGTTATCACGGTCTAGGTCGTGGTGTAGGTCCTATAATTGGTGGATTTTTTATTCGTTCATATGGAACACGTGCTTGGTTTGCTCTTCTAGCATTTATTACTCTTTGCATTTTGGGAGCTTTTTATGCCGTTAATTTAAAATTAAAAAATGCAGCAGTTAAATATGGAGGTTTTGATGCTTTTGATGATGAAGTTGGGGGTGGGGGGAATTTAGGTAGAAGATTTTTAAAGATTTTTAAAAATTATTTCTAACTATTTTTAGCCCCTCAAGGGTTACCAATGCATCGATTAGGTGATAATAAAATAACTGAAGCATTTAACCAAACACCGGTTGCTAGTCAAAGCTATGGAGCTTTAGATGGTTTGGCAACAAATAATGGTAATACAAGAGATGAACGTGATGATGCTTATGATAGATATGTTACTGGAAAAAATTAATAATTACTAGAAAATAGAAAAAAATCTTGAAGAAAAGCAATAAATAAACAATTTAATTTAGAAATAAATTTGTATATTTTTGTTCTTTAAATTAAAAAAAATAATCCAAAAATAGGTATTAGACTCTGTCCAAAATTAATTTGATTAACACAATTGTTTTTAAAAAGGGTAAAATTATGACAACAGTTCAAAATTCTTTTTATTCTTCCTTCTTTTTAATGAGAAGGAATCTTCTTTTAAGATTCCTTTTCTTTTTAAGCAAAAACAAAATAGGAAATCACAATTTTAATTTATACAGTAGTCGACATAAAAATAGGGACAAGAGTAGTAAATAATTTAAATGAAAATTAACTATTTCTCAGTCAAAAAATACGTTCAATATACCAATCGAAAGCTCTATTCGTATCTCAGTTGACATGATTCTGCATTTTTCATGAAATTGAAAATTGGCCGAGATAATCCGGATCTACCGGATATACCAAATCCCATATCCTCGGAAAAATTTTTCGGAAAAAATTTAACAAACCCATTTGATAAAGCATATTTTTGTGAGTATGTACCACAAAACCGCTTAGAAATATCTTTTTCCGGTCCAGAGATATGATTTTTTGAAAATGGCATTTTTAGCCTATTTTTGCAAAAAATTCAATTTTTAAGGGAAAAATGCCATTTTCAAAAAATCATATCCCTGGATATTTTTAAGCGGTTTTGTGGTACATGCTAAGAAAAATATGCTTTATCAAATGGTCCGTCTTTATATAAACAAATGTACATATGTATATGTATTTAAAAAATAAAATTTTTTAATTAATTTTAATTTTATTAAATTTATTTAAATTTTATTCATTTTTTTATTTATTTTAGCAAATAAAAATCGATTTACAATTAATTTTTAAATACAAATTTACTTTCAAAATAATTAAAACGCCCTTTAATGAGAGAAGCTTTCGCAATACGTCTAGCTAGGCATTTAAAATATTTTTACATCCCTGCATAGGTATATGGCAAAATAAAAAAATTAAAGGGCAGCTTTTATCTTTTGTCTTTTAAACCTTTCCAAAATTAAATTTTAAAAAAACTTAAAAGCTAATTAAGTAAAAAAGACTTTTTTTGATTTTAACTCGCCATAAAAATTGTTTTTAAAAATAACTAAAAATTTTTTATTATAAAATTCAGAATCTAAATAATAAATTATATTTTAATTTCTAAAGAAAATGTCTTTATTTAAAAACAATTTTTTGTTAAATTTTTTAATTATTTTTGTTATTGTAAATTATATTGCGGGAATGGAAGGAAATGGTAGAAATGGAGGAAATCGAAGACGGGGAAGACGGAATGAAAGGCATGAACATGAAGCGAATGAGGAGTTTGGAATTGAATATCCCATCAATTTACCCAATCAACAAGCTCCGGTAAATTAAAATAAATTTTTTATTAATTTTGTTTAAATTAATTAGTAAATTTTTTAAATATAAAGCTTAAAAGCTAAATTTTAGCCCTAAATTTAAATTTTAAAAAGTCGGTTTTTTCCTTTTTTTAAATTACTTTTTTGGTTAATTTATGAATTTTCTCCTTATTTCTTTCCGTTTATAATTTCAAATCTTTCTTCTCTAATGTCACCTTATTTTTCTATAATTAAAACAAATTTTACCTTTTTATCAATGTATTTTATTTGAGAATGCCATAGGGAATAGAGGGCTCTTCGGACGCGTAAACTTTTCATTGGCCGCGTAAAGCTGCCTTTCAACGCGTAATCAGGACAAGAGCCGAATAGAGTAAGTGACATTGAATAAAAAGAAGAGCGTTATAAATACTAGAAAATAAACAAAAATATACTTAAATAAAATTTTTTCTAATTAAAATATAGACTGAGCAACAAATAGCTCTCCTTCTTGAACTTCTAATACGTCGCAATCAACGACAAGATGATCGAACTAATCAAAATAATCAGGTCTATTTTTTGGATTGCTGTATTTAAATTAGAGCTGCCGACCACGAACGAATTTATTTTTTTTCATATAATGGTTGTGACATAGCATGACATCCCATTTTTATTTTTTTTAATCAGACTCCGCAACAACTTGGCAAAGAAAATTTACCACCACCGCCACCTCCACCACCAACCATTTGAGAGGATTTTATTATGATATAAAAAGAATGTCAAATTTAAGATGAATATTTATTTTAAATTTAGTTTTAAAAATTTATTGGCATTGAGTTTGTTGGTCAAAAAATTTAGAACTTTTTTTTAAATTTTAGTAACTGAAATAAATTAAAATGTTGAGACAAATTAAATTCTATAAAAAAAATTCAATTTCTAAATTAAAAATAAAAGCAAAATGAATAAATTTTAGCAAAGTTGAGTTTGAGTTTAATATACTGTATATTAAACTTCCTTTCCTCAGACACCCTCCTTATTAATTACTAGAGAACTGATTTTAATTGACATATGTAGGTTCGCAAAATATGGCCATAAAATATTGAAATAGATTGAAATGTAACTTTGTTCAGAATAATAATATCGAAAAACTAATAGCATATTTGGGCTCCTCTTGCTTGTTTGCAAAAAAAAATTTATTTCAATAAAATCCTGTCTCTATTAACTACCCCTTCAGCGAGTAGTAAACAATTACCAGAGCTAAAATTCTTTTCACTTTTTAGGGACATAGAGTGGTGGTACCATAGAGTGGTACCGTCACTTAGTTCGACGCACTATATCCTTTATTTTAAATTTTCTTTTGATCAAGGAAAAAAAAAACATTCTAATTCTAATGATTTAAACTAGAATATTTTTTTGTTTAATTTTAACCTCGAGTAAAATGTAATTTTTTTATATTTTTTTACCCAGTATTGATTTTGTTTATTTCTTCGATGAATGAAAAAATGGGAGAGAAAAAGAATGGAAAAAGTAGAGGAAAATGCTGTAATGGGCTTTTGTTGGGTGCAGAAAAATTTTAAATTTGGTTGAGCTACTGCAGCCGCTTCTGTCATTTTTGCACTTTTCATCCAACTAGATATTTATTTTAGTTGGGTTAACGTTGGGGTGGTCAGAGTGCCATCCTTTACCCAAAAATTGCGGCGAAGTTAAAATAAAAATTTTTTAATTTAACTAAATGGAATTTTTTAAATATTTTATTTGGATATTTGGTGTTTTCTTTAAATTTTATTAATTGAGACTTTAACTATTGCCAGATTAAAGATTTTAACAATAACTGGCTTATGGTCTTTGAATAGTAAATTTTTTAGGTTTATTAAGTGCTAGATTATTTTTATATTTTAGGTTAAGAATTAAAGATTTTCAGTAGTTGCTTAATTGAGATAATTATAATATTTTACTTAGGTATCTGAGTAACAAAAGGATTTTCATTATTTTATTGCTAATATTGCCCATTGTTTTGTTTATTTTTGAGACAAAATTAGTCTTTTTAATTTTGGGAAAACTTTTGAAATTAAATTTCGAATGTTTTATTTTTTACTTTTTTCCAATTGATTTATTTTTAGAGTGAATAATTCTGGAAGAATTATGTAATTTTATAAACAATTTATATTAAATATATTATCACAATATATTGATAGATAAATATTAATAGTTAGATAGAATGGTGAATAAATAAATAAATAAATATTTATTTTCACTATTAAATCACTTTCAAATTAAACCAGTCAATCGGTCACCAGCCGGCGATTAACTAACTACAAACAATTAAATAACTAAACGACTTTTCACTTGTCCTTCATATAAATTCACTCTTCTAAATAAAATATTTTTGTGCATTTTTGTTTAGTATTTAACGCCTGTTTTAATTAATTTAAAATAAAATATAATCATCATTTTTGTTGGTTGCCTTTAAAAGTTTTTCGAAACAGAAAAAAATGACTACACAATAATTTTATAAAAAAAAAGTAAAAAAATGTTTGAAGAGGTGGATTTGCAGTCATTAAAGGTTTTGTTGATAAAGAAAATTTTTTAGAAAATGTTGATAAAATCTTGGCTAATCCAACTTAAAATAAACACAAATTTATTAAATTTGTGTAGATATTCAAAATACAGTTGGACCTAATAATAAAATAAATCCTTGAAACAAAAATAATGGCCAATCAACTTTTGGAATACATATAATAGTATTGTTAATTCTATAAATTCCAAAATTAATTGTTTCGGGAATAGTTATTTGGGAACATCCCAAAACTTGGAAGATCTTTTTAGCAATTTTAAACAACCCCCCCAAATGACAGTCCCACACACAAATAGAGATTTTTAATAATAAAAAAAACTCTTTAAAATAAGAAAATCATTTCTCCTTTTGGAAGTTTTTTTTCAAAATTTAAAGGATCCATCGGGTATTTTCGATTTAATTGAAGTTGTTGGAACTGGAACATATGGGCAGGTTTACAAGGTTAATAAATTAATTTTTGGAAATTATTAGTGATTAATTCTATAGGGGAAACACGTAAAAACTGGGTCTTTGGCTGCAATAAAAATAATGAATATAAATGAGGATGAAGAAGAGGAGATTAAAGCTGAGATTAATATGCTCAAAAAGGTTGGAAGAAAATAAATTTTTAGCTTAAATTTTTGTGCCTAAAAAGTGAAATGTTGGTAGTTGATAAAACTAAATATTGTTAAAAATATTAAGTAATATTTTTGACACTTGACGGGTTTAGAATTTAGAATCTTTTTAAAATAACCCTGATTCATATATTGAGCTAGCAATAAAAAACTTTTTTTGAATTATTGGATCTGCATTTATCTAAATAAATAAAAGTAAAGATTCTAGGTTTATTAGAATTAAAATGTGTATTAAATTTCAAAAAATTTCAAAATCTTATCTTAAATTATTTATACATATATTTTAAAGTATTCTCATCACCCAAATATTGCCACTTATTATGGGGCCTTTATCAAAAAATTGCCTTCTTCAACAGGCAAACATGATCAACTTTGGCTTGTAATGGAGTTTTGTGGTAGTGGAAGTGTTACAGATTTAATTAAATCTTCAAAAAGTGGTTTTCTTAGAGAAGAATGGATTGCTTATATTTGCAAAGAAATACTTGGGGTTATCTTTTTAAATAAAAAAGTTTGAATGATATAAGCGAAGACAGTGTTATAATTAATCTAATAATAATAAATTTAAAATTTATTAAAAAAATAATTTTTAGGGTTTAAGTCATCTTCACAAAAGCAATGTTAGTTGTTATATTTTAATTAAATATCTTTTCTTAATTTTTTAGGTCATCCATAGGGATATTAAAGGCCAAAATGTCCTTTTAACAGATAATGGTGAAGTTAAATTAGTTGATTTTGGGGTTAGTGCACAATTAGATAGAACTGTTGGAAAGAGAAATACTTTTATTGGAACGCCTTATTGGATGGTAATTTAAAAAAAATATTTTAAATATTTGATAATAAAAAGTTTAGGCTCCAGAAGTAATTGCTTGTGATGAAAATCCCGATTCTACATATGACTCTCGCAGTGATCTCGTTAATTTTTAAATATTTTTTAAAATATAATAATAATTTTTAGTGGTCTCTCGGCATTACAGCCTTAGAAATGGCTGAAGGTTTTTTACAAAGAAATTTAGTTTTGAATTTTTTTGAAACTTTCAGGGCACCCACCGCTTTGTGATATGCATCCAATGGTTAATAAAAATAAAAAATATATATTATTTTTATTTTAAGCGTGCTCTATTTCTAATTCCTCGCAACCCTCCTCCAAGATTAAATAAAAAATCTTCCAAAAAATGGTCAAAAAAGTTTGACTCGTTTATTGAAGTAAAATAATTTTTAGAAATTATTTTTAATAAATTATATTTAAAGTGTATATTGGAGAAAGACTACACGAGGAGGCCTTTTACTGATAATCTTATTAAGTTAATAACTTAAAGGAACAATTAGAATATTATTTTATTTAATAGGCATGCCTTTATTCGAGAACAAATTCCCGAAAGAGTTGTTCGAAGTGCAATTAAAGATCATATTGATAGACATAGAAAAGTTTTAAGAAAAGGTTTCTAAAAAATATTTTTTTGAATTTTATTTTAATTTTAGAAGAAACAGAATACGAATATAGTGGAAGTGATGATGATGAAATTCGCATAAACAATAATCTTGAAGCTATATTAAATAATAATAACAATAATAATCGAACAAAACGTTGGTTATTAATTAAATTAATTTGTTAGTATAGACCGGTTCTCGATTTTTAGGAACCAGGATAGTACAATCCCTGATCTAAGTTTCAAAAAAGAGGGTTCAAAAAAGGGACAACCTAAAATAAAAGTCCTTTAAAAAATTTTTAGATTCACCCAGACCAAATCCTGCCAATGGCACAAAAGCCGTAGAAGAACCTCCAACAATTAAAGGAGTTGGTGGATGTGATTTGAGAAAAGAATTTCAAAGAATTCAAGAAAATAATAGGTCTGCATTTGAAGACGACAAACCACTTTTGCATCTTAAAAGAATTGCCCAACCACCACAATCTAATACAACAACAGAACAGTCTTTTAAGGACAACAATGGAAATAATGCTGGTGTTGTTAGAATGAGGCCTCCTCAGAGTTTTGGAGTTGTTAATAGTGGTCTCCTCCCTAATAATAAACAACAACAGCCTAAACTTGCCAGCCACCCTCATCGTTCTTCACGTAAAATTTTGACAGATTCTTCTAAGAACAAATTTTTAAAACTCGTGGACATTTGAGGGCAACATTTAATTCCTTAAATTTTTTCCTGAAATATTAATTTTTTCTGATGTAAGATAGAAACAGTGATTTAGACTAGAAATTTGTATGGAAAATTATTCTTTTTTAACTTTCAGATTATCAACCTCAACAATCCTCTCAATATAATCGTAGTAGAACATCAAATAGCCACCATACTCAACAACATCCTGCAGCACCTCATTTAGCTGAATTAGCAAATAATTATGATAGAAAAAAGAAAGAGCAACAATTACAGCAAAAACAACAAAGAATTGGTGCCATTCTCCCTCCTCAACAACCTTTATCTTCCCAAAAACAACATCAACAACAAAGGAGATGTGTAGTTCCTAATCGTTCTTCACAACAACAACAAAGTGATGTTAGTAGGCGTTCAATTGTTTCTGGACAAAAACAGATAATTGGAACAAGTTTACAACAACAATTGAGAAAGGAATCTCATCAACCTGAAGTGAGGAAATAATTTTAATTTAATTCAGAAGAGTGAAATTATGTATTTACATACACACAAATACTGATTTCTTTCGTCAAAATATATTAATTTCAAATTATTTAAATAAATTTAAATTCTATAGGATTTGGATATTTTGGCTGATGAACTGCGTGAACTCTCTAAGGTTAATTCAAAACATCCATCTGTACCTAAAATTTCTGCTGCAAAAATAACAACGAGCGGTAGCTCCAAAATGACACAGCCTCTTCCCTTTCTTTCTTCTGACTCCGAGCCTCCATCTCCTCCCCCTAGAGGTAAAATACCGCCATGGAAGAATTCTAATCGGACTTTCAAAAAAATCTTAGACTCTTCAATGGTTGAAACATTTTCTGAACGGAAGGTTTTGCTTAATGAGAAACGCCAACAACGTTCACTTGACGCCTCTCGTCAACATGACAAACCTCTTCCACCTACACCAACCAAACGAGGAAATATTGTTGGTGGTGCTAATAATGAAGAAGATGAGGAAAAAGGAACACTTGTTGTGCATCGACATGCTTCAGTTTCCCCGCAAAGACGACAACGTAGCAATAGTTCAAATCTTTTGCATGTCCGTTCTGATAGATTATTACTTTCTGGTTCGCGTACAAGCCTTAACCAACAATTGGCCAATATTGGAAAACAATCTTCAGCGCCTGAAGTTTGAATTTTTTAGGGATACCATAATGATATGTATTTATATACATGTATCACATTTTATATTTTAAGTGCCAACATTCAGCATTTGAACATGAACAAGATGAAGATTCTTCTGACTCAGAAGAAGATGAAGTTGAAGTCACTAGTATAGAAGTTGAAAAGGTAAATAAATAAATATTTACATTTTCTTCATTAACAGCCAAAAAATGCTTGTGAATCAATTACTTGTCTTCAAAATCATGAACCTGCTCCTGCTATCTACATTAATCGTAATCCTTATGATAAACAAGGAAATGATGATGGAAGAGATGAGGATGAAGAACAACATCAACAGGAAGATGAGGATGAAGAAGAGGAAATGGTTGAAGACCCTATACAAACTCTTCGTCGACCACCTCATCAAGTGTGTAGAGGGAGGGGAGGGGATTTTACAAGTGAAATTATTTTTAATCAGACATTTAATTTTTTGAAGATGTTCACTTCTTCAATCGAACAACAACATTCACTAATTGAATCCCCTGCCTCATTCTCTCCTGCAGATAAATTTCAGCAGAGGGAACGGGAAAAATCTTTTATCGGCTTTTTTGGTAATTATCCGTCTGGTGTTATGCCTCCAGCTTTTGGAGGTGGAGGTTCCCATGGATCACCTCCAATTTTTGGTTCAGCCTCAGCAGGGAGTGGTGGAGCAGCAGGAGGAGGATTAATGTTTGGAGCTGTAGGTACAATTAATCGTCCTGGGAGAATAATTAATCCTAACCAGGTATTTTTTAAATTACTTTCAAAAAATATTCATAAACAGATACACGTAAATGTCAACCCTGATGGTGCTACTCCAACAGATGCAGACGCACCTGAAATTCGAAAATACAAAAAAAGATTTAATGGAGAAATTCTTTGTGCTGCTCTTTGGGGCGTTAATTTACTTATTGGTTTTTAAATAAAAATTTTAAAAAATCTTTTCAAATTAAACAGGAACGGACACTGGTTTAATGTTATTAGACAGAAGTGGACAAGGAAAAGGTTTGGCAAAATTATTAAATAATTTCTAAATATTATTTTTAAGTTTATCATTTGGTTACTCGAAGGCGTTTTGATCAAATGACTGTTCTTGAAGGTCAAAATATTTTGGTCACTATTAGTGGCAAAAAACGTCGAATACGGGTCTACTATTTGTCTTGGCTTAAACAGAAGATACTTCGAACTGAAGGGGTTATTATTTAATTTAATTTTGTTATGATGGTATTTAATCCCGATATTGCTTGATTTCGGCTGGGGATTTCGTCACTAGTTTTTTTTGACAGTAGGTGATTTTAACTGTGGGTGTAGATGTTAGGCTTAAAGTTCAAAGTAGTGAACTTGACAGAATTCAATCCCGACAAGAGGAATCTATAATTTTTTTTACATTTGTGAGCTGGGAATAAACCCTTTACTTTTTATTCTTAAATTTATATTTAATTTTTCTTCTCTTTTTAAGTTACAACAATCGGATAAAAGAAATGGTTGGATGAATGTTGGAAATTTACAGGGAGCTAGCCATTTTAAAATTGGTAATAAATAATTTAAAATTAAATATAAATCATTATCTTATTTTTTACAGTCCGGCATCAACGTATAAAATTTTTAGTTGTTGGTATAGAAAATTCTTTATCAATTTATGCTTGGGCTCCTCGTCCATACAGCAAATTTATGGCATTTAAAGTTACAGACAAAATTATTCAGAAAATATTTTTTATTTTAAGAGTTTTGGTCAACTTACTCATTCCCCTTTAGTTGTTGATTTAACTATTGAGGAGGATGTTAGGCTTAAAGTACTTTATGGAAGTGGTACTGGATTTCATGCTATTGACTTGGATTCTGGTCTTTTTTTGGAAAAAATTTTTTTCGAATTTAAAAATTAAAAAAAAATATTTTTTAGCCTCAATTTATGACATTTATACACCTCCACAAACAATTGCCAATCAAGAATTAACCCCTCATTGTATTGTTATTTTGCCTGATACTTGTGGAATGCAATTACTTCTTTGCTATAATAGTTAAATATTTTTAAAAATATTTTTAAAAAATTAATTAATTAATTAAAGATGAAGGTGTATATGTTAATACTTATGGAAAAATTACAAAAAATGTTCAACTTCAATGGAGTGAAATTCCTTCTTCTGTTGGTAAGTTGAATAAAGAAAATATTATTTTTTGGGATAAAGAGGAGAGGGGAATATTCAAAAAAAAGTCAAATCCCCCAACTTTAAAGGACGGGGAAAAGCTTTTTTTGATTGACAAGAAGAAAAGATTATTTTTTTAATTCAAATAGTGTTGGAAAATATTTAGGATATCGAAAAGGAACCAAAAATTTTAAATTAAAAAAATTTAAAATTTTCCCAATTTATTTAGCATATATTTCAACCAACCAAATCATGGGCTGGGGAAATAAAGCAATTGAAATTAGAAGTGTTGAAACTGGTCATTTGGATGGTAATAAATATTATTAAATTTAAATTCTCTTCTCTTTTTTAGGTGTTTTTATGCACAAAAAAGCACAAAAATTAAAATTTTTGTGTGAACGAAATGATAAAGTTTTCTTTTCTTCAGCAAAGGGAAGTTCTTCACAAATTTATTTTATGGCGCTAAATAACAAAATTAATAATTGGTGAATATTTAATTAAATAAATTCTTTCAATGCCTCTTAATTAATTTTATATATTTATGCATATTGTACATGTTTTTCTTTATTTAATGCCAAATTAATTAGATAATAAATAAATTTGTTTTTTTGTGTCTTTAAAATTATTTTAGTTTGTTTAAATCGGTGTGTTTTTTGCGGAGTTAATCCAGAAACAAACATCCTGAAAAACTGCCCCTGGAAATCAAATGCCCAAGTAATGAGAAGCTAATAAAATCTTAATTTAATCTGGAAAATTGGAGAGATAAAGTGTAGGTTAATTAAACTGTCAAATAGGAGTAAATTTACCCACTTTTCTTGTGATAAATAGTAGAGAATGTTAATTATACCGGTACACCTCAATTGAGTCCGCACGATTGAGTCCCCACGATTGAGTCCGCACGATTGAGTCCCCACGATTGAGTCCCGGCACAATTGAGTCCCCACGATTGAGTCCGCACGATTGAGTCCCCGTTGTATATACCTCAATTGAGTCCCCGTGGATTTAATTATGGATTTAATTATATTGTGGATTTAATTATATTAAAAAAGATTAAGAGGGATATTTGGGGATTTGGAGGGATTAATGTTAATATCAGGGGACTTGTATGCGACATCGAGGTATCAAGATGGATATTGGTGAATATCAAGGGATATAAGTAGATTTAAGCGGGGATATCGGTTGAATTAAGGCAGATATCAACAAATTCGGAGAGATTAAGATGGATATTGTGGGTTTGGGGATTAGGAGGGATATCGAGAGATTTTTTGAATGACAGCTCATTCGAAAGTAGTGAGTCGAATGACACGAAAATCAACATTGTTGAACAAGTTCTCGCCGAGATATGGGGCTCGAAATGGTGGATTTTTTGGTGGAATTCCATGGGGAATTTTTGTTGCGAAACATTCGAATAAACAAAAAATAGCTCATTCGAAAGGGATCGACGAGATGAGTTGAATAAGACCAAAATCAAGTTGATTGAATGATTCTGAACAAATTTTGACCAACAGAATCTTCGCTGGAAAAACTTTTTGTGCTGCTATGGAGGGTAGGGGAAAGTTCACCACCTTCGTTCCTTCAGAAACTGTGAACTTGAAAATCGCCAGTCAGAAACTGACGAAAATCAACTAAAAAATTTTAAAAATAAAAACGAAAAACAAAATAAAAATTCCAAACCTTTTCAAATTTCCCATCGTTGCAGCCGTGGGATGAAGTCCGACACGTGATGAGCAAAGTTAGACCAACCTGAAATATAAAATCTAAAATTAAAAAATAAAAATTAAACTTTTACCTACACAAGATTCTCGTCCTCCCTCTCGTCCTCATTGAGAAAATTCAGTGCTCGGATGGACTTGAGTGGATGCTCGGTCAACTAATTAACAAAATTAGTTGCAAACCCCAAAAGAAAAACAAAAAAATAAAAAAAAACAATAAAAAAATCTAGGAAAATAATGCGGGTACACAAACGTCCCCCTTTGGGTGGGTACACAACCGGCGGTACACAAACGGCCGGTACACAAGTGTCCCCTACCGGGAATTTTTAAAATTAAATCCACGGGGACTCAATTGAGGTATATACAACGGGGACTCAATCGTGCGGACTCAATCGTGGGGACTCAATTGTGCCGGGACTCAATCGTGGGGACTCAATCGTGCGGACTCAATCGTGGGGACTCAATCGTGCGGACTCAGTTGAACTGCTCCGTAATTATACTATAAAATAAATTCAAAAAAATTTAAAATTACTCTCTAATTTCCTAAATTTTCTGAAATACCCCTAAATATACCTACCCATTTTTTCCCATTTTAAAACGTAAACTAAAATTTATTTTTTTATTCTTTAGGTTGTTCATTTTATTTTCGTTATTTGATAATAAATCAAAAAATGGGCTCTTTATTTTAGTGAAAAATAAAAATAAACATGTTTTTTTCACGTTAAATAATTATTTTTTAAAGTTTAAAAAAATAAGGAATTTAGAATTTAAAAACAACAATAAACAACCCCTACTCCTTCCGTTATTTCAAAATTCATTTGTTAATTACCATAATATAAGTGATAATTTTTGATAATTAAATGATAATTTAACTTTCATAAAACAATAACATTGAATCAATAAATTTATTTGAGTTTATGATATATGTATGTATAGAGTACATATTTTAATCGCATAATATATTTATTTATTTTAAAAAATTCCCCCCATCAATCAATCATTATTTGCAAATTATTATTTATTAATGATTATGCATATTAGAAAAGTTCATGATTTTTGGAGGCTCAAAATTCGAAAAAAATCCAGCAGCAGTCGACGCAGAAATATTCATCGAAGAGAAACACTTGTCTTTAAGCAACTTCTGAATGAAACTATAAATTAATTTGTAACAAAATTTCCAAAAAAATGTTTTTAATAAAACATCCAAAATATCTAGTCACACACCTCAAAGTTAGTTTGTCCCAAAGTTTTGGGAATAAACATAGCTGCGGCTTTTTCCGATTCTTGAAGAATTGTGGGAGTGCCAACATTTATTTTGGCATTTCCTGTTGAAGAAATATTGTTTTTATCCATTTGGCTACCTACAAGGCTTGCATGGACAGGATTACATAATGGAGGTATTATGGACATTTTTGAGGAGAGAAAAGAAAATATTTTTGTTTTCCTTGGCTGAAATAAATAATTATTTTTTAATTAGTAAATATTGTAAATATTTACCCGAATTTGTTTTTCCTTTTTTTTTAATTATTTACTGAATGTATTCAGAGTAACGGCAACGAAGCTGTAATTCGCAGACTCCTAAAAACAAAATATTTATTTTAAAGAAAATTTATGATAGTCTTCTATTTTGTAGCTTTCTATTTAAAAATACAGAAAGAGTTAGTTTAGCCGCCAGGGAGGATTTGAACATGCGACCTCCTCGTAGTTATTGCTAGGCGCTTTCACTCACATACAGGAGCTCCTCTACTATTGAGCTACCGTGGCATCGACTAATGCTTAACCTCCGCCTAAGCGTTTTAAATGCTCTAGGTGAATCATCCTTACAATCCTAATGTATTTTTAAATAATTTTTAGCTAATCTTTCCCCAACTTTCAAAAAATTATTAATCTCTTACCAAAACAAATCACAGAAAGAGAAGTCCAATCGTTTAGGGAAAGAATTGGCTCAATCGTGTCAAAAAATCCAAATGCACTCTTTTCTAGTTGTGCAAATTCCGGCAGTTTTGATTGGAAGGAATAAATTGTTTTATTTATTTCCAACTTTTCCTTATTTTGGCCAATTAGCATTTGATTATTAAAAGTACTCTTTATAAAATATTTTTTATTTTATTTTTAATAATTGAAGATAAATTCATTAATTAATTATTATCTGACAAAAATAAAAAAATATTTTAGAAAAGAATTAAGTTAAAAATATTCGGCAAAATGTTAATTAGAAATTAAAAATATTCAATCTCTATTAACAGATAAAAATTAAAATTAAAAATTAAATGAAAGAAAATTTTGTTTTCAAAAATATTTAAATATAACAAAACTTTGGAGTGATCAAAATGGGCGAACATGTACATACATTTAATATTACAAGTAATAAATGATTTAATAATTGGGAATTCCCAATATATTAATTAATTAAAAAATTTCCCCGTAAATTAACTGGTTTACCAAAAAATATTTTTAAAAAAAAAAGTAAATGAATTGGTGATTCCCTTTAATTTTAAATAGTAGAAGGAGAGTATTTCCCCCGCAATTAAAATAAATTGCTGCTGCATTAAAGTGAGACGACGTTAGTAATAATGTTAATGTTCCCCGCTTGGCGATATATTAAAGGGAAAAAAAGTTGGTAATCAATGTCAGGTGATTGAATAAAATATTTTAAATAAACTAAATGTCTTTAAAAAGTGAAAAAAAACCCTAGACAGAATTTTTTAAAAATTGGTGCTGTCCTTGGATTTTTTGTAAAGTTATTGTCTTTAAAATTTAAATTAAAAAACATTCAAGTATTTTTAAAAATTCCTTAGAATTTTTAAATCTCATAACTTTCCTTTCTTATACTACAACAATATACCTTTTTATTTTTTATCAATAATAAATTTGAGGGCTCCAATCGTAAAAAATGTTGTGTAAGTACAAAAAGTTCAATTTTAAGTAAAAAAAAGGAGGGGGGAGAATTTTCAAAATATAAGTACACTACAAAAATACATTTAAAAAATTTTATTTTTTTATTCTTCTGTTATCGGTAATTTCCCAAGTTCTTTTTAATTGTTCAAAATGTTTTTCAGCTTCATTTCCACCCAATTTTATTTTTGCTTCATTTTGTAAAGAAAATCCGTTATAAAAATACGCATTAATTGGTGGCGATGTTGAGGGGCCAATTCTTGTATTTGTTGGGGATTTTATTTTAAATATTAATGATTTTGATTTAAACAAAAATGAAAAAAAGTTGCGACGAAGATATGGATGATTTCTGTTAAAATAAAATTAATTAATTTTAAAAATTGTTTCGAATATTCTTCTTTTAAAGTAAAAAATCTGTTGAGAGGGGGGGGGATGGAATGTAATTTTCTGGTTCTGAGAAATTCTGTAAAAGAATATTTTTTAATCGGATTTGTGACCGTTAAAAGACAAGAAGAATAGTTGCCCTAATTCTAACAGGGGCTGGTCAAAACTGAAAATCAGTCATTCTGTTTTAAAATTTTCAAATCGGATCGGGGGAAAGAAATTATTTTTTCAATTTTAACAAAAAATCGCAAAATTTTTGAATTAAAAAAAGGGTTTAAAACTAAAATTTCTTTTTTGTCGTTCTAAATATTTTCCCAAAATAAAAATAAAATTCCGAATTTTTAAAAATTATTCTCAACTAACAATATCATAGTTAATTCAATCGCAAAATTAGTACAAGCAATTGTACAATAAAACAAAGCATCCAACAATCCATAATAAAATGTTGCTGATGGAGATGTTGCTTTAGTTCCAAAAATTTGCAGATAAAAAGCCCAATTAATTAATGCCCCAATTAAAATATTAAAAAAATGAATTAATAATGTTGGAGTTAATTGTTTTGCTGTTCGAATATTTTCTACTAACTATGTTTAAATTAAAATATGTATAATCTTTTAAAAATTTTTTCTACTAGCTATCAGTTTAATAAACAATTTTTTTACTCTAAAAGGGGGAAAATATTTATATTTTTTGTAATTTAAGGGGTTTTATTTATTTCATTTTAAAATATTTTTTTGTTAACCTGATATCTTTCAGTAAGACTATGTCTAAAAAATAACTGATTTTGAAATATTTTATCGTTATAATGCCACATCCAAGTAAATATTATAATCTCTAATATTGCGAAGATAAGTACAAAACTCCAAGTTGCCAAATTAAGAATTATACTGCTGACAGAATTGAGGGAATTTAATAATGCAAGAATAAACTGAAAAATATTTTAATTAATTAATTTAAAATTTATATCCCTAATCTGCTACATATTAGAGATGAGTCTAACGTATGCTTAAATTATCTTTCTGTTTATCTTCTCTTTCTACCACCTTCCGCTTTTTAAGATATTTAAGGGCTATATCAATTAATTTACCTATACCTTGCTATAATAATTAATAAAATATTTCAATCAATTTTTACAAAACTTTAAAAACACTTACAACAATTGGAAACCAAATAAAATTAAAATATGGCTTCTTCCAATTTTCATAATTTTTAACAAAATAAGTAGCTAAAGCCCTTTCAATAACCAGTACATGTGCTACAAAATTTCTGAAAAAAGCAGCAAACCCAAAGATTAAAACAAATTCTTCAGGGCCTCCCCAAAGAATATCTCCACTAATTAATTTAGAGGACAAAACAAGAATTCGACCTTTTTAAAGAAATTATTCTTTTATTTAATTATTTCTAAATTACCCAAACTTCTACAAAAAATACAAAAACTTTGACATAACAAAATAAATTTTAAATTTTTGTGAATTAAAGAAGTTTTTAAAATTAAAATAAAATTAAAAGTAGAAATTGGGCAAGTAGCTAATAAATGAATAATTAATTCTGTTATGTTTAAAATTAATAGACAAGAATATTCTGATCCGTTCATTTTTAAATTGAAGCTAAAAATTCTAAAAAAATATTTTTTTAGTTTCAAAAATAAAAAAAATTGTTATTTGGGAATATTAACTAATAATTAAAGAGAAAATTTTGTAGATAAATAAGTAAATCTATTTTTAATTTCCAAATTTTGTGTGTGTGAAAATAATTACATATTTAAAGTTAATCATTATAATTAAATAAATATAACAATTAACAATAAACGTATTATGTAAAAATAAATATAATTATAAATAAATACGAAAATAATTTTTAAATTTAATTTAAAAATTTTATTTAATAAAAACTATTAATCATAATTCTTTAGAAAACTCGAAAAAAACAATAATTTAATAAAAAATTATTTTTCTAGCTGAATGAGGGAAAATTTTATTTGATTTGAGAAAATTTTTCAAAAATCAAGAAAAAAATCCGAAAGAAGCCCTTTAGAAAGACATAGATTTTTGTTACAAATTTTAAATATCTAAACTTTTTTAATTTTTTAAAATTAACATAAACAATTTAAATTAAAAATATATAACTAATTTCCGTATTTAAAAAATAAAAGGTTTTATTTTTAAATAAATAATTCAAAAATTTATATTTCAAAAATAGATTTATTTATTTATTTATTAAAAATTAATTAAATAGAAAGCTTAAAAATAAACTTGTTTGACACAAGCATTTTAATGTTTTAATTGTTAATTAAACAAAAAAATTATATTTTTAGAATTAAATAAATAATTAATTAATTTTTAATTTTTAAGAATGACTGAAAAAAAAATTTAATAAAATTTATTTAAATAATTTATATTTTCTAAATTAAAATTGTCTGAATAAATTAAAAACTACAGTAATTAAATACTTATTTAAATTTATGGCTGAAAAAATTTATTTTAAATTTATTTATTTGAGAAAACCACTAGCGCATTAGCGCTTATAATGATAATAAAAATATAATGATGATACAATTAAGTTATTTATGGTAAGCTTATAAGCTTTCCTCCACTAATGGGCAACCAACATAAGAATTGCAAATTTTATTTAATTGTGGGTATAGGAAAATTGAGAGTCGACTGTAATTATTATTTTATAATGTTAGAGCATTGAAGTTTCTTGGAAATTATTTTGCCTTTTTTATTAAAAAATATTTTATTTTTGAATATTTATATATTTAAATATTCCATCATTTTTATTTTTTTAATTTAAAGTTTATTTATAATTTTTTAGATTTTTTAAAGTTTAGATAAAATCACGCAAGACAAGAAAAGTTTAAGAAATAAAACTACCTACTCTATAAATATATTCTTGTGGAGAACAATTGTTAAAGTTAATTTGGTAAACTGTAATTATTTTCTTAAAATTTAAATTTTTTGATTAAAATTAATTTTTACTTTGAATATTAAAAAACTTAAAGCTAAAAAATTACTTTAAAATTTCACTAAATTAACTTAAAAATTTGCTTTTTTACATTTTAAGTAAAAAATATTTTAACAAAAAATAATTTAAAATAAAAAAAGAGAATATTTAATTTTGTATTTATTAATGAACTTAAAGAGATTTTGTATAAAGTTTAACTTTTTGAAAAAAATGAAAAAAATTGAATAAATTAACTTAAAAGTATTTAATTTAAATAAAAGTAACAATTTAATTTAAAATTTTAATTTCAATTTTTCATAAAATATTAATAAAAAAATTCTTAAATTCTTTGAGAATTAAAAATGATTTTTTTAATCTTTAATTTGTCATACATACATATCTTTATTTTAAATGCGTGCATATTAATGTTCAGTTTCGTGCCAGCCCCTTTCATAAATAAACTTTTTAAAAATGTTTTAAGTACAATTATAAGGCTAAATTTTTTTAAATTATATTTAGAAAATTAATATAACAGAAAATATGGCAAACTTTTAATTCGATGTAAAGGTTAATTAAACAAATATAAACTGAATAAAAACCGAAAATGTTTATTTCATTGAATTAATATAAAACTAAATATAAATTAATATAAAACTAAATATAAAACTAAATATAAATTATTTCAAACAATAAAGCTAGTTTTTGCCGAACTTTTTTTATTCAATATATATTGAATAAAAATAAAACAGAACATTTACATATTCCTTCCAAGTAAATAAATTCACCTGTTAATATTTTACTTTTCAGATCTCTTTTTATAAGTCTGTAATTAGTTTTTCTTGCACCCATTATAAATAAAAGAATTTAATGGGCAATTTAATATACTTACATTTATGAATTTTAAATACCAAATAAACTTTATTTGCAAATTAAAAATGTTTAGGTTTGAAAGAAATATTCTTTTTCTATATAATAATTAATTTTAAGACAAGAAATGCTTGCTGGGACAAAAAATGCTCAATGCCCATGGCAGAAGATTTGCAATTTTACAAAATAAGCCAAGGCAAAACGTGGCAAATCTGACCAGACATGGTTCCAAGACAATTTTTCTCGATTTCTAATGGAATGAATAATCTACCACCCCCTCAGTTGGGTTCTATTTTAAATCCCAAGAAATTAGTCTAAATTTAGCGATACTCTTTTATAAAATTTATTTACACGACAAACCAATTAAAAGCAGCAGATGTAAAAAATTGTAAAAAGGAAAAGAGTTAAAGGAAAAAGTGGCAAAAGAAACTTTTTTGATTTTAAAAAATTATATATAATGTACACGTTCAAAAGACTGAAAAGGAAGGCAACATTTGAAAAGGATTCTGATCTGGCGAGAATGGAAAAACTTAAAAAATGAGCTTAGACAGACAGAAAAAATTATTTACAAAAGTAAATTGTTCTTTAATGAGCAAAATTAGAAAATTTTATTTACACAATTTAAAAGCACAACGAAGAGTAGATGCTTTGAGGAATTAGTCCATAAAATTAGAAAAATGGGTCTTTATTATTATATAAATATCTATTTCCTCCAAGTTGTGCCAATTTTGATTTAAATTTAACAAATTATACTTAAAATATGAATGATAAAATTAGGTTTAAGAAAGAATGCACCCAGAAGTATTAGAAAAATTGAACAAGTTCTACATAAAATAGATAAAAATAAATCAAGGTACATAAAAGCAATAAAGATGTGATTAATAGAATATAAAAACAAACACAAGTAGACAAAAATCTGCAATATTTCATAAAAGAACAGAATATGAATGCTTTAAAAACAACCTACATTTTTAGTCAGGTGTTTGTTTTTACAATTTTAAGTACAAACATTTAATGAAAAGAACACAAAAATACAAATTTCTCAGAACTTATTTAAGGTGACATTCTTTAGTTATTTATGGCTTTGTACATGTGGTAACATTAGTAGGAGGCATTGAATGCGAGTGAGGTTGCTCGGGAACCCAATGTGGTTGTTGCTGGCCATACCGCTGTTGTTGTTTTAGATAAGGGGCGGAATTTGTATGTACAGGTGTTAGTAATGGCTGTTGTTGTGGTCGGCTAAAATTGCTGCCTCCAGTACTTTGTACCTAAAAAAATCAAAAAGTGAAATGCAAGAGTGTTCTAACAAATAGGAAAATTTTAAGGCACCTGTGGTAACGGTGGCGGTTGGTGCTGTTGTTGTTCACCAATATGATGCGCAATATTTGAAGGCGGATTTGTGTATGTATTGCCATATTGAGGATTACTAGCTGACGTTTGTTGTTGATTGATAGATGGGAAAAGACTTGCAATTGGTTGATTTTGTTGAACTTGACCACCAATATTAGCAAATTGGTTAGAAGAAGCTACAGCTAATTGTTGCTGTTGAGAAGCTAGAGAATAGTAATCTGCCTTTAAAATAAAAATGTTTTGTATTTATGGTGTGATCGCTAGATGGAAATTTTTTTGGGTGTGAAAGGAGACATTTAAACAAAAAATGGTAATGTATGAAAATCATTTAACATAATGTTTAGGAGTCCTGAAAATAAAACACCTTGAATATCCATAACAAAAACCCTTAGCTATAATATATTACCGGGTTATATACAATAAAAGGCTGTTGATAGTTACTAGCTGCAGCACCAAATGCAGCTGGCATATAGTACTGCACACCATAATAAGGCGGATAGACAAGTTGTGCAGCTTGTTGCTGCTGTGAAGGCTGAAACATCTGTTGGGTTTGCTGTTGTTGTAGATGTTGTAAAGGCAAATCGGTCGAGGTCAGAGATGGCAAAGGTCGAGGAGTTTGGCCAGGTGTTACGGTTGAATCACTTGTACCGACAATGCTGGATGGACCGTTAGCAATTCTTAACTGATTGAATTGGGCGTTGAGATCTTTTAAAAATAACTTGATTAATAAAATTTCATATAAATCAAAAGGAATATAAAATTAGAATATTTAAAAACCAGCAATAGGTCCATAATGTTGTGGTGTATATTGTGAAGCAGACAGGCGTCCACAATTTGCAAGAACTGGACTGAAAGCTGCTAGAGCTGAATTTGACATTGCTGGGAATATTATCTAAAAATCAATTATACATATACACAAAAAAATTAAAAAAACCGGATCCATCAAAGGTGTAGTAGCTGATAGTAAAGGTGTAGCTGGTAGTCTTGCCTTGTAAAATCGTCCATCATCATTGTAGAATGAATGAAGCGAAGGAGTTGAACGTTTTAACTTTCGACTAGTACTATCAGCCAGCTTTACAATTAAAGGCTGCAATCCTTGAGCCAAACGTTTCCCATGAAAAGCATCAATAATTGAAGCACAAGACTCTGATGTAGTCATACGGCAAAAACCAACACCACGACTCGAACCGTCAAGATTTCTAAATTTAGTATTTAATCTGAAGTAGTTAAAATTCGAAATTAAAAAAGAAGGGTGAAAAAGAACCAAAACGCTTATATGTAAAAAAGTTCGAAAATTAACTCACCACCAATTAAGTTAAAACAAAATTCAAATTTAAAAGATAACCTAAGAATCCGTGAACTAATCACAGGTCCATGCACTTGAAGCATTTCAGATAATTTTTCCTCATCAAAATGAGAAGGGAGATTCGCAATGTAAAGATTGGTTGGATCTTGCTCTTGTTGCTGAAAATTATTTTAAATGAAAATTATCATAAAATTAAACCTTTGCCATCTGTGCATGTATTCGATTATCCCATTCAGGAAGGCCAGAAATTGCAGCTAATGCAGACTCACGGCTGTCAAAATCAACAAAACCATACCCACGACATTTCCTCGTCAGTTTATCCAAAATTGCTTTTGTAGAAACTATCTAAAAATTAATTTTTAAAAATTCCTTAACGTTATAAAAAAGGAAAACCTTTCCATAAGGAGCACACATTTCATAAAGCTTTTCATCAGTGCAATCCTCTTGAAGACCACGAATATAAAGATTAGTCTAAAAATAGAAATTAGGATTTCGTGATTTCCTTTAAAAAATACATCGCTCAGAACTCCTCCAGATAAATTAAGAAAAGCAGCACTTTCACCTTGATTTCTCTGTATTTGGCTTACATCTAGCGTACCAGACGAAGTTACTAAACAAACTGAAAACAATAAATAAAAATTAATTTTAAAGCAATTTTATAATTAAAAAACAAATAAAATTACTTTGATTTGCATTGCTATTAGTAGTTGACAAATCCAATTGTGAAGATTGTTGAACTGGGTAATTTTGAATACTTTTCGTAAAATGTTGATCATGTGGAGAAGGATCTATCTGTCTTGTTAGCTTAAAAAGGCAAAATAAACGCAAAATTAAATATATGCACATTATGTTTAATCTTGATATTGAAGGTAAAAAATACGGAGAGGGGACCAAATATCAAAAAATAATAATCACAATGGTTTGATGTAAAACTTTTGACCTAAAGGATCTTATAATCCTAGAACAAAGAAATTTGGAATGTTTCTTAATTACTATCTAATGAGAAATGAGGAAAATACTTGCTTATTGTTAGAAATATGTACAAAGTCATTAAGATTTCAAAAAAGCAAACCTCTTCTTCCGGATTATCATAATTTTCTCCTGTAAATTGTGTCTCCACTTGTTTATTATGTTCAGATGCTGCCATTCTATAATCTGTTGCCATTGTAGAAGTTGTTGTAGTACAACCAGAATAAAAACTTTTTGGGTGTTTCTTTGAAAAAAATGTGCGTTGTTGTTGACCAAAAGTAGCTGAAGGGGGGAGAGATTGGGGATGCTGCTGCTGATATTGGAGAATTGAATGATGTTGATATGATTGCTCTTCTAAAGACATTTGTGTTGGTAGTGATGAAGGCAATTTTTGAGAAGATTGAGAAGCTGAAGATGTTGTTGGCTTAAAATTTAGAAAAAAATATTTTGAAATTAAAATATTAACATTAAGAAAAAAGCCATTTAAATTTTTAAAATGACAGAAAAAATGAAACTATGATGTCAAGGCGGAAAGTAAATTTGTGACCTCAAAAAAAAAGTATTTTTAACAGCAAAAAGTATTTAGTAAAATAACCAAAATAAATATTAAGATGAGAATTTAAATAAGGGGCATGCCCTTGCAAGAGATTACTGACTCATACCTCCCATTCAAAGGCAAGTTTTTAAATTAAAGCACTCTCCTATTCATTAGTAATTTCGGCAAACTAAACTAGACATATCAAAAGGATTAAACTTTCGGTACACTAATCTTATATTGATTCTTTTTAAATTTATAAAAATAAAAAAAATACCTGCTGATGCAATCTGTGGGCTTGGGGAGAAGCTTCGCCTCTCAACGCCATTGCCATAGTTTAAAAGTTGTCAAATACTTGCTAATGAATTTTTAGATTATTAATTCAGTGTTCTAATTTTCCAGTTGTTTTTAAATTTATTCATCAAATTTAAATATTTTCCCATGCAAAAATTGATCTAAATTTGTCAATTCAGATTAAGCATTTATAAATAGAAAGAAAAGACGCAAACATAGTCAAGTTCAAAAGGAAAAAGAGAGGAGAGTAACGAGGCAAAGAATGGTTTTTGAATTAAAAAGGAAATGATAAGGAAAAATATGGCGGCTGTTTGTATGCAAAAAGGTATCAAGAAACGGTGCATTTAAAGGAAAAATGACCGGGAAAAATAGCATAATTGATTGAAGATTTAAATGAAAGAAATATTGTGTATATTGCCTAATACAAATGTTAGAGAAATTTTCTTATCAGTGCTAAAAAGCAAAAAAATATTTAATTAGGTGCGGGTTGATCTCAAAAGAATGAAAAAGAATTAGACATTAAAAGATATTTTGTGGTTTAACGGGGACAAACTAAATAAAATAACTGTGTAATGACCAAAAGCACCACTACAAAATGGTACCGACAAAATGATATAATAACAAAACGGTACAGATTTATAAAAAATATGACAAAAATACTAAATTTCAGTTTCCATTTCCTTATCACTAAAATCTGCCAACTTGTTACTTCTTCAACTTTTCAAAGATTACTCCAGTTTACAAGACATTTTCCATTTCCTTGCCACTCCATTGAGTATCATTTTGTCATTTTTTAGCCAAAGCACCATTTTGTCGAGTACCATTTTGTTAAGACACGAGACCAAATGGCTGAATCCTTTACTTCTCTATAATAATACATATTTTACAAAAAATTTTCTCTCGTTTGCTCTGGTTTTGGACTACTGAGTCATATTAGGTTAAAATTAACTTTAATGAGTAATTTAGACTTAAGTTACAAGATGGAAAAATGCTATAGCGAAAAAAGAAAATCAGAGAAAAATAATTTATTTTCCAATTTTTTTAGTAAAGTTAATCGATTTTCACAAATGATACTGCTACAAAATAATGCGCAACAAAATATACAAAATTAGTACAATGATTGATAAGGATATTTCAATTTTATTTTAATTTGCAGTAGTAAATTAACCTAGAAATCCAGAAATTTCGTAACACACTGTAGTGCTATGGAAAGGACATCCTGCATTAACATTTACATCTTTCTAACAAATTTTTCTAATTTTCGCATACTCGAGTCACCAAAACTAGCCAAAGATGAGGGAATGCCCGCAGATCCAGCTAATGTCTCAAATGTTGACATTGTTTTTGTATTAGTTACTGTTTGATTATCACCTATATTAAAATATTAATCTTTAAAGCACGGAATTTTGCCATAAAAAATAAAAATCTTCCAAGAATCTACTTTATTTTGGAGATTTTTAATTAAAAAAATTTACCTTTACCACTTTCCAATTTTGTTTTATATAATTGTACAAGTTGTTGTTGGTCCGCTTTTCGCATTGACCTCATCTCCAAAATTCGTTGTAATTCACTAACATCAGAATCCGGTAAGATTCTCATGTAATGAGTCACAAATTCATTTGGGTCTGAAGTATCTGCCATCACAGCCTAGAAAATGTTAAATTATTTCTCCTCACTTACTTTCAACCCCTGCCTTAACCCAATCCCTCACTAAAAAATAAAAACTTTAATAACCTTCAAAATCATTTCTGCCCTCGCCATTCCTTTATTCAAAGTATTTGTATACATTTGCAGAGGTTTTACTACAATTGAACTTTCAATTGAGGGTCTAAAATTACAAATAATAATTTTAAGATTTTACTCTTCTAATCTTACAAATTAAGTAAAAAAGTCTTCAAAGAATGTGTATCCAACAATAATTGTTCTGCACCGGCTATAGATATTGGTCGGCATTTAAATATTGCACCAAGAAATTTGTTGACCAAATTAGTTGCAAGTTTCATACAGAAATGGGCAAAATATTTTCTTCTAAAAATTTGAAAAAAATAATGAAAAACAAGTCTGAATAAATTAAAAATTTCCTCTAAAATCCGAAAAAAAATTTAGGGAATAATAAAATAAAAATTCTCTTTAAAATAACCTTTCACTAAAATAATCTCTAATTAATGGAACTGTTGGACGTAAATTCTTTCTGATTGTAGAAACATAAGGGGATTCATCTCCAACTTGTTCAATATTTGACCAACTAAAAATTAAAGCTTTAATTTTAAAATTCTTAAAAATTTACTTTATTTTAGTCATAGCTTGCAAACTTGGCTCACAGAGCATTTCTGCATCTTGTACAAGAATACTAAGAGAATTATTTGAAATGCTGTAAAATAGCTCTGATTCTTGGCTTAAATCTGCAGGCTAAAAAAAATCAAAATTAAATAAATAATTTAAAAATTACCGATATTTTTTGTTTCAATTTTTCTTGTAATTGAACAGTTGTTTCAGCACTCCAATCAGCTGTGGCTAATATACAACAAGTAAAATAGATTTGGTCTTGTGTCAGACGAGCAGACGGAGATGTCTCGTCTCGTATTAAATTCTGTAAAATTGAGGAAGTTCCAATTAATCCAACGCCTGATAGAGTAGAAGAAGTCTGCGAAAATGTTTGAGGAAGAAAAGCTGAAAGACAGCCATGTGCGTATTGACGCAAACATTGACGGAATATTTCGATTAATTTGCTAGAAAATAAACATGAAAGTATTTGATTGTTCAAATTTTAGGGAATCTCACTAATCTTTCTATTTAAATATTTGTCAGATTCTCCTTTCCTGAAAGAGAAAATCTTTATATTTTTCTTTAAATGAATTAACATTTTGTCAAAATACTCACATAAAGAATCTAGAGAATTTCTATAAAAATTTTATAATGTCTCAGAATTAAAGATTAGCTATTTAAAGTGTAAACCTCAAAACATTATTCGCATCTGCAAATAATTTCGTCGATTCAGTAATTATTTTCTTTATTAACAAAAACATATTTGTAGCTAAATTTAATTTTTGTAAGATTTTAATCATTAAAAAACCGGAGGGTAGAGGAATGGCTGAAGAATGAATTTCCTTTTTTGGACGTTCTTCACCGCTTCGAATTTTTGCCGCACATTCATTGAGAAAATGAGAAATTTTATTTTGCTGTTCATTCAAAAATATATCAACATGTTCATCAAATACTGACCAAATTATCTAAAAAAGAAAATAAAGTGGCTAAAACAAAAAATATAAGTTCAAAAATATCCTCAATCGTTTTAGGAAATAAAATTATAAGTTCGAATTGAGTTTCGAAGAAGATAAATTTAACTACAAAAACCTTTTCAAAGTCATACTCCTCTTTTGCTGGAAATCTTTTAGTCAACAATTGCTCAAACATTTGTGTATGGTTTATAGCATGCACAAGTAATTTCCAATCAATTTCACTCTTTCGACGAATCATCATTCGTCCCAATGAGTTCCTTTTAAGAAAATATTGAAGAAATAATAAAATTAAAATCGGTTATGCCTAATTTTATTTGGATCTTTGACAGACCATTTATTCGTTAACGCGCCCAAATAAAATTAACGTTTTAAAGAGTAACCTTGTCATACTACAAAATTCTTTGGCAAGCCTTCTACCCATTTCCCATTGTTGTGGAAAAATTCTTGTTAACCCAGTTCGCTCATATTCAGCCAATTTGTTTACAAACCAACGATATCTAAATATGAAATGAATTAAAGACCAAATTTTATTTTTAAATGAAAATTGAGGCGTTTCCATAATTCGCAGAAAACCCTTCTATCAAAAAAATTTGTTTAGTAAACCTTTCTTCAATTTTATCAAGCCAAGCAACATCTTCTGAATCAGCATACAAAACTCCATAAATTCCCAATTGCTGAGAGATGAACCATTCAATAAAGTTATCTTGTAATTGCCCACCGAGAACGGCCTTTAAAAAAATTTCTTTAAAAAAATTAATTAAAAAACTACCATTACTCTGCACATATCGCTAGTTTGAGAACCAATTTGACCTGACTGAAAATTTAATTTTTTTAATTAAAAAATTTTTTTCTTACAGTAAAAGCAGATTTCAAATCCCCAATTAATTGCACACTTAATTGTTCGCGTATTTTTTGTAATTTTTCCATAAGGTTTTTGATATGTTCGATATGTTGATAGTCCTCAAAAAGAATGAGGACGTTAAGGACAGCTGGAAGTTCTATTGCAATATCACGGTATTGCCGATTGGAAACCCATTGGACTGAAAAAATATTGAAATTTTACGAATTTTAATATGTTATGGTTAGCATCGAAAACAATGACAAATTCTTGTACTTGTGTAGTTTACACCCCATAAGCTCCGTTCCTTTATCCTTTCTTCCTTTTCCTTAAAAAGTGTCCACAATAAAACTGAAAACATTGACCCGTTTGATCATTTTATGAAAGAAAAGGGGCGGGGCTTATGGGGTGTAAACTACACAAGTACCCCATTTTGTAGAGATTTTTGGGCAGTGTAGACATTTTTTTTAAATTGCGTTTTTGCTCATACAAGTCAAGAAAACAAACCAAGAAAAAAAAATTTACTTAAAGAATTCACGCCATTCAATAAAAGGTGTAAATGATGTAAAGTAGTAATAGATTCAGTCAAATTCCGTTTTGCTACATCCAATTGTCTAATATCTTTTGTAAGTTCAAATACTGAATCTTCTGAACAACGAGTTTTTCCCCTCATTTCTTTTATTTTTTGGTCAAGTTCTCCAATCATTGATTTGGCCTAAAAACAAAATTAAAAACCTTTCTCTGATTAAAAAACTTGTAAAAGAGTATTATTAGCATCCACAGCACAACGTCCATGTTCAGCAACAGCTTTAGATAAATCTTGTTCACATTGCTCCTAAAAACATTTCTTTTCAAAATTAGACTAAAATTAGAAACAATTTCTTCATCAAATTTTTTCATAAAAACATCCAATTGTGCCAAAGATTGTTCTGTTGGAAATAATTTATTAATATAAACAGTTAAATCAAAATCTGGACGAATTAATTCTGAATCGTCTACTTGAGCCATTAATGCACGGACCTAAAAAAATTGAAAAAAAAACTTTCAAAAAATATTTCCAAACTTTTGAAGAAAACATTGGAAATTCATCCATTGACTGGTTATCATCAACCATTTTCTTTTTTGTTGTTTCATCAATTAAATCAGATTCAACAGAGAGAATACTGCTATTTGGCATTTTTTGTTAACTAAAAAAATTAAAAAATTATAAAAAAAATTCTTTAAAAATTCCTTCAACATTCTTTTAAAATACCGTATTTATTTCAAAATGTCAACTAAACAAAAATATTTCAATTTCCCTACAGAATGTTAAAGGACATTAACTTTATCTTTTATCAATTTTATTTGAAAACATAAAAAAACATTTATAAATTCCTTAATGTTCCCCTTGTCAGAATTTAAAATTTAATTAATATTTTCTTTCTCTTATTGATTAAAATTTAAATTATTTTTTAAATAAATTTTATTTTTTTAATTGCCAGCTGTGTTGCAAAATAAATAAAAATGTATGAGTCATAAATTTATTTAAATTTAAAAAATTTAAATTAAAGGGAACAAGTAATTTTAGCCGGATTTAATATTTACTATTCTTCACAAATAATTTTTTATTGGATTGCCAATAAAAGTAAGAAAAAGAAATAAATAAAATTAATTTAATTTGAAATTTTTTGAAGTTAAAAATTTTATTTTACGGATTACTCAATTTTTATTTTTTAAATTACTTCAATATACAATATTAGCACCTATTTTGGTGCCTTATTATACTGTGAAGAGATATTGGCATAGTGCTAAATTTGTAAATTAATTTTTTAATTTTAAAATATTTTTTGTAAAAAATTCTAAAATTATTCAATAAAATATTTATTTAAAACTCTATTAAAAACCCTCATTAAAAGCAACTTAAAAAAGTAATCTCATAAAAAATAGCAAAATAAATATCAAAAACAAAATAACAAAAGAAATAAAATATTACCGTACTCCTCTAATATTATAATGCCCCTCTGAGAGATGATTGAAAATTTTAATTAGATTAAATTGAATAATAGACGGGGTTAAAGGGTGGGGGTTAAACGATCTAAAAGAATAAAAGAGAAAGCATTGAACATCACCGTGGCAGCTCAGTGGTAGAATACCTGCATTTGTGTGAGCAATACCGAGCGATCACTGTCAGAGTTGTCGCAGGTTTGAATACTGCCCGTGGCTAAACTTTTGCTAAAATCTTTCTATAATTAATTTTAACAAAAAAATATTTTTAATTAGATATGGCGTACTTCTATAAGTTTTTGGGGATTTATTTGTTGGAGTTGGTTCTGGTGGACTGGACAAAAACAACCTTCTAATCCTCCTAATATTAATTCACAAAGTAATAAAAATGAAATAAATAATTTAAATACAAACAATATAAATTCTAATCAAAATTCCCCTCCTCAAAATTATTTTGATTCAATAAAAGAACAAATAATTATTGTTTTAACAAGAATGACAACGAGGTATTAAATAAAGTTTTTGAGTGTTTATTTAAAGTTTTTTTAACTAAAAGTTGGTCTTATTTAATTTGGATGGTTCTTTATTTCTTTTTAATGTATTGGCTATTATGTGGAGTTTGTTGGATTGTTTATCAATTTTATTGGCCAAAATATTTGGATTAAATATTTGGAAAATAATTTATACAAATAATGATTAGAGAATTGAAATTTACATTTTTTAAACTCATTTACCTTTTAATTGTAAATAATTATAAAATTGTTATTTTTTTAAAGAAAAATAAAAATTCTTTTTTATTTATTAAAACAATCACGTGTTTGCCCAGAAAATTTTCCTTCTAAATTTAATGTTCCAATATTAAAAGTTTTTTCTGGTTTAGATCCTTCTGTTATGTAATCATCGGGAATCTATAGAGATAAAATTGAGAATGTTTAGTTTTATAATATTTAAATTTTAATCGCAACTATAGTAACGCAGCTGGGCTATATATATTTATTTCTCTCCTACATATGTATAGCTAGTGCAAAAGGTTGTTCGGCGGCTGGGAGCGAACCAGCATCTTCAGTAGACCGGACTTATGTGTTATCCATTACACCACGTCCCCTACTGCACTATTTATTATAAAAAATTTTCTTATTAAAGTCTCTTATTTAACTCTTATGTATCATTTAACTCTTTTAGCTGCTAATAATATCTGACATTATTATTTTAAAAACTTACTTCAATTGATATTTTTAATAAACAAGGTGTTAATTCATCATTACAATTCTTTAAAAATTAAATGATAAATAAGAAACAACTTCTCCATAAAATGCTTACGTGATAAATATTGACTTTCGGCTCAATATCAGTAACTTCTGTTTCACTTCCACTTAGTTCAAAATGTCCTTCTTCGTCGGTTACACCTTCATCCATTAAATCATCGGGGTCAAAAGCTATTTTAGAAATTATTAAATTTTAAAAATGTTTATTATTAAAGAAATTATCAGATTAGGTAAGTTCAAAGAAACAAAAATATTTTTAACTCGATATAGGTCTGAATTGACATAAAAAGTTCCTTTATTAAAATTTTAACCTAAAATAACGACTAAGAACTTTACATTAATAAATTTACCCCAAAAATTCAATACTTTAGCACTTAAAAACAACTCAACTGTCTTGATCATATAATTTAACTTTTGTGTTTACACTCGGCTTTCCATTACAAATTAAATTTCCTCTAACGGCTGCTGATTGTTTAGTGCCAAGACAAAGAATTTGATTTATTAACAAAATAATTAGGGTTAAAATAAAAATATATGGAGCAGAAAAATACATTTTTAATAAAATGCTTAATTATTTTATAAAAACTTAAATATAAACAATTATAACAAAAGTAAAGAACATCATGTTTTTTCGACATAACTCATCGAAAAGATGCCCTTTTTGTTCGAAATTTTTTTGATCTTAATTTTAATGAAAAAAATGCTAAAAAGCAAAATCGCGTGGAAAAATTTTTTCTACATTATCTATAAAGTAAAAACTAGAGACCCTGACTGGGAGTGTCATACGAGACACTCCCAGTGTCTCCGTACGAGACACTCCGTACGAGAGTGTCTCCGTAGTGTCTCCGTACGAGACACTCCGTACGAGACACTCCCAGACACTCCTGACTGGGAGTGTCGTACGAGACACTCCCAGTGATCGAGATATCGAAATTCGAAAATTTTTTTGATATTAGTCGAATAACGATTGAGTTATTCTACATTATTTTTGGATTTTTAATTGAAAAAATAGTTAGGGGAATAACAAAAAATAATAACTAAAGCATTTTAACAGAAACAATTAAATAAAATTGAAAATTTGGATTAAATTCTAAAATATAAAAATATTTATTTACATTTTTATATTTCAACATAAATAAACAAAATTAATGAAATAAAAAATCAAAAAATAGAAATGATCTTAAACAATTAAATTGATTTTGATTTCTATTTGGCGAATTAATAAGCAAAGATTGATAAATTAAAAGTATTATTTTTGTTTAAATTAATGAGTCATTAAATAATTTTTTTAATTTTTAGACCTTTAATTTAAGAAAATTTTAAATTTATTTTCGGATATCCACTGGTATTTACAAATAAATAAAATAAGCAAATTTAATTCCAATACTTTTCTAAAGCTTTAAAATGTTTATCTTGTTCGTTTCCACTAAATTGTGTTGTTGCTCTATCCCCCATTTCGATTGTTGTTCTAACATCTATTTTTGAGGTAAATTTGCCAAATAATAATTTTTTGAACTTTGTGAATATATTTTTTAATTTTTTGTTTAATAATGGATGAAAACTGGAAAAGAAAAAAATTTTTTAATTACTAAATCCTCTTCAATCAAAACAAACGTTATAACCGTAATTTCAATTCCCAATTTGCATATAGTGTGTATTAAAAATATAAAACTTATTAAAGAATTAAGTAAATATTGATCTAGATTAGTATAAGAATTAAGTATAACCACAATATTTGAACATAAAATATTAATTAAATGAAAAATAAATGTTGGGGTAAGTTGTTTACCAGAATAAATATTTTCTTGTAACTAAATTTGGAAAAATAAAAATTTCTGAATTTATTTGTTTTTAACTGTTTAAAATATTTTATTTTTATATTTTAATCACAATCTTTTTGGCAATTTTATCAAAGGAAATATTAATGGATAACAAACATTTCATTATCCCTAATTATACCTAATTATAACCTCACCATAAATTTCCGATTTTTACATAATTTTACTTAATTTTGGCAACAGTTCATATAACCCCCGCTCCCCGTCAGATCGAAAAATTTTTTTATTTTTAAATTTAGCTTTTAAAAAAATTAAAACCCCTTAAAAATCTACTTTTCAAATATCCATTTATCTAGTAAAATAAAAATTACTTGATATCTCTCGCTCAATTTGTATTTATGTGTATAATTAGCTTTAATATCATTAAATTGTTCAAAACGTTTTTGATTATTTAAATGTAAAATAGAAAAAACCTTAAAAATAATTTTAGATTTTAAAAAATATTATACATATTTAAAACAAACAATTAATTCTACAATGCTAATACCCAAAGTTATATGAATTATTAATACATAAAAATTGAATTTTCTTTCAACAATTAAAGTTGGTGTTGTTTGACCAATAATAATTAAAATAACCTAAGAAAATAATTTTTTTAATTTTCAATGTACTAGAAATTTATATTTAATTTTGTTACATTAAATAATCACTCTAGGGACTTGTATCTCTTAAATTATAAATACGATATGACATATCGATATTAGATCTGTTTTGAAACGAAAAAATAACATAAAAAGGTCGAAAGCAAAAAATATATTAAAAACTGTGTTATTTAACTAATTCATAAGAAAAATCATTTCGAAGCCGTTATATGCAGCTGGCATATACATAATTAATTAATTATTCGTTTCAATTAAATATGATATCATATTTATGATTGTAATAATCATAATTATATTGTAATAATAATATTATCATAATATGATAAAGTAATATTATATTATGATAATAATATAATGAATGAATGAAAAAAAGTTTTAAATTTTCCAAATAAAAGTTTTTTTCTGTGGAATTATATCGAAATTAACTTTACAAGTTTGTGTTTAATAATAACAATATTTGGGGATAATGTACTTAATCAACCTTTTAATAATATATATGTGATCTTTTTTTTAATTTTTGATATCAGAATTACCATAATTGAAATCCAAAAAATGCTAAACCAAGGTCCTTTTTGTTTTTCATATTTAACACTATTTAAAGTAGCTATAGTGCGTTCTACAATTATAATATGTCCCATCATATTACCAAATATTAACACACAACAGCCGATATTGTCGATAAAACTAGACTGATAATAAATACTTGTTTGATATAATAAATGCGAGAAAATACTGAAAATAAATTTAATTTTAATTTAAAATATTTTAATTAATTTCTTTAAAAATAACAAATTTAATTAATTAATTTTTCTAAAATTTTAATAAATAAGATATTCATTAATGTTCATCCAACCCCGTATTTATGAACTTCATATAAATAATACCAGTAACGCTATTTATAACTAGAGATGGTCATTTTAGTTCGGAAAATTAAGGAAAAATGTATTAATGAATTTCAAATTAGGAATTTATTTATATAATAAATAAATTTATATAAATAAATAAATAAATAAATTCTATTTAATTTATTCAGAAAATGTTTTTTTTGGAATGACACTATTTATGGAAAAAATAATAGATTCTTTGGTTTGGTTTTAAATCGACAACTCTAATCACAAAATTAGAATATAATTTAAAAAAAACTTACTCTAATATTCGAATAAAAACAAAAATAAAAATAATAAAGCTTTGAATAATTAAAATAATTTTTAAATTTAAATGCAAAATATAGCTTTTAAATAATAACCAAACATTTAATAATGCAACAAATAAAGCAAAAAAAGCTGGAAGTAATTCTATAGAATTACTTACAATAACTAAATTGTCCAAAATTGTTGTCGTTGAATTTGTTGTTGAATTCATTTTTTTAATTTAAAATTAATTCTTTTAAATAAGAAAAGTATTTTAATATTAGTGGAATATTTTTTAAAAATTTATAAGTAAATTTTTAATTGTCCAGAAGAATTTTTCTTAAATAAAAATAAAATTAAAATATAAATAAATTTAATTAAATAAAATTTTATATTTAATAAATATGTATTTAAAAGGAAGCAACATTTTATTAGCTAATAATTAACTAATTTTGAACTAAATATTTTTTTATTGACAAATAATTTAATTTAAAAATAATTTAAATTCACGTTAAAATTTAAAGAAAATTCCCAAAAAAGAATATCAACAATTCCAGTCATTTTTTAAGAACAAATTCATTCGTTATATTTTTTTGATTATTTTCGAATATTTTTTAAAATGTTTATTTAAAAATTTATTAAAAATTAAAAATAATTTTCTTAAATATTTAAGCAAAGAATGAAAGTAAAAAAATTTTTTTGAGAAATTCTAAATTAATTTTGTCTCAAAATTTATTTAATTTAAAACAATTTTATAACAAAATTTAAAACAATTATTTAAAAAAAATAAAATCAAATTTTAACAGAATATTTACTTTGAATTTTTGGGCTTTATTTAAAAATTAAAATTATTTAATTATATATAATTTATTTATCTTCTTTGATAATTTATTAGTTTTTAACCTTTCTAAGAAATTTTTAAGAAAATTTAGGTGCGACAACACATTTTTGAAATTTTTTTATTTAAATGAACCGATAATTTAATTTTTTTGGAAAAAAATAAAAATTAAATAAAAAATTTAAATTACGAGAAATTAAGGGTAAATTTAAACCAAAAGTGATAAAAGGAATGTTGCAAGATTAACCAAAAATTTTTAAAATTAAATTTATTATTTTTATTTTAATAATAAGCTTTTGATAATAAATATATAAAAATATAAATCTTTTTGTTTCTAAGGTTACTTTTGAAAAGGTTAAAAAATATATAAAAACAGGTAATTATTAGCAAGTAATAAAATATTTTTTAATTTATATTATTTACCTATTAAAATTTGATTAAAAAATATTGGTAATATTTTAATTATTTATTTTTAAAAATAAAAAAGGAAAGGAGAAATTAATTTTTATAAAATAATTTTTTATTACTTTCTTTGAAAATTAAATAAAAATTTAATGGAAGAAAATTAATAGAAAATAAAATATTTAAAGAAATATCTATTAGGTATTTTTATATTCATATTAATAAATATGTTTTAAGGAATTTTTGTAGATTTTTCGGACCACATTTAATGTCGAAAATAGAAGTGGACGTATAGTTATGACGCGTAAGTTTTGGCACAAATGTTTAAAAATCACTTTTTATTGAATAAATATTTAGCTAAATTATTTAGAATAAGATTGATTTGCCCTTATTTAATATATTTTAATTTTATCACGATTTAACATGGACATATAGATAAAATCCAAAATTTAGAGGGAACGATTAGTTGACGCGCACTGTATACTTAAATAAAATTTTCAAACAAACAAAAAATACTTTTATTAAGCATATCTAAATTTTCTTCTATTATTATAATTAATAAATTTAAATAATTTTGGAATTTTCTTTTGTTTATTATCAAAATCATCTTCTCTTTCTTCTTCGTCTTCTTCATCTTTTTCTTTTAAAATTAAATAATTATTTATTTCATTTATTTCTCTTCCACAATTTGGAATTTTTGCTAAAATTGGCTTAAAAGATTGACGAAAATTGTGTTTTGGAGAGTCTAGATTAGGCAATAATTCCCAATGATTATAAAGAAATTGACGGGAAAAATGCCGGAGAGAGAAACGTGCTGAAAATAAATTTAAAGAAATTTTTCTAATTAAATAAAAATAATTAATAAATTAAATTTCTCCTTTTTTTATTAATTTTAGCAATAAAATGCTTTTAAAATGTTTGTACTAGTGTTATATAAAGACCTAATCTACTACTCTAAAATCTAACCAAAGTAAAGGTCGAGGTTTTTGAAAAATCAAGATTGATAAAAAAAAACAGGTTGAGAATGAGTGGGTATTTTTCATCCGATGTATATAAAAATAGTGTTATAGGCCAAGGAAATACTTCAGCATAAGGCCTATCAAGGGAAAAAACAGACATTTGCCTAAAAATCCTAGCTCTAATTATAACACTATTTTTATAGAAAGCTCTCACAATTTAATCGGCACATGCCGATATGTGGGACGGTTTTATTAAAAGATTTTTATTAAAAAATTTAATTTAATTAAAAAAACATACAAAAATGTATCAAAACAAAAATCCCCATTTGAATACACATTTTTCCAGTAAAAAGTTGCAGTAATTTTCTAATTTTTCCGTTAAATGGTAATAAATAAATTAAAAATAAAATATAAATAATTATTTTAAAAATATCAGAACGAATAAATTGTTTAATTAAAATTTGTAGATATCTATTTAATCTACGAGGCATTTTAAAATAATCTGAAAAAAAGTTTTTTTAAAGGTTATAGAATTAATTACATATATTAAATAAATTATTTATTTTTGCCAGAAAAAAAATAAAAAATAAATATTTGCTGTTTTTATTATTATTTTTAAAATTTATTTTTCAAAAATTCTCATTAAATTTTAAAAAAATCAAAATTTTCAATTAAAAATATTTTTCTAAAAATCAATTTAAATTTAGAGAATATTTTAAGGTAATTAATATAACGAAATAAATAATTAACAAATTAACTGGAAAATTAAAAATAATTCAAGATTTTTATTTTAAAAAGAGAAATATTAGATATTAACGTGGATAACATACAACAACCAACAATCCTTCTTCTCGCTCAATATTCCAACAAATAAAAACAAGTAAACATGTCTGGTTTTTAAAACTAAGAATGAAACATTTTGTGAATTAATTTAATAATCAAGAGAGAAATTTTTGTTGATTAGATTTCCATTGCCATATTAAAAAAAAAAGAGTTACCAATCTGTTTACTAAATCGTGTCATTCTGGGGAGTTATAACGAATTCCGTACGTGAATGCTCAATTACCCTATATTCTAGCCACCAGCTTAAATAATTTTGTTATTACTAATTACAATAAAAGCCAGCAATGATTGTGAGGAGGTTTGCCAAAATGGTCAACTCAGTCCGTAAGATCACGAACTCGTAGCAACTCGAGAGCCCGATTCGATAAAAGTAAGGATTGAAAAAAATGAGAATCCAAAAAGAAAAACGTTCTGAATTGTGAAGTATTTCTTTATAACAAACAAAATGACAAACATATTTTTATTAAATTATACTATCAAAATTAATTAAAACATGCAAGCTAAATTTTATTCTAAAAATATTTTAATTCATTTATCTTCTTTTTATGTATTTTTTGTTGATTTCCAAATAATTCCCTTTAAAATAAAAAAAATAAAATAATTATTTTTAAATTAAATAATTTACAATATAAATTTAAAATTTAGCCACATCCATTAGGACAAGTATAAGGACTACAAGGCCAACCACATCCTTTTCCATTTATTGTAATTATTATTGAAAAAATAATTAAAATTAAAAATAATAAAGAATATTCCATTTTAAAAAATAATTTTAAATAAATCTAAAAATTTATAGAAATAAAAATTAAGTTTAAAAAACAAAATTGAATAATTTTATTTTTTTAAATAATATACTCCTTGATAATATTAAAATTTTAAATTAATATTTTATGACTTTTCCCAATTATTTAAAGTTTTTAATGGAAGGAATTATGCAAGGGGAATTTTTGAGATCTAAAAATTAAAGAATTATCAATCGAAAAAATTTTCTTGATAGGCTATAATGATGTTATTTTTGCTGTAAAATATAGAATCATGGGCTTTTACTTAGGGCCTTTCTAGGTAATTACAAATAAGACATGGACTGTTAAAAATATTATTTTCAGCTTTAAGCGTGAATTCTGAGTAGAGTCCATAGTTTTCAGACGTAGGCGAAAATTTAGGGAAAAAAAGTCCTAAAAAACTTTTTGTCTGAATATTTTTGCCAAATTTTAGGCATTTAAATATTTATTAAAAAATCATTAAAAATATTTTTTTATTTATTTAGTATTTGATCGTTTTCTTTATTTAAAAAGAAATTTTGTTTTTATAAAATAAAAAGAGTTAAAATTTAAATATTTTTATTTTTCTTTGCAAAAAATCTGTCACACTTAAAAATAAAATGTTGCAAAAACTAAAATAAATAAAAATAAAAATTTAGCCAAAAAATATATAAAATTAAAACTTTTTTTGTTAAATTATTACTTTTGGTCTAAAAAAGAAAGACCTTCTTTACTTCGATCCAGACAGAAAATAACTTTTATGGTCTTAAATGATCTTAACTTTAAAGCATTTAAATGTCTAGACAATTTATTAACTTGTTTAAAAGTTTTTCTTGGTAAAACAAACAAATTTAAATATATTGAATTTATTTAATATCTGAATAAAAAAAATATTTTTAATATAAAATTACTTACTGTATTTGCTAAAAAAATTACCCAGGGTAATGATTGTTTCAACCTTTCGCTGGGAGGGGGGGGGGGTAATTAAAACAGAGGAGGTAATTATTCAAGCTTTTTCTAAAAAGCCTAATTATAACTATTTTTAAGAGGGGTAATTTTTTTCAATCTCTGACTGTAGGGGGTAGTCAATAGGGCAGGGGTAATTATTTATGAGATGGGCATTATCTCAGCATTTACGGTAATTAATTTAATTTGATTAATTATTCTCAAATTTCAAAATATAAATCTTTTGCTCGACTAACTTCTATAGAAATATCTGTTTCCATTAATATCGAGCAGAAAAGATAAAAATTTTATGTTTTTCAAACGAGATATCAAAACTCAACAGTATACATAGAGGGAATAATACTTCAAAAAATAATTTACTCCGGTTAAAGCAATTCAAAACTTTCTTTTAACCCTATCTGAAAGCCCATAAAATTTACCATAAAATAGTTCAGGTTTCAGTTATTCTTATATTATTTGTGTCATACACTTCATTTTAAACCCAAAATACCCCAAGAATAATAACTTAATAAAGCTCTCGGCCCTCCGGGAATTATTGAAATTTTGATTATATCCCTCAAAATATCTCTCCAAATCCGAGTATCCTTCGTAATCTCGTTATCTCTCTAAATCCACTTGATCCCTCCAATTCCTCTGATTAGGAGAATTCTTGATTTGGAAATCCTTTCCCGAATTAATTTACTATTATTCAAATATCTACTATTTAATTTAAAATTCTCCTCATTTATTCAATACAAAATTTAAATGTAATTAATGAGAGGCAAATGACGATAAAAATATTTGAACTTTTCAAAAATTAAAAAAGGCAACGACAAATTGACACAATTGGCAGGAAAAATTTTTTAAAAATATTTTCTTTTTTGGCACTTTTACTTTCAGAATAGGTAATTCTATTTTTAATAAATCACCACATACGTCTAACATATTCTCCACGAACATCTCGGGGAGTTCCAAAAGCAAGCATTCCTTGCTGAAAAAGGATTAAAATAAGTTTTTATGAGTTATACTAAGTAGAAATTATTAAATATTTTGTTATACAAAATTGTTATGTATTAGTTAATAACTTATTAAATTTCTCGGATCTCCAGGAATTTTTCGATTTTGTGTTAAATGTACTTTTTAAACTTTAATTCGAATTATGTACTATTTATTTTAGAAAGTCTCCTACAACTTGTCGACCTTCCCTAATTTCTTCAATTATTATTACGCTCAAATTAATATTTTTTAGTTATTATTGAGTTATTATTTGACCAAATTTAATAAATATTTTTAATTTATTTACCTGATTCGCAAAATCGGTTTCTTGTCCAGACCAAAAAGGCACTTCAGGCCTTCTAGAAATATCAGCGGGCAAATCCTCGTGTGAATCGTCAACATAACTTTAAAAGAATTTTTTTAAACAATTTTTAATTAAAAATATTCCCTCACGGTGTATATGTTCGGCGAGGCATTCCAAAAGCAGTTTTGCCTGCTTGGGAGTCTAGGAAATTGACACCCTTAATTTTTAATTAAAATTAAATTACAAAAAATATTTAATTAACCATTTGGTATGGAATCATTCCTTGCGATCTTTGGTCTTGATTTTGTAATTGATTTAACTAAAAGAAATAATTTTAGAATTTAATTTTAAAATTATTTTTACAGTATTATTTCGGAAAGCCCCAAATCCAGTCATTCCTTGCTGGCTAGCACCTTTAATTTAATTTTTATTTTTCAATATTTTCCACACTAACCATCTTTCCATCCAGATGTTTGGCGTGAGATTGTAGATTCATCATGAGGCATTTCACCACGAATTTCATCTTTATATTTTGTTATTTCACGTCGAGGCATACCAAAACCTTTTTTAGATTTGATTAAATTATTAGTGTTTAAAAGGAAAATTATTTAGAGAATAATTTTATGAAATTAAATAATTCTAATAGAGAATTTAAAATTTTTATTGGATTAGAAAATAATTTTTTTGGACTGGAACTTTACTGAATAAGTAAAAATTTTTCTGAACATTTTTAATTGGATAATTATAGATTTGCTTATTTTTAGATAAACTGATGGGATAAGTATTATTATAGTAATAAATCCACAAATAAATAATTATGTACCAGTCATTCCAGATTGATTAGCAAATTTATTTGTTCCCATTTGTAGATGTATAAATCCTTGACTTTCTCTATCTTGATCAACAGTTTTACGAACTAAATAAATATTTTATAAAATAAATATTTAATTGATAACCATCAATAATTCTAGGCATTCCTATTCCAGTCATTCCAGCTTGTGATGCTAATTTATTTGTTCCAGATTGTAAAGGTACAATTCCTTTAATTTATAAATAAAATTAAATTCCGAAAGAATTAAAATAATTTTGTAATTAATTATTTTTAACTATTTCCTCAAAATTCTTAAAATTTTCATAAAATAATTTTTAAAATTTTTTATTTATTTTAATTAATTCCTTGTTCCCTTACCATCAGTCAATCTAGCCTTCTCTTCAGGAACATCCCCAGCTCCTCCAGTCCCCATAGGTCGATAATTAACATCTCTGGGTGTCCCCATTCCAGTCATTCCTTTTTGTGAAGCAAATTTATTAGTACCAGATTGTAACCAAATTGACCCTTTTAATGAAGCTATTTTTGCTTCATCCGTTATTTCTGCCAAATTTTCAGATTTTACTTTTGATTCTTTAACAACATCACGGGGAGCACCAAAACCTTTAAGAGGAAAATTTTTTAAGTGGATAAAAATTCTACTAACCAGTCATTCCCTTTTGGGATGCATATTTATTTGTTCCTGCTTGAATTGGTATTATCCCCTCAGAACGCATAAGCTTTCTTAAAAATTGAAGAAAATTTTTGAGGGTTTTTTATTTTAATTTTAAATTTTATATATTATTTTTATCAAAAAACCATCCAAAATTACATAATTTGAATTCATTATCTCTATAAAACTCTCCCGAATAATAATTCTTAACAGATACCTTTCTAAATAACCCAAACATCTGAAAAAACAGGTTCTTTTGCTGATATACCCCCAAAATTTAGCATAATATGGAACTGTACATTGCCGTTTTTTTTAATTTCAATAGACTTAAATAAAATCCAGAAGTTTCAGTCCGCCCAAAAAACCCAATTTCTAGACTAATGGTTTTGGAAAATAAGTTTTGTAACAGTCCAGTTTCGCTTTCCATAAATGCGGTTGAATTAATTTTTATAAATCTTAACATTCTCTTGAGTAATTTAACTTTACATGACTCTTACTTAATTAAATATTTTTGGAAATTTTTATTTTTTAAATTCAATCAAAATTTAATTATTTTTAAAATAATTTTTACGCTTTATCGTGACGGCTAGGCTTTCCCCCAGAATACATTTGCTGCTTTTTGAGAGCAGAAACAGAAATGTTCCTTTCTTGAAAGGATTTTCCGGGTTCTGCAGTCACTGAAGCTGCTGATGGACTTTTTGGTTCAACAAAATTATTATTATCAACAGCCAAACTATTTTCTTTTTCTTCATTAACTGTTGGTTCGTCTAATTTTTTGGGTTTTTCTACTTTTGGTTTTTCCTCCATTGATTGTCGAGGAGTACGGACCTAAATAAATAAATAAATAATTATTTAGATAATCTCCCCCCCCCCCAGACAATTATCAATTAACTAAAAAATAATTCTTGAATAAAATTTACTTTTCGTTTGCCAACAGGAGATTTATCAGGACTAACATCTTTCTTTGGTGATTTTGGTGGAGAGGCTTCTTTCTCCTTTTTTGGTGATTTTGGAGGTGATGGCTCTTTTTCTTTTTTTGGCGATTTTGGGGGAGACGAATCTTTTGTTGGAGGAGCTGCTTTTGGCTTAAAATATAATAATTTTTAGAAGGGGGATGGACTTTTTGGTTTTAGAGAGTGGGACTATTTTAGGAAATTTATGGTCAACAAAAGATTAAAAATTAAAAATTTTAGATATAATTTTTATAAAAATATTTCTTCATTACCGGCTCTTCCTCTTGTTCTTCTTCATCCACATATTCATATTCGTATTCCTCATCGTCGAACTCACTTCCACCATCCGCCATCTTTGCCTCTAACAAATATACTATTTAAATTAATTTATTAAATAAAAATTTGAAATAAAATGTTTAGTTAAAATTAGGGTTGTCAAATTGACCGACTCGGACCGAAAGATCGAGTCGGGCCTAGGTGTTTGGCACGAAAGTGACTCGTACAGGCCCGACTCGAAAACGGAAACCATAGTTAGAATATCGAGATATATGTAATAATGATTGTAATAATGATAATTAATTATAAATAATAAATAAAGCTGATAATTAATAAAACACTAATAATTTCTTTTTCTTATAAAAAAAATATAAAAAAATCTAATTTTTAATTCTATATGTTCTGATTCTGAAAATTACTTTCTGAAATTTATTTTTAATTTATTCCAACAAGGATTGTTATTGTTGTTATTTTATTTTTGATATTTATTTTGTTTAAATTATAAAATTCAGAACAAAAAAAACTAAGAAAAAATTATTTTAAATTTATTGATTAATTAAAATTTTTGCCAAATCAGGAAAAGAAAAATTTTTTAAATTAAAAAATATAAAATTGCGGAGGTTTGGAATGCTTGCAAGAGTAAAAAAGAGTGTAAAATGCTTATCGCCTATCTCGTTTAGCTTTTTTAGATTTTCAACTAAAAAATGTAAAAAAATAAAAGTCGATGATGAACGCCGAACAGATGAAAATATATTTTTATACGGGGGCGAGCATTTCTCTCCAACAAAAAAGTCCTTAAAAACTTGTGTTTTTGACAACAAAACAAGTAAAACCAAGTGCTGCCCCTGCCTGCTTCTTCTTTTCTTTTCTTTAACTTCCAATTTATTATTGTTGGCAAGACTGAAAAAAAATATTTTTCTCTTTTAAAGGCTTTTTCCTTCATTTATTTTTTTATTTTTCCTTGTCTGATCAACTTGATCAATGCCTTGGAGAAAGTCTTCTTAAAAAATAAGGACATAAAAATCTTTAGCAGCTGTGCTTTCCTTGCTTGAAAAGCTTTTTTCTATATTTTTATTCCCTATGTGCTTTCTTTTTGAAGATAAAGAAGAAAAAATATTTTTGATTAGTCAATACTAGAAAATATTAAAGAAAGGAGAGTTGAAGAAATTAAAAAAATTTTTTAATTTCTTAAAAAATTGGAGATGAAAATAAACTAAAATAATTAATTTCGTTATTAAAAAATTTTTGCGTCAAAATATACAAACTAGTCTCGTCGACTAGGCACGTCAAGCTGGTTGAAGGATGTTAATTTCAGAAGTATCGGATTTTGGATCAAGTTAATGACTGGCAATAACAGAACCAAAGAATTGATATACCGTTTATTCCCCGTTGTGTGCCCAATTTTAATTTATCTTTTTGCTTTTCTAAAAAGTTTTTTGAGGTCTTTTAACTTCCTGAATTAATTTTAAAATTTAATTTTTCTATTCAAAAATTTCGTTTTTTAAATTTTAAATTAAAAAATATTAGCAATTTGTTTAAGCCTTTTTCTCCTCCATTCTTGACCTGAAAAAGAGAAAGAGCAACAAACTAATCGTACAAACACTTTTAAATTGTTAAATGAAGGAAAATCGTTGACCTAAATTTTTTCCTT